>JAGIQG010000007.1:13398833-13998833 GCA_024679065.1 Sphyrna mokarran | reverse complement strand
TGGAAAACGTCTGATCATAGTCTTGATTAATGCTCCATACGTGGTGAAAAGGCTTGTGATTCAGGTGGGAAGTGAGTTGCTTAGAATTCCCAGCTTCTGACCTGCTCTTGTTGCCAGAGGATTTATACATTGGTTTGGTTCAGTTCCTGATCAATGGTGGCTTCAGGATGTTACTGATAGGAGTGTCAACTATGGTAATGCCATTGAAAATCAAGAATGCCATTCTTGTTGGAGATGTGGTATAAATGTTGCTTGGTCTTGCTACGTACAGGCATGGGTTAATTCATTATCTAAGGAACTGTGAATGGAACTGAACACTGCAATCAAACATCCCCATTTCTGATCTTACGATGGGGGCAACATCATTGATGAAGGATTCGTGGTTGGGCAGTGGATATTCCTGAGAAACTCAGACAGTGATTGTGGGGCTGAGGTGGTTGACCTCCAAACATGCATGATTCCAGCCAGCAGAATTTCAGCTCAGTTCCCATTGACTTCAATTTTACTAGGGCTTGTTATGACTGTCTACAGTCTCTGCTGTCTCAGCAAAATACCAATATAATTAAGACGCCCTGGACATTCTCTCCCACCTTCTTCCGTTGGGAGAAAGATACAAAAGCCTGAGGTCACGTGCCAACAAACTCAAAAACAGCTTCTTCCCTGCTGCCGTCAGACTTTTGACTGGACTTACTTTGCATTAAGCGATTTTTCTCTGCACCCTAGCTATGACTGTAACACTACATTCTGCACTCTCTCCTTTCCTTCTCTATGAACAGTACGCTTTGTCTGTATAGTGCACAAGAAACAACACTTTCATTGTATAATACATAATAATAAATCAAATACTACCACACTCAGTAAAATGTTCCCTTTATTATTCAAGGGCAATCACTCTCTCCCCAGTTTTTCCACCCCTGTATAAACCAAACTATTGAAGCTTGAAGCCAAGTAATTGAGCAACTGTGAGCAAATTATTGGCAATTTAAGAGCCACTTGATAACACTTTCCTCCAATGATTACAAGTAGATTGATGGACTGATTATTGGCTGGACTTTGTGGAGAAGATGTAATTGAGCAATTTCCCACGGTTAGGGGAATACCAGCATTATAATTGTACTGATGCTGGGGTAGTTTGGCGAGAAGTCTTGCTAATTTTAGAGCACAAGTCTTTAAGACTACAGCCAGGATGTTGTTTGGACCCATAGCCTTTTCATCATTTTCTCTTTGCATCAGTTTTCACGATAATTCAACAGGCCGAGGGAGCACCTGATTGAGGGGAACAAGATTATTAACAGGATAGATGAGCAGTAGCTGTTCCCCTTAGTTGAAGGGTCAATAGCAACAGGGCATAATTTTAAGGAGAGGGGCAGGAGGTTTAGAGGGGGTTTGAGAAAAGGTTTCTTCACCCAGAGGATGGTGGGAGTTTGGAATGCACTGCCAAGGAGGGTAGAGGCAGATAACTTCAACTTTTTAAAAGTACACAGACGAGCACTTAATGTCATTACATTCAAGGTTATGGAGAGGGGTGGCATAGTGATTTTGATGCTGGACTAATAATCCAGAGACCCAGGGTAATCTACAGACCTGGGTTCAAATCCCACCATGGCAGATGGTGGGATCTGAATTAAATAAAAATCTGGAATTAAAACTCTAATGCCCATTAAACCATTGTTAATTGTAGTAAAAACCCATCTGGTTCACTAATGTCATTTAGAAAAGGAAGTTGGCTGTCCTTGCCATGGCCTACATGGGACTCCAGACTCTCAGCAGTGTGTTCAATGTCCTCAGGAATGAGCAATAAATGCTGGTCCAACTAGTAGGACCACAGCCCATGAACAAAAACTGCTGGAAAGTGGAAATAAAGGTGGATTTAAAGTAACTTTGTCAGTGATCCTTGATGGGCCAAAAGGCCTTTTTATACTGAATGACTATATTTGACTTTTTACTCAGCGACTAATTTATAAAACCTAGGAATTCATATTGTTTTTGGATTTTTAAATACGAATTCTGCCTGTAAAAATCCATCTGTTTGCACTCCTAGGCTCTCTACACCACAGAACTTTAGCATGTGGGCTACATGCATACTGTTTTTTCTGCAGAATGAACAGTTTCACATTCTCTTTAAGCTGCACGTTCCATGTGATTGCCCTCTTATCTAACTCATGTTCTCCTGTTCAAAAAGTAGATTCATTAAAGTATAAAGTTGCTGACTAAACCACTTGGGTGCTTCAGTTTTTTTTTAAACGTAAAGGAAGACTGTGCAAGATGAAGCTATACCTACAACCTTGTACTTACCGTTCCATGAAGCTGAAACTGAATCTTGTGCTTCATATGTAGCTCAGCAGCCAGGCGGCATTCCAAATCCCAGAACTGAGAATAGTCACCCTTGTCTCGTGGCATAAAGATAATTGGCAACTTTAAAAGATAAGTTGATTTATTTCAGTATATCATGAATATTTGTATTTCAGATGCTGCAACATCTTATTTTAGAAACAAATGCAACTGCGCAGCACAGCTATTAGCACTGCTGTCTCATAGCGCCAGGGACCTGGAACAGCATGATGCTATAGTGGCTAGCTCTGCTGCCTCACATTGCTAGGACACAGGACAGCATGGTGGTATAGTGGTTAGCATTGCTGCCTCACAGCAACAGGGTCCTAGGTTCCCATTCCATTAGATTTCTCTACATGCAGATAATTGTATTTGGAGGGTTGCCATTCACGCTCCTCCAAATGACGTCTGAGATGAAAAGTTTATACTTCTTCCCAAAACATATATGGGGAACAGGATGGGAGATGATTTCTTGGGAAAATGAAGCATTTTACGTTCAGTTTAATCACTACAATACAGCACATGACCAAACACAAGTCTTCATGAAAATATGTTTTATAAAACTAGATTACCTTCTCTTTACCGTGCGCCTGCAACATTCCAGATACTCGAGAGCATCTAAAGACGGTATAGGTTGCTCTGTAAATATCCCCACTCTCATCCACCCCCTGTTAGATAGTATAAAAACATACAAAATAAACTCATTTATCAACAGGGCATAATTTTTATTTATTCATCAATAACTGTGTAGTACATCAAGACAACAAAATACAATTACACCATCACACATGCACGACGACAGTATGGGAAAAATAACAGCCACACATCCTACCATTAAGAGTGCATTCTTCTTGATCCCCTTGAGCTTAACTATATTTAAAAGTGTAGAATATGGATATAAATAGAACAGATAAAAAAAGTGTTGCAATATTGCTGAGTGAGGGTAAAATGGTCACCAGTTCCATTCCCAGGTACTATAGCCTGAATTCAGCCAGTTCCCAGGGCAGATATTGAAAAGTACAGGATAGACAGCCCATCACCGTTTCCCCCTCAATGAAGTCAGAGTAGGGAAGGGCAAGAATCGATGCAAGCCAATTGAGGTCCTTAACTGGCCTCATCACTTAGGCATATTATAGCAACCTGCCTGCATGCTAGTAAGGTGATGCAGCAAGATAGAAACCCCCTTCCTCCGGTGAAGTAACGTTGTTGGGTCAGGCAGTCACGCCCATCTCTCATCCAGGTCTCTGTCTCTGCTTCAACCGCTGGTCCCTGATGGCACTGCTGGCTCCGACTAACCAATGGCTCAAGGACCTTGATCTTGAAAGATGCAGGAACCCCAATAGCAAATAAGTACCTGAGGGATTTAATTTCATTTCTGTTCCTGGAAATGACCATGGCAAAGTTTCCACTGATTATCTGGATGAATGGGGTCCACAGCTGTAGCCACAAAATTCAGTCTTACATGTGAGCACTCTGCCCTGAATTGCTTGGTGGTCAGTACATCATAAATGCAACAGTCAGCCACACAAACAAGGTTCCAGGCTTTTTTAATCTGTTCCAATTTAACTGATAGAGGACCATTTAAATGCAGAAATTATCATGATTCTCCACAGGGTGTGCTGAGGCTTCCTTTACTGCAATCAAGTTGCTGAATGAGGACAAAGTTGTGGTCATCAGTTCTATGCACAGGCATTGTACACTATGGCCTGAATTTAACATTTTTCCAGTACTGGCTGAAAGCACAAGATGAAGAGTCTTGTCATGTTTTCAACTTCCCCCTCAATTAAGTCAGGGCAGGGAAAGGAAAGGACTACTGATAGTCTGCCATTTAAAGCCATTAGCCTTACTGGATAAAATCCTTGAACCAAGTTACAACAGTTGAATGGATTTTTAATCTGCACAGCAACATCCCAATACTGTTGAACTGTATCCAAAAAACAAATGTTATACTTGTGGACTCAAAGCATACAGCTTAAAATATATACAGTGATTTATATAGGCATTAACTGGATAAAAATACTTTACATATCACCAAAGCTTTAGCAATCATAACTAAGACAATGTTAACAAACTGAGATCAAAGATATGAAAATTTCCCTCTAACATCCACAAACTCCAAGGGAAATAGCAAACCTATTTAAATGCGATTTCTTTTAATTTGAGAAACTGTTATTGTGTCAGCTCACCTTTACATATGGTGGTGCAAATGATGATAAAAACCATTTCACAGTTTCTTCACCATCGTTTTCAATTTGCAAGAATGATTCTGTGTTAGATTAACAAAAGGCGTCATTAGTCATGAAATGCTTTTGCACTGTGTCAGCTTTGGTCAGTCCATGTATTATGTCTCTTGTTAAGGTGATCACAGATTCAAACCCCATTCCAGACTTAGGCTGCCAACACACTTCAGATTGGAGCATTTTTTCATTCTTAGAGGGAGCTGTTATTCAACTAAAATGTTAAACTGAGAGCCAACCAGGCCTCTCAGCTAGATATAAAGTATCCAGCAGCAGTGTTCAAACACCAACACAGGAATTCCCTGTAACCTGGCCAACATCCATTTTTTGACAAATGCCAAAAACAGATGATCTGGACTCACTTGCCTGGAGAGGCACCTTGTTCCACACAGATGGTTGTAAGTTTCCAACATTCCAATTTACTCAAGTTCTAACTTACTCAAAGGAGCTTTGGCATGTCCTGTGGTTGCACCTGGCACTATATTAAAACACTTTAAGCTTCCCTTCCAGTAAGATGTTGTCCCCATTCAGTAGGGAAGGAAAATCATTAAATACCCTCATTCTACGTTCACCTGAGGAGAAACAAACTGGCTAAGAGGCCGCTTTCTTCCAACAAGACTCTGAACTTCACCACAGTAAGAAGCAATTCCTCAGTCACAACTGACAGATTAAAGGAGCCATTTTGTTCATTATACTGCTGGCATCATTGCATTACCTAATAATTATTCCACATAACTTGCTAACATTGGAGCTAAAAATAATTTTAAATTTAAAAACAAAGTATTGCTTAGAATACCAAATTAATACTCAAGTTTCAAATGTTAAGTGTAGCCATGGAGTAGACAGTAATCAAACATCTAAGTACTGGTCATATTATAGATAGTTTCAGGTAGAAAATGGTAAATGGTGTTATGGTCAACAACCCTTACAGCAAGAAGTAAACTATAACTTAGTACAACATTGGTTTCAATACAATTCACGCTTCTAGTATATTTCAATATCGCTCATCAGAATAGAAGCAAATGTTTGAAAATGGAGCAAACGTAGACAAAACAGATTTTCAGACTACTTATCCATTTCTAGGTGGTATTTCTCAGTAAATGTTTCAATCCATGCAACAAGATGTCGACCATCAAGGTTAATTCTAAAAATATCTGTGTGGTGATGCATTTTGTAGGAATGAGGGGGCAATATAGACTTAATAGCACATCTTAAGACCGTGCAGGAACAGAGAAACTTCAGGGTATACGAACATTGATTCTTCAGCGTGGCCAGATATAAAAAAAAGGTATGAAAGCATGCACAATTTTGGACTTAGTAAACGTGAGATATGAGTAAGTTATGATGAGTCTATATGAACCTCATCCTCAACTACAACTAGAATAGAACATAGAACATTACAGCGCAGAACAGGCCCTTTGGCCCTCGATGTTGCGCCGATCAATGGAGAAAAAGCAATGACCCTCTAATCTAAACCATTCCCTTTTCATCCATAAACCTATCCACTGACCACTTAAAAGCCCCCAAACTTGGCGCATGTACAACTGCTGCAGGCAGGGCATTCCATACCCTTACCACACTCTGGGTAAAGAGCCTACCTCTGACATCCGTCCTATAACTACCACCCCTTAATTTAAAGCTATACCCCCTTGTGCTAGTCTTCTCCATCCGAGGAAAAATGCTATCACTGTCCACCCTGTCTAATCCTCTAATCATCTTATATGCCTCAATAAGGTCACCTCTTAGCCGCCTTCTCTCTAATGAAAATAATCTCAAATCCCTCAGCCTCTCCTCATAAGACCTTCCCTCCATACCAGGCAACATCCTGGTAAACCTCCTCTGCACCCTCTCCAATGCCTCCACATCTTTCTTATAATGTGGGGACCAGAACTGTACACAATACTCCAAGTGCGGCCGCACCAGAGTTTTGTACAGTTGCAACATGACTTTGTGGCTCCGAAATTCAGTCCCCCTACCAATAAAAGCCAAGACTCCGTATGCCTTCTTAACAATCTTATCGACTTGATTGCCAACTTTCAGGGATCTATGCACATATACACCGAGATCCCTCTGTTCGTGAACACTATTAAGAGTCGTACCATTAGCCCTATACTCTATACATTTGTTATTACTGCCAAAGTGAATTACCTCACACTTTTAGGATTTAATTCAAGTTACCACATTATTGGAAGGATGCAAGGATGCTTAAGATGGTGCAAAGCAGATTTGCAAGAATGGTTCTAGGGATGAAGGTTTTTAAGTTATAAGGTTAAGTTAGAGATGCTTGAATTTGAAAACAGACATATAAGATTTGGATGAGACAAAACTGTTTCCATTAGCTGATGGTACAAAGAACTAGTGGATACAGATTTAAGATTTTGGGCAATAAATGCAGGAGGGAAATGTGAGAATTTTATTTTAATGCAGCATTTTAATACCACACAACCACTACCATCTAGAAGGACAAGAGCAGCAGATAACTGGGAACATAGTCAGCTGGGAAGTTCCCCTCCCAAGTTGATCACCATCTTGGCTTGGAAATATCTCATCATTCCTTCACTGTCACGGAGTCAAAATCCTGAAACTCCCTCTCTTACAGCATAGGGTGCGTACCTACACCTCAGGGATTGTAGTGGTTCAAGACAGCTGACCATCACCAATCGAGAGAAAATAGGGATGAGCAATAAGTGCTGGACTGGCCAGTGAACATAGAACATAGAACACTACAGCACAAACAGGCCCTTCGGCCCACAAGTTGTGCTGATCGTATCTATATTTACCAGGCCACAGACGTATCTGTAACTCCCAATCCCATTACATCCCATGTACTCATCCAGAAGTCTCTTAAAAGACCCCAGCAAGTTTGCCTCTACCACCACTGACGGCAACCGATTCCATTCACTCACCACCCTCTGAGTGAAAAACTTACCTCTAACACCCTCTGTACTTGTTCCCCCCCCCTCCCCCAGCACTTAAACCTGTGTCCTCTCGTAGCACATTTCAGCCCTGGGAAATAGCCTCTGAGAATCCACCCTATCTATTCCTCTCAACATCTTATAAACCTCTATCAGGTCACCTCTCAACCTTTGTCTCTCCAGGGAGGAGACCTAGCTCTCTCAACCTAAGGCATGCCCCCCAATCCAGGCAACATCCTTGTAAATCTCCTCTGCACCCTCTCAATAGCTTCCACATCCTTCCTATAGTGAGGCGACCAGAACAGCACACAATACTCCAAGTGGGGTCTGACAAAGAGTCTTATAAAGTTGCAGCATTACCTGCAACTTTACCTGCAGTGATGCCCACATTCCCCAAATGGACTAAAAAAGATGACAATTGACCTGAGCTAAGAAAGTGGTGGAAGTAGAAATAATCAACAATTTCAAAGTGAAATTGGATGGCTATTTGACGGAAATAAACCTTCAAGGTGAGGAAATGAAATGGCTGGATTGCTCCAGACAGTCACCAAGAACTAAACAAGCCAAAATCACATCCTCCTTTGATGTACGATTAAGGTGAAGATAACTCTATACCAGCAGATCTATTGGCATGCAGTCTTTAGTTGATCTTGGATCAGCACATGAATCAAGGAAATACCTTGCACATTTAATAAAATTATTGATTTTTACCTGAACTAGAACCAGCTGTTGTTAAGGGAAAATGTATGGTCCTGCTTTTTATCTTTACTTTGGTAGGAAGGGTCTTTAACAGAGGTTTAGCCAGATGAAGGTTAGGTGTCCAAGGTTCTGTGTCCAGCACTGCAGTTGGGCTTAATACAGCTGCAGATGTGTCCATTACAACATCTTCTCGGATTTGCACCTTAATTAACTGAATAGGAAAAAAACATTATGGCTAATGTGCAACAGGTAACAACTAAAATCTAGACAATCAAGCCTGGGGAATTTATTAGCTTTAATTTAGCTGGTTTTTCAAGAAAACTAATACCAATTTCCTTCAATTCTTCTGTCTCACTAGAACCTTGCTTCCCTAGCATTTGTGAGAAGTTATTTGTGTCTTCTTCTGTGAAGAAGAAACTATAGTTGCTTAATTGCTCTGTCATTTCCATATTTTTAATCATCAATTCTTCCGTTCCAGACTGTATGTTTTCACTAAACATTGATAAGAATTTTAAGTTGGAGGCCTGGGAGTTGATACATGGCAATTAAGACAGACCTGATGCAGGACAGTCTAAATGCAGCAGCTTTTAATGAACTCATGTTCAAAGTTGAGAATAGAGTTGAGAAAAACACAAGGCAGTTTTCTATAGAACGGCAAGGATTTACTTCACTACATCTTACTTGGGTCAACACGGGGCGAGCATTGAAATGATCAAGTCCGGAAAACAGAGCCAAAAATAGACGACCAGATGTGGCCAGAAACTTAAACCGATGGTTATACAGAACCTAAAGACTGTTTCAGACTGGTTCAGCTTCAAACAATGATTTACACTAGTGAGACAGGAAATTCACAGGACAGGTAAGGATAGAGAATATAACTGTTTAATTAAAAAAATAAGTTTCAAATAAAATGATCCTCATTGCATCAATTTGCAAGGTAATACATTACCTGGGCTCACCCAAAGTATTATATTCATAATTACTGGCCTAGATAAAGTAATATTGGAGCAGAAATAAATTTTAAAAATAGATTACCAAATGGAAATGTCTCCATTGTGTTTGAGCAGTTCTCATTAATTGTCTCTCTAGGCTAATATAGATGGGAATTTACCTTTACACACAGCAGACTACACAATAATGCTTCAAACAAAATTAACTTCAAATAAAAAACTTAACTCAGTTATACATTTCCTACCTGTTGTGTGTTGTCACAGTGTACATAGATTTGTCCACTCCATGGAATAGCAGAAGGTTTAGCAACCAGAGAAGGATTTGGACTTACAAGGATTAGTAAATGGCTCCTGAAGAAAAACATGGCTTATTTTTCACCATAACAATCAAAATAGGAAACTTGCAAATTTTACATTCATATTAATACTTTCTTGATAACAGAATATTAAATTAAATAAGCTACTGACATGAACTTTCCTCTTTATATTGAAGTGGTTCTTAAGAATCCAGTCTTTGCACGTGATTGGCTAACTGAATAGGGAAATAATATTTTTGGGAATAAATCTGAGCACAAACTAATCTGCAGCATAATGTTCCATGAGAGATTAAATGACAAAACAATTACATTTCTAATTAAAGCATAATTAAATTTGCGATCACACAAAAAGTGTTTCCTCATGGTGCATATGAAAGCAAAGAGATATCCATCACCAAATCAACTTCAATTAATTAGAAAATGCAGCAATATTTGTAAAGGGTGCACAATTCTTTTCTGCAGCTGCAGCCAAGGCATCACATGGAGGTAATCATTTTGTAACCAAAAAGTCTGGCATTAAACTTGGATTTTAAAAATTTGGTTCTATTGGTAACTTGCAACTGCAGAGATACCTCATTAGCTTCTCTGATCTGTGGGATCTACTGCTACATTTTTCACCTTAAAGGCAATGGAAATCTGGAAATCACATTATAATACATTCAAGTGTAAGAGAGGTATGCACTGAGCAAAACCCAATATATTGGATAGTGTTGAGATGTGGTTAAAACGCAAAAATGAGGTTCATCAAAACCATCTCCATGGCAAACAGAAGTTAAGCAAAAAAAGGTGTCAGAAAAAAATCTATACAATCAGAAACCAAAGATTGACAATTGAACCTTTCTTACACCAAGGAGGATAAATAAAAGAACA
Source organism: Sphyrna mokarran (assembly GCA_024679065.1). Taxonomy (NCBI): domain Eukaryota; kingdom Metazoa; phylum Chordata; class Chondrichthyes; order Carcharhiniformes; family Carcharhinidae; genus Sphyrna; species Sphyrna mokarran. Next base: position 13,988,514 of record JAGIQG010000007.1, on the reverse strand, counting down.
GACACAACAAACTCAGTGGCCCAAAAATGCCCATTTTACTGTACTATTCAATGTCATTGTCTAAGGGGATTTTCACAGTAACTTCATTGCACTGTTAAATGCAAACTATTTGCGACACTAATAAATAAACTTTGAACTTTAAATGACAAACCTTAAGTTTAACTCTGGCTTCTCTTGATCTCAGAGCAAAGTATTAATTTCTACACGTGTAGGTTGCATATCAAGACCAAACATTTTGGAAAACAAAAAAAAAAACATTTTAGGAAAAGCAACAAAAACCAAACACTGACTTGGATTTGAAAATTCAAAAGCTGGAACTGGAGCACTGTGTCAATAGAAGTGAATGAGATTCTGGATCAGTTATCCAATTTATGGTGCCTTCTCATAGCATTTTAGCAGTTTGTAGATTAGGGGAATTCCTGAATAGTACTGTTCCCACGCATACTTAGTCTTTTAGAAAAAAAACTTTGCTTTGTCACCTTCATGCACCAATCCACCCACTTGCCACTCTATTGTAAATGAACAAGGGTTAGGGAGAGGGACACATGGCAGGCTGTGTGTTTTGCATTTAACATGCAGCTTCTTTTTAATAAGGAAAACATTTATAGTTCTAAAACAAGGATTTAAAGTTTTAAATTTATTTATTAGTGTCACAAGCAGACTTACATTAACATGGCAATGAAGTTGTGAAAATCTCCTAATCACCACATCCGGCACTTGTTCAGGTACACTGACAGAGAATTTAGCACAGTCATTGCACTTAACCAGCAAGTCTTTCAGCCCGTGGGAGGAAATCAGAACACCGGAGGAAACCCACACAGACACGGAGAACATGCAGACTCCACACAGACAGTAATCCAAGTGGGAATTGAACTCAGGTCCCTGGTGTTGTGAAGCAACAGTGCTAACCACCGTGCCATTCTTTCAAACAGTAGGCACAGATTCGATGGGTTAAATGACCTCGTTCTGCACTGTGGGGATTCTATGCTTTTGAAGTGGTGAGCAAGTTTGAGGGAGCATCAAAGTGGTAAGGTTGAGGGAGCAAGTTTCAGAGCTTGGACTTATGCAGATAAGGCAAATGGACAACTTTTACATATATGCAGGAGGGAGGTGTAAAGACACACTCCTGAATAGATATAATTTTCCCTTTAAGGAAGCTGTCAGGTTACATAGTCAACAACGGTAGAGATAGAACACAGATAGAACACAACAGGCCCTTCGGCCTTCGATGTTGCACCGACCAATTAGGAAAAAGCAATGACCCTATAACCTAAATCATTCCCTTTTCGTCCACAAACTTATCTACTAACCTCTTGAACACCACCAAACTTGGCGCATCTACAACTGCAGCAGGCAGGGCATTCCATACCCTAACCACCCTCTGGGTAAAGAACCTACCTCTGATATCCGTCCTATAACTACCACCCCTTAATTTAAAGCTATGGCCCCTCGTGCTAGCTTTCTCCATCCTAGGAAAAAGGCTATCACTGTCCACCCTATCTAAACCTCTAATCATCTTATATGCTTCAATAAGGTCTCCTCTTAGCCGCCTTCTTTCTAACGAAAACAACCTCAAATCCCTCAGCCTCTCTTCATAAGACCTGCCCTCCATACCAGGCAACATCCTGGTAAACCTCCTCTGTACCCTCTCCAATGCCTCCACATCTTTCTTATAATGTGGGGACCAGAACTGCACACAATACTCCAAGTGCGGCCGCACTAGAGTTTTGTACAGTTGCAACATGACGTTGCGGCTCCGAAATTCAATCCCCCTACCAATAAAAGCTAAGACTCCGTATGCCTTCTTAACAACCTTATCGACTTGATTGCCAACTTTCAGGGATCTATGCACATATACACCAAGATCCCTCTGTTCATCAACACTATTAAGAGTCCTACCATTAGCCCTATACTCTACACATTTGTTATTCCTGCCAAAGTGAATTACCTCACACTTTTCCACATTAAACTCCATTTGCCACCTCTCGGCCCAGCTCTGCAACTTGTCCAAGTCTCTCTGCAAACTATAACACCCCTCTTCACTATCTACCACTCCTCCGACTTTGGTGTCATCCGCAAATTTACTAATCCATCCTTCAATACCCTCATCCAGATCATTTATAAAAATTACAAACAGCAGGGGCCCCAAAACAGATCCCTGAGGTACACCACTTATAACCGAACTCCACGATGAATAACTTCCATCAACCACCACCCTCTGTCTTCTATCTGCTAGCCAATTCCTAATCCAATTAGCTAAATCACCCTCAATCCCATACATCTGCATTTTCTGCAGAAGCCTTCCATGGGCCACCTTATCGAACGCCTTACTAAAGTCCATATATACCACATCAACCGCCTTACCCCCATCCACCTCTTTGGTCACTTTTTCAAAAAACTCAATGAGGTTAGTAAGGCACGACCTACCCTTCACAAAACCATGCTGACTATCCCCAATCAATTCATTTCTCTCTAAATAACTATAAATCCTATCCCTAATAATTCTCTCCAATACTTTGCCCACAACAGAAGTAAGACTCACCAGCCTATAATTCCCTGGAAAGTCTCTATTCCCCTTCTTGAACAATGGGACCACATTCGCTATCCTCCAGTCTTCCGGCACTATACCCATAACCAACGACGACCTGAAGATCAGAGCCAGAGGCTCTGCAATCGCCTCTCTCGCCTCTCAGAGAATCCTAGGGTAAATCCCGTCCGGCCCAGGGGACTTATCTAACTTCAAACCCTCGAGAATATCTAGCACATCCTCCTTATCTACTTCAATACTTTCCAGTTTGCAACCCTGTATCCCAGTGTTCTCCACAACTACATTTACATCTCCCTGCGTGAATACCGAAGAGAAATATTTGTTCAGTGCCTCTCCAATCTCTTCAGGCTCCACGCACAACTTCCCACTGCTGTCTCTGACTGGCCCTAGTCTTGCCCTAACCAATCTCCAATTCTTAACATATCTAAGGAAAGCTTTAGGATTCTCCTTGATCCTATCAGCCAAAGTCTTCTCGTGTCCCCTTTTAGCTCTTCTGAACTCACTCTTTAGCTCCCTCCTGGCTAATCTATAGCTATCCAGTGCACTAACTGAGCCTTCAAGCCTCATCCTGACATAAGCCTCCTTTTTCCTTTTAACCAGCGAATTAACTTTTTTAGTACACCATGGTTCCCTTACTCGACCATTTCCTCCTTGCCTGACAGGGACATACTTATCAAGGACTCGCAGTAGCTGTTCCTTGAATAAGCTCCACATTTCAGATGTTCCCAGTCCCTGTAGTTTCCTAGTCCAACCTATGCACCCTAATTCTCTCCTTATGGCCTCATAATTACCCTTCCCCCAGCTATAACTACTGCCCCCAGCTTCATGCCTATCCCTATCCATCACTAAGGTGAACGTAACCGAATTGTGGTCACTATCACCAAAATGTTCACCAACTTCCAAGCCTAACACCTGGTCTGGCTCATTGCCCAGCACCAAATCCAATGTAGCCTCACCTCTAGTTGGCCTATCTACATACTGAGTCAAAAAACCTTTCTGCACACTTTGTATAAAAACTGACCCCTCTAACGAGCTAGAGCTATAGCTATTCCAATCAATAATAGTAAAGTTAGAGTCCCCCATAACAATTACCCTATTACTTTCACTCCTGTCCAGGATCGACTTTGCAATCCTTTCCTCTACCTCTCTAGAACTTTTAGGAGGTCTATAGAAGATTCCCAACAGGGTGACTTCTCCTCTCCTGTTTCTAATCTCAGCCCATACTACCTCAACAGACAAGTCCTCATCAAACTTCCTTTCTGTCACTGTGATACAGTGTTTGACTAATAATGCCACTCCTCCCCCTCTTCTACCTCCTCCTCTAATCCGACTGAAGCATTTGAACCCCGGAACCTGCAACAACCATTCCTGTCCCTGCTCTATCCATGTCTCTGAAATAGCCACAACATCGAAGTTCCAGGTACTGATCCAAGCTGCAAGTTCCTACACCTTATTGCAAATACTTCTTGCATTAAAGTATACGCATTTCAAACCATGCCCTACTTCACCCGTACGCTGCTGTGCTTTACAGTTCTCATCTATGACCCCCCTATTCTCGTCCCTCTTAACATCCAAACTACTCAGGATCCCACCCCCCCTCTGAATCAGTTTAAACCCCCCTGCATAGCCTTTGCAAATTTTCCCCCCAAGATATTGGTTCCCCTCTGGTTCAGGTGTAGACCATCTCTCTTGTAGAGGTCCCACCTACCCCAGAATGAGCCCCAATTGTTCAAGAACCTGAACCCCTCCCTCCTGCACCATCCCCGCAGCCACGAGTTCAAACATTCCCTCTCTCTGTTCTTCTCTAAACTATCCCGTGGCACAGGCAAGAGTCCAGAGATAACCACTCTGTCTGTTTTGGCCCTAAGCTTCCACCCCAACTCCATAAATTTCTGTTTAATATCCCCTTCCCTTGTCCTACCTACATCATGTGTCCCTACATGAACTATGACATGGGGCTGACTCCCCTCTCCCTTAAGAATCTTAAAAACCCGCTCTGAGACGTCCTGGACCCCGGCCCCTGGGAGGCAACACACCAGCCCTGAGTCCCGTTTATTACTATTTACTCTCCTATCTGTCCCCCTAACTATGGAGTCTCCAATTACCAGGCCCAATCTCTTATTCCCCCCACCCACCTGAGCATTCCCAGCAGGCTCACCCCCAGAGACCTGCTCCCTTTGGCTATCTCCATTTGATTCTTCTTCAACTGTAGCCTCCAGGACAGAAAACTTATTTTGGAGGGGAACAGCTCTGGGGGATTGTCTCCCCGATTGCTTCTTACCCCTCTTCCTAATATTTACCCAAGAATCTCTTTTAGGAGTGACTATCTCCTTGTAACTCCTGTCAATATCCGCCTCAACCTCCCGAATTATCCGGAGTTCCTCTAATTCCAGCTCCAGCTCCTTAACACGATCCTCAAGGAGCTGCAAATGGGCACACTTCCTGCAGGTATAATCAGCAGGAACACTACTGGTGTCCCTCACCTCGTACATACCGCAGGAGGTGCGACGTACTGCGTGCACTACCATCCCTGATACTTTACTTTCTAGGAGAGAAAAGAAAAAAAACTTCCCACACACTTTTATTATTAGGTTAGAGGAGGGGGGAGGGTGGGATACTCTATCTGTGTAGAGTATCAGGTTTGCTCTCTGTACCAATTTATAGAGTCAGAGAGAAAAACTACTGGCAAGCCTCCTTGCGACGACTTCCGGTTTCCAGTTAGTTTTAAAAAAAAAAGGCAAAAAATTACCACCGCTCGCTACTTTAACCAAAAAGAAAATGTTAAAAATTACTTTAAACTCGAACTTTACACTCACCCAAATCGCTGCCTCTCCGTGCTGCTCCACAGGAACAATGAACGACAATGAAACTCTCAACCTCATGAAAAGTTGCAATCTGCCTATGGCTAACTTTAGTTAAATCCTTAAAAGGTGGGCTTGAAGCAGTTTTGACCTAGTAAAGGTTTCTAATCACTAACCATGTTTCCATTGCTTCTAGCCCCCCTGCTCTCATCAGTCCACCTTCCTTATCCCAGACTCAAATACATCCACTTCAACTGAAATTTAGACAGTGTCTTGGTGATTATCCTGCAATCTCATTGAAGAGATAGTGTGTTTCTATTCCAGTAATAGCTGCAAATCAGGATGGAGGGGCATGAGGAATTTGGTGAAATTAGAATCACTGGAGAGACTGTGCTGAACAAACTGATGTAGCGTACTGAGGAATTAGCAGATAAATATGTAGGGCTATAGGGATAGTGCCTGGGTGGGATTGTGGTCAGTGCAACTCAATGGGCCCAATGGCCTATTTCTGCATTGTAGGATTTCTATGATGGAGCTGTGGGCTGACGAGTCTCTGGGTCCTGATGGATTTCATCCCAGGGTCTTTAGGAGATACCTAATAGATAATGCACTGCTGTCAATATTCCAAAATTTAGATTCTGGAAGGGTTTCTGAAAATAAACTGGGAAATAGAAACCCTCTCTCTATTCAACAAGGCAAAAAACCTCAAAAGTTTAAGCCAGTTAGCTTGATGTCTGCTGTAGGAAAGATGTTAGAATAAAGCATTCAAGAGATTATAGCTGGGCACTTAAGCAAGCTTAAGGTAATGCGGAAGAATCAGCACAGTTTTAATGAAAAAGGAAATTATTACCCAATTTATTAATTCTTTAAAGGTGTAATGTGCTGTGGATAGCAGGGATCCTGCAAATGTACTGTATTTGGATTTCCAGAAAGCATCTGATAAGGTGCCATAAAGTACAGATGGCATATAATGTGGCAAAATGTGAAGTTGTTCACTTTGGCAGGAAGAATAAAAAAGCAGACTATTACTTAAGTGGAGAACAACTGTATAACGTCAAGGCATACAAGATCTCAGTGCTCGTGCTTGAGTCACAAAAAGTTAAATGCAGGTGCGGCATGTAAATTGGGAAGGCTAATGGAATGCTATCCTTTATTACAAGGGGAATTGAATATAAAAGTAAGGATGTTATGCTTCAGTTATACAAGGCATTGATGAGATTGCACGTTGCATACTGTCTGCAATTTTGACTTCCTTATTTAAGGAAGGATGCAAATGCATTGGAGACGATTCAAAGATGATCACCTAGATTGATGTGAGGAAATGAAAAGATTGGGCTTGTTTCCAATGAAGTTTAGAACAATGAGGGATGATTTGATTGAAAAATGCAAGTTCCTGAATGGTATTGATAAAGGTAGACAAGGAAATTACATTCCCTCTTGTGGGTGAATCCAGAATTTGGTGGGGTTGCATGGTTTTAAAATTAGGGATTTCCCCTCATACGGCAAAGATGAAAATCTTTTTCCCCTTCGGAGCGGTGTGCAACTTTTGAACTCTTTGCCTCAAAATGATGGAAATAGAGTCACTGAATATTTTAAGACAGAGATAAATAGATTCTTGTTAGACAAAGGAATCAAAGGTCATGGAGATAGATGGGAATGTACAACTCAAAACACAAACACATCAATCACAATCTTTTTCATTGGCAGAGCAGGTTAGAAGGGCCAAATGGCCTACTTCTGTTCTCATTTTGTATGCGCCCACACAGGTTCCAAATCCTCTCGAGGGCACTGTGCTGAAAAACATCTGATATTTTGATGCTCAAAAGTTCGAGAAAGGTTTGACAACTGTTAACGGCTGACCATAAAATACAGCCATTATCTGAAAGACCTCAAATTTATACCGATTGAATCACAAATTTAATCTAGTGAAATTAAAATGGATAATTTATGCTACAAAATATGAATTACAATTAATAACATAAATATCTTTCACTTCAAAAATAATTTAAATGAGAAATGTGGGATCATACGTACTCTGGATCAACTACTCCTTGTTGGGGTGTCACTGTTAAGGAGTGTGCTGGCCAAGACAGCTCAAAAGACAAAGACCTTGGGGAGTGGTTTATTATTTGTACACGCCCAGTCTGCGCTGATCCATCTACAAAACGTAGAAACAAATTACAGCATTAGAAAAAGAGAAATTGCACAACATCAAGTTCCCAAGCTACATTATCAAATTCAGGCTTTCAACACCAGTCCAGGGTAGCCATTCATATCAGCAAACATACATTGCATTGAGAATCAATATCTGTAATGGCTTGGTTTTCCAAAATAAACCAACTTATAAATTTGATACGTGCTGCAAATAAACTTACAAAATCACATACCTGTGGCAGTTAAGGTTACCACAGACTATAGCTACACTATCATCTATAGGCAGAGCATAAATTGCCCAAGGCTCTAAAAGTCACATATTATCCTCTTGATTTCAGTTTAAAAGTTTATTTGACTTATAAATAGGTTTACATTAACACTGCAATGAAGTTACTGTGAAAATCCCCTAATCACCATACTCCAGCACCTGTTCACATTATATTCATTATATATATTCACAATATATTCAACTAATTTCCAAACAGCATAACAGGTAGCACTATTACTGATTGAGCCTTGAAAGACACCGCTGCTAAAACGTGGAGGCTAGGGGAGGTGGGGAGGGAACCAAGAGGGAAGAACACATCTAACTTTGTCTTGGCCAAACTACCCATCACAGGTGCAGCTGTCCACAACAGTATTCGTACACGACCACCATAAATCCTTGCAGAGAGAAAGTCCTGTCTTCACAGAGAGAATTTAGCATGGCCAATGCACCTAACAGCATGTCTTGCCAAATATGGGAGGAAACCAGATCACCTGGACAAAACCCATGCAGATACAGGGAGAATGTGTAGGCTCCATACAGACAGTAATCCAAGCTGGCAAATCAAACCCAGGTGAATATTGTGTAGACATACTGGGCAAAGAATAGTATTATATCAACTTATACTGATAAAGGACCCATTACCCCACGTGATGGGTACACACAAGTTGTTTTATTTTGCTACCACTTATCTCTTCAGAGGAAAAACATTGTTCTAGCCTGTCTGATTTCAACACATTTATACACCAACAGAACTACATTGAAAAACTACTTACCAACCGATGGCACGGAAAGAATCAAATATTCAGGCCGCACAGTCCATGATGATTTTGGTTTGGTTGACCGGTTCAACATTTGATTAGATAATGGAGAACCTTGTGGTCCTCTCACTGGAAGAACGTCCAATGACGCATTTGATGCATTTCTTTCTGTGCTTCCAAGTACACTACAACAAAATAGTGCGAGATCAATTTACTATTTTCCTTATGGTTTTGTTAATTAATCCAACTTTAAACAAGAAATTCAATTTATTGCTCAGATAAACATTACATTCAAATATAAATATACAGAGGTTACTATTTTCCTAAGAGCATAAGAAACAGGTAGCACTATTACTGACTGAGTCTTGAAAGACATAGCTGCTAGACTGGGGATGTGTGTGTTGGAGGGAAAATTGCAAGTATGATGCTTCCATACAATCATTGGGTGGTATAGGCCATGGGTGTAGAAATTGTTGTGGAAGGAGCTTGTTGAGTTTCTGCAGTGCATCCTTAATGATACTCAGTGCAACTGCTGTGCATTAGTGGTGAAGGAACTGAATAGAACACAGTACACTACAGCACAAACAGGCCCTTCGGCCCACAAGTTGCACCGATCACATCTATACCTACCAAGCCATAGACCTATCTATAACCCCAATCCCATTAGATCCCAAGTCTTTTAAAAGACCCCAGCGAGTTCGCCTCTACCACCACCAACGGCAGCCGATTCCATTCACTCACCACCCTCTGAGTGAAAAACTTACCCCTAACATCCCCTCTGTACTTGCTTCCCTGTACCTTAAATGTGTCCTCTTGTAGCTATCATTTCAGCCCAGGGAAATAGTCTCAGAGTCCACCCTATCTATTCCTCTCAACATTTTATAAACCTCTATCAGGTCGCCTCTCAACCTTCGTCTCTCCAGGGAGAAGAGTCCCAGCTCCCTCAACCTATCTTCATAAGACACGCCTCCCAATCCAGGCAACATCCTTGTAAATCTCCTCTGCACCCTTTCCATAGCTTTCACATCCTTCCTATAGCGAGGCAACCAGAACTGCACACACTACTCCAAGTGGGGCCTGACAAGGGTCTTATAAAGTTGCAGCATTACCTCCCGACTCCTAAACTCAATCCCACGATTAATGAAGGCCAGTACTCATAAACCTTCTTGACCACATCGTCCACCTGCAAAGCCTATTTAAGAGTCCTATGGACCCGGACCCCAAGTTCCTTCTGCTCTTCAACACAGCTAAGACTCCGACTCTTGATATTGTACACCTTCATCCCATTGGTCCTGCCAAAATGGACCACAACACATTTATCCGCATTGAAGTCCATCTGCCACTTCTCCGCCCAGTCTTGCATCCTATCTATGTCTCGCTGCAACTTTTGACATCCCTCCAGACCATCCACAATACCACCAACCTTCGTATCATCAGCGAGCTTACTAACCCATCCCTCCACTTCTTCATCCAGGTCATTTATGAAAAATGACAAACAGCAGGGGTCCCAGAACAGATCCCTGGGGCACTCCACTGGTGACTAAAAACGAATGTTAAGGCAGTGGATGGGATGCAATCAAGCAAGCTGCTTTGTCCTGGATCGTGTCAAGCTTTGGGCATTATTATTGAAACTGAACACATCCAAGTGGACAGTATTCCATCACAGTCCTATCTTGTAATTCATGAAAAGGCTTTGGAGAGTTGGAGAACAGATACTCTTCACATAATTCTCAGTCTCGAATCTGCTCATGTACAACAATATTTATATGTCTAAGACAGTTCAGTTTCTGGCCAATGATAACCCCCAAGATGTTGGTGGGGAATTCAGCAAACGTAATGCCACCGAACGTGAAGGGGCAATAGTTAGGTTATCTTTTGATCATTGCCTGGCACTTGTGGCACAAATGTTACTTACCACTTGTCATCCTAACCTTGGAAATCAGGTTTGCCACATTTGGACATGGATTGTTTAAGTATCTGAGTCATCAGGAAAGGTGCTGAATCATCAGTGAACACCCCCAATTCCAACCATATGATGAAGCAGCTGAAGATAGTTGGGTTAGGACATTACCCAGAGGAACATCTGCAGTACTGCCATCTGTGTGCTAGGTTTAACTCCAACTATTGGACAGCTTTCTCTTGATTTCCATTTACTCCAGTTAGTTACTGTTCCTTTAATGCCACAGTCCCTCAAATACTATCTTGATACCAACGGTAGTTCCTCTCACTTCATTTCTTGAATTCAGCTCTTTTATCCATATTTCAAATAAGACTGTAATCAGGTCAGAACAAAGTGACTCTGATGGAACCCAGAGATGTGAAGATGCCAGCATTGGACTGGGGTAAACTCAGTAAGAAGTCTCACAACAGCACGTTAAAGTCCAACAAGTCTGATAGTAAACCACAAGCTTTCGGAAGGCTGTTCCTTCGTCAGGTGACTGACGTTCATCCTGACAAGGATGAACCTTCAGGTGAAGGAACCTGTTCCTTCACATGACTGAAGGAACAGCGTTCCCAAAGCTTGTGGGTTTACTATCAAATAAACTTGTTGGAACCCAGAGAATCATTGAGCTGGCTGTTGCTAATTATCACTTGATAGCACTCGGGGGGTGACACCTTTCATCAATGTACTGGTGATTGAGATAGATTAATGGTGATAGAGAGTAGACTAATGGTGATAACTGGCCAGGTTGGATTTGTTCCGTCCTGTGGATAGGATGTTATTCTATGTCGATGCCTTAAAACATACTTAGTGAAGGAATTTCCACAGTCCTGTGGGTAGAGAGAATTGTAAAATTCACAACTCGAGGAAAAAAAATCTCGTTTTGGTCAGTGTTCCCTAGTTTATTTTGGCGCTCCGTAGCGGGAGATAGGCGCGGGGGCTGCTGGGAAGGGAGCGCGGCATCATATAAAGAAGGCCAAGGTAGACAGCAGGCAGCGTCGGGAGCGGGCAGTGGAGTGAGGCGGGGAGCAGAGTGAGAGCTATAAGGACTTAAGCTCACTGGGTTTGGGCGAGCGCAGACTTGGACACAGTAAGTTACTAGATTCCTGTCCCACCAAACCTCTAGTGCCCATACCTCTAAAGGGGGTCTAGAAAATGTCAGGGTCCTTGAATAAATGCGTCCACTGTATTCGTTGCCATATGTGGACATTCTTGGAGGCAGCACGTCTCCCGAAAGCCCACATATGCACAAAGTGTTTAGAGTTGCAACGTTTGAGGGCTCGGGTGAGGCAGCTGGAGCTGAGATTGTAAGATATGTTTTTAGTCAGAGAAAATGAGGGGATAATGAATAGGGACCATTTTTCTGAGGGGACCCCAGGGCCTAGGAGGAGGGATGGGTAGGTTACAGATAGGAAGTGGAAAAAAAGGAGTCACGGCATTAAGATCACCTCAGGAGGAGGCATCCCAGAATATCAAGGGTAGGGCAAAAGCTGAGGTAGAGAGGGCAAGGGAGGGGGATCAGAATGTCCCAGAGGACGGCAGGAATGCGGGATGTGAGATAGTGGTGGGGGATGGGAATGTCAAAGGGATCGACAGGCGGTTCTGTGGGCAAATGCGGGACTCCAGGATGGTAGTCTGCCTCCCTGGAGCAGGCGTCCAGGATGTTTCAGAGAGGGCAGAGGGAATTTTGAAGGGTGGGGGGGGCTAAGGCTGATGTAATAGTTCACGTAGGAGAGAAGGATGTAGGAACAAAGTGCAGGGGGGACGTATGTAGGGAGTCGGGGGCTCGGCTGAAGTGTAGGGCCTCCAGGGTGGCATTCTCTGGGCTGCTGCCGATGCCCGGGACTGATAGGGTTAGGAATAATGAAGTACTCCAACTAAATGCGTGGTTGAGGGATTGGTGTAGGGCAGAGGGTTTCAGATTCATAGACCATTGGGAAGTCTTTATGAGGGAGGGGCACCTATACAAAAGGGACAGGGAACAGTTGTCTGGGAAGGGCACCCATATTTTAGCTAGGAGGTTAGCTGGAGTGTTTCAGCAGGGTTTAAACTAATACGGAAGGGGGGTGGGGAGACAGAGGGAACTGGGAGTGGGAGAGAGATGGGTGACAGGGTAAGTCCAGAGGGTAGGAAGGAGGATCAGAGAGGGCCTGAGGGTCTTCAGTGCATGCGTTTTAATGCGAGGAGTGTGACTGGCAAAACAGATGAACTGAAGGTAATAATGTTCACGAGGAAGTTAGAAGTGGTGGCGGTGACTGAGACGTGGTTAGAGGAGGGGCAGGACAGGCAATTGAATATTCCAGGGTATAAGTGTTTTAGGCATGACAGAGGTGGTTTGAAGAGAGGAGGGGGAGTGGCGTTATTAGTTAAGGATCACATCATAGCAGTGCAGAAGGAGGGTGGTATGGATGATTTAGGAATTGAGTCGCTATGGGTGGAGTTGAGGAATAGGAAGGGAGAGGTTACTATGTTGGGTGTGTACTACAGACTACCCAACAGCCTGCAGGCCGTGGAAGAAGGGATACGCAGGGACATTTTAGATAAGTGTAGAAAGAATAGGGTGGTTGTAGTGGGAGATTTCAATTTCCCTGGGGTAGATTGGAAGGTGCGGATGGGGAGGAATTTGTACAGTGTGTTTTGGAAGGATCCTTGGAGCAGTATGTGGATAGCCCGACTAGAGAGGGGGCTATACTGGATTTGGTTTTGGGGAATGAGCCAGGGCAGGTGGTTGACGTTGTAGTAGGAGAGCATGTGTCAAATAGTGACCACAACTCTGTCTGCTTTATGATATTAATGGAAAAAGATGAAGCCTGCCTTAAGGGGAGGGTGTTAAACTGGGGGAGGGCTAGATACAGCCAGATTAGGCAGGATCTTAAGGATACTGACTGGGATAAGCTGTTCGAGGGTAGGTCGACGCTGTACATGTGGGAGTATTTCAAGGGAAAACTAAAATCTTTGCAGGAAAGACACGTGCCGGTAAGGAGGAAGGATGGGAAAGGTAGGATTAGAGAACCGTGGCTTACCAGGGATATTGAGGACTTGGTCAGGAAGAAGCGGGAGGCGTACGTTAGACCTAGGCAACTGGGGACAGAGACAGCGCTGGAAGAATATAGAAAGTGTAGACGAGATCTTAAAAGGGGTGTCAAAGGCAAAAAGGGGCCACGAAATGGCTTTGGCAGGTAGGATTAAGGAAAATCCTAAGGCATTTTACTCCTATGTAAGGAGCAAAAGGATGGTTAGAGGGAAGATTGGACCTCTCAGGGACAGAGGAGGGGAACTATGCTTAGAGCCTGAGGGAATGGGGGAGATCCTGAATGAATACTTTGCGTCGGTATTCACGCAGGAGAGGGGCCTGATGTTTGGTGCCGGCTTTGAGAAATTTGAGGACCCGTTAAAGGAAATAATCATTACGAGGGAAGAGGTGTTGGGGCTTTTAGGCAGCATAAAGACTTATAAAGCTCCGGGGCCTGATGGCATTTACCCCAGGCTGCTAAGGGAGGTGAGAGATGACCTTGCTGGGCCTCTGACGCAAATCTTTGTCTCTTCTTTGGACACAGGTGAGGTCCCAGAGGACTGGAGGATAGCAAATGTAGTACTGTTGTTTAAAAAGGGTCAGAGGGATAACCCAGGGAACTATAGGCCGGTGAGCTTGACTTCAGTTATAGGTAAGCTAATGGAGAGGATCCTCAGGGACAGGACGTATGAGCATCTGGAGCTCTGTGATCTGATCAGGGATACGCAGCATGGCTTCATTAAGGGGAGGTCATGCCTTATGAATCTAGTGGAATTTTTTGAAGAGGTGACAAAAACGGTTGATGAAGGACAAGCCGTTGATGTCGTCTACATGGATTTCAGTAAGGCGTTTGACAATAGTTAAATAAGCAACTTAATTGTGCGACAATTAAGAAATAAGTGATTGAGTAAATCTATAATTAACATTTTATTTTAATACAAATTTAATACAAATGTCACGAGAATTGTAAGATGCTTCCCTCCCAGATAGTCTAAAAGATAACATGAACTTCTTGACTGAAGGAATGAAGAGGCTTACACTCAAGATGTCTCAATAATAAATGACAGACAATTACTGGTCAACATGCAAGTTAGCTTGAGTTAGCTGGAGAAGCCATGTCTTAATATTATGACGATGTGCGTAATCGGCTAAAATTCCAATAGGCTAACTCGGATTTCATTTCTAACAATTGATTAAGGCAGACTTTCAACAATCTTCAAGCTATAGAAAAAAAAAGGTCTCAACAAGCCATACTGAGACAGAGGTGTTGTTTTAACATGTTACTATTACTATAAGGTTTATGGTGTGAGATACAGGAGGGACATCCAAGGTAGGTTCTTTACTTAGAGTGGTTGAGGTCTGGAATAGACTGCATGCTGTGATAGTGGAATCAGACACTTTAGGAACTTTCAAGCATTTATTGGATAGGCAAATGGAGCACACCAGAACGTGGGAGTGGAATAGCTTGATTTTGGTTTTGGACAAAGCTCGGCACAGCATTGAGGGCTGAAGGGCCTGTACTGCACTGTACTGTTCTATACGTTTTCGGAGCCTTTACTTCATATCCTGGTCTGAAAAGGATGACGTGAAATTTGCTCAATTGTTAAGCTTTCTCCTCTTACTATTCGTTACTGATCCTTGTTACTAATTACTGTTAATTGATACTTAGCTTTTTATTGTTCTTTCTTGTCACATGGTTAAGCTTTTAGAACTTGATGTGATTTACATTTAGGTAGTTTTTGCAAATGTGAATCCCACAAATCTGAGTTCAAATAATTAAAGTTGTAAAGGCAGCATTTGACTAAGAGTGCAGCATCAAGAAGTTGTAGCAAAAACTAAAGTTAATAGGAATCCGGGGGAAAACTCTGCTATGGTTAGAGTCATTTCAAACACAAAGGAAAATGGTTATGATTGTTGGAGGTCAATCAATTTAGTCCCAGGACAGTGCTGCAGAGGTGTCTCAAGCTCATGTTGCAGCCCCAACTATCTTCAGCAACAATGCTAACGTTCATCCTTCAATCATTAAAAATCAGAAATGGGAATGTTTGATGATGATTGCAATGTGTGTAATTGCACAAATACTTAGCACCATTGCAACTCAGATCTTACATGCAGTCAAAACCCAAAAAACATTCAGGCTTGAGCCAATAAGTGGCAATTAAAACTCATACCACACAAGTGGCAGGGAATCATTATCTCCAGAGAAAATCTAATCAGGTGCTCTTGACATTCAATGTTATTACCATCACCGAATCCCTCATTATCTACATCGGAGTTACCTGGATAGCTACATGTCAAGGCAATTAGGATGGACTAGCCAGTAACACACTAAATCCCTGAAGAGCAGTTGAGAGGCTGAAAATTCTGCAGCAAGTATTTCACCTCTCAACTCCTAGAGGCTTCACCATCTAGAAAACACAAGGCAGGAGTGTGATGGAATACTCTCCGCTTGTCCGGGTGAGTGCACCTCCAACAATAACTCTCAAGAGGCTCGACACCATGCAATACACAGCAGCTCACTCGATTAGCACCCCATTCATCACCTTCAACACCAACATAGTGGCAAAGTGAAAAAAGTAAAGTTTTAGTCACAAGTAAGGCTTACATTAACACTGCAATGAAGTTACCGTGAAATTCCCCTACTTGGATCAATCCACTGAAGCAGCACATCTTTCAGACTGTGGGAGAAAATTGGATTTCCTGGAGGAAACCCACGTAAACATAGGGAGAACATATAGATTCTACATAGCGATCCAAGCTGGGAATAGAACCCGGGTCCTTGATACTGTGAAGCAGCAATGCTAACCATTGCGCCGTCCTATCTTGTATGTGTATACCGTCTACAAGACGTACTGCAACAACTCACACAACAGTTCCTATCTTGGAATAGGATTGCTGTTCCTTCACTGTCACTAAGTTAAAAACCTAAAACTTTCTAACAGTACTGTAGGTGTAGCTACAGCACATGGATTGCAGTCAGTTCAAATGGCAGCTCACTACCACCTGTTCAAGGACAAATAGGCTTGGGGAATAAAGATTGGCAAAGTCAGTGATGCTCTCATCTCATGAAAAAGAGTGAATAAGACATACAATATGCATTAGCCATACAACAAGCCCCCAAGCATGTTCTGCCATTCAATAAGTTCATGACAGATCACCTACTTTAACTTTGTGCTTTTTAAAATTCTAGACAACTCCAACATTTCAAATATTATGAACAATTAAATCCATGTACTTAAATTCAAGTTTGTAAATAATACTCTACATGTTCAAATACCTTTCTGATGCAGTGCTCATGCTGGATGATGAAAATAAATTAGAGGCTTCTGTATCAATGTCCTCACTTGCAAAACTTCCAACGAGAGATAGTATCACCTTATTCTGATTTCCAAGGAAAGTCCGGATATCACTGGGCTTCTTTGGAATGTCATATACTACGTGGAGAGAAAAATAAGCAGCTTCAGTACTATTTCAAAACAAAACGTGAAATTATTTCATTCAAATATATTAATCTATTTTGCAAGTTAGATTATTCAATGGTTTGTACTTCAGTGGCAAACACTGCAATCAGGAGAATCAGACGCAATGAACAAAGAAAGTTACAGCACAGGAATAGGGCCTTTGGCCTTCCAAGCCTGCACCAACCATGCTGCCCAACTGAACTGAAATCCCCTATCCTTCCCATAACCATATCCCTCTATTCCCATCCTTTTCACATATTTATAAAAACGCCCCTTAAAAGTCACTATCATATCTGCTTCCACTATCTCCTTCAGCAATGAATTCCAAGCACCCACCATCCTCTGAGTAAAAAAAACTTGCCTCATGTATCTCTTTAAAACCTTGTCCCTCAACTTAAACCTAAGCCTCTAGTAATTGACTCTTCCACCCAGAGAAAAAGTTTCTGACAAGTATGTCATTCGAGGTGTACACGACCATCCTGGATTAATACGTATTCAAGAGTAGACATCCTCATCAATACCCTCCTAACTCAGAAGGTTCCTATTACTGTCCTAACAGATTGAAAATAAAGTCTGTAAATGTTTTGGTCTGCACAGCTCAGCCACTTGTCAGCTTAATTAAGTGCAACACTGGGAGAGTTGCTTCAGTTCAAAGTTTATCAAGGGAGAAAACCAAAAAGAGTCAGAAAACAGAAAAGGAGGACAGGTAGTGAAATTAAAAAAAGAGGCTGGCAGGGAGAACAGTCCTATTAAGAAAGATGACTTCATTTTAACAAGCTCTGAAGGGAAAGTATACACATTTCAGAATTTAGAAATTTAATCTTTTTAGTAATATTGAAAGTAAATACAAGCTTAGTAAGACAATTTTACTACCAAACCATAAAATATGTACTGAAAATGGACCCTTTTTATCTTGGAAGAGATCCTTGAAACAGCTGAAAAGATCTGAAGATTTCAGGCAGCACACACTGCCTTATATATTTAGAGGAATGATTAGAACAGGTTAGAGATTGTTATATATAGTGCAGAATTGGACACTGGGTGGGATTCCACTGTTGGTTGGTCAGGTTGCTGTCTTTGTAATAGGCCAGGACATTAACATTTAACAACACAATTGATCAATGAGCTGTTACGAGGAGTACGTTGATTAAAAGTTCTTCCAAGGAACTCAAGATAACTACCTTTTCAGAGCAACTTTTACATGGTTTGGACAAAGTTGTGTTACTCAATAATTGCTGATCTCACCAAAAAATCTCCAAACAACTTTTGATATGAGCAGAGTTAACTAAACAAAACTCTAATTTAGTATCTAAAGCTGTATTGGTTAAATAGCTGGGCTGATAATATGCCACAGCTGCAGCGCTTGGGGATTTTATGGAGGTCACTAATGATTTTTTACGACATATGAAGTAATTGCATGCAATCCAGTATTAGCATAGAGGCAATGGAGTACTCGAGACCTAGACTAATGATCACAGCAGCTGCCAGGTTTAAATTATAATGAATTCAATTAATTAATACAAATCTCTAAATTGAAAGTTTTAGAAATAGCAACAATTATGCTAGCCAATTATCAAATTATTGCAAAACCCATCTGGTTCACTTACATCCTTCAGGGAAAAAACATTCTAATCTGGTCTTCAGCATGAGGAAATCAAGCCTGATAAATTTATTAGAATTTTTGAGATAGCAATGAACAGGACAGATAAAGGGGAAAAATCAGTAGAAAATAATTTACTTGGATTTCCAAAAAAAATTGTTCAGTTATCACACAAGAGGCTAAGATGTTGGCAGAGTATATTAGCATGGATAGAAGATTGGCTAACTGATAGATGCCAGAAAGTTGGGATAAGAGGGGCATTTTCAGGACGACAGCTAATGACCAGTAGAGTACCAGAAGGGACATAATTATTTACAATATAGATTAGTGACTTAGACAAGGGAAGTGAATGTACTATTGCCAAGTTTGTGGATGACAATCTATACAGATAGATTGAGCGGGCAAAAACCTGGCAGATGGAATATAATGCAGGCAAATGTGGAGTTACACACTTTGGTAGAAGATCTGAATACCGTTTAAATGAAAGACTGCATAAAGCTACAGTGCAGAGGGATTTGGGAGTTCTCATGCACAAATCCCAAAAAATAAGAAAGCACTCATATTCACCAGGCAAGGAGGCAAACAGAATGTTGGCCTTTATTTCAAAGGGCATGGAATGTAAAAATAAGGAAGTCTTGCTAAAAATGATACAAGGCACTTGTCAGGCCACAACTGAAATACTCATCACTAGTTCCAAGCAAGCAACGGTCTTCCCATAGGCTTAAACACACTTTAAATTCAGGCATACTTCAAATAAGTACAGAAAGTCCTGTAGTTGCAGAAAGACCAGACCTCTTTAAACAGTTCCATGGCACAGTGGGACAGTAGTTAGCACTGCTGCATCACAATGCCAGAGACCCAGGTTCAATTCCAGCCTTGGGGTGACTGTGTGGAGTTTGTATGTACTTTGATTGGCCCTTAGTGTCCCAAGATGTATTGCTTTGTGGGATAAGGTTATGGGGTAAACCCAAGTAAGAGTTCGTGCAGATTCGATGGGCCAAGTAGCTTCCTTCTGCACTGCAGAGATTGTGTGTGCTCCAGTTAGGAACTTTAACATGAAAGAAACAGGCATGACTCCTCCCATTAACCTAACATCACACAGCTCTGCATATCTAAACTCTCTTCATTTTGTTTTAAAATCAAAAAACCCAGGGACTGTTTACTTTGTAAACAAGACCACACAGTCTTCTGGTAAACTTAGTAATTATCCTTCTTTTTCAGCATCGAGGTACGTTCTTTACAGATATACCAACTCAAAAAAACCTTAAAACATTCTATAGAAACATAAAATATCTTAATAACACAGGATCAAATCCCCACAATCTTTATACTTCTGAAGAGCTTCCCTAATTTTAGTGAACTATATCTACCACATGCTCCTTTACTCACCCTCAATATCTCTGGACATGCTGCTTCTGCCCTTCACTTAGAGGATTATATTGGCCCTGAACTCTCACTATTTCACTTGTAAAAGACTCCAACTTTCCAGATGTACATTCACCTGAAAGCAGCTGCTGCTCCCAGTCAAGTTTTTAAAAGTTTATTTATTGGTGTCACAAATAGCCTTACATTAACATTGCAATAAAGTTAGTGTAAAAATCCCCTTGTCACCACAATCCATACAGAATGAGAATTTATCATGGCCGACGCACCTAACCTTTCGTGCTGTGGAAAGAAATTGGAGTACCGGAGGAAACCCATGCAGACACGGGGAGAACGTGCAGACTCAGCACAGACCCAAGCTGGGAATCAAATCTGGATCCCTGATGTAGTTAGGCAGCAGCATTAACCACTGTGCCACCATGCTGCTTGCCAGATTCTGTTCAGTGAATTGAAATCAGCCTTCGTTCAATTCAGATACTATTTCTGGATTATCCTTAGCCCTTTCTGTAATGCATTTGAAACAATTCCTAAAATGCTTGCCCATTAATACTTGGACAACTTGCTCAGCTTCATTTCCTAGGATCGGTCTAGCACTGCCCCCACCCCTAATACACCATTTACATACTGGCACAAAAAGCTCCCCTGGAAGTACTTTAAAAATTCCACCCTGTCTAATCCTTTCACACCAAGGCAACTTCAATGAACATTGACCAACTTGAAATCTTCTACTACTATACCCTATTAATCTTATTTCTCTGTGAGTTGTCTCCAAGTCTACTCTTTTGTCTCTCTCTGACTGCTGAAAGGCATGCAAGATAATCCTAGCAAAATGGTCACCCATTTTTTATTTTTAAGCTCCACCCATACGGCCTCATTTGAACAGCCTTCTAAGCGATCCTCCCTCGTTACTGCAGCATTGGTCTCTTTTATCAATAATGCATTGCCCCCTCTCGCTTACATCCCACTGCCACCACACCCTCCCTCCCCTGAGCACCTCGCCTAAAATCTCTATACCTGGAATGTTGAGTTATTATTCTTGCCCTTTTTCACAATATTGCTATTTATCGTAGCAATATTGTGCTGATTAATGCTCTTAAGCTCATCAGCCTTACCAGGCTTCTTGCATTAAAATAGACATTTTCTTTCCATGTGCTATAGCATGCCCATGTCTCCTCTGCCTAATGGATTGACCTAGTTTTTTTCTTCTTCATCTGACAGAAAGGAGGTTGCAATTATAAGAATACTGACCTACATTTGGTTTCCTAGCCCATGAAAGATACATGCCTTGGAAGAGTAGTAGATTCATTTGACTGATTTCTGGAACACAGTGAGAAGATTTTCTTACATGGAGAGCAAGCAAGCTGGATCTTAGAACTTGGAAGAATGAGATATTCTTACAAAACAAACTTAAGGAACTCAACAGGGCAGATGTTGGGATTATATTTCCCTTGGTTAAGAAGTCTACAGCTGTGAGATTGTAGGATAAGGGTTGTCAGAATAAGAGGTCAGTCGTTTCAGACTAGAACTAAAATTTTTTACTTTTGGAATTTTCTACCCCATGGCCAAATTGATGATCCATGTTGAACATATTCAAGGCAGAGATTCGTAGGTCTTATTTTTATTTAGTAAGGGAATCAAGATTTATGGGAACATCAGAAGAAAATGGAACAATATCTTAAACAGGCATATAGCTGCTATTTGTCATGTACCTGAAGTCCTAAGTAAGATCTCAAAAGATTTTGGTTGAAAAAGTATCAGCAGTCCCTTTGGAATTATCAGCTCCATTTCATACTTCAGCCAATGTCTGGTGTATAGTCACAACTGCCAATACTAATTTAAGTAAAAGGTCTTTATCCAAGACTAAGAGGCTTGCTGTCACATTTATCATGAGTCATTTATGTTCTGTTTTTAAAAAAATGAAGTGTACCGTAAATACAACATGGATGATCATATAAAGTTTGAATATTAAAAAAGGGGGCTAAAGTTGAGAATTTTCAGGATATAAAAAAGTCTCACCTACATTAAAATGACAGAAAACTCAGGAAAAGTTAACCTTCAGGCTAAATGAAAAATAAATAAATAAATACCTTCTGACACTAACTCTTCCCCAGAAAACTTCTGATCGAAATTAATCTTCCGAAGCGGGCTGCTCTCACAAACTATCTGTTCAACTCCACGATGATTCTGGCTAAGAGCTCTGAGGTAACGTATGGGGGGAGAGGGTGAAGATGATAGACAAGATAATAATGAAATTGTAGGTTGATCATGAAAGCAACAACTAATTTAATGATTAAAAGGACTGATTTTCTGATTTAGTGCATTTACATTTTAAGCTTAAAAATTGCTTTTTTGCTCTCTTCGTAGTTCATCTTCATACCTATAGCAAGGAATACTAATAAACAAACACTTCCAGGTTCGACAAAGATTCCCAGGAAAACCGATTATTCAATAAACTTCTCCTTCTTTGCTTCATTATGCGGTAGTTACAAACTTGAAAGATCAACCTTTTAATGAAAGATTGTAAACATTTTCTTCCCACATGTCACCAAGAAATTTGTTGGTGAAAAAGTGTAAATAATTTAAAATTGCAGAACTGGGCATCACTTTTGATTGTAAATGGTTTCTTTACCCACAACTATTTTGGTCTCTTGTTTTCTGACAGACACAAATCACTTGATGTCCACACATTAGTCACTGGACGCTTGTAAGAACCCTGGATAATTTTTATCTGCAGCTCAGATATGCAGCTAACAAGTATCCCGATTCAATTACTGCCACACAGTCTTTTAAAAGCTAGTCATTTGCATAATAAGCTAGTAAATTTACTGCTTTAAAAAAAAGTTAGAGACAAGCATAGTTTTCCCAAACTTTCAAAGTGACAAAAATTGTAAACATGTCACTCACCTTCTTAGCTGCTGTCGCGCCACTTCGTCTCCACAATAGAAATAAATTTGACAAAGCAATGCAGAATCCATTTTACTGTGAAAGTATTCTCTTAAAGTGAAGTTGCAGGTTACAGTAATTGTCTGAGAAGGAAGTTACATACATATGGATCAAAACCAAACTAAGTTCTGATGTTAATTTAAAAGCAACATCCTACGAATACTATAAAATTAAAAAGCTGGGAATGTTGTACAGTTTCAAGTGGCATCTGTGGAGAGAGAGAAAGAATTAATGTCATCATAACTGGATAAAATTAGAAATGCAATAGGTTTTAAGAGCTGTTCTGGCAGAAAAAGCAGGTAGGAGAAAAACAAAAAAAAAAAATCTGACAAAACTGTTGTCTGTCAAACTATCCTTTATTTTGCAGGCAATAGCAACTCTCCATCACAATATCCTCTTCACATCTGTCATGTTTTTAAAAATTCATTCATGGGATTTGAACCTTGCTGACTAGGCTACATAATGCTGCAAGGGAGAGTGTTCCAGGATTTTGACCCAGAAACAGTAAAAAACTGATATATTTCCAAGTCAGAATGGCGAGTGACTTGGATGGAATCTTTCAGGTAATGTTCCTACTGTTCTTCTCCTCGGTGGTAGTGGTTGTGAGTTTGGAAGGTGCTGCCTAAGGAGCTTAGGTGAGTTCCTGTGGTGCATCTTGTAAATGGTGTACATATCAGTGGTGAAGAAAGTGAATGTTTGTGGATGAGGTGCCAATAAAGCAAGCTTTGTCCTGCATCATGTCCAGCTTATTGAGTATTATTGGAGCGGCACTCATTTAGGCAAGTAGAATGTATTTCCATCACACCCCTAACTTGTGTCTTGTAGATGGTGGATTGTAGAGAATTCAAGAGGGGAGTTACTTGCCACAAGATTTCTAGTTTCTGATCTGTGCTTGTAATTACAGTACTTACATGGCCAATCACCCAGGATGTTGACAATAGAGGATTTGATGATAATACCATTCATGCTCTCTGGAGATCTTCTGTTCACTGCCTCCAGTTCCACAGGACCTCACCCTACATCCTTCAAGGATAGACAATACCACTTCCTCGATCATCCTCAACACTGGTGTCCCAGAAGGCTGTGTCCTCAGCCCTTTACTCCTTATAAACCTGTCACTGTATGGCCAAATTCCCTTCCAACTTGATTTTCAAGTTTGTTGATGACACCACTTTAGTGAGTCGGATTTCAAAAATTACGAGACAGAGTACAGGAATGGGATTGAAAATCTGGTGAACTGGTGCAATGACAATAATCTCTCCAACAAAACAAAAGGCAATAGTCATCGACTTCAGGAAATGTAACGGTATACGTGCCTGTCTACATCAACAGGGACGAAGTAGAAATGATCAAAAGCTTCAGGTTTTTAGGTGTTCGGATCACCAATCACCTGTCCTGGTCCCGCCATGTCGACACTACAGTTAAGAAAGCCCACTAATGACTCTACTTTCACAAAAAACTAAGGAAATTTGGCATGTCCACAACAACTTACACCAACTTTACATGTGCACCATAGAAAGCATTCTTTCTGGTTGTATCACAGCTTGGTATGGTTCCTGCTCTGCCCAAAGCCACAAGAAACTACAAAGGTTTGTGAATAAAGCTCAGTCCATCACACAAACCAGTCTCCCATTCATCAACTCTGTCTACACTTCGTGCTGTCTTGGAAAAGGAGCTAGTATAATTAAGCACCCGGACATACTCTCTTCCAACTTCTTCTGTCAGGAGAAAGTTGGAAAAGTCTGGAGGACGTGTACCAACCAACTTGAGAAAAGCTTATTCCCTGCTATCAGATTTTTGAACGGATATACTCAACTTGATCTTTTTCTACACCCTAGCTATGACTGTAACACTACATTCTACACTCACTCCTTTTTCTCTATGAATGGTATGCTTTGTCTGTATAGCACATAAAAAAAATACTTTTTACGTGCCAATCGTAAATTAAATCAAAATTTACAAACAGGGTTAGGGTGCAGGGAGTTGGGGGTAGGGTGTTAGACTGGATACAGGATTGGTTGTCTAATAGGAAGCAGAGGGTAGGTATTAATGGGTGCTATTCTGATTGGCAGTTGGTGACTAGTGGAGTATCCCAGGGATCGGTGCTGGGGTCTCAAATATTTACCATTTACACAGATGATCTGGAGGAAGGGGCTGAGTGCAGGGTGACGAAATCTACTGATTATACCAAGATGAGGAGTGGAAAAGCAAATTGCGTGGAGGGTGTGGAAAGCCTGCAGAGGGATCTGGATAGGTTGAGTGAGTGAACGAGGACCTGGCAGATGGAGAATAACGTTAGCAAGTGTGAGGTTATCCATTTTGGTAGGAATAACGGTAGGAAAGATTACTATTTAAATAGCTAAAAGGTGCAGCATGCAACGGCGCAGAGGGATCTGGGTGTCCTTGTGCACGAATTGCAAAAACACAATATGCAGGTGCAGCAGGTGATTAAGGAAGCGAATGCAATGTTAGCCTTTATAGCTAGGGGGGATAGAATATAAAAGTAGGGAGGTACTTTTGCAGCTGTAGAGGATACTGGTGAGGCCGCAGCTGGAGTACTGTGTGCAGTTTTGGTCACTGCATTCGAGGAAGGATATATTGACCTTGTAGAGGGTGCAGAGAAGGTTCACTAGGCTGATACTGGAGATGAGGGCGTTGGATTATGAGGAGAGACTCAATAGGTTAGGTTTGTACTTGGAGTTTAGAAGGCTGAGCGGAGATCTTATAGAGACGTATAAGATAATGAAGGGGATGGATAGGGTAGAGGCTGAGTCACTCTTCCCACTTAGCAAAGATAGCAGGACTAGAGGGCCTCAAGATTAGGGGGAGTGGTTCAGATCAGAGTTGAGGAGGAATTTCTTCACAAAGGGTGGTGAATCTTTGGAATTCTCTGTCTGATGAAGTGGTGGAGGTTTTCTTGCTGAATAATGTTCAAGTCAAGAGTGGACAGGTTTTTGATTGACAAGGGAATTAAGGGTTATGGGGAGAAAGCAGGAAAGTGGTACTGAACCATTACAGATCAGCCATGATCTTACTGAATGGCAGGGCAGGCTTGAGGGGCTGGATGGCCTACTCCTGCTCCTATTTCTTATGTTTTTATGTTCCCAGCATTTAAAGTCTGGTCATTTTCAGAATATTTGTTCGCATCAAAGGAAAGCTGGTTATAAATAAGACAGGACAAGTAACTGGAACAAAACTGTTTCTGAATTTGTAACAAAGTGTAGTAGCAAAACATATACGATGCATGGCCCTAAGTATCAAATCTCAGTACAAATTACTGCAGACAGGTCTCCAAGGTTCTGCACTTCCGGGATGGCAGTGCCACAATGTTTATCCATCCAAGCAGTCAAAACAAGAGATTTCTGCATTACAAAAGGATGAAAACTGTATGGGATTATCACAAGGATAGTCAGGTTTCATGCTTTGAGAGACTGTTACAGCTGTAAGTGAGCTTAAGTTTGAGATGTAGTACAAAACAATTTCTGGGAAAGCAATATAGAACAAAGAACAAAACAGCACAGGAAAAGAGGCCCTTCGGGGCTTAAGCTTCAAAAACAAAAAAATTGAAAAACAGCATTTTTAGAATGATTCCCCTTCAACCATTGGTTGGAGGAATTTCTATTTTTATGCCTTCGTGTATGACATAAAATTTCACCTTAATTATTTTAAAGTAATTTCCATGAGAGGAGATCAGTAAAGACAGAAGGCAGTACATTCTCTCAGAAATTAATTAGTATGGTTCTTTACTACACACTATCTTACCTCTCGAGTCCGTTCCTTGAGTACAAATTGGGCTGGAGAAATATTTACAACATCTGCGGGCATAAAAGTTTTCATCTGCAAATCCACGTAACAAACTGCCTTAATGTAAGCAGCCCGAGAGCCCGTGTTCCTCATTGAGAACGTTATCTTGCTCACTGTGTCTGGCATGATATCAGTCAAGTTCATTATATAGCTGCCCATTTGTTTATTAACATCTTCCAATATAATGTTGCTTGTTCCTCCATAACCAGAAAGTGGAATCTGAAAAAAGCTTTAAACTTAATATTCTATAATTTGAAATGATGAAACAATTAATTTCAACTTATTGGTCACTTGCAGAATCTACAAATGCAACCTTGTCCTTTCTTAAGTATCAGATGAGCTATCTGCATAATTCTGAAAAAGTTACCACTTGAAGAATTAGAATTAATGAATATAAATTAACTTCAGGGGACAGCTACAATTTCTGCTCTGTTCACATATGCATGTATTTTATCCTGACAATTGTCTTGGCCCTATCTTAATATGCTTTTTGTTGGGAAGAACAAAAGCAAACTCCTCTAAACAAAAATAAAAAAAAAAATCAGAAGTTAAGAAATTTATTAATCAGGATCCCAAATACTACCCAGTGCAGGAACAGATTGATTCGGGAAATGAACTATGGTTACAGCCATCTTAGATTCTAGAACGCTCTGACCAACACAAATCAGATGACTATATCTAAATAAAGCTGGGACTCTTGGGAATAGTGGTACTGGGAGGAGATAACAGACGCTGTGAAGAAGCAGTTGAGAAAAAACTATTCATGGCTTGTGTGTTTAGATAATGAAACAGAACCAACATTCAGTTGCTTTAACAACTGGCTTATAGTTTATCATTCACACATTTTGTGAAGTTACTATACAGAACTGACACAGAATACCTAAAGGAGACATGTTAGAATTGTTGAAATGGTTATGAACATGTTTGAAACTACTCCAGTTCAAGTAAAGCTAACTGTCAATAGCTTTTCTAGTTTGACTGCATTAGTTTCATTTATGCATATCACAAGTAAGCTTACATTACAATGAAGTTACTGTGAAAAATCCCCTAGTTCCCACACACTGGCACCTGTTCGGGTACACTGACGGAGAATTCAGCATGGCCAATGCACAATCGTTCAGACTGTGGGAGAAAACTAGAGCACCCAGAAGAAACTAAGCAGACATGGGGAGAAAATGCAAACGCCAAACAAACAGTGATCCAAGCTGGGAATTGAACGTAGATCCCTGGTGCTGAGTAGGAAGCTAAGGGGTGATGTTATAGAGGTCTATAAAATAATGAGGGGCACAGATGAGATAGATAGTTAACATTTTTCCCAAAGAGAGAGGAGTCTAAAACTAGAAGGCATAGGTTTAAGATGAGAGGGAAAAGATACGCAAGTGTCCAGAGAGGCATTTTTTTCCACACAGAGGGTGGTGAGTATCTGGAATAAGCTGCCAAAGGTAGTAGTAGAGGCAGATACAATTTTGTCTTTTCAAAATCATTTAGATAGTTACAGGGATAAGATGTGTATAGTAAGATGTGATATGAGCCAAATGTGGGCAATTGGGATTACTTAGGGTGTTTTATAAAAAAAGGGGGCAGCATGGACAATTTGGACTAAGGGGCCTGCTTCCATGCTATATATTTCTATGACTCGACTGCTGTGAGGTAGAAGTGTTAACCATCGGGGTTACCTGCAACAACATTTCAAAGTATAAGACTTTGGAGGGGTTTTGGCATCTTGCCACATTGTTGGAAAAGTAATTCACGATACTATGCATTTTTTGTACTATAAAAGCTAAATCTAAGTAATTGATCTGTTTATGCCATTCCGTGTGTTTCAGTTAATTCTATACTTACTGTAAATTTTATTCCTGGTCGACTTGAATGTATCCCACACTGCTTAATTTCAAGCCTTGCCAACATGCAGGCAACCCGTGTTGGTGCAAACAAAAAGTGCACACAAGCATCTTCCTTAGGGCAAATTATCAACTCACGGTTATTAGTTAGTCTTTCCTCAGATCCAAATGTGCTCTGTAACTAAAAAAAATTAAAGTTTTGAAATTCAAAATTCAAGAATCCTCAACTAATATTTTCAGAACTACTGCTGATTGAGAGTACATTAAGATTTGTATCAGTTAGAAAATACATCATTTGAAATCACAGCAAAAAAATCAAACCTCAAAACAGCACTTTCCAAACCACAACCATTTCTATCTGGAAGGACAAGAGGCAGCAGATACATGGAAACACTATCACCTGCAATTTTTCTTCCAAAGCACTCAGCCTGACTTGAAAATATATCACCATTCTTTCATTGTCATTGGATCAAAATCCTGAAATTCCCTCCCTAACGGCATTGTGGGTCAACCCACAGAAACGGACTGCAGCGATTCAAGGCAGCAGCTCACCACCACTTTCTCAAGGGCAACAAATGCTGGACAACCAGTGATGCGCCCATGACCCACAAACGAATTTTAAAAAAAATTATAAAATTATGCTAAATTATGAATGTGAACAAATATTTATTAGCACAACAGAGAATCATGGATAAAAATGTAAACTTAACTGGATGGTGTTGAGTCAGACTGCACTCTTCCTTGGAAAGGAAATGTCCAGCTTAGTGCACCATTAATATACATTGTCACTAATTCAGTTTCAGGCATAAAGGATAAAATTTCAACTCCACTGATCATACTTTCAATTTTACAGGTGGATGAGATTAAAAATATGTATACGCACTATTTTGCTCACTTTCAGCCTGATAATGTTTACAGGCAACCCACAACGTTGTGACAGATGCAATAACAGTCATTAAAGTTAACCCATGGCAAGAAAAAACAAATGTAAAAGTGAAAATTAAATTAAGCTTAATTGAAATGCCTCTACAGGCTCCTCAGGTTTCCAAATGCTACAAATGCAGATTTTTACTTCAGATTTACCTGAAAGCAGTCTTGATCTTGACCTTTGATAAACAAACGCAAACGGTGTGTAACAGATGAAGAATTGTTTCTAAGGATAAGTTTTTGTTGACTGCAAGACAAAAAAAAACAGAAAATGTACAAACTAGCTAAAAGAAACTTTGTAAAGTAGAAATAAGACCCTAATTTGTCAGAGGAATGAAACATGCGATCCTCACATTTACGCCAAAACAGAAAGACTGTTGGGGTGCAGTCTGACTTCCTGATGTTATTTGGGGTTCATCTCTCAGAACAACTTACAAATCAGACTTGGTTCTTAAAAATGTTTTTTAAGCAATATTCTGTTCCAACAAATAAAGCAAATGATTAGGGTAAGTAATGTACTTTCAACTACTGGATCAAAATCCTGGAATTCCCTCCTTAACAGCACTATGGGTCAACCTACAGCATGTGGACTACAGCAGTTCAAGGTTGCAGTTCACCATGATCTTCTCAAAGGCAACTAGGGATGTGCAATATATGCTGGCCAACCAGCAGTGACCAAGTCTCATAAATAAAATATATATTTTAAAGTTTGCAAAATTAATAAAACATAAGAACATAAAAAATAGGAGCAGGAGTAGGCCATCCAGCCCCTCGAGCCTGCCCCGCCACTCAATAAGATCATGGCTGATCTGCAGTGGTTCAGTACCACTTTCCCCCTGTAACCCTTAATTCCCTTGTCAATCAAAAACCTATCCACTCTTGACTTAGATATATTCAGCGAGGAAGCCTCCAGCACTTCATCAGGCAGAGAATTCCAAAGATTCACCACCCTCAACAATTGAGAAATTCCTCCTCAACTCTGATCTGAACTGCCCCCCCCCACACACACACTCACACAATCTTGAGGTTGTGCCCTCTAGTCCTGCTATCTTTGTTAAGCAGGAAGAATCTCTCAACCTCTACCCTATCCATCCCTTCATTATCTTATACGTCTCTATAAGATCCCCTCTCAGCCTTCTGAACTCCAACGAGTACAAACCTAACCTATTGAGTCTCTCCTCATAATCCAAACGTTCTCATCTCCAGTATCAACCTAGTGAACCTTCTCTGCACCCTCTCCAAGGCCAATACATCTTTCCTCGAATGTGACAACCAAAACTGCATACAGTACTCCAACTGCGGCCTCACCAGTACCCTCTACAGCTGCAAAAGTACCTCCCTACTTTTATATTCTATCCCCCCTAGCTATAAAGGCCAACATTGCATTCACCTTCTTAATCACCTGCTGCACCTGCAGACTGGGTTTTTTCGATTCGTGCACGAGGACACCCAGGTCCCTCTGCACCATTGCATACTGCAGCTTTTAGCTATTTAAATAGTAATCCTTCCTACCATTATTCCTACCAAAATGGATAACCTCACACTTGCTAACATTATACTCCATCTGCCAGGTCCTCGCCCACTTACTCAACCTATCCAGATTCCTCTGCAGGCTTTCCACACCCTCCACGCAATTTGCTTTTCCACTCATCTTCGTGTCATCAGCAAATTTCATCATCCTGCACTCAGCCCCTCTTCCAGATCGTTTATGTAAATGGTAAATAGTTGAAGTCCCAACACCAATCCCTGGGGCACCCCACTAGTCACCAGCTGCCAATCAGAATAGCATTCATTAATACCTACTCTCTGCTTTCTATTAGACAACCAATCCTCTATCCAGTCTAATACACTACTCCCAACTCCCTGCACCCTAACCTTCTACAGCAATCTTTTGTGAGGCACCTTATCAAACGCTTTTTGGAAATCCAAAAACACCACATCCACCGGTTCCTCTCTGTCTACCTCACTAGTCACTTCCTCATAGGACTACAATAAATTCGTCAAGCACAACGACCCCTTAACGAATCCATACTACGTCTGTTTGATCAAACAGTTCGAATCCAGGTGCCTCGTTATTTCTGTTTTGACGATAGATTCAAACATTTTTCCAACTATAGACTAACTGGCTTATAATTCCCTGCCTTCTGTCTGCTACCTTTTTTAAACAGTGGTGTAACATTTGCCGTTTTCCAATCTTTCAGCACTTTCCCGGAGTCCAGCGAATTCTGAAAGATAATTACTAGGGCATCTGCTATCACATCTGCCATTTCCTTAAAAACCTTGGGATGCATTCCATCCGGTCCTGAGGACTTATCTACCCTCAGCCCCGTTAGCCTATCAAGCACCACCTCTCTAGTGACTGTAATCTCATCAAGGACCTCATCTCCGACCACCCTTCCATCCTTAATTTCGGGCAAGCTATTTATGTCCTCCTCTGTAAAAACTGACACAAAAACCTTGTTCAAGGTCTCCACAATATTCTTATCGTCCACCACTAAATCCCCCCTCTCATCTTCCAAGGGTCCAACATTAACTCTGGCCATCTTCCTATTCTTTATAGATAAAAACTTTTTGATATTTTGAGCTAGTTTAGCCTCATTCTATCTTTCCTTTTTTAATCACCTTCTTAATCATTCTTTGCTGTTGTTTAAAACTTTCCCAATCCTCTGATCGCCTATTGCTTTTAGCTGTTCTGAATGCCTCAGCTTCTGATTTAATACTCTCCTTAATTTTCCTTGAGAACCACAGCTGATTTTCTCTTCTCCTACCGTCCTTCCTTACCATCGGAATATATTCTGCTGAGTACTGAAAAAGATCTCTTTAAAAATCCTCCACTGTTCCTCAGCCTTCCTACCAACCAATGTACTCCTCCAATCCACAGTCACCAATTCCTCTCTCATGTTATCATAGTCCCCTCTGTTCAAACATAGTACACATAGAATCTGGGATTCCACTACCTCATCCTCCATCTGCATCATAAATTCTACCATACTATGATCACTTGTCCCTAAAGGATCCCTCACAAAAATATCCCCAATTCTACCTGCCTCATTACATAGTACCAGATCCAAAATTTGCTTAGGTCAAGCCTTATGTTCTTTACAAAGGATGTTCAGCTTACTCTGTTTGGGTATAGAATCAAAAACAGCTCAAATTCATTTTTCATTTCACCCCTCTATTGAGTCCTTCTTTCTTGACACTTCACCTTGTCTGCCCATTATCATTTTTCACATTGGAATAAATGTTATCTTAGTTCTCCCCTCAAAGGGACTTTTCCCCCACAACCATGACTTTGACAGAAGCTTGATTTGGGTTGGCATTTAGTGTCATGCTCCTACCTGGTCAGTCTAAAACTTTGCCTTTGCAAACACTGACTCCAAACTCCTACTTTGCACACCCACTTTTGTCATTGTAGAGATCAAACATGAAGCAATCAGGTTTCTACTCTATGTCCAAAACAATCCTAATCAATCATAAATGATTTAGTGATTGCAATTTTCGCCCAGTCCTTTAGAGCAGTGCTTGACAAAGGTGATCACATCATCCTTTTCCAATGCCTCTCTTCTCCGTCCAAATCAGAAGGATTGTATTTGCTTGTATTTATCTTACTTATCCAAACCTCACTTTCTGATGCAAGTTTTATCAATATTCAACACTTCAGTTGAATGTACTATTGGCAAGCTTTCAATTAAATGCATTTTAACAGTTGCTTTCATCTGTGCAATTTATGTTTCTGTAATGTTTCACAATGCCAATTCATTAAAATCCTCAATTTTACAATTGGATCATGTAAAAATTTAAGTGAAAAACAACCCTCATTAACATGAGTAGATTGTAAAATGAAGATATGATTTATTAAAACAATTAAAAATAAAGATCCTCAAATTCCAGTCTCACTTTCATAATTGGAACTCAACATAAATAGCATCTTGGAATAACGGTATTGCCAATAGCAAGGGTACTTACACTGTCCTTCCAAGAGAAACGCCACCCCATGACATAAATTGCTTGTTGGATAGAATTGGTGGTACATCTGAAGATGAGCAAATTGATTGGACTGACTCAGGTCTCTCAACCAATCCTTTTAAACCAACTTCGTACTGGGGACCAAAAGGCTGGACCAAAATAGTCAAATGGCTGGAAAGAAGAAGAAATTACTATTCCCTAGTTCAAACACTAGTTTCTTCAAAAGAAAATTCTCAAAGACTTCTCTGGGCAAAAAAATGGTGCATCTCGAAGGGAATGATTGAGACATAGAATAACCCAATTATGGCATTATTATTGTCATGAAAGTGCTTCATAAAAGCTTAAAACAAAATGTAACATTGAGTCATGAGAAAACACCGAAATTTGATCAGAAAGGCAGATTTTAAAGAAAATTTTAAAAGGAGAAAAGCAAACTATAGGACATGAAAGGATGTAGCAAAGGTATCCAAAGATTGCCACCTAGACAACTGAAGGCATGATCACCAATAATAGAGCAATTACAACTCTGGATGAACAAGAGGCTAAAATTAGAGAAGTATGAAGATCTTGAGATCAGAGAGAGATTGGGAGAAATAAGGTCCTGGAGGGATTTGAAAACAAGGATACGGGATCTGAAAACAAACATGAAAATGTTAAAATCTAGATGTTGTTTAACTAGGTAGTCAATGTAGACCTGTGAGCACAGTGGTGATAGTGGAACAGGACTTGCTACAGTTTAAGATATAGGCAGCAACTTTGGAGGACCTCAATTTTACGGAGGGTAAAATGTGGAAACAACCACTGAAGTAGTCAAGGCTAGAGATAAAGCTATAAATAACAGATTCAGCAGCAGATCAGCTGATCAAAAGGTAAGAAATTAGAAGTAGAAGGCCATTTAGACCGTTCTACTCTTCAATAGTTAGGAGGAGATCATGATCGAGTGGTAACGTTACTAGGCTGGGAATTTAGAGATGGAATTTAAATTCAAATCAATAAAATCTGGAATCAAAAGCTAGTCTCAATAATGGTGACCATGAAACAATCATCAAATGTTACAAAAACCCATTTGGTTCACTAATGTCCTTCAAGAAAGGAAATCTGCCTCAAGGTGTTAAATCATTGAATGCTGTAGAATTCACTAGTGAATTAAGTACAGAACAGTTCCCCATGAAGATGTTTCAGTGCAGTTTCTACACTTGCAGATGAGCATCACAAAACAAGCTGACCAAGGGATAAAAGCATGAGAACTCTGATAACTATAAGGCAGGTGTAAATGTTTGAATGGTTTAACCATGTAGACATCTCTCATTAACGACTAAATCATGATAACGAGACGAGTATATTGAGACTGTAACTTGTTAACGATATTCACCTTAATAAATAAAGTAATCATAACTATTAGTTGTAATTGGATATCAATGAATTCAGAACAAACGTACACTTGGGGTTATACAAATTACTTGTGAGATAAGATATATTTGTTCACTTTCATGGAATACTGTAGTATACTGAAGAACTGATCTCAGCCTTAACTTTAATAAGACTCAAGTACTTTACCAACTCACCCCAGAATAAGATCTAGTCTCTTGCTCCATCCAGATGAATGGAGAAATCCTTCCAAACGTGGAACATTTCCCTACCCGGGGTGCCACCTCTCATCTAAGGCTAACATTGACGTGCAGATCCAACACGGGTATCCAAATCTGCAATCACCACCCATCCGACACCTTAAGACACCCAAGGACAAGTGTTTTCATGACCACAACATTTGTGCTGATACCAAGAGTCTTATGTGCAAAGTAGTCATCCTCCCATATCGCTCAGAAACCTGGACTATATACAAACAACACCCGGTGAAGTATCATCAAAACTGTCTGAGACAGATTTTCTGCATCAGTTGGGAGAATGGATGTACTAACTTCAGTGTCCTCAAAAGAGCCAACAGCATCAGCATCGAGGCCATGATCAAAAATCAACTCTGTTGGGCCATTTACGTTCTTAGGACATCAAGTCTCAATGCCGAAGCAACCTTTTTTGCCCAGCTAAAGGAAAGGTCCCGAACAAAAAGAACAACAAAGGAAGTGCTTCAATGACATCCAGAATGCTTACCTCAAGAAATGCAAGATAAATGTCAACACCTGGGAGACCCTTGCTCAGAAGAGTCCAACTTGGAAGAACCTCCTGACTGAAGGGACACAATTCTTTAAGGACATGGCCTAGGAAAAGAACTGGAGAAGGGAATACCAGAGGTCTAGGACCCAAAGACCAAACGCATCTACCAAGTGTGCAGTCAAAATTGGGGCTCATCAGCCACACAATAACCTATACAGCCTATGACCAGTAACAGTTTCTTAGATAGACAGTCATACTTATTGGCAAGTGATTGAAAATGATCCTTGACTTGGTTCATTTTTAAATATAGCAATGTTTTGTGGACAGGAGATCTGTTAGAAACTCATAACATTAACAAAGTGCCTTTGGCAATTAAGCAAAAGGAAGCGGAATCTGAACCAAGGAGGAAAGGTGGCTCATAGGTTCTGATGGTTTTGATAGTGTATTTTAAAGCAGTAATATTTAGTTAGGCAATTCTTCAAAAGATAGAACTCAGAAGGTTGAAAGACATGAAGGGATGTTAAAATAAAGACAAGTATTTTCACCAGTTGTAGAACAGAAATCAGTGCAGGTACACGTGGATATGAGTAATGGCTGAGCATGACTTAGTCCAGAAGGCAAGTAGCAGAGTTTTGAATAAGGAGCATATAGAAGGTAGAAGGAAGAAAAGTCTCATCTTGAGATACTTTAGACATATTAGAGGCTTATCAAAAAATTGGAGGAACTGCATAGGATGTACACGATCGTGTTGAGCAGAATAGAAATGGTCTTGGTGAGAATGAAGGGAATATCAATGAATTATGCAGTGGTGACTGAAGGTCAATTATAGTGCAAAACTGAAAAGGTTAATAGAACATAGAACAATACAGCACAAACAGGCCCTTTGGCCCACGAGTTGCGCCGATCACATCCACCAATCCACAGACCTATCTATAACCCCATCCTATTCTTTTCCATATACTCATCCAGAAGTCTTTTAAAAGACCTCAGCGAGTTTGCCTCAACAACCTCCGACGGCAATCGGTTCCATTCACTCACCACCCTCTGAGTGAAAAACTTACCCCCAACATCCCCTCTGTATTTGCTTCCCTGTACCTTAAATCTGTGTCCTCTCGTAGTGACCATTTCAGCTCGGGGAAATAGTCTCTGAGAGTCCACCCTATCTACCCCTCTCAACATTTTATAAACCTCTATCAGGTCGCCTCTCAACCTACATCTCTCCAGTGAGAAGGGTCCCAGCTCCCTCAACCTAAGGCCTGCCTCCCAATCCAGGCAGCATCCTTGTAAATCTAATGATCATGGCATACCTTTGTATCTCACTCTGAGTATCTTGAGGAGTAAATGAAACCATAATTTCCAATTCTTCTCCAGGCTGAATTAAAAGATTTTCTGGCTTTGCTAAAAAACAGCATTCTGCAGTCTAAAATTAATCAAGGGAAAATTCAGCATTAAGTATCTATTATATAAACAAATATCTTCAAGTTAATTTTTTCAGCAGCGAAGTGTACCAATAAAATTGATTTTAAAACTGTTAGTATTAAGCAGGTATTGTTTTAACTTGGTCAATCAACGATATGGAGGCAAATGTTTGTATCCCTAATTAGGGATACAAACTCAGTCTACGAATGATCATAAAATTTTAATTTACATAAGAAACATAAGAAATAGGAGCACAAGTAGGCTATCTAGCCCTTCGAAACTGCCCTGTTATTCAACAAGATCATGGCTGATCTGAAATGGATCAGTTCCACTTTCCCGCTTTCTCGTCATAACCCTTAATTCCCTTGTCTATCAGAAATCTACCTACCTGTGACTTAAATATATTCAGCGACATAGCCTCCATCACTTCAATGGGCATTTTCATTTATAAAAGTATGCAATGTTGAACAATTCTATGCCAAGTTAGCATGATATTTATAAACAAAAAGGCTCTTCATAAACTTTTCTTCCCCCCCCCCTTATTTGTTGCCGAAACGTTTGAGGGGATCTCTCAAGAACACTGCATAAATTTATGTGAAACAAAATTGAAGGGGAAATAGTATGGGTTAAATTCTTAAAAGATTCAAAATTGCTTTACAAGGTAAACGATAACTCACCTGAATCATCAGCTGTGCAGCAATATTTCCTGCATTTTTCAGAGGGAGGATTTGTTTAGCAATCATACCAGGCTTAGCACACATTACAAGAGTCTAAAAATAAGAAGAGTTAAAACTCAGAGCAAGTGCAATAAAGACACATTTCTCCCAAAGCAAAGACAAAATACTGCAAATGCTGAAATCAAACAAAAACAGAAAATGCTGGAAAATTTCAGCAGGTCTGACAGGATCTATGGAGAGAGAATAGAGCCAATGTTTCAATCCGGAAGACCCTTTGTCAGAACATACTACAGTAATAGCAGAATACACATTTCCAGTTTCAATAAGTGTACAAAAATGCCAACTTTGTTAAGTTTGTCTTTGTGAGATTGTTCTTTGCTGTTTTCAAATGCTTGTGTCAGCATACCTGCAGGTCTTTAGGAGCATGTATTCTAACAATTCCAACTTTGGCACAGAGTGGTACACTGTTAATAACAGTGCTGGGGCCAGGGCTGTCGACCTCTATATCAATTCTTGCGAAATAGTCTTCAGCTGCACCTAAAGAATCTGAAATAAAAATCGTAGCATTGAATATGGGAGAAGACGTTTGGCCTATCAAGTCTGTGCCAGCTATCTGAAATTCATCTACTCCCATTTCCCACTACAATTTTATTTACCATCTAGAAATAAACATGGATTCTGTATGCACCACTAGATTGCAATATCCCATATTCTAATAATCCTCTGCATTAAAAATATTGTTGGCATCCTTCCATCCCAAGTAGTTGATGAACATGTAGAAAACAAATGCATTTCTTAGAATTCCTAAATTATACAATTAGGCCATTTGGCCCATCAAGGCTTCACCATTTCTCTGGCACAGCACCTTATCCAGGTCCAATCCCCATAACCCCACATACTTACCATTACACATCTCAAGTTACTCAGGGAGAAATCAGCATACCAACAAACCTAACCTACACATATCTGGACTGTGAAATGAAACCTAGGAGGAAACCCACACAGACATGCGGAGAATCTGCAAACTCCACACTGGCAGTCACCTAAGGCTGGAATTGAATACAGATCTTTGGCACCCAAATGATGGCACCACTGTACCATCATTTGGGTGGGGACAGTGGGTAATGACTGAAGAGGTCAATTCTTGAGTGGCAAGTTCTGTCACAAGTGTGACACATGAAACTACCAAGTGTCCTTGTTTTCAGCATTGACCTCTGCTGTCAAGCCACTAAGTGTGGTGAAACACGTTAGCCCATAGGAGGTGCTGCTATTTTTCTTCCTTGTCAGTTAGTGATTCAGTGGAATAATCAACTTCTAAGGTTTTTATTGCACATTTGCAAGTATCCTTGACATGTAGTTTTGGGTATCCAACATCCTATCTTCACTGTCTGTTGCATATTGAGTCTACACTGGAACAGTAAAATCACAAATGCAGTCCTTTCCAAAGCAGAGCTCCAAGTTTGTCAGCACTCATCAAACAAAAGGCATCTTCACTAGCTCAGGCATATCTAGTTGTTAAGGTTGTTAAGAAGGCATACGGAGTCTTAGCTTTTATTGGTAGGGGGATTGAATTTCGGAGCCGTAACGTCATGTTGCAACTGTACAAAACTCTAGTGCAGCCGCACTTGGAGTATTGTGTGCAGTTCTGGTCCCCACATTATAAGAAAGATGTGGAGGCATTGGAGAGGGTACAGAGGAAGTTTACCAGGATGTTGCCTGGTATGGAGGGCAGGTCTTATGAAAAGAGGCTGAGGGATTTGAGGTTGTTTTCGTTAGAAAGGAGGCGGCTAAGAGGGGACCTAATCGAAACATATAAGATGATTAGAGGTTTAGATAGGGTGGACAGTGATAGCCTTTTTTCCTAGGATGGAGAAAGCTAGCACGAGGGGACACAGCTTTAAATTAAGAGGTGATAGTTATAGGACGGATATCAGAGGTAGGTTTTTACCCAAAGGGTGGTTCGGGAGTGGAATTCCCTGCCTGCAGCAGTTGTAGATGCGCCAAGTTTGGTGGCGTTTAAGAGGTTAGTTGATAAGTATATGGAAGAGAAGGGAATGGTTTAGTTTGGAGGGGCATTGCTTTTTATATTGGTCGGCGCAACATCGAAGGCCGAAGGGCCTGTTCTGTGCTGTAATGTTCTATGTTCTATAGCTTTAAATTAAGGGGTGGTAGTTATAGGATGGATGTCAGAGATAGTTTCTTTACCCAGAGGGTGGTAAGGGTATGGAATGCCCTGCCTGCAGCAGTTGTAGATGTGCCAAGTTTGGTGGCGTTTAAGAGGTTAGTAGATAAGTTTATGGACGAAAAGGGAATGGTTTAGTTTGGAGGGTCATTGCTTTTTCCTAATTGGTCAGCGCAATATCGAAGGCCGAAGGGCCTGTTCTGCGCTGTAATGTTCTATCTGCAGGGCAGAAGATGGTTGCATACCCAACGACTTTTGGCATGGTGAGGTAGCTGGAGCCAGACACCATCAAGGCATAGTAAAAACAACTGCTTCCATTATTCTTTCTATGCCATCTAAACATAGGTATGAACTCATTAATCAGGGGAATATAGCTTCCCTTGTTTCCTTTTAAAAAAAATCATCATTTTGAGCATCACTATTAAATCTCTTAATGTTTTTCAGTTGCATGTGAAAGGGATCAGTTTTTCCTCACAACTAAAACCTTAGCAAATTTCTTCTGTACACTCCATAGCTTTGACATTTTGTTCCACAGGAGGGCACAACTGTTGCCTTAGCAAAGTAATGCACAAATTTACAATTATCTTTGATTTTTAAGATTTTCTCAGCCTATTTATTAAAGTCAGGTTCACTTGTGCTTTTTTTTTATAAAAACTGTTTCCAGTTTACCAACTAATGTAACAAAACTGTGAAATATAATGCCAAATAGCTGTTTTATCTTTATAGAATAAAACAAAATAAAGTAATGAATCAAAATGTATAACACAATAGGCAGAATGACCATATGGGACTTTGAGATTGCTGTACATTTAATAAGATCATGGCTGTGGTGCCACTCAGCTTGTTCCCCATAACTCTCAACACTCCTAGAGATCAACAATCTGAGCCTTGAATCTGGTTGAACACCAGATTCACGCTCTTTAGAGAAATTCCTCCTCATCAATGACTTAAACATCCTTATTCAAAACACTGTGCCCCCATTCGATTACCTCATGAAGGAAACTTTCTCTCAGCACCTACTCTCCCAAGCCTCAGAATCTTAAATTATTCAAATCAGATGACCTTGCATTTTTCTAAACTCCCATGCTTAATCTTTCCACATAAAGCATTCCATGAAACCATCTAATGAGCCTTCCCTCAACTACCTCAAATAAAAGAATATCCTACCATAAAGACCAAAACTCTACACAATGATCTAGGTGTGGTCTCACCAATGTCTTGTTATTTCTAGCAAGACATCAGGCATTCCTCATGTAATAAAAGCCAACGTTCCATTTGTGCTACATATAAAGGACACCAAGGTCCATCAGAAGCACGGCATTCTCCAGTCTCTCTCTATGTAAATACAATCCTGCTTTTCTGTTCCTCCTCTCAAAATTTAAGTTTTGAATTTATTTATTAGTATCATAAAGTAGGCTTACATTAACATTGCAATGAGGTCACTGAAAATCTCCTAGT
Source organism: Sphyrna mokarran (assembly GCA_024679065.1). Lineage (NCBI taxonomy): Eukaryota > Metazoa > Chordata > Chondrichthyes > Carcharhiniformes > Carcharhinidae > Sphyrna > Sphyrna mokarran. The sequence continues at coordinate 13,947,257 of JAGIQG010000007.1, read as the reverse complement.
CGCCATACTCAAGCACCTGTTCAGGTACATTTAAGAAGAATTTAGCATGGCCAATGCACCTAACCAGTGCATCTTTGGACTGTGGGAGGAAACCAGAGCTCTTGGAGAAAATCCACACGGACATGGTGAGAACATGCAATCTCCACCCAAGCAGTGAATTGAACCTGGGTCCCGGTGCTGTGAGGTAGCATTGCTAACAACTGTGTAATTTGTGATGACCTCATTTTCTGTTTCTATACTTTCTGCTAAATTTTGCAGTCTTTTTGCATGTCTAATCCCTTTGTGGACCTTTTGCATCCTTCTCACAACTTGCTTTCCTACCCATCTCTTATCTTTGTCAAATTATCAATAAATTTTATTGCAACACACACCAATAAACAAGTCCCTTCATCCACTCATTAATACAGATTAAGATTAATTGAAAGAAAAGTCTGGACTATAAACTATTCAAAATGTTTCAAAAGAGCAAAATTAAATAAATACCTGAACTACTGATGTATTTTTGAGGCGCATGAAAATGAACCCACAGAACAAAACTCTCAGGATCCTGTTTAAGAAAAGAAACAAACTTAAAAATCATAAAATGCTGCAGAACGTCCACTGAAAGATTATAAGTGAAGAAGAACTTGCATTTTTGAGGTTTGCAGAAGTTTAAAAAACGTTTCTAAGCATAATTGGTATTCCCAGGGAAGACATTAGTCATGAGTTATTGGGACTGCGTTTTTAATCGTTGCTAATCACCACCTTCTTTGTGACCATCGTTTTGTTTAAACACATATACTGGGAGCCATTTTACTAACTTTATGCCTCTTGCTAGGTGTGGGTATCAAGTATGGATAGACAGAGTATCCCATTTGATGTCTACAACAAGAGATTAAAACATATTCTAACTGAAGTGTAGAAACAATAACTGTTTTATCGATCACTGGTGCAAGTATTATATGAAATATAATTAGATCCAGTAGCACTGGCAAAATGACAACAGCTGGCAAGTATTTGAATAGCATAAAATTAAACTGAATGTACTTCAGCAATGCACAAATTACTAGTGAACTTAAATTTATTTTTGTAGTTTCCACAAATAATGATCCTTGCAATTCTGAGTGAACGTTCACAAATATCATTCAATCTACGTGAAAATATACAAAGCCAGCCTGAGGTACTGGGCTCTCCAATTTCCAGTCCCTTATCTGAAAGTAACCAGCCTATAAATTGCATCCATCACAGCTTCTCCAATTTGTTCATCATTTATATCAATATAACACAATTCAGCGAAGGTTATTTGGGAGCATCCCAAAATGGATCCAAACATGGCTCCAAACCAACGAAGGAGCTAAAGTTAAAGTTTAAGATTTATTTATTAGTGTCATAAATAGGCTTACATTAACACTGCAATGAAGTTACTGTGAAAATCCCCTAAGTGCCTCACTCAGGCACCTGTTCAGGTACACGGAGGAGAATTTTGCACACCTAACCAGCACACCTAGCTGAGTTGCAGCTATATAATGGAATCTGGGACACCATGAACACTGGGAAACCATGACGAGAATGCAGAATACATAACGAGGAGTTCAAAATTCTTCAGATCTGCAGCACTACTCAGGTCAATCAAAAATCAGAGTCACTATTACTTTCAGAGATCATAGAACATAGAACATTACAGCGCAGAACAGGCCCTTCGGCCTTCGATGTTGCGCCGACCAATTATGAAAAAAAAGCAATGACCCTCCAAACTAAACCATTCCCTTCTCTTCCAAAACTTATCAACTAACCTCTTAAACGCCACCAAACTTGGCGCATCTACAACTGCCGCAGGCAGGGTATTCCACTCCCTAACCACCCTCTGATATCCATCCTATAACTACCACCCCTTAATTTAAAGCTGTGTCCCCTCGTGCTAGCTTTCTCCATCCTAGGAAAAAGGCTATCACTGTCCACCCTATCTAAACCTCTAATCATCTTATATGTTTCAATAAGGTCTCCTCTTAGCCGCCTCCTTTCTAACGAAAACAACCTCAAATCCCTCAGCCTCTCCACATAAGACATGCCCTCCATACCAGGCAACATCCTGGTAAACCTCCTCTGTACCCTCTCCAATGCACACTCTGCAATGTTTAGGAACACTTGCTGTCAATGACTGAAAATATTTGGAGAAAGGCAAGTTCAATTTTCTGCGCACTCAATAGATTAGGGAAGTTTTATCTAGCTTAAAGTAAGTCATGTAAAATAAAATGCTCTGCTAAGTTTACCTTTAGGACATGGAAAAGCAAAATTTTAATAAAATTTTAAATTAAATCTTTCCAAAAACTGACTTTTCCGAGCCTCTGAACAATTTGGATATGAATTAGGAAGAGTAGAACACTTAGTCTTCAAGTCTATACCACCATCCAGTAAGATCATGGCTGACTGTAACCTCCACTGTACATTCATGCCCACCCAGATAACCATTCACCCCCTTGTTAATCAAGAATCTTAACTGGCTCTGCCTTAAAAATCTTAAAAATATTCAATCCAGTTTCACTTCCTTTTGAGAAAGCATTCCAAAGACTCATCATAGAAACAGGAATAGACCATTCAGTCCTGAGAGCCTACTGATTTAAAAATCTATTGATTTTAGCCTTGAAAATGTTCAAGGACTCAGCCTCCACAGTTTCCTGTGGTAAAAAATTCCAAAGATTCACCATTCTTGGAGAGAAGAAATTCCTCCTCAAATTCATCTTATAGGCGCACTTCGTTATTCTGCACCCTGGTCCTTCACTCTCCCATGAGTGGAAACATCCTCCCAACATTTATCCTGTCCAAATCCATAAGAATCTAATATGTTTCAGGCATATCACTTCACATTCTTCTGAACTTCGCGTACAGATTCAACTTGCCCTCTTGGACAGTCCCTCCATACAGGGATCATCCTGTTAAACCACCTCTGTACTTTATATCTTTGCTAAATAAGGGGAGCAATGCTATACACAATTCCAAATGTACAAATCATCATATGACAGAAATAAATCTCTAAGCAGAAAGAACACTTTCACTCTTTTGAAAGACTGAAAATGAATATTAGGAAACACATTGAGTGGAGGCTCAGAATTTCTCATTACCTCTTCATCATAGCTGGCTCGCATCACATGATTCATGACTGACGGGGCCACCAATGGCGAGATTCTGTCAGTCTGTGGTGCCGTTTCTACCAACCTGTCAGTCTTGGAGAATGTAAAACACCTCCATGCAGCAGCATTCTGCATAGCAAAAAATATATTTAGAATTATTACAAACTGACAAGACATGGCTAAAGTAAATTATGTTTTCCTGTTGAGGAAAGATTTTCTATATATTTAGAGGACAGTGGATGGTACACTCGGTTAGCATACAGCTCACGTCAAAACACTCAATATTTATCAAGGTTTAAATAACAAGGTATATTCCTGAAATTCATTTCAAGATAAGTATGGAATTCAAGAAATTGATTGGTCCGCATCAAAATACCTTTCCTGATGTACTCACTTTGCTGATAATGCTTGCTATGCAAAAAGGACAATCCCTCAATACATAGCAATAGGATGTCAGGTGTCACAGCTACAGAAGTTATAAATGGAGGAGAATCCACAGACTCAGCACCCAACTTTGCAAATTCACATCAAGCAGCGTCCATTTTCTCAGGATGTAGCATTTAAAGCCAGTCATCATTTCATTTTTTAATATCTTTAAATTTAATTTTCATTGATAGAACCAGCCAACTCCAGATCCCACTTCAGACTTATTCAAACAAAACAAAAGAGCTAAATTTAAACAAAAAGAGGCAAGAATGATGCTCATGACACCAATGAAGCATGTGATCACAGTATTTGACAAAGTGTGGCATCAAAATAGAACCTAGTAAGATCAGAGGGGCAAGGGCTTCAGCAAGGACCTTTCCTCCAACATAAGGCTAGAAATGGGATGATTTAACAGGCATATATGTCAGAATGTAATGGCACACTCTCCACTTGTTTGGATTGGTGCAGCTCCAACTGATGAAGCATGACATCACCAGAGCAAGACTCTATATGATTGGCATCTCATCTGCCACAGTGAACATTCAACTCATTGGTACACCATGACACCACTGTGTACAATCTGCAAGAAGCACTGTAAAATTCCCTGTGGTTTCTTCAACAGTACCTCCAAAACATGCAGCCTTGACCACCTTGTAGGACACTTGGGAGAGAAACTTGGAGCTGGTGTTCCTAAGTGACATCATCCTGACTTGGAAAAATAAAAAGTTATTCTTTTCTTATCACTGGACTAAAATCCTGGAACTTTCTCCTTGTCAGCACAGTGGGTGAACATATACCACAGGTAGCAGCAATACACCATCACCTTTGAATTGGGCAATAAAACTGGCCTTGCCAGCTGCACCCAATTCTGAGTGAACAAAAACAATTTTTTAAAAAAAAAAGAGCCTGTGAATTTTGTATGGTATTCTCAAGTCAAATGTTTGGCATCAGCACAAGAAGGCTAAGTCGACATTCCAATGGCAAAGATTGCTTTATAAAATACACTAATCTGGTAAATTATTAGAGAAATTCAAAACTTACTGCATTGATGACAAGCCGAATGGGAACAGTGGCATGAGTCCTGTTAATCAGTTTGAGAGAGAGTGTTTTATCACCACCAGGCACCAAGTCACCAAAATTCAAGCTTTTGCTTTTCCCAGCCAGAACCTCAATTGAGACAGAATATAAGAATGTCAGAAATACTAGTAGTAGAAGACAATATAGCCCATTCAGCTGGTTCTAGTACTTGGTATGATCATGGTTAATCTTTGGCTTCAATTTCACTTTCCTGTATGCTTTGCCTACCTGTGCATTCTTCAAGACATCAAAAACATGTCAAACCCAGCATCCACAATCATCTGGATTACAGAATGCCAAAGGTTTACAATCATTAGCATAAAAAAATTTCTCATCTCAACCCAAAGTCAAAATGAATAATGGCTGACCCCAAAATTACACTCCATCTGTGACCTTGTTAACATCTCATTTAATACATCTAAGATCTCTTTGCACCCTGTGTCCTCTTCACAACCTAGCTTTGTATCATCAATAAACTGAGATGCATTATACTTAGTCTCTTCGACTAAGTAAAGGGCTGTGGCCTTTCACTACTTAGATCCTGACAACTTGAAAATGTCTCATTTTCCCTGCTTGGTTTTCTGTGTTAAGCAATCTTCTGTTTATGCTAATCACATTCCCCCTGACTCCATGAGCCCTTATCTTGCCTAATCTTTTGTGGCATCTCATTCAATGTTTTCTGGAAATCCAAGTATATTACCTCTATTGATTGCCCTTTATCTAATAGATATGTCCTCAAGAAACACGAGTAAATTTGTTAATTACAATTTTTCTTAGAAAAGCTCAGCAAGTGAATATAGTTTCAAAGCTGCATTGTTAAAACTTCTCTAATAACAGATTCCATCGTAATCCTAACAATTGATGCAGGGTCAACTGGACTGCAGCTCCCCCTTTTTACCCCTCTCTTCCTTAAAAAGTGTTAAATTGCATTTCAATCGCTATGACTGTTTATAGAATCCCTATAGTGAAGGAGGCCATTCAGCTTATTAAGAGTATACTAACAGCATCTTAACCATGCCCATTCCCCACCCTAACCCCATAACTAGCAGCAGTACAAACCAATGTAACACTGAGCCGCGCCTAATTCTAGAATCTGGGAATTTCGGAAAATTGTATTTACTATCTAAAATACAGACCATCAAGTTCTGGGAATTTGTTGGATTTTTGTCCTTTAAATTTTCCTCTGCTGATACTTACTAGTTTAAGTTCCTTTTTATCAATTGGTTACCCTCTATTTCTGATATGTAATTTGTGACCTCTAGTGCAAAGTTAAATATTTATTCAAAATCTCTTCCACTATTCCTCCAATATGAAACTTAACTAGCAAAGCTGGTGTATCTTGGGGACCCCTTTAAAATTTAGGCCTGCTAAGTCTTCCAAAAGTTATTTGAAGGCTTCAATTACTTCACACTTAGCACACACTGCTGTCCATCTGCTACATAATACTTTGAATACATGATTTTGAAATATATGCTAGCACTGACTAAATAAATTTACATTTATATTCTATATTATAGCTGACTGACAGAGCAGTGAGATTCACTCCACAAAGTGCTGTGAAGCCAAACCCAAGCATATTTTTGTTGCACTTGATCTCTGTCAGTGAATCTGACTTGCACAGCATTAAAAAGAATTGTTTTAAAAATAGTGAACCTCGTCAGGAGCATGTCAAGGCAGGTATACAGTATTAAAGATATAATAAAGCAATTATTCTGCTATTAACTTTCATTCACTTGTGCATCTCCCACAAGTCAGAATTTCTGAAAAACTGTCAAAAATAACTCCAATGTGCAAAATATTACTTCTAAAAGATGGTCACATTGTAGAATTACATGCAGCAAGTAGTGGTTGAAACATAAAATTTGATTAATTTAACAACACATGACCAATCGGGCTCTCGTGGCACATATCTACTATAAATAAATTATTAAAAAGTTATTTACCTCAATCACAGGATCTTCTGCTACAGCGGTAATAACCACTCTCGCAGCAAGTGCTTCTGCTCTGGCAATCGTGTTGGCATCTGCTGAGACTGGACATGAGGAGACACGTAATGCACATTGAAAAATCCCAGAGTGACGTGGAAGGAACATCAACTTTAAATCTTCTGTAACATGAGGACCAATGATTGTTTTGGTCTTGAATATCCAACACTGATGAGCAAATGTATCCATCTGAAAGGCACAAATAATTTCAAGGTGAATAAGCCAATGCAGTTTTTGGATCATTATTTACAGCTCTGAAATTACAGTTCCATTGATGTTGATTTTTGTGATACAGAAGATATTCAATTAACCAATAAACCCTGCTCTCTCTGGCAAAGAGATCTACTTTCACAATCTTATACTTTTCGGAATGTCAAGCTTATATTGAGTGATCTTGAGTCCTGTTTCCATCGCATTTCTGGTCAGGATATTCCATATTCTAGCAACCATCTGTGTCAATTAAAAAGTCTCTTAAACCTTACTCTCTACCAATGGATGTTAATTTTTTGGTTACTTATAATGAAAAGCAGAAATAGATTTTCCCCACATATCTTGTGGCAAAACTCATCTTTCACTCCATCACCTGCTCCGCATTAATGGAGTCCCAGTTTACTTGATCTGCCTTCACAATTAAAACCTCTCATTTCTTGCATATGTAAACCAATTTCTTTCTTATCTTCTCAAAGATGTTTTTAAACCAAAGCACAAAACTGGATACATTATTCTAACTGCAGCCAAACCCATGATTAATGTTTATTCAGCATTATTTTATTGCTTCTGCACTCTACTACTATATATAAAGTTAAAACACCATAAACCTTTTTACATTGATTAATTATTCTCTCACTTTCAACACAGGCATAATCCAAATGTCTCCTCATAGTTTAGCCACTTTGGGAAATTTCCTGTGTTTCTCTCTCCATTATGTATCACCACACATACTCCAAATCAAATTCATCTGATGTTGAATCAACCAACACATGCCTTCCTGAAGTCACTAGAAGTGCAATGCACAAACACACCCCTATTTACTTACAAATTTTGTGCCATGGGTCTGAACATTCTTTTATGAAGATAGGCTCCACCAATAGCCACTTTATAATTATAAGCATTTACCTTCAGAACCGGTGGGTGGCATCATAATCAGCATGTGATATTAAATGACTGCAATAGCAATGTTAAATGCATAGCCCATCAATCGTGTTTTGTCTGACAGCATGCAGTACAACTAGGAAAATACTGAGTAGCAATGTATGAATGTGTGTTTTCACTGGATTTTAATTTGTGAATGAAAGGAGGTGTTTCTTCATGGAAAATTGGAACATAAGCTAGTCTAAAACTAGCTTTACTTAGAACAATAGCTGGAGGCAGTACTTGCTTTTGTTGTAAATTAAAATCAGACTTCTGTAAAATTAGTTTTTCAGCATTAACACTTCAGGAGATGCCAGTCCTATGGTTGTTTTCTAGTGTATTACTTGTGTCCTCCTTAATGAAGGCAGAAACAAAGGATGTATTTTGTTGACCAACCACCTTCATCCCTCATTATAAGTTCTCCTGTTTCTCAGAGGAGGCGAAGGCTCAGTGATATTATTGTTAGACTATTAATCCAGGAACTCAGCTAACGTTCTGGGGACCCAGGTTCAAATCCTGCCACAGCAGTGAGTGGAATTTGAATTCAATAAAAAAAATCTTGAATTAAGAATCTACTGATCATAAACCAGTGTTGATTGCCAGAAAAACCCATCACTAATGTCCTTTAGGGAAGGAAATCTGCCATTCTTATCTTCTCTGGTCCACGTAACTCCAGGGCCACTGCAGTGTGGCTGACTCTCAATTGCCCTCTGAAATGGCCTAGTAAGCCACTGCTATAAAATTTCATCAAAAAAACAAAGAAACTGGACAGATGACCTGGCATAAACTTAGGCAACGGAGAAAACAACAGCAAAACAAACAGCCCTCTCTAGCCTCTAACGTCTTCCTTATTAACATCTGGGGGCTGTTGCCAAAATTGGGAGGGCTGTCTCACCGATTAGTCAAGCAACAGCCTGGCATAGTCATTCTCATGGAATCATAACTTACAGATAACAACCCAGACACCATTACCGTCCCGTGATATGTCCTGTTTCATGAGCAGGACAGGCCCAGCAGAAATGACAGCACAATGGTATACAGTTGAGAGTGAGTTATCCTGGGATTTCTTAACATCAGCTTGATTGACAGCATGTGTCAGATTGGCACCACATCTGCAAACATCTAGCACAATGCTCAGTAGCTGCAGTGTGTACCATCTACAAGATGCACTGCAGCAATTCACCAAAGATCCTAAGACAGGACCTTTCAAACCCATGAATACTTCCATCTAGAAGAACAAGGGCAGCAGGTATACGGGAATACCTGCAAAGTTCCCCTCCAAGTCACTTACCGTCCTGACTTGGAAATATATTGCCATTTGTTCAGTCGCTGGATCAAAATCCTGGAATTCCCTTCCTAACAGCATTGTGGAGCAACCTACAGCACTTGGACTGCAGCGATTCAAGAAGGTGGTTCACCACCATCTTTTTATGGGCAACTAGGGATAGGCAATAAATACCAGCCAGACAGCAACATCCATGTCCTATGAATGAATAAAAAACTGTACAGGACCTAAATTTATCTTCAACATTTTACTCTTCAATGCCTATCGAAACTTATAGTCAGTTTATATTCCCCACAACAATGTAGTCTAATTAGTGTCCTACACAAAACACTAATCAGCATAATCTCCTTGCTCTTCTACTCTATGCCTCATTAATAAAGCTCAGAATACAAGCTTTGTCAACTGCTTTCTCCATCTGTCCTGTCACCTTCAATGATTTGCACATATACATCCAGGTGCCTTTTCTGTCCCACTTGTGGGACATAGGTGGTGCTGACTGGACATTTCTGAGGGCAGTTGAGAGTCAACCACATTGCTGTGGCTCTGGAGTCTCATGTAGGCCAGACCAGGTAAGGACGGCAGGTTTGCTTCCCTAAACGACATTAGTGAATGAGATAGGTTTTACTGACAATGGCTTCATGGTCATCAGTAGATTCTTAATTCCAGACTTTTTATTGAATTCAAATTCCACCATCTGTTGTGGCAGAATTCAAACCCAGGTCTCCATTAGCTCAGTTTCTGGATTAACAATCTAGCAATAATATCACTTGGTCACTGTCTTCCCTCTGCTCCAGCGTTCCTTTTAAGAATTTTATTTCTTATTCGATACTGTCTCTGTCTAGAGGAACGTTGTGTTAGTCAGCTATGACAGTGGAGGGGAGAAAAAAAAAACATTTTTTCTGGTAAATTCTGTTTTTATTTTAAGGTTACCAACTTTAATAGAAACAATCATTTAGGCCTAACTGCTTCTCACACTGCCCAAAACAGCTCTATTGCCAGACTCATATCTAAATCGATAGATCTGCCAGCACAGGCTAAAAAAGGCACCCAGAATTTGGGGTAGTGGAAGAACGATTAGACCAGTTCCTCTATAAAAGCAAAGATGTGTTGGGTGGAGTAAATTATGTTGTAGACAGCAGAAAATTTAATGCAGCTATTTCAGAGCCTGGAAAAGTAATAAGAGCATATTTTTGAGCATGGCGTAGAGGAAATATGAGGAGGGGGATAGAGACATGATCCATGTGTTCTGTCCATTATTTGTGGAATGTAGTTATTTATTGTCCACCCCTAGGTGGCCCTTGATAGGGTGGTGATGAACTTCTTTCTTAAACCACTAGTCCTTACTGCGTAGGTACATACATAATGGTATACAGCTAGAAATCTCTAATAACTGGAAGCTCTGATGGCTGTACTGGGCACTAGCCTTTTATTAAAAGGAGAACCCTTGTTGGTTAAAATCTATATTACATAAATGCTGGTGCAGATATTGTAAACACAAAAGAAAGAAACTGGAAAAAATTACAACTCACATAGATGGGGGTCACATTGTAACTAGCTTTCAGGTAAAGAAAAAATTCAACATGTTTAAAAAGTTTCTTAGGCAGGTAAAATATAATTTAGCTGAGCAATTTGTTCTCTCCAAATGGCAAAAATTTAAGGAAGACGTATAAAAACATCAGATTAAAAAGTTAGGTTCTCAGTCCAAAAAGGCTAGTGTCAATACAGCTATCATAGCTTCCAGTTATTAGAGATTTCTAGCTGCATACTATTATATACACGTACCTACACAGTAAGTACTAGTGGTTCAAGAAAGAAGTTCATCACACATTCAAAAACAGATTTTAAAAGAACATTTAAAATCAGGAATGGATGAAAATAGAAGGAGGGCATGTTCATATTGGAACATGCAAGTCTGAATAACTCTAGGGCTGTTTTTAATCTTTATCTTGTTGGAAGCCATTTGATGAATAAAAGATGTTAAAATACAAACCTTCTTTCCATTCAATGTAACATTAACAACTCCAACAGAGACTTGCATCCACCGTTCAGTTGGATTGAATATGCCAAGTGAGGATTGTGATGCTATTCCAACACAACATGAATTTGGAAACTTCAATTCCTCCTGGACCAGCACATGACCTAACACAAAAGGATTTTGAGGATGAAAAAACTTGGGTTATAGGGAAAAAAGATTGCATTAAAAGACCATCAGTTTACAGAAGTATTAAACCACACCATTCTTTCAGGAGTTAAAATATGATCATACACACACTTTCAGTCACCAAATTGCTTTCATGTGGTCAATATCTCAACTTTCATCTCTAATCTTAAAGTGAAAATAAACATCATATTTGGAGCTTTGACTGAACAATGCAATCTTGGGATTTTTTTTTTAACCTCTATTTCATTCCCTTCCTCCTTGGTGTACTCACTGCAAAAATAATGTCTCTAAGCAATCCAGTTAAATCATTGACTGCATTGCAGAGCCAGTAAATCATACATTTAGCTCTGATTTTCCAGCAAGTTATCTATGCAAGGGTTCACTGCTGAAGAAATAAGTTACTATATAGTCACAATGGGTACTAAAAGTACAAAGCTTTTTTGGATTATAATTCTCCATGCCCCTCAGGATCATATTTGCATGTTGGTTTGACCATCTCTAGGGGAACCTGCAAAAGAATAGTTGCTGCCATCTGGTATTTGAAAATGCTTGAACTAATTTTCCCGGTGATGCCAAAATCTGAAAACCCTTAAGGCATATTTTATCGTGCTTCTTACATGAGCCCACGCTGCTGGTTTGTAGCTATGTGAAAAGGAGCACCAAATGCATAAGACTTTCCCTGTCCTTGCACAACCTCTCCATGGGCAAGTAGTCCTCAGCTGTATCACCTCACAGTAAGTGTATGAAAACTTGGTATCCTGTAGCTCCAGACTAAAGTGTCTGAGAAACTTGGAGATGGCCCCAGTATGTGGGCATGTCCTGATGATCATAATCTAAAAGCCAACTATGGGTAAACAACCTCACTGGCTTGCTGATACCTCACGAGAGATGAAGACTTAAGGGAATAAACCCTAACAAAATGTCAGGAAGAACTCAAAAGCAGACAAAGACCTGATTTGGTTACATATGTTGCTGGAAAAATAATCAAGTCGGGACCAAACTTCATACTCTGTATTTCTCTGGACTCAACAAAGTGGTCAAAACTTCATGTTCATACAGCCCTGGGTTTCCATACATTTTACCCTGGCAAGGACCCTCCAGTTTTGCATCACCAAGGTTAAACTGTGTGATCTGGAGTTACTGAATTTATCCTCGCACCCTTTTTTGCAATTTTCCAGTCCTCTCACATTTTTCTGACAACCAAGGAGACTAGAAGATAAAAACCAGTCCCTCAGTAATTTCAACCTTTATTTGCCTCAGTATCCTGTGCCATTATTGTGCATGATCAGTAAACTGTTCCCATCCCAACAGGGTCAACAATCATCATCTCAATCAGAAAACCATTATTCTTTTTTGAAACATACATAGAAACATAAAACAGTACAGCACAATACTGGTCCTTCAGCCTCAATGTTGTGCCAAGTTAAGTCCGAACCCAAGATCAAGTTATCCCAGTCCCTATCATTCTGATGTGCTCCATGTGCCTATCCAATAACTGGTTGAAAGTACCTAACGTGTCCAACTTCACTATCACAGCAGGCATTGTATTCCACATCCCAACCACTGAGTGAAGAATCTCAGACATCCCTCCTATATCTCCCACCATGAACCTTATAGTTATGCCCCCTTGCAACAGCTACATCCATTTGAGGAAACAGTCTCTGCACATCAACTCTATTCTCTTCATCATCTTATAAACTTCTAAGTCGCCTCTCCTCCTCCACTCTATGGAGGAAAGCCCCAGCTCCCTCAATCTTTCCTCACAAGACCTACCCTCTAAACCAGGCAGCATCCTGGTAAATTTCCCTTGTGCTCTCTCCAATGCTTCCATATCCTTCTTATATAGTGAGGTGACCAGAACTGCACACAATATTCCAAATGTGATCTCACCAAGTACAGTTGCAGCATAACCCCACAGCTCTTAAACTCAAACCCCCAGTTAAACACTAGTGCACTATAAACCTTCTTTACGGCTCTATCCACTTGAGTGGCAACTTTCAGAGATCTGTGGGCACAAACCCCAAGATCCCTCTGTTCCTCCACATTTCTCAGAACTCTGCGTTGACCCTGTAATCAGTATTCAAATTTGTCTGACCAAAATGAATCACCTCACACTTAAATTCTGTCTGCCACTTTTCTGCTCAGCTCTGCATTCTATCAATATCTTTTTGCAGCCTACAAGAGTCCTCTACCTCATCCACTACTCCACCAATTTTGGTGGCATCAGTAAATTTACTAACACACCCTTCAGTTTTCTCTTCCAAGTCATTGATTAAAAAAAAAATCACTATAGCAGAGAACCCAGCACTGATCCCTATGGTACACTGCTCGTAATTGGCCTGCAATCTGAAAATTTTCCCTCTATCACCACCCTCTGTCTTCTATGAGACAGCCAGTTACTCATCCAATTGGCCAAATTTCCTTTTATCCTACACCTTCTTACTTTCTTCATGAGCCTATCGTGAGGAACCTTATCAAACACCTTACTAAAATTCATGTACACAACACAAACTGCTCTACTCTTGTCTACACATTTAGTTACCTCTTCAAAGAATTCAATCAAATTTGAGAGACAGAACTTACTTACCCCTTACAAATCCATGCTACCTATCCTGGATTAAACTGCATCTTTCCAAATGGTCATAAATCCTATCTCTCAGGACTCTTTCCATTAACTTACCGACGACCAAAGACAGATTAACCGTCCTATAATTACTAGGGTCATTCCTATTTCCTTTCTTGGAGAGGAACAATATTTGCCATTCTCCAGTCCTCTGACACTATTCCCATAGACAGTGAGAACCTAAAGATCAAAACTAAAGGCTCCGCAATCTCATCCCTTGCCTCTCCCAAAGTATCCTAGGAGTATCCTATCTGGCCTAGGGAATTTATGAACCTTCAGGTTTTTCAAAATTGCTAATACACCTTCCCTCAGAATATCTATCTCTTCCATCCTATCAACCTGTATCACGCATTCATCCTCAAAAACATGGCCCCTCCCCTTAATGGACACTGAAGAAAAGTATTCATTCGATACCTCACCTATCCCTTCTGACTCCATGCACAAGTGCCCACTCCTATCCTTGACTGGCTCTAATCTCACCCTGGTCATTCTTTTATTTCTCATAAGAGTAAAAAGCCTTGACCCACCAAGGACTTCTCATGTCCCTTCCTACCTCTCCTAAGCCCTTTCTTCAACTCATTCTTAACTATTTTGTAACCCTCAAGCAACCTAACTGAACTTTGTTTTTTCATCCTTACATACGCTTCCTTTTTCCACTTGACAAGACATTCAACCTCCTTTGTGAACCATGGTTTCCTCCCCCAACATTTCCTCCCTACCTGACAAGGACATACCTATCAAGGCTACACAGTATTTGTTCCTTGAAAAAGCTCCACTTTTCATTTGTGCTCATGCCTGATAGTTTCTGTTCCCATCTTACAGAATATAGAACACCACAACACAAACAGGCCCTTCGGCCCACAAGTTGCACCGATCATACCCATACCTCTGAGGCCACAGAACTATCTGCAACTCCCAATCCCATTTAATCCCATGTACTCATCCAGAAGTCTTTTAAAAGATCCCAGCAAGTTCACCTCCACTACCACCAATGACAGTCGATTTCATTCACTCACCACCCTCTGAGTGAAAAAGTTACCCCTAACATCTTCTCTGCATTTGCTTCCCAGCACTTTAAACCTGTGCTCCCTAATTCTTGCCTAATTGCATCATAATTACTGCTATCCCAATTATAAACCTTCCCCTGCTGTGTGACCCTATTCCTCTCCATTGCAATAGTGGGGGAAGCTGAATTGTGGTCATTATCTCCAAAGTGCTCTCCCACAAACAAATCTAACACTTGGTCCCAGATCATTACCAAGTCCAATATGACCCCACCTCTTGTCAGCTTATCCACATATTGTGTCAGGAAACCCTCCTTATAAACATTTTTGTACAAAAAGGGCCCCATTGAACTATTTGATCTATGAAGGTTCCTATCAAAATTTGGAAAGTTAAAGTCACCCATGACAACTACCCTGTGACCTCTGCACCTATCTATAATCTACTTTGCCATTTCCTCCTCCACATCTCTATTACTATTTGGGGGCCTATAGGAAACTCCTAACAATGTGACCGATCCTTTCCTATTTCTAACTTCAGCCCATATTACATCAAAAGGCAGATCCTCCTCAGAATGCTTTTCAGCAGCCATTAAACTATCCTTGATTGACAATGCTACTCCTCCATCTCTTTTACCACCTTCCCTACTCTTACTGAAACATCTATACCCTGGAACTGTCAACAAGCATTCCTATCCCTGTTCTAACCATGTCTCCGTGAGGGCCACAACATCATAGTCCTAAGTACCAATCCACACTCCAAGTTCATCTACCTTATCCCTGATGTTCCTTGCATTGAAGTAGATTCACTTCAAGTCACCATCCTGTCTCTGCCTGTACACTCTTGTGACCTTGATACCTTCCTCACTACCTCACAACCCTCAACACTGGCTTTTGGACTACAGCTCATTTTCCCATCCCTCTGATAAATCAGTTTAAACACCCCTGAAGAGCCGTAGCAAATTTCCATCCCAGGATATTACTGCCCCTCTGGTTCAGGTGCAAACCGTTCTGTTTGAACAGGTCTCACCTTCCCCAGAACGTGCTCCAATTATCTAAGTAAATGAAACCCTCTCTCCTACACCATCCCTGCAGCCACACATTAATCTGCACTCACTCCCTGCTTCTCAACTCACTAGCATGTGACACTGGCAACAAACCAGAGATGACAACATGATTTGTCCTGGCTCTCAGCTTCCATCCGAGCTCTCTATATTTCTGTTTTAAATCCCCATCCCTTCTCCTATCTACCTTGTTGGTACCAATGTGCACCATGATTTACGACTGATCTCCCTCCCTCTTAAGGATCTTGAAAAAACAGTCGGTGACTTCCACAACTCTTGCACCCGTGAGGCAACATACCATCAGTGAATCTCTTCTGCTGCCGCAGAACCTTCTATCTGTCCCTCTAACCATCGCGTCCTCAATTACTATTGCAGCATTCCCTTCCCTTCTGAGGCACAGGGATGGATTCAGTGCTGGAGAACTGGTCACTCTGGCTTACCATTGGTAGATCATCACCCTCAACAGTATCCAACATAGTATACTTGTTGCTAAGGGGATTTCCGCACTGGCTACTTCCTCCCAGCCCCTCTTGCTGTCACCCATCTATTTTCAGAGTATTCAAACCCTGAAAGCTTTTATCTATGATCACCTCTGCCTCCTAAATGATGCAAAGTTTGTCTAGCTCCAGCTTCAGTTCCCCAACACATTTTTGAGGAGCTGGAGATGGGTGCACTTCCCACAGACGAAATCAGCAGGGACACGAACAACATCTCTCACCTCAAACATTGTGCAGGGTGAACGTTGCACTGCCTTTCCTGCCATTCCCTCTAGATAAAAGATTTTGACTGATACTCCCTCGCTCCCTTAGATTAGAGGAATGAGCAAAGAAAAAAAAGAAGAAAACTTACCTGCTCTTACTCCAAGTGTTTTTTAGGTTAGAGGAGGAGAGAGGGTGGAAACACTAGAAGTGTAGAGTCTTGGGTTTCCTCACCATTCAAATTTATTGGGCAAAAAAATACCTTTCCAGGTCTCGCTGGGGTCTACTTCTGGTTTTACACTCGATTTCGAAAAAAGTTAAAAATCCCTCTTATCTACTAGCTCTCTTCACTGAGTCACCATTCCAAGTGCTCCTCTGGAAATGGTGTAGACATAGAAACATAGGGCAATATGACTTCAACCCATTGAACCAGTTATGTCATCCAATAGCATAGCTGCACATCCACTTCAACAGCCAGGATTCTCCCAGACCATTGTGTTGCTTGAGTAGTACAGCAGGCCAGGAGACAACAGAAGGGGGCTTTTCATGTGGTTCGCAACTGGGATAGGTGCTGGAATGCCTTACTATCGTAGGCAGTGAAATGTGTATTCCATTTGAACTTTTTCAGCAAGCCAGCCTAAAAGGGAGTTTGTCCTAAAAATGCTAGTAGTTTTCAATGTTTGAAACCGGCACGGAGCCAACATGGAAATTACAAGTGTCCTCCCTGCTGGGAATGGTTCCCACCAGCAGGGTTTACAACTATTCCCCACTAACAGGAAACAGGCATCCTTATCCTGCTGATGAGGACAAAGACAACTGACGGCCTCTTGGAGGTCAGGGGATGCTCCTCAGTCAGTACCAGCCTGGCACTGTCCACTTTTCAGTATGAATCACATTAAGGCTGTTGCGATGCAGAGATTCATTCAAGTAAATACATCCAAAAAAACAGGTTTAACCCAAGCCAGTAAGTTATCTCCTATCAAATGTGCATTAATTTTGCTAATCAGCATCTGGAGGGTGGGACATCAAAAGTCTTCTAAAAGTCCAAGCATACCATTTCCACTGATTCCTCTTTTATCAATACTGTTAGTAATATGCTCAAAAATCTGCAACAGGTTCATCAAGCATGAACGATTTCACATTCACAAATCCATGATGACTGTGCCCAATCATATTGTTATTAGCCAACTGTCCATTTATCCTTTAATATTAGATTTTAATATTTTCCATGCTGGAGGTAAGGCTAACAGGTTTGTAGTTCTCTGCTTTTTCTCTCCCTCCCTTCTTAAATAATGCGGTGACATTTGGTACCTTCCAATCTACAGAAATTATTCCAAATCTGTAGAACTTTGTAAGATAATATTCATAGCTATTCTCTTTCAATGCTCTGTGATGTAGATCATCAGGTCCCAGAAACTTATCCACCTTCAGTTTTATTAATTAACTCCAATACAACTTCCTTAGCATTACAAATTTCCTTCAATTCCTCATTCTCCCTGCTGGAGACATTTAAATACTTTGTGATTCCAGGTAATGTAATTTAAAAATCATACCACATGCTGAATCATACCACAGCTTGGGCAATTCTACCAAATGCAATATTAAATTTTGAATGTTGAAGCTCATTTATTTCTCTGCTCAGAGGACAGATTGCCAGTTGTGTTACGTATAACAAGCTGTACGAGAAAAGATTAATTTAATACTTTATTCTTGAAATTCACCACCTTGAGCTTCTGGAAAACCTCAAAGTGCACTATCTCAGTTGGTTCAAATATATTTAATAATTTGTCTTGTATAATCTACACTTGTAGACTAGGCATACCAACTTCTGTTGAGCAATAAGTCACAGTGAGCCAAAAAGTTTAGTTGCAGCATTTTTTGTGGTGCAAAGAGGTGATGCAACATTTTCTGCTGGTAATCAGCACATTTTTAAATGGGATTTGAATCTGAGTCTCAGAGCATGAGAGTCTCTGGATTATTAGTCCATTAAGTCTTCCAGAATCAAAATCCTCTCGCAAATCAAAGTGCAAATGAAGCCAAACTCCTGTAGTATATTGAGGGATAACTGAATCAGTTGCTTTATTTGTTTTGCTATTTGAACAAAAGTATCAGCATTTCCAGTTCTAGCAGCAACTTCTAGCTCCAAAAATTATCAGTACAATACTTACCAACATCTCGCAATTGATGTCCACCCGACCACTGATCAATAACGCCAGTTCTAGAAGAGCAGTTAACAGACTGCGAATCCAAAGGTATCGAGTGTGCACTGTAGAGCTGAGCTGGGTCGAGCATTCTTGTCCTCAATTTAGGATCAAGGCGAGTCCCAAATGGTTGAATATTTCCCATGAGCAGATTAGCATCAGGCAAACCAGCTGGAAGATTATGCATATTAGAAGACAAAGTGCTGCCCAAGTAGCATGAAGTCAAAGGCACATTTAGACAATTGGCAGTGGAGGTCAGAGTTCCCAGATACTGCTGGGCCAGTGGAGTTGTTAATAGTGAATGCCCAGTAAGTAATGCTGGGCCTGCCATGAACTCATTTGAAGAAGTTCCTTGAGGTTTAAAACTTGAAATAGGCAGATATCTACAATCAGTATTTAATGGTGGGTGTATGCCTAATGCACTGGTAGTTGGAGGGGCAGCATTCAAAGATTTTACACAATGTATTTTGCTCATCTTGTCCTGCCAAGTTGCACAAACATGATCAGATTTTTGTAGTGTAGATGATTCTTCATGTGCCATTGGCTTGTCAAATGCTGCAGGAGGAAAACCATTCAACTGCTGATTACCTGACTGGAGTATCTTTCCTTTCTCAGATTGTGAAGATATCTTGTCAGCTATTTGTGAACTACATTCATCTTCCACTTTACTCACAGGACTTCTGCATTCATGGCTTTTCTGTTGATCACAACCTGATTTTCTTGACTGCGGGCAAGAGTTGGAAGAATCATCTGTATGTTCTTCCAAAGAGCTTGGAAATATCAATTCACTTGGATTAACTAAAGTTTGATCTGGCGTTGGAGTAGGACTTGATCGAATAATTGTAGTGCTCAGTTCGATGCTTTTATCATTCTGTGGAAGAAAATTGCACTTTTAGGAACAGATGCACTAAAGGTTGGTTTGCTAAAGGTTTGGCAGAACATTATTTCCAAATAATGAAGGGCTGTATGAATATGCAAACACAGTTTAAACAAGCTCCTGAACACCACATAGCTCTTATGGGTTCCAACCATTTTTTTCATCTCGTGTGTTTTGCAAAACTGATTTACTTACACAGCCTTAAAACTTTAATTTACTGAATTCTTCTGCACTGTAGGGATTCTAAGGTTTTCAAACCAAATTTTATAACTTGCTATTTGATAAGCTGTGGTGCGATATTAGTCAATTATTTCTAATGAAGATTTCCCACATATGGATAAGAATTTAGAATACATTTATTAAAAAAGACCAAAGGTATACTTGATGGGGGAGGGCATAGCTGGGGTGGGAAAAAGGAGAACAGAGACAGAGAGACAAGGCCAGCATGTGATGTTTGCAATATGACCTTTCAGAAAGTGAGGCTGCAACATTGAAAACTATTTTACTTTTGAAAATGTGTGTTATTTGGTAATTTACAGAGAGTATATTGATAAAAAGTTAAGCACCAAAGCAGCCTATTTGATCCCATGGATCTGTGTCATTTCTTACGTCTACCTAACTATACTCACTTTACTGCAGCTCATCCTACCAAAATATCCTTCTTTCCTTTCTTACCCAATTTATTGATCTAGTTTCTCTTGAAAGACAGTGCTATTTCCTTCAATCATTCCTTTTGGTACCAAGTTCCACATCCAAGGACACTGAGTGAAGAAGTTTCTCCCAAGTTCCTAACTGGATTTACTGGTGATTACCTATTGATTTATGGCCCCGAGTTTGCTCTCCTCCATAAATGGAGGCATGTTTATCCTATTGAACTGCTTCCCATTTTTAAAAAACACGTTATACTCTGGAGCTACATAAAATCTACTGAACAAAAAGAGAGAGAGAATCATTGCTTGAATTATCCACTTAGTCACCATTTTCAGTGATGATATTGGCCACAAAAGAATTGATACTCAACCCAGTTATCCTGTAACCAACTTAAAGAGCTTGCAACTGTACACCAAACAAGCTACAAAATACTCCTGAAAAAGACTGCTAGAGCCTCAGGGAGCTAAGAGAGATCTAGATAAAGTGAATCACAGAGGAAAAAGTTAAATAGCAATTAAAAGAGCCTGCAGCAAGATTATTTAAAGACAGTGAATGATAGGGTAAAAAAGCAATATTGTGTAAGCTATTAAGCTGGTTACCTGCATTTCTAGTTTTTTTTTGTTTAATAAATATTTATTTTCCTTAAAATCATCACAGAAACATCTAGGACATCCTTCACTGGTGTTCACATCATGCACATTGCAAAGGACAGTTGAGAGCAGGCACTCCAAGTTTCTGTTCTGTGATTTGGGGTTTGAAATACCCTGGCATTTAACATTAGTGTGCTTTTAACAATGACAAATAACATATATAGTTTATTTTAAAACCTTAAGCATATCTCGGCATGCTTGCCTTCTCAATGCCATTTATTATTTTTTTGGGGGTGGAACATGGAATTGAGAGAACAGCCAAGTTAAATCTGACGTAGTTAGTTGCAAACCGCAAATTATACCACAACTTTATCTTTAAGCTACGTTTTATTACTTAACATGAGAATGCCGGTCCACGGAAATCCTTGTACTCTAGAATCAGAACAAACCGAGTTGGAATTAACTTCTAAATTCCAAACAAGTCAATATCTAAATAAGCAAAATTAATACACACCCCCAGCTGAAAATAAATTTATCATTGGACAACATTGTCTTGCCAAAGTACTAGCACAATCATCTACGATCAACAGCTGAGTTGGGAAGAAACAGGAACAGCAGTAGATTTAGAACCTGGCCCTTAATATCACTGGATAGTAAAACCCATCACTAGTTTTGAAATTTTCATTGACTCCAGCCTCAACAGTTTGAGGTAGATAAAGAATTCCAGATTCCTATTACACTGCACGAAGTACTTTCAAATATCAATCTGAGAAGACCTGGTTCTAACTTAAAATTATACTGTGTTGTATTGAACTCCCCCACCAGCAGAAACTGCTCTTCTATACACCTTATTAATTCAGCTTAAATACTCCTTAATAGTCCAAACCAAAGAGAATCCACAAGCCTACTCCATGCATCTCATCCTCATAACTTAATCATAGGGGTTTGAAAGGATTATGGTTAATCTGTGCAGCAGACCCTTCCAAAGCCAATATTATCTTCCTGAAGTGCACAGTCCAAAATGGAGTTCAGCATTGTAAACAGGGTCAAATCAGAGTTTTCTCTGTCCTAACAAAATCTCTATGTTCTCAAGATAAAGGCCACCATTGCAATAGCCTTTTATTTATTTGTTCACTGTCATATACTCACAGTCAAATGCTGAAAAATGAAATGGAGCAGAAATCATCATAGATATAGGATATGCAATTAGCATACATAAAAAAAGTAGAAATCCTACAGAACTCAGAAGTTATAATACTATCTAACTGAAACGTTAATCTTTACTTGCGTTTCTATTTTCAATTCAGTATTCAAAAATCTATGACTAATTTTTTATCCTGTCATTCGACCGAAGTGGGCACATCTTGGGTGGAATTTAATGGATCCTGCCATTTTCCCACTGCCATCCTGATTAAGACTTGGCCTCCCTGCCATGCCATCAATTGAGGCCCTTAAGTGTGCAGTTAATCCCACATAATAATCTCATCCCACTGTCACTAGTATTAAATCAATGGCAGAGAGCTTACCACGCAAAGAACACAAGAAGCAAACTCACGAGGAGTTGCTTGGCAAATCTCAGTCATGGAGGGGGATGGAGAGGGGTGGTTAGGGTGGCACTTGTTCACAGGAATTCAGTGTCTGATTGAGGGATTAATTTGTTCCTTTCAGCAAGTGATTATAATTGAATGTTTGTGCAAAGAAAAGAAATTGTGATCTGTAGAAATGAAGGATAATGATGGCAAAACTTGGGAACCTCGGATGCCAAGAGATTGTGAGCTGAGTGAAAGAGAGGCTTATGTAAATTTCAGGGAATTGAGAACAGCTAAGGCTCTTGAGGAATACAAAGATAGCAGGGAAGAACTTAAACAGGGACTCAGAGGGCAAAGAGAGGTCATGAAATGTCCTTGGCAGGATTAAGGAGAATCTTTAGGCTTTTTGTGTGTATATATAAGGAAGAAGAAAGTAGCCAAGGAAAGGATGGGTCCATTCAAGGACAGTGGAGGGAATGCATATGTGGAGCCAGATGAAGCAAGGTCCTTAACAAGTACTTTGCATCAGTATTCACAAAGGAAGAGGTGGTGGATGTTGAGTCTTGAAAAGAGGATGTTGATATTCTCAGACACGGAGATAAAATGAGAGGTGGTATTGGAGGTTTTGACAAACGTTAAGGTAGAAAAGTCCCCAGGCTCAGATGCAGTTTATCCCAGAATACTGTGGTGCAAGGGAAGAAATTGCCGAGGCCTTGGCCAAAATCTTTGTAACCTCTTTAGCCATGGGCAAAATACCAGAGTATTGGAGAGCAGCTAATATTGTTCCTCTATTTAAGAAGGGCAGAAAAGGCAAACCAAGAAATTTCAGGTCTATGTGCCTTACATCCGTGCTGGGAAAATTACTAGAGAAGATTCTTAAGGACAAGATGTATTCACATCTGGAAAAGAAAAGGCTTACTAGCAATACGCAGCGTGGTTTTGTGAAGGGGAGGTCGTGCCTCACAAATTTGATTGAGTTCTTGGAGGAAGTGACAAGAGAAACTGACCCGGGCAGTGGATGTCATATACATGGGCTTTTGTAAAGCCTTTCATAAGTTTCCTCATGGCTGGCTGATACTGAAGGTGAAGTCATATGGGATTCAAGGTCACCTGGTACCATAGAATCCTACAGTGCAGAAGGAGACCATTCAGTCTATTGAGTCTGCGCCAACCACAATCCCACTCAAGCCCCATCTCCATAACATCACGCATTTACCCTAGCTAGTTCCTCTGATGCTAAGTGGCAATTTGCACAACCGATTCACTTAACCCGTACATCTTTGGGTTGTGGGAAGGAACGCAAAGACATAGTGAGAATGTCCATGTGGAGTTTGCACAATCACCCAAACCAGGAATTGAACGCAGGTCCCTGGAATTGAGAGACAGCAGTATTAACCACTGTGCCATCTCCAATGGCAAGACAGATACAAAACAGCTTGGGCATAGAAAGCAGAGAGTAGCAGTGGAAGGGTACTTTTTTAACTGGAGGTCTGTGACAAGCGGTTTGAGGCAAACTCACTGGGGTCTTTTAAAAGACTTCTGGATGAGTATATGGAAAAGAATAGGATAGGGGGTTATAGATAGGTCTGTGGATTGGTAGATGTGATCGGCGCAACTCGTGGGCTGAAGGGCCTGTTTGTGCTGTATTGTTCTACGTTAAGCGGTGTTTCACAACAGTCAATGCTAGGGCCTCTATTTATTTTAAAATTTTATAAATGATTGAGGAAAATCTAGGTAATCTGATTAGTAACTTTGCAGATGATACTAAAATTGAGTAGCGGATAGTAAGGAGGGTTATCAGAGAATACAGCAGGATATAAAATCGGCGGGAAACCTAGGCCAAAAGATTAACCGGGACAAATGCAAAGTGATGTGACTTGGAAGGTCTACTGCAGAAGTATCCAGCAGAAACATTAGCATATACAAGGATCGAAGCATGCAGATTCACAGTTCCCTGAAGGTTGCAACTCAGGTGGAAAAGAAGGCATGTGGCATGCTGACCGTCATCAGTCAAGGAGTTGAGAATATGAATTGGAAAATCATATTGCAGCTGTACAAGATTTTGTCTAGGACATCTGGAGTTTTGAGTACAATTCTGGTCACCATACTACCAGAAGGATGTTGATGCTGCCAGGTTTGGAAAATATGGACTTTGAAGAAAGGTTGAACAAACTTGGATTGTTCCATTGGAATGTCAGAGGATGAGAGATGTGATAGAGGTTTACAAGATTATGACAGGCGTGAATAGTCAGTCTTTTCCCCAAGCTCAAAGGGTCAATTACTCAGGGGTATAGGTCAAGAGTGAGAGGACGCAAACTTTCACAGAGGATGATGAATGTTTGAAACATGCTGCCGGAGGTGATGGAAGCAAATTCTATAACAATGTTCAAGAGGCATCTGGATAGAAACATGAAATAAGCAGAGTGACACGGGCCATGTAAAGGCAACAAAATATTAAATTAGAAAGGCATCTGTGTCGGTACTGACTTGACGGGCGGAAGAACTTGTTCCTGTGCTGTTCTTTGTTCTTCTAATCCTTTGAAATGATTTCCACAACAGGCAGTGCAATAATCCAATATGGAGGTAATACTTCATTCATCCAATTTACTTCTAACTTTATGATGCCCTCTCTACCCCACCTTGATGTTCCATCCCAATGTTTACCAAAATAAATGTACATCTCCAATTTTTATCACTGGTATTTTGTATTCAGCTGCTTAGGTCCTACATTCTGGAATTCCTTCCCTAATCCTCGCTGGTTTTGGACAATTCTGTAAACTCACGTGGCAGTCAACCCCAATATTTACTTATATGGCTCTGTGTCAAATATTGTTTAGTAATATTTCTATAAAGTGTCTTGGGACATTTATTATGTTAAAATAATAGCGTAAAATTGAAACTGCCATTTCAGTTAAAGGTTTCTACAGCTTTCTCCTACCTTAGTATTTGCAGGACTGCCAATGGCTGTGCTATTTTGCAGTGTTGTATCAATACCAGAGATATAGCTCAGTCTGCTAAGGTTTGGGTTGGAGTATATCAATGAAGAACTGCTGGAAAAAGGATGATATATTTTAAGTATTAGAAAAATAAATCCTGCAAGTAACATATTAAGAGAACAAAGCATCAATATAAGAAAGATTATAACTTAAGTGTTCCTCCTTTCCCAAAGGTTTCAAGTCCATAGTTCCTTGGATTCCTAAGAATACATCTCCAGTCCTCACCAGAGCACTTCATGACAGTGTGTTAGTAGGTTATTTACCATCAAGCGGCACTGAAACTTGTCCCAAATTCTCATCCCTGGATAAATTGCATGCTTTCCAAACAGTCAGTTGCAGCATTCCATTTGCTGGTCCAGATATCATCAGCTAATGCAAAGATCAAACATGAAGGAGTGTGGGTGTTCTATTTGGCTTAACTCTGCATTGTGTATCTTCATCTACAGATCATCAGGGGAACAGCCATTCACTAATCTTAAATAAAATTTACTACTATATTCAACTTTTGCAATGAAGTAACTGGCAAATTATTTTACTCAAGTTTGACTCCATTCAGAAGGCTTGATTCTAATTACTCAGAAAATGTGTTTTTCAGGATTCTGTTAACAGTTGATTTTTAGTACACCCCATGAGAATGAAAAAATTATTTTCAAGATTATCGATTTCAATTAGTACAACCCAAGAGTCCCCTGATTTTAGACTCAACTAGAGGGGAAATATCTTATCTGCATCTATCCTTTAAAGTATCTTGTAGATTTCAATGAGATCAGCTCTCATTCTTTGGAACACGAGGGAATACAGAAAGTTTCTCCAATCTCTCTTCATAGGGTAGTCCTACCACCCCGGGAATAAGTCTGGTGAGGCACTCCCTCTCTGCCAATAATATCCTTGCTAAGCCAGAGGGATCAAAACAGCAAGCTCTACTCACAGTGTCATCTAACCAAAGTTCTATGCAATTGAAACAAAACTTTGCTACTCCTGTACTCAAATCCACTTGTGATAAAGGCTCACAATCCCAGAGACAGGTAGGCAATTTCTCCCTCCTTTTCTGTAGGTTCTGTTTCTGTAGAAGCTGGCCAAGATTAGCACACTGGTAAATGTCTAATTTTCATGTCTGAAGAAACCTGGTAGACATGCAGACTACTTCCCTGTTGGGAGAGGAGGAAGAAAAGTGCTTTGTTGTGGGAACTTCAGAATTGCTGGGCAATCATAAAAACAAGAAGTAGGAGTCGGCCATTCAGCCTGCAATTTGGCCCAGTCAATTTATAAATGACCGGCCCATAGTTTTTATTAATTTGGGTTTAGCAAAAAACAGTGAAATAAAGCAGAATTAAATCGGGTTTCAACAAAAGGTTTGGGAAAGTGTTTCCGAATGCTTTTTCTTTGTAAAAGGATGATGGTATTCTGCTAAACTAAAGCATTCAGTTGATTACAAAATGTTTCAAGCTTCTGGTCCTATTTACTTGCCACTTGCAATGGATGCAATGAAACAATTTTTATAAAACTGGGCAAGGACAAAGAGCAGAAAACCTCTTTACCTTGTCCTTGTGGCGGTTTGTAAATCTGTCACTTGGCTTGGTGATGAATGCGTCAACGGTTTCAAAGTTACCTGATCTGCCGCAGAACCATGATCTATAATGAAATGTAACTTGTTTCAATTAAAAATGTATTTACTATTCACTGAGATAATTACATTGCAACTTCGATATTAACCAGTACAGTGGAGCTCCAACCTACAACACCAGAGTTGCAAGAGATATATGTATTCCAACCAATTTTTAAATTCATGCTTCACTTCAACCTATGAACATAGAAACAATGAATTTATTGGCAAATATAATGCTTATTCTATTTTAGAGAAGTTGCTCCTTGTGATTTCTATATATAATTCACAAGGCTGCTATTTTATTCCCCACATTATTTTATATAACTCCTCGGTGCAATTCAGATCTGATCAATGGGTTACATGGCAAGTAAAGATAAAGTATGTGACTTTAAAAGTTAATATGTATTTTTTGGCATAAAAATACATGCACTCTGAAAATTGCTCAATTAATAAAAATGATTCACATTTGTTGTGCACCACCATACAAAATCAATTGAAAATAATATTCACGTAATTCAATGATCAACTTGTATTAATCTTTAATGTATAGAACATCCCAAGACACTTCATAAGAGCGCTAAATAAGATATGACATGAAGAACACAGGAGACACTAGGTCAAATGGTCAAAAGCTTGATCCAAGGGGTTGGTTTAAAAGGAGTGTCTTGAAGGAGAAAAAGCATATTCCAGAACTTCCTCAGCAACTGAAGACATGGTCACCAATGGTAAATGATTAAACTTGGGGATTTACAAGAGGCTAGAATTAGATCTCATATGGTTGTAGGGCTGGAGGAGAGTACATGGATAAAGAGGCACATGGAGTTATGCAGGGATTTGAAAGCAAGGATGAGCATTTTGAAACCGGAGCATTGCTTTATCAGGAGTCACGTAGATTAGCAAGCACAAGAGTGATAGGGAAATGGGACTTAGAGTTAAGACACAGTCAAGCGTATTGAAAGATCTCAAGTTTACATTTCATTGCACTGGGTAGTTCAGAAAGTAGCCCGAGAGAAGCTGACATTTTATTTTTAATTACACAGTTGCCAATATAATTTTAAAACAATGGATGTTACATGATTTAGTGACTGCTTACCAACTTCTTTGTTTCTTGAAGCCACTACATCACAATTAGATTGCTCAAAGCTGTCTGTCTCTTCCCGGTTATGGGAATCTGAGCTTTTTTGTTCATCTCTTCTCACTTGTGGCTTAGAAGTTACATGCATTTCTTTGCCATCCTCGCATATTACTTCACTCGTTAATTTCCTAAGTGTTTCTTCTACAGGTCCAACCTTATGTATTTTTGGACAATGCAGATTGGAATTATTCATTGCCACACCTTGAACAGCAGTGGCTTCTGAAGAAACAACAGTGCTCAAATTCTGTTCAGTCCTAAACATTCCATCATCAGGTGATGTGTCCGAAGACGTTGCCTCAATATCTTTTTGCATCATATCTGCTCCACTTTCAGTCTTTGTTTTACATTTTATCGGTTCATTCTCTGCCTGGCAAACTTTCTGTGTTGACGACACAGTTAAAAAAGATTCACCACGTTTCTCTGTTGCTATGGCAGTGCCATTTACCTTCGGCACTTCAGCATGAGTACTTTCACTTGAAATAACTTGATCAATAGATCTTTCTGTGGCTATTAACTTCATGTCAGTAAACTGACTGCCACTATGTTTGGAACCAGGAAACTTGTTCTTCTCTTGTATAAAAGATTTGGTATGATCATTCTGACTATGCGGTCTGTCCTTACTCTCAATTAATTTGACTGACTGACAAGTTTCATCTGACTGAGTTACACTTTCTCTTTCAATAGCATTAAATTGGCCCAATTCTTCTTTTGGATTTGTTGTTTTCTTATTTCCTTGCTTGTCTTTTCTACTCGAGGTAGATTTCTCTGAAAGTGAATTTGACATGTGAGGATTCCTGAAATTTTCGGATGAAACAGCAGAATCTAAACTGCTCGCAGAAACAGATTCTGACAATGGTTTAAATTTTGAATTCATATTCTCACTTTCACTGGTCTCAGGTTTTTCACAATTCTTTGTCGCAAAAGCATCCAAATCCTCCTTCACATTGCTTTTCTGGTTGTCCAGCTTCACACTTGGTATCCTGTTAGCTGTTGCAGGCACAAGTTTCTTTCTGTTCTTATTAGAAAGCTCCAAAATCATGGCAGCTAGCTGAGCAGGATCTGCAGTCACAGAAGCATCAGCTATAGCAGAAGCAATTGTACTTATGCTCAAGACTGAATCTGTGCCATTGAATAATTGTGATTCTTCAGCTTTCACATGTGAACTCTCAAGTTTCATATTCTTTAAAAAAAAAGAAAAACATTTAACGACAAGCCCATTATCTGAAGTGCAATTTCAAGCAACTATCAAATGAAATTCTCTGAACGCAAGCCCTTAATCTGCAGATGAATAGCATTTTCAAAGTTTAAGACATCACATATTTAAACATAGCAGTAATTCAAGAGCTTTAAGCTTATTTATTAGTTCACAAATAGGCTTACATTAACATTGCAATGAAGTTACTGTGAAAATCCCAAAGTCTCCAAACTCAGTCGCCTGTTTGGGTACATTGGAGGGAGAATTTAGATAGCCAATAAACCTAACTACCACCTTCTCAAAAGTAATTAGAGATGAGAAAAATATTGCTGGCCTAACCAGTGATATTCTTCTCCATGAAAGAATTTTGAAAATTTAAGGAACAAAATGGCACTAACCCCACGTTCATTCACAGAAATATTTGAACTCGATTCCTTGTTGGTTTGAACATTGCCATTTTCAGTCTGCTTATTAATCAGAAATGTAGTAGAAAATTCTGAAAGAGATTCTTGATCAGCTTGCTTCAAGTCAACTGCATAAAAACAAAATCTTTGATGTTTCAAACACGCAAAAGCAAAAAAATGACACACAAAATGAACAAACAGGAATGAGCACAGGTTCTTTGTGCTTTTCCTTTAAACCAAGAACAAGTCAATCCACCGAGACAATGTGAAATTACCCAACTTAATTAGCCAAATGAACAGTAAATTATACAAGTTTTAAACAGAATTTGCAGTGACAATATGAAGTACTTATAAATTTAAGTTTATACAAAACAAGAAATTTAATTTTACAGGTATCTTACTACTTCAGAAAAGCACAGATTATGGAGGGACTTAATTGAGACCTCTAAAATAAAACAAAATTCTCAGTCCAAGCAAACTAATCAATACAAATTGAGGACCAGAGACATAAGTACAAGTTACAAAAACAAAGGTAAATGCTCAGAGGTACTTCTATTCACATGTGGGTTCAATGCAAGCATTCAAAAATAGAGCTGGATGAGTCCTCAGTGTGGCTAAAATCTACATACTTAAGGTAGGTAGATCATCAGATCACCTGGGAGCTTGCTTGATTACCTTTAGTGTTGGTTAGTGACCTACCTACCAACAGAAACACTATTTTCTACTTATCAAAAATTTCATTTTAGTCACTTACACATTAAAGAATACTCAATATGCAAAAATATTGTGTAGTTTTCCTTTACCTGAATGAAGGGTGTCATCATTGCAAAGCTCGCGGGTTTCAAGGACGGCTTGCGACAAATTAGGTTCGAATAAAGGAACAGGTGCTCGGTGTTCTGGTGACTTTATGGAATATCCAAATGAAGGCTAACAGGTTTAGGAAGTGTGAATATCAATATCAATAAAGCAAAACACAAGCAGAAGTTTAATTGTACATTTCTAGTTTTAAACAATTTCTTTGTAAGGTCTTTTCTTAGTTACCCAAATAGTACAAGAAGAATGGACTAAGATTTTACTTAAAGTTTATTTCTTTGTGTCACGAGTATGCTTACATTAAAATTGCAATGAAGTTACTGTGAAAATTCCCTAGACGCTATACTCTGGTGCCCGTTCGGGTACACTAAGGGAGAATTTAACATGGCCAATGCATCTGGCCAATATGTCTTTCAAAGTGTGGGAGGAAACTGGTGCAACTGGAGAACATGCGGACTCTGCACAGTGACCCAAGTCGGGAATTAAATCTGGATCCCCAGTGCTGTGAGGTAGCAACGCTAACCACTGTGCCGCGTAACTTAGAAAAATGAAACAGGAATTCAACTAGAAACTGAGGTAGTCATTTTAAATACTTAAAATGTATACACATCTATTCCAACCTTGAACTAACCCGTTTTATGCCACGCTCATGTTCTCCAAGACATCCAAGAGCCTCTGATCTCTCTCCAAAGAACTCTCCCAGAGTTAGGCGAACATAACTCTGACTGCTTTGCATAAAGTCAGATCCTGCCTGTGATGCTCTCAGTATCACGCAACTATTAGCTGGCAACTGCCATGAATCACTTCCACATGATTCATTTGGAAACGTCACATCCATTTTATCCTCCTGTGTAGAAGATAAGACAGTAAAAATTACGAACCTCAAGTCTCAGTATGATAGTCAATTGTACATACAGCCTCTAATTATGTTAATGGATGCCAAAAAGTAGAAATAATTGCTAGCTTCATAGTTCAATTGTATTGACCAGTCTATGAACAAAAGGAAGAGAAAATTCAATTAATTGAAGTTAAAATGCTCAAATTGTTAGGGAGATTGTATATACATTTAGTGTGCACAATATACCTTAGTTGTGAAAATATATAGAACATAGAACATCACAGTGCAGAACAGGCCCTTCGGCCCTTGATGTTGCGCCGACCAATTGAGAAAAAGCAATGACTCTCTGACCTAAACCATTCCCTTTTCATCCATAAACCTATCCACTGACCACTTAAATGCCCCCAAACTTGGCACATCTACAACTGCTGCAGGCAGGGCATTCCATACCCTTACCACCCTCTGGGAAAGAACCTACCTCTAACATCCGTCTTATAACTACCACCCCTTAACTTAAAGCTATGTCCCCTCGTGCTAGCTTTCTCCATCCTAGGAAAAAGGCTATCATTGTCCACCCTGTCTAATCCTCTAATCATCTTATATGCCTCAATAAGGTCTCCTCTTAGCCGCCTTCTTTCTAACAAAAACAACCTCAAATTCCTCAGCTTCTCCTCATAAGACCTTCCCTCCATACCAAGCAACATCCTGGTAAACCTCCTCTGCACCCTCTCCAATGTCTCCACATCTTTCTTATAATGCGGGGACCAGAACTGTACACAATACTCCAAGTGCGGCCGCACCAGAGTTTTGTACAGTTGCAACATGACTCTGCAGCTCCGAAATTCAATCCCCCTACCAATAAAAGCCAAGACTCTGTATGCCTTCTTAACAACCTTATCGACTTGACTGCCAACTTTCAGGGATCTATGCACATATACACCGAGATCCCTCTGTTTGTCAACACTATTAAGAGTCCTACCATTAGCCCTATACTCTACACATTTATTATTCCTGCCAAAGTGAATTACCTCACACTTTTCTGCATTAAACTCCACTTGCCACCTCTCGGCCCAGCTCTGTAACTTGTCCAAGTCTTTCTGCAAACTATAACACCCCTCTTCACTATCTACAACTCCGCCAACTTTGGTGTCATCAGCAAATTTAGTAATCCATCCTTCTATACCCTCATCCAGATCATTTATAAAAATTACAAACAGCAGATGCCCCAAAACAGATCCCTGAGGCACACCACTTGTAACTGAACTCCATGTTGAATAATTCCCATCAACCACCACCCTCTGTCTTCTATCAGCTAGCCAATTCCTAATCCAATTAGCTAAATCACCCTCAATCCCATACATCTGCATTTTCTGCAGAAGCCTTCCGTGGGGAACCTTATCAAACGCTTTACTAAAATCCATTCATACTACGTCAACTGCCTTACCCTTATCCACCTCTTTGGTCACCTTTTCAAAAAACTCAGTAAGGTTTGTGAGGCACGACCTACCCTTCACAAAACCAAGCTGACTATCTCCAATCAATTCACTTCTCTCTAAATAACTTTAAATCCTATCCATGATAATTCTTTCCAAAACTTTGCCCACAACAGGTCTATAATTCCCAGGATAGTCTCTATTCCCCTTCTTGAACAATGGGACAACATTCGCTATCCTCCAGTCTTCTGGCACTATACCTGTAACCAACGACGACCTGAAGATCAGAGCCAAAGGCTCTGCAATCACCTCTCTTGCCTCCCAGAGAATCCTAGGGTAAATCCCGTCCGGCCCAGAGGACTTATCTATTTTCAAACCCTCAAGAATATCCATCACCTCCTCCTTTTCTACTTCAATACTTTCCAGTTTACAACCCTGTATCCCAGTGTTCTCCACAACTACATTTACATCGCCCTGCGTGAATACCGAAGAGAAATATTTGTTCAGTGCCTCTCCAATCTCTTCAGGCTCCACGCACAACTTCCCACTGCTGTCTCTGACTGGCCCTAATCTTGCCCTAACCAATCTTCTATTCTTAACATATCTAAAGAAAGCTTTAGGATTCTCCTTGATCCTATCAGCCAAAGTCTTCTCGTGTCCTCTTTTAGCTCTTCTTAACTCACTCTTTAGCTCCCTCCTGGCTAATCTATAACTTTCTAGTGCACTAACTGAGCCTTCATGCCTCATCTTGACATAAGCCTCCTTTTTCCTTTTCACCAGCGAATCAACTTTTTTTGTACACCACAGTTCCCTTACTCGACCATTTCCTCCTTGCCTGACAGGGACATACTTATCAAGGACTCGCAGTAGCTGTTCCTTGAATAAGCTCCACATTTCAGATGTTCCCAGCCCCTGTAGTTTCCTAGTCCAACCTATGCACCCTAAATCTCTTCTAATAACCTCATAATTACCATTCCCCCAGCTATAATTACTGCCCCCAGTTCATGCCTATCCCTTTCCATCACTAACGTGAACGTAACTGAATTGTGGTCACTATCACCAAAATGCTCACCTACTTCCAAATCTAACATCTGGTCCGGCTCATTGCCCAGTACCAAATCCAATGTAGCCTCACCTCTAGTTTGGAAAAAACATACATAGACTCATATTTAATCTAGTTGGCAAAAGAATCTGAATCCCTGGCATCGTGAGGCAGCAGTGATAACCACTATGCCACTGTATTGATAGAGATATTGCCTTAAGGAATTTTTAAAAATCAATTTATTAGTGTGCCCTAATTAACACTGTCATTGTTGGATAGTCTCTTGAGCATCTATCTGCCAGATGAATGGTGAACTTTATGAATTCTTTAATCACTGTACAGGTATAAATTTGTCTTGTGTATTATAAAAAAGTGTTGTGAAAAATTGCTGCAGAATCCTCAATATCTGTCTCAAAAACTGATTTACCTCTATTGTTTATTTTTGCTTCCATTTTTAACTTTTACTTCAGGAATTCTCAACCAGGTTCAGAAATAAATACTGTGTTTTCTGTTAACCTTTTCTACAGTTCTTACTCTAGAAATTCCAGATTCCCTATTTCAAAGGTAAGCTCCAATTGCCTAGACTTTCAAAGGCATTCACATTTACCTAAATCTAGATAGGTTTTCACTGAAGTGCATTAGAACGAACAGAGTAATTTTCTCTCAAACCTGAATAAACCGGTGTTCTTCCTCAAACTCCTCTTGATCTTCTTCAATCAGTGCAGCAGCTTTACCTGTAAAAGACATTAGGAGTCAGTAAAATATTAAAGAAATACTTTCTCAAAGCTTTTCATGTAGAAATGTTATAGAATAGCTAAAATCTTACATCCAGTTATGAATTCTTCTTCATGAAGACTATTGGCTAGATCAGTTGGCAGATTGAACTGATCCTGCTCTTTATCCAATGAATAATAGTAAGCCAAATCTGTCACCCAATTCCCTTCTTCATTTTGATAAATCACACTAGACCTCTCGCCTGCAAAAAGAAAATATTTTGGGTACACACTTAACAGGAGTCTTCTATGTCCAATTTCTCCATCTCGTTTCTTGAAGATATGAACTCGTATGGCATAGTTCCAAAATATCAGCAACCTTCTTTTACTTTACCCATTCCACATTTGAAGTTCTCATGAATAAAGGCAGTTTCTTTGACTCTCAAATATCAAAGTTGAAACAGATGCTGCCTTCATCTGACATCAACATACATGCACTTTTAGTCCCTGGGTTTTGATCAGAAGATTTTTTCCCCCTTAAATTTAGGTAGATAAAGCTACCTATATGGCATATTGGATGCTTCTTCAGATGTTGTCATTGAGAAGTAACATGCAGAAACAGGTGGTGGCCATGGATGGATCTTGAGAGGTGGCTCCAATGAATACACAGTATATGGGGGAGGGGAAAAAAAGCACAAAATCAAGTGAGGGAGGCCCCAATTTGATAAAGATGATGTTGGAGAAGGATGCTGTGACAATTCACTTACAAGATACAGGGAAGTCAAGGAAGGATACTGTATGTAGTCACAATCAATGTCAGTTATGATTGAGAATAGAGCCATTTTGGTGATGTTAAGTGATCGGAAACTGGATTGTAGACATTCAAACACTGTGGGAAAGATAGGAAGAGATATGCCAGGCGTCATAATGCAGGAACTTAGAGAAAATGGATCTTTGGAGACAGGGAAATGATTTGCAAGAGCAGCAAGTTACAGGTTTTTCTATTAATTTTGAGAGAATGAGGTTGTTTTGAAAAGGAAGAGAAACAGTACCTGAGGAGATCTTACTAATTACGGTATTAGCTGGCATAAGGGCCTGGAAGATAAGTAAATGACTAACGGTTTTGTGGGAATAAGTTACAAGGAGGAGGAATAGGGCCATAGTGAGTTGAGAAAGGACACAAGGGAACAAAAGAAAAACTAGAAAAATCAAAACTAAGATGAAGCAAATTCTGGAAAGAAGTGTCATTTGGTGCCAAAGGGAAGGAATTATAAATTCCGTCTGTGCAGGAGAAGATCAGTCAGTCCACACCAACTCTCCAACGGAGCATCTGACCAAGCAGCCCCCCCAACCCCCTCATTGTGGTAAGCCAAATATTTCATAGAATCATACAGTACAAGGAGGCCGCCATTCAGCCCATCCAATCTGCACCGACCACAATCACACCCAGGCCCTGATCCCATCATTCCATGCATTTACGCTAGCTAGTCCTCCTGACAGTAAAGGGCAATTTAGGATGGCCAATCCACCTAACACGCACATCTTTGGACTGTGGGAGGAAAGCGGAGCACCCAGAGGAAACCCATGCAGACACAAGGAGAACTTGCAAACTCCACACAAATCCGGGACCCTGGTGCTGTGAGTCAGCAGTACACTAACCACTGTGTCACTGTGCTGCTCTATTTACCCATTAATCCCCCTAATTTATACATCTGGGGCGACAAAGGACCAATTTTGGCATGGCCAATCCAAATAACCTGTACATCTGTGGAGTTTGGGAGAAAAAAGGAGCAGCTGAAAGAAACCCATGCAGGCATGGGGACAATGTGAAAACTCCACACAGACAGTCACCCAAATCCAGAAATGAACTTGGGTTCCTGGCACTGCGCCACCATTCCACCCCACAAATATAAATAGCAGAGGCATTTTAGGCACCTTGTGACCAGTCTCAAATTTTAAAGAACAAAGAATAAAGAACAAAATAGCACAGCCCAACGAGCCCACGCCACCGTCCTGATATTCCCACCTCTACCCGTGATCCCTGTCTATGTTTATAGATCTATGGATTAAAAACAACATTTGAGACAATTTAGGGAGAATTGGTTCCGCCAATTAGCTTAAGAGCACATCTTTGGGATGTGGGAGGAAACGGGAGCACCCTGAGAAAACCCACACAAGCATGGGGAGAATGTGCAAACTCCCACAGACACAGGCCCAAATCCATGTATCTGCACAGCACAAAGATAGTCACTGAGCTGTCGTGTTGCCCATCAAATGGTCCAGGTCAAGCGTACACTAGCGACATGAAGCACTAGGATACTCTCAAAAAAATCCAAGAGCAGCCCTCTCACGACCCATCACGTGTATGCCCCTCGTTAGACAACAAGGTGGACCAAAGCACCTGTAGGATAAAAACAAGTACATCAATATCATCATCTATTTACACACTTCCCAAGGACTCCCAAGGCTCATGATCCCTATTTTAAATCAGTTTTCTATACCCCTCCATTCCCATTCTGTTCATGTGCCCATCTAAGTATTTCTTAAATAACTCCAGAGTGCCTGCCTCCACCATTTTACAGTGCATTCCATACCCCCACCATCCTCTGTGAAAAAACTCCCTCTAGCATCCAAATTATACCTTACCCCCCTCACCCTAAGCCCATGACCCCTTGTGCTATTCAAGTCCATCCTAGGAAAAAGCTTAACCCTGTTTACTCTATTTATACCCCTTATAATATTGTATCCCTCTATTAGATCTCCTCTAAGTCTACGTCTTTCTAAGGAAAACGGCCCCAATTTGCCGAACCTCTCCTCGTAACTCAGACTTTCCATACCAGGCAGCATCTTGGTAAATCTCCTCTGCACTCTCTCCAGACTCTCCACATCCTTCCGGTAGAAAGGCGACCAGAACTGGACGCAGTATTCCAAATGAGGTCTAACCAACCTTTTATACAACTGCAACATTAAAAGGCCAGCTCTTGTACTCTATACCCCCTTCCTATAAAGGCTAGCATACTATATGCTTTCTTCACAACCCTCTCCACCTGCTCTGCCACCTTCAGAGATTTGTGCACCAGCACCCCCAGGTCCCTCTGTGTTTCTATACTCTTAATAGGTTTACCCTTTATCATATACCCTCCCCCCTACATTCTTTCTCCCGAAATGCATTACCTCGCATTTATCAGGATTGAATTCCATCTGCCATCTATCTGCCCAAGCTACGAGCCTACGTCCTAAACTCAATGGAATACAATGCAAGTTCATTTAAGCCACGCTCATTTAAGTCTTTAAATCATACTCTTCTCTGAGAGCAACACCTTTTCAGACAGATGTACTGGCACAAAAACTGATGTTATCAATTCAAAGTTATATCATGGATGTGTGGATCAGTATGCCACTTTTACAAGTTGATGGCAGCTAAGGAACACAATGTTCACATGTGCGGGAGTGCTATGGCCTCAAGTATTACCAGCAGTCAAATTGCTTCTTTTTAATGATAAAAGCTGCAAAATATTACAGCCAAATGTAATTAATAATTTCATTAAATAACCTCTCAGAAATCACAAATAAAAATCAGCTGCAAAATACCTAACACCTTTAATCTTAGCCAATATGACTCTGTAGTCTAGAATTAGTAACTGTAAGAAGATACCTTCTCCGTTATCCCATTGGGAACACCCAGTGCTCCAATCAGTTTTCTGCTGCTTATGGAAAGGAGAGGTTTTTGAAGAGTCCTGACATATCTCAACTGCACTTTCATTTGGATACACAGGTGACAAGTAGGCAGCAGCCAGAGGAGGGTCTGAATCAGCTTTTAAGGTCAGATCAGCATCACTATCACTTCCTGTAACTGCTGTCTGGCCTATTGTCGTGTCTCCACAAGGTCCACCTCTAAGAGTCAATTCGGCATTGCCATGAGGTGAGCAGGTGATCTGAGAGAGACGAAAAGGGGAGCCTTCAACAGTAGAAAGTAACTGATCATCTGTGGTAGTATTGCCACCCACAGAGCGAAAATATACAGAATCCAGCTTCATTTCATTCACACTGGGATTTACTGCCTTCTGTGGAACCAAAAGAGAAATAGATTGAGGCTACCTATGGTTTTGTCTTTAAAGTTATACTATTATAAAAGTCATCTGAAATAAAACAATGCTATTACATGCACAATGTTTTTAGCCAAAAAAGTTAGCTAATTAGAAATAAACCATACTTTTTTGAAATAATCGAGCAATGATACTGGTTTCCTGTGAGCATTTTACAGAGCTGGGTGACACAATTCTTTAGCCCACTGCACTGTTGCTTCTCCTGATTGGGTTGAAACCACTCCAGGCTGCTGCATATATACCAGCTCTAAGTTAATTTGGAAATTTGAAATTACTTTGCAGCCTTTATTGAGTTCTAACTCTCAAATTCACAGCAAAACAATTATTCAGGACTTAAAATCTTGATAGGGAATGTACTATTCAAAGGTTGCGACAACAATATTTTTTTTAAAAATTCAACTCTACATCCAACTATTGGAGTGATATACAGGTGCCAGTACATTTAGCTTCATAGGAGACATGACTGAAGTCTGGAAGATGTCATCAATTTTAAACAGCAATAGTTCATTAGAATTTTAAATCTGTAAGCTAATACAATCTATGTTCCAACTTAAAACCTACCAAACCCATTTGTTTCTTTGCTTGTCCAACTCAATCAGCCTCACTCTCCACAACTGACCTCCCCATTAAATGATCATACCACCCTCAATAGGACCGTCTCACCACCATGACTGACAGCCTAACTGCTTCCCCTTTGTTCTTCTGCTGAACATTCTATAAATGTTAATTATCACTGCTTAATAACTAACTATGGACAATCTCCTCGATATCTTGTTCATCTGCCCCAGACATCAGATGGGATTCTCCCAAAAAATTCTAAATGCTGAATTTACATAAAAAAGTGGGATTTTCTCCAGTTTTTAAAAAAATGACTGGAGTTTCAAAATGAATCTCCCACCTTCTATGCATCAAAAAGAACATTAGAGGATTCATGTGAAAAATCAGTGAGCGGGGCCTATTCCTACTGGACAGGATGGCAGCATAATGCTAAACAGGCCACTGCGCATACGTTAATATCTCGCCCCCCCACTCCCTCAATGTGTCCAGATCAGTCTCCCTCAAACTTCCTTTCCAAGTGATGCAAGAATAAATTATGCAAAAGAGGAATATAAATATTAGTTGACAGGAACAGAAGAATAAGGGCTCCAAAATAAATTTAGAGGAAACATTTGGGTTAATGAGCAAATGATTTGAATCATAGATGAATCATAGGTTTACAAGATGTTGAGAGGAATAGATAGGGTGGACTCTCAGAGACTATTTCCCAGGGCTGAAATGGTCGCGACGAGAGGGCACAGATTTAAGGTGCAGGGAAGCAAGTACAGAGGGGATGCTGGGGGAAAGTTTTTCACTCAGAGGGTGGTGAGTGAATGGAATCGGCTGCCGTCGGTGGTGGTCGAGGCGAACTCGCTGGGGTCGTTTAAAAGACTTCTGGATGAGTATATGGGATCCAATGGGATTGGGGGTTATAGATAGGTCTATGGCTGGGTAGGTTTTGACGTGTTCGGCACAACTTGTGGGCCGAAGGGCCTGTTTGTGCTGTAGTGTTCTATGTTCTATGTCGCAGCTGACCTACTGGATAAGTTAAATGGTATTAACTTTGTAAATAGATTGTTTTACGGCAAATCTGGTTACTTCGTTAAAGATGGAGTGCTTCTAATTAGAAAGATGGAGATTTGCTTATAGCAGATGGAATCAAAACTAGACATAAAAATGGCCTGAACCGAACTGTAGGAAAGCAAAACTTGGAAGTACGTCTTAGCGAATGAAAACGTAAACTTAAAAAAGCTAAAAGGTCCAAGACAAGAGTCAAAAACAAAGTTGGATGTCTTTCCTCGAACGTTAGAAGCATTAAGAATAAAATGGTGCAAATGAAAGCCTGAGCATTTTAAGAATTGTGGGACTACGAAGACGGTAATGAATTCAATATGGAGGCTGTTCAGCAATAACAACATGGTACAAGAGATAGCTTTTGTTTTTGAAACGTCATGGACAGTGCAACTTTCCATAAAAGATATGCAAGAGAAATACCACCATTCTCCTTACCACAGCCTGGATAAACATCAGTTGCTATCAAAGTGGTTCCACAACTTCACTAATGGGAATGGTTGTATTTAATTGGAAGTTGGCAAGTGTTACACTGCTTTGTAAAGAAAGGAGTGAGGGAGAAAATAGTAAACTACAGATGTCATGGAGTTGTGAGTACATATTAACATGGACAGAGGATTGGTTAACAGATAGGTAGCAGTGTAGGCATAAACAGGATTTTTTTTCATATTAATAGGCACGGAATAGAGGAGTCCCCAGCTACAAGCTATATTAATGACAGACAGAGAATAACTTATTTAAATTTGCTGATGATACCAGGCTAGGTGGAAAACAAAGATGTGGGAGGACAGAGAATGACTGGAAAGAGATATTGACACTCAGTAGGTGAGCAACAAGATGGAGTGAGAGTATAATTTAGTGGTGGCGGGGGGGAAGGTGGCGTGGAGAAGTGAAGTCATTTGCTTTAGTTGCAAAAGTAGAAAAGCAGATTTTTTTTTTTTTTACACAAAGGTGAGAAACTTGCAAGTGTTGATAACCAAAGAGACTTAGTTGTGCTCATACAAGAAACAAAAATGAACATGCAAGTGCAGCAAACAATTAGGAAGACAATTGCATGGCCTTTATTGCAAGGGAATCTGTGTTTAACGGTGAAGCAGTTTACTGAAATTGTATAAGGTTTTGTTTATAATTGTATTCCAGTTGTGATTATACAATGTACAGTTTTGCCCTTCACATTTAAAGATGTACGTGCGTAGGTGGTGGTACAGTGAAGGTTCACTAAATTGGTCCCTGGGGTCAGAGGGTCAGTGATTTGGAGATGCTGGACTGGGATAAACACATTATCTTGTGTTGTGAGACTTCTTAAAGTCCAACAGGTTTATTTGATAGCAAACGCCACCAGCTTTTGGAGTGCTGCTCCTTTGTTAGGTGAAGGAGCAGCGTTTTGAAAGCTAGTGGCAACTGTTCTATGCTCAAGGATTTCCTCATTAGCTGTACAATGGACTACATCGTGAATGACTTCAAAGTCGCAAACTCTAAAACCCAAAACAGAGCTCAGCAAATGCTTAATACAAATTCTCACAAGGAAGGATCTTTACCAGAGATATGCTGCTATGAAACACTCTCTCTTACTCCAGGACACTCACCAGGCGAGTCTGCCCAGAGCACTCATTCCCATTATTTCTCTCCTGCATAATTCTCTCACTTCAGTTATATCTTAGAGATTGACCATAAGTCAACACTTCTTGAAGTCAGATATTGTAATTTCTACTGATCTGTTAGAACAAAAAGTTATTTAACCATTATAGCAACTATTATCTTTCAATGAACTTCACTTACTGAAGCTTCCTGGCAATGACTCGAACTCCTTCTGGAGGATAAATTAAGAGCTGGTCCAGGATTACCAGTAATGACTTTTCCATTTCCTATTGGGCCTAAACGACCCTCTGTCTAAAAACGTATTGGAAGCAGTGCATAAATAAATTGTATTCCACAATTATGCAAATTTAATCATTGCAGCAACTCAAATCTATGAATGCCATATAAAGTTCACTAGGTTGAAAAGTGAAATGGAAAACTGTTTTTATTTACTTTCTTACCTCATTCTGATCAGCAATAAACTCCTTACTCCCTTGTAACGGAGCTGCACTGCGTGCTTGATCTTGTCCAGCAATATTCCTATCTACTATTTGGAGGCTTTGCAAATCATCATATGTTGCAGTATTAGTGGGGACATTCACTGCACTACCATTGTCATCCTCTTCTCCAGCTATATTTCTGTCCACTATTTCACATCCCCACCGATCAGCGTAGGTTGTAGAATTAGAAGGAATAACTGACATACCAGTATTTCCATCTTCTTCATTTCCACTGCTACCATCTCCTCCACCACCTCCATCACCTGTAAAATTAGATAGTTGCAGTAGTTGTGCCAAGCCTAAATTCATATGCAAGCACTAACAGTTTATACAAAAGATATGTAGTGGATCAGTGATTTCAAATCCCAACTGCTATTCATTAAATCATAAAAATAGTATAAGAATATAAGAAATAGGAGCAGGAGTAGGCCATCCAGCCCCTTGAGCCTGCCCGCCATTTAATAAGATCATGGCTGATCTGCAGTGGTTCAGTACCACTTTCCTGCTTTCTCCCCATAACCCTTAATTCCCTTGTCAATTAAAAACCTATCCATTCTTGACTTGAACATATACAGCGAGGAAGCCTCCACCATTTCATCAGGCAGAGAATTCCAAAGATTCACCACACTTTGCGTGAAGAAATTCCTCCTCAACTCCGATCTGAACCGTTCCCCCCTAATCTTAAGGCCGTGCCCTCTAATCCTGCTATCTTTGCTAAGCAGGAAGAGTGTCTCAACCTCTATCCTACCCATCCCCTTCATTATCTTATACGTCTCTATAAGATCCCCTCTCAGCCTTCTAAACTCCAAGGAGTACAAACCTAGCCTATTCAGTCTCTTCTCATAATCCAACACCCTCATCTCTGGTATCAGCCTAGTGAACCTTCTCTGCACCCCCTCCAAGGCCAATATATCATTCATAGAACATAGAACAATACAGCACAGAACAGGCCCTTCGGCCTTCGATGTTGTGCCGACCAAAATAAAAAGCAATGCCCCTCCTAACTAAACCATTCCCTTCTCATCCATATACTCAAATGCGGCGACCAAAACAGCACACAGACTCCAGCTGCGGCCTCACCAGTATCCTCTACAGCTGCAAAAGTACCTCCTGACTTTTATATTCTATCCCCCTAGCTATAAAGGCCAACATTGCATTCGCCTTCTTAATCACCTGCTGCACTTGCAGACTACGTTTCTGCGATTCATGCACAAGGACCCTTAGGTCCCTCTGCACTGTCACATGCTGCAGCTTTTCGCCATTTAAATAGTAATCCTTCCTACCGTTATTCCTACCAAAGTGGGTAACTTCACACTTGCTAACATTATATTCCATCTGCCAGGTCCTCGCCCACTCACTCAACCTATCCAAATCCCTCTGCAGGCTTTCCACACCCTCCACGCAATTTGCTTTTCCACTCATCATCGTGTCTCATGAGCAAATTTTGTCACCCTGCACTCAGCCCCTTCC
This sequence comes from Sphyrna mokarran, assembly GCA_024679065.1. Classification (NCBI taxonomy): domain Eukaryota; kingdom Metazoa; phylum Chordata; class Chondrichthyes; order Carcharhiniformes; family Carcharhinidae; genus Sphyrna; species Sphyrna mokarran. The sequence continues at coordinate 13,903,414 of JAGIQG010000007.1, read as the reverse complement.
TCCAGATCATCTACGTAAACGGTAAATAGTTGAGGTCTCAGCACGAATCCCTCGGGCACTCCAATAGTCACCAGCTGCCAGAGTAGCACCCATTAATACCTATCCTTTGCTTCCTATTAGACAACCAATCCTCTATCCAGTCTAACACCCTACCCCCAAACCCCTGCAGCAATCTTTTGTGAGGTACCTTATCAAACGCCTTTTGAAAATCCAAAAACACCACATCCACCGGTTCCCCTCTATCTACCGCACTAGTCACTTCCTCATAGAACTCCAATAAACTCGTCAAGCACGACTTCCCTTTAACGAATCCATGCTGCGTCTGTTTGATCAAACGGTTCGAATCCAGGTGACTCGTTATTTCTGCTTTGATGACAGATTCAAGCATTTTTCCAACTACAGACGTTAAACTAACCGGTCTATAATTCTCTGCCTTCTGTCTGCTACCTTTTTCAAACAGCAGCGTAACATTAGCCATTTTCTAATCTTACAGCACTTTGCCGGAGTCCAGTGAATTCTGAAAGATAATTACCAGGGCACCCGCTATCACCTCTGCCATTTCCTTGAAAACCCCGGGATGCATTCCATCCGGTCTCAGGGATTTATCTTCCTTCAGCCCCGTTAGCCTATCAAGCACCACCTCTCTAGTGATGTAATATCATCAAGGACCTCATCTTCTACCACCCTTCTATCTTTAATTTCGGGCAAGCTGTTTACATCCTCCTCTGTAAAGGCCGACACAAAAAAAACTTGTTCAAGGTATCCGCCATATCCCTGTCATCCACCATTAAACCACCCCTCTCATCCTCCAAGGGTCCAACATTAACTTTGGCCATCCTCCTATTTTTTATATATTTATAAAAACTTTTACTATCCTTTTTGATATTTCGAGCTAGTTTAGCCTCATATTCTATCTTTCCTTTTTTAATCACCTTTTTAGTCATTCTTTGCTGTTGTTTAAAACTTGCCCAATCCTCCGATCACCCACTATTTTTTAGCCATTCTGAACACCTCAGCTTTTGATTTAAATACTCTCCTTAATTTCAAAGAACGAAGAACAAAACAGCACACGAAACAGGCCCTTCGGCCCAACGAGCCCATGCCGCCACCCCGATGTTCCCACCTCTACCCGTGATCCCTGTCAATGTTTATAGATCTATGGATTAAAAACCAAATTTAGGGAGAATTGGTTTCGCCAATTAGCCTAAGGGCACATCTTTGGGATGTGGGAGGAAACCGGAGCACCCGAAGAAAACCCACACAAGCACGGGGAGAATGCGCAAACTCCCACAGACACAGGCCCAAATCCATGTATCTGCACAGCACAGCGATAGTCACTGAGCTGGACAAATGGTCCAGGTCAAGCATACACTAATGACGTGAAGCACTAGGATACTCTCGAAAAAAAAAATCCAAGAGCAGCCCTTTCACAACCCATTGCGTGTATGCCCCTTGTTAGACAACAAGGTGGACCAAAGCACCTGTAGGATAAAAACAAGTACATCAATATCATCATCTATTTACACACTTCCCAGGACTCCCAAGGCTCATGATCCCTATTTTAAATCAGTTTTCTATACCCTCCATTCCCATTCTGTTCATGTGCCCATCTAAGTATTTCTTAAATAACTCCAGAGTACCTGCCTCCACCACTTTACTTGGCAGCGCATTCCATACCCCCACCATCCTCTGTGTGAAAAAACTCCCTCTAACATCCAAATTATACCTTACCCCCCTCACCCTAAGCCCGTGACCCCTCGTGCTATTCGAGTCCATCCTAGGAAAAAGCTTAACCCCGTTTACTCTATCTATCCCCTTCAAAATCTTGTACACCTCTATCAGATCTCCTCTAAGTCTACGTCTTTCTAAGGAAAACAGTCCCAATTTGCCTAATCTCTCCTCGTAACTCAGACCTTCCATACCAGGCAGCATCCTGGTAAAACTCCTCTGCACTCTCTCCAGAGTCTCCACGTCCTTCCGGTAGTAAGGCGACCAGAACTGGACGCAGTATTCCAAATGTGGTCTTTTATACAAAATTTATACAAAACCTTTTATACAACTGCAACATTAAAAGCCAGCTCTTGTACTCTATACCACTTCCTATAAAAGCTAGCATACTATATGCTTTGTTCATAACCTTCTCCACTTGCTCTGCCACTTTCAGAGACTTGTTCACCTGCACCCCCAGGTCCCTCTATTTCTATACTCTTAATAGGTCTACCCTTTATCATACACCTCCCCCCTGCATTCTTTCTCCCGAAATGCATCACCTCACATTTATCAGGATTGAATTCCATCTGCCATCTATCTGCCCAAGCTACCAGCCTATGTCCTGCTGCATCGCCTGACAATGCCCTTCACTATCCACAAGTCCAGCAATCTGTATATTGTCTGCAAACTTGCTGATCACTGCACTTACTCCCTCTTCCAAGTCATTCATATATACTACAAATAGAAGAGGTCCCAGTACTGAGCCCTGCGGCACACCACTAGTGACCGACTTCCAGCTAGAAAAACACCCTTCCACTATTACTCTCCGTCTCCTATTACCAAGCCAGTTACTTATCCATCTAGCTACCTGTCCTTGTATCCCTTGACCTTCTCGACTAACCTCCCATGAGGGACTTTGTCAAAAGCCTTACTAAAATCCATATAGACAACATCAATGGCTCGCCCTTCGTCCACCATTTTCATTAGCTCCTCAAAAAATTCTACCAGATTTGTAAGGCACGACCTCCCCTTAACAAATCTATGCTGCGTATCCCTAATCAGATCACAATGCTCTAAGTGCCTATACATCCTAAGAATCCCCTTCAACAGCTTCCCTACCACTGACGTCAAACTCACCGGCCTATAATTCCCAGGGTTATCCCTGCTACCCTTTTTAAACATTAGCTATTCTCCAGTCCTCTGGGACCTCACCTGTGTCCAAAGAAGAGACAAAGATTTGCGTCAGAGGCCCAGCAATTTCACCTCGCACCTCCTTAAACAGCCTGGGATAAATTCCATCAGGCCCCGGAGATTTATCAGTTTTAGTGCTACCTAGAAGCTCTAACACTTCCTCCCTCGGTATGGATATTTCCCTCAACTGGTCCACAGCTCCCTCAGAGACAGGAGCTGTCAACAAGCCCCTCTCCTTCATGACTACCACCGTAAAGTATTCATTCAGGATCTCCGCCATTCCCTCGGGTTCTAAGCACAGTTCCCCTCCTCTGTCCCCAAGAGGTCCGATTTTTCCTCTAACCACCTTTTCCTTTGAGAACCACGGCTGATTTTCCTTTTTACTACAGTCCTTCTTCACTAATGGAATATATTTTCGCTGAGTACTGAAAAAGATCTCTTTAAAAATCCTCCACTGTTCCTCAACCGTCCTACCGACCAACATACTTCTCCAATCCACAGTCGCCAGTTCCTCTCTCATCCAATCAAAATCCCCTCTGTTCAAACATAGTACACAGGCCGGGATGCAACTACCTCATCCTCCATCTGCATCATAAATTCTACCATACTACGATCACTCGTCCCTAGAGGATCCCTCACATGAATATCCCTAATTCTACCTGCCTCATTACATAGTACCAGATCCAAGATAGCACGTTCTCTCATTGGTTCTGTAACATACTGTTCAAGGAACCCATCCCGACAACATTCCAAAAACTCTTCCTCCAGTCCACCCTGTCCGACTTGCGTCGCACAGTCAATATGCAGATTGAAATCTCCCAACACCGTTCCGTTTCTGCACGCATCTCTTATTTGTTTGTTTATAGCCCGACCACCTCAAAGTTGTTATTTAAGAGCCTATAGACCACACCCACCAGCGTCCTCCTCCCCTTACTGTTCTTTATCTCCACCCACAGCAATTCCAAATTTTGCTCTTTGGGACCTATATCCTCTCTTACTACTGCCCTGATACTAACCTTAATTAACAGAACCACCCCACCTCTTTTTTCCTCCTGCCTACCCTTCCTAAACACCTAATAGCCCTGGACATTTAGTTCCCAGTCCCTGTCCCCCCGCAACCACATTTCTGTAATGGCCACTAGATCATATTCATTTGCACCATCAGTTCATTCACTTTGTTGTGAATGCTTTGTGCATTCAGGTAAAGTGCCTTCATACCAGCCTTTGCCTGGACCTTATTTGCTGAAACGCTATAGTCTCTCTCACGCCCCCTACTCCTCTAATAGGCAAAATGTCCTCAACATTCACCTGCATATGTACCTTTTCCTTTACTCCAGATTTTGTAATTTCCCCTACTCCCGCACCCTCTTCCTTCCCCCCTCCCAAATTAGTTTAAAGCCCTATCTACAAATACACAAAGCAAAACAGATGAGCAGATGATGAACAAAGAAGCAGGCCATTCAGCCCTGCTACACCATTTAATAAGATCATGGCTGATCCGATAGTAACCTCAAATGTGAACCTTTTCTGCCTCTAAAATCCCAGCATTCCCTTGCTTACTGACAATCTATCCACTCCGCTTCCACAACCTTTTCAAAGAGTTCCAAAGACTCATAACTGAGTGAAAATAATTTGCCTCATCTCAAGAGAAAAAGACTATTCAGCTCTTTGAGCCAGCTATGGCTAATTCACTTATTTCAACACCACACTCCAGCACCCTCCCCATATTCCCTGACACCTTTAGAATTGAGAGATCTATTTCCTTCTTGCATCTATTCAGTGATTTGGTCTCTATAACTGTCTGTGGTACAGAATTCCACAGATTCATCACCCTCATCTCAGTCCTAAATTGCCTACCCCATATCCTGAGACTGAACTCTTGTTCTAGAACCCCAACCAGAAGAAACTACATCCTTGCATCCACTCTGTCCAGCCCATCACATTATATGTTTCAATGAGATCCTCCCTCATTCTTCCAAATTGCAGTATGTATAGGCCCAATTTCTTATGACAATCCTGCCATCCCATAAATCGGTCCAGTGAACCTTTGCTGTGCTTGCTCCATGACAAGTATATCCTTTATTAGATAAAGAGACTAAAACTGCACATAATACTCCAAGTGTGATCTCAACAAGGCTCTGTGCAATTGCAGTAAGACATCTTTGCTGCTATACTCAAGTCTTCTTGAAATATCTTTTGACTTCTGAATTGCTTGCTGTGCCTGCATGCTTTGCTTTCAATGATTGAGTACAAGCACACACAGGTCCCTTTGTTAACATTTCACAATCTATCACTTTTCAAATAAAACTACCATTCTGTTTCTCCATTCAAAGTAGATAACTTCACATTTATCTACAATGTACTGCATTTGCTATATATTTGCCCACTCACTCAACTTGTTTGAATTACCTTGAAACCTCTTTACACCCTCCTCACATAACACTCTATTTTGTGTCATCAACAAACTTGCAAGTGTTACTTTTGAGTCCCTCATCCAAACCATTGATGTTGTAACTTTTGATTTATTTTCACTGTATGCTAATACACGTGACAAGTATTGCTTCTTGCCTACTATACAGGCAGGCATACCGTTCATAGAGAAGGAAACGAGAAAACGCAGAACGTAGTGTAGTCATAGCTAAGGCGTAGAAAAAGATCAACTTAATGCAAAATAAGTCCATTCAAAAGTCTGACAGCAATATTCTTAAGTCGGTTAGTATGTGACTCAGACTTCTGTACCTCTTTCCCAATGAAAGAAGAGAGTACATCAGGGACAGAGTCCTTGATTATACTGGTTGCTTTGCTGAGGCAGCAGGAAGCAGAATCACTGGATAGGAGACTGGTTTGCATGGTGGACTGGGCTACAATTCATGATCTTTTATAGTTTCTTGCAGTCTTGGGCAGAGCAAGAACCACACCAAGCTATGATACAACCAGAAAGGATGCTTTCTGCTAATTGGGACCCAAGCACTCTCTGCAGGACCCTACTAGTCACTGCATGCCACTTCAAACATGACTCGTTTGTTCCTACTGTTGTTCTTGCTAACCAATCCTCAATCCATACTAATATATTACTCTCAATCCCAATAACTTTAATTTTGCACACTAACCTCTCTTAATCTTTCCTAATGCAAGCGTGAACATTATGGAAGGGGCAAGATTGGATTCACCTGTGATGACCCAAGTCTCAACCACCTGCTCACATTCACTAACATGGCAACGTGAAGAATGAATAGTCATCATTCAAACATTTTTTTTTAGGTCCCCACTTCAAAGAGCATAAGATGTGAATGTCTCACAGGTATTCAGTTTGAGAACTTCTGATCTGAGCCCTCTGCAGGTGCCCAGCAGAAAACAAGGCAAACTCTATCCCTTTAATTAGTACACCAGTATCTGGGGGCAAAATACTCAGAAAAAAATACTCGCACTAGTTTCATGATAAATACTACTTCATCTGCTGAAACAGAAAATCATCCAGGTACAATAAACCATGGCAAAACTCAAATGTCAGATAGATCACTGAGTGATGCTAAATACAGTGTGGACCAAAAGAAGTTTTCATACTGACTCTCCAGGTTAGACCATAAAAAGTTCAATTGCTCGAGAAAATGCTACTAATAAACACTTCGGAACAGAAAACTCCTTTGCACAGCTGGATCCCAAAGCTTCCAAAAATAACTTTAAAAAACTTGCCAATCCCCAAAGATTCAGCTGATAACATAGTGACCTTACTTCAGGTTTTTAATAGGAATCTCAAAAATGTGAACAAGTTCATCTATAGAAAATAAAACTTTCTTTGGCTAGCCAACCTGTCCAAAAGTTGGCTGTATACTGCAAGTAAAAGAAATGCAGAAAATAGTTTAAAAACTGCAAAGAAACTACTATAGAAACGAGTTTTAAAACAGGAATGACAACCACAGACAGCTTTCAACAGAAAGGGATAAGGACAGCAAAACATTGTCAAAATAACACTCCCAGAATTTTAGCTAGGTAATAATAATATGAAAATTGATTATGTAGCAGTCTTCCTCACAGTAATTGCTTACCTGCAACTGGTGAGTTGATAACCTGGCCTTCTACTGATCTTCTGAATTCAAATCCAACATCATTTAGTTCATCAAGTGGACCAATTGACTCATCAGAACTACCACCTTCCAATCCAGGCCTAAAACTAGGATGATTGCTCGCTCCAAGCTGAAATTTCCAAATTAAGATAGTATATTGATAATTAATGTTTTGAAGATTCCTACATTGTTTAATAAGCAAATGCACAGCTTGCAATATTATTGCAATCCATAAATGAAAAATATTCATGTTCAATTCCCATTTTATATGAAGATAATCTATTCAGGATAGCAATACATGTGTCAGGACACCAGAAAAGCACACGATTAAACTCCCCCATAACATCTTCCACATTTAAATAATACATCACCATTTACCATCCAGGTTCACACAAAAGGCTAATCAAGCTCATAGTACTTGTCAAGCCATGCCCCAACATGAATCACCAACCTTACAAGTAGCTGGAAAAATTTCCAGTGATAAGAACACAAGAAATGGGAGCAGTTGGAGCCCCTATGATCTATCAAGTCTGTTCTGTCATTAAACATGACCATGGCTGATCTCGGGCTTCAACTCCACTTTCCTGCCTTTCCCCATATGCTTTGGTATCAGAATGTCCAACAATTCGGTTATCCCAACATTAAGATAGTCAACAATAGAGCAACCACAACCCTTTAGGCTGGAGAATTCCAGAGATTCATAACTGTTTAAGGGAAATATTTCTCCTAATTTTCAGTCCTAAATGATTAGTCCCTTATCCTGACATTGGGCTAGTGTTCCAGATTCACCAGTTGCAGGGAAAAATCTTTGTCTACCACATTAAGACTTAGAATCTTGCGCATGTCAATGAGATCACTTCTCATTCTTCTAAACTCTAGAGAATAGAAGACCCAATTTACTCAGAATTTACAATTTTCTGCAGAAGGTTAGGGTGCAGGAAGTTGGGGGTAGGATATTAGACTGGATAGAGGATTGGTTGTCTGATAGAAAGCAAAGAGTAGGTATTAATGGGTGCTATTCTGATTGGCAGCTGGTGACTAATGGAGTGCCCCAGGGATCGGTGCTGGGGCTTCAACTATTTACCATTTACATAGATGATCTGGAGGAAGGGGCTTAGTGCAGGGTGACAAAATTTGCTGAAGACACGAAGATGAGTGGAAAAGCAAATTGCATGGAGGGTGTGGAAAGCCTGCAGAGGGATCTGAATAGGTTGAGTGAGTGGGCGAGGACCTGACAGATGGAGTATAATGTTAGCAAGTGTGAGGTTATCCACTTTGGTAGAAATAATGGTAGGAAGGATTATTATTTAAATGGCGAAAAGCTGCAGCATGCAATGGTGCGAGAGACCTGGGGGTCCTTGTGCAGTCTGCAGGTGATCAGGAAGGCGAATGCAATGTTGGCCTTTATAGCTAGGGGGATAGAATATAAAAGTAGGGAGCTACTTTTGCAGCTGTACAGGGTATTGGTGAGGCTGCAGTTGGAGTACTGTGTGTAGTTTTGGTCGCCACATTTGCGGAAGGATATATTGGCCTTGGAGGGGGTGCAGAGAAGGTTCACTAGGCTGATACCAGAGATGGGGGCATTGGATTATGAGGAAAGACTAAATAGGCGAGGTTTGTACTCATTGGAGTTTAGAAGGCTGAGAGGGGATCTTATAGAGACGTATAAGATAAAGAAGAGGATGGAAAGGGTAGAGGTAGAGAGACCCTTCCTGCTAGATTTCACAGAAATTTTCCGTGAGGCCAAAATTTCACAGTACTTTAGGTGTAGTCTCTAGTGTAACTTGTATAGTTGATTGAGAACCAGTTACATAAACAGAGTACTATGTAAAGTTAAAACACATGGGATTGCAGGTAATGGCTTTAGATGGATAGAAAGATAGTTGGCAGATAGGAAGCAAATAGTTGACATAAATGAGCCGTCTTCTGATTGGCAGTCAATAACTAGTGGGGTTCTGCAGGGATCTGTGCTACTCTCCAACCGTTCACATTGTACGTTAGTGATTTGGAAGAGGAAACTATTATCTCCCAATTTGCAGATGTTACACAGTTCGGTGGGAGAATGAGCTGTGAGGAGGATGCAGAGATGCTTCTCCATGATTTGGACAGTGGGGGGGTACAGCAGGCCACTTTGCAGTGCCAAGGACCCAGGTTTGATTCCCAGCTCGAGTCACTTTCTGTGTGGAGTTTGCATGTTCTCCCAGTGTCTGTGTGGATTTCCTCTCGGTGCTCTGGTTTCCCTCATATTCTGAGAAACATGCTGGTTAGGTGCATTGACCCGAACAGATATCAGATTGTAACAACTATGGAATTTCACAGCAACTTCATTACAGTGTTAATGTAAGCCTTATTTGTGACTAATAAATAAATTTTAACTCTAAACTGAGCATGTGGGTAATCTGCAAGGCGGATGTGGTATAATGTGAATAAGTGTGAAGTTAGCTACTTTGGTAGCAATAACAGGAAGACAGATTATTACTTCAATTTGTGTAAACAGAGAGTAGTGTCATCGTGCATCATTTGCTGAAAGTACAAGTTCAGCAGGCAGGAGAGGCAGCAAATGGTTTGTTGGTCTTCATAGCAAGAGGATTTGAATATAAGGAAATGTGTTTTGTTGCAATTGTATAGGATGCTGGTGAGGCCAGCACCAGCAGTATTGTTTACAGTTTGAGAGTCATTATCTGAGTAAGGATGTCCTTGCTAATAGAGGGAGTATAGTGAAGGTTTACCAAGCAGATTTCTGGGGTGTAGATCTGTTACATGAGGAGAGATTAATTCAGTTAGGATTACATTCACTGGAGTTTAGAAGAGTGAGGAGGGATCTCAGAAATGTCTCAAATTCTAATAGGTTTAGACAGGGTAGATTCAGAAAGAATGTTCCCAATAATGGGGGGAGTCCAGAATTGGGATCATAAGTTTGAGGATAAGGAGTAAAACCTTTTAGAACTGAAGTGAGGAGAAATTTCTTCATTCAGAGGGTGGTAAATGTATGGAATTCACTTCCACAGAAAGGAATTGAGGAAAAAACATTATTTGATTTCAAGAAGAAATTAGACATAGCTCATGGGGTTAAAGGAATCAAAGGATATTGTGGGGAGAGGGAGAGAAAAAAAAAAAAAATCAGGATATTGAATATGATTAGCCATGATCATAATGAATGATGGAGCAGGCTCAAAGAGCCAAAAGGCTTACTCCTGCTTCTGGTTTTTATGGTCTCACCAAAGCCAATTGTAGGACCATGTCCTTATTCTTTATATTCCTATTCCTTGTAATGAAGACAATTAAGATGTATCAATCATGACAGGACAAATGTATTACGCAAGATAAACCTCAGTTATTTAAAACTGCATTTAGTTTAAACATTATAATTGTGTGAGACACAGAGTTGTTTTCCCATGTCCAATTGTTTACTCAACAATTTTCTTGCAAAAGTGTGAAGCTATACATGTGCCTTATGGTTCAAGTGGCCATCATTCTCATGTATGCACACACCTACATAGTCATTTTTCCACACGTTTAAACTCAGGAGCACATGGCATCAGTTGTAGCACTTTACCACTGCTGAGCTAACAGCCTAAACCAAAATTCAATTCGAAATCCTTTCTGAACCTTAGTGCTTTGCTACTTAAACCACTGGCAGCATTTACTTGTACAATGAAAATCTGCAATCACACTAAAACCAAAAGTGAAATAACTCATTGTGTAATCTAAGAATTACATTCAACACAGACTTAAAGCAGAGATTGCACTGTCTTTTCATTGAAATTTTATACTTAGAGGTAGTCTTCACTCAAATAACAGAACAAACTTCTGTTGTAAACCTCATCTTTATTTCCCCTATACTCTGGTTAATTTACTTTTTTTCCCCATACACACAAATCTTTCACAAATTTCTGGCCCTAGCATTTGGAATTCATAACTGCATCTCATTTTAATAATTTATTGGACTCCAAATGTTTCAAAAGCTCCAAAGCTATAGATTTATTGTCACACCTGGTCTTGTGTATAAAATTCAATGGCTTCTGAAGATCATAATAGTATCCAATGTAACTGTGATTAATCCCTATCAATTCATTTTTTGGCAATTTGAAACATACAATACCTTCATACTGAAAAGGTTTTATTTATTTAATTTCTCACATAACAAATCTAGAAAGTAAGATTTTTAGAAATAATAGAATTTACATACCAATTGCCTTGTTGAACTTGACAACTGTAATTGTCCTTGCAAAGCACTCTGTTGCTGAATAGCCTCTAATTCATCTTCTGTGTCCGTAGCACTTGATGGTGCAGAATCCATTCCAGTTGCTGCTTGTCGAACAGGAGGCATCTGAAAATTACCCTATAACGTTGTAAACAATTTTCCAAAATTTTAAAAATATTCTTTAAGATCGTTGGAGAGAGCATAGGCAACTAAGGATGTGTAATAAATGCTGTAAGAATTTAGCAACACCAATTTTTAATCCAACCGATTTATTTGATAGTAAAATTGCGAACTTTCAACACTCTGTCTTCCTCAGGCAAATGCAGAACACTGCAAATGCAGTTAACTGCACCTAAAAACAGTAACATTGGATCTAGAATTTCCAGTTCAAAATCTTAATTTGTGCGTCAAGATAGAAGTAATAATGGCACAGGGTGGAATTATTAAGAATCCTCATACATAGATATCTGCATCCAAAGATTTACAGGATCAGAGTGCAATGTAGTGGAGAGAATTACAAAACTACCATCAAAAGGAACATTGTACCAAAACACGTCAGAGTAAATAATGCGTCTATTTAAATATTGATTGCAAATTTCCCATTTTGGAGAAGGCACTTCCAGCAAAACTATAAACTACGTAGGTGCTTCTTCTATGTTTACCAAGCCCAATTATTACTTTCTAATTCGATTCAGATTGTAAATCCTTATGCATTTCAACCAAAGGTCACCCAGAAAATGGATAACATTGTGCAAGTTTGTTTATTGTTGTTCTTTGAAAATCAACCTGTTTTGCAGGTAAATGTGCAAGTATTAATGAATTGTAGATCAATGATGACTAGAGATAGGTGTAGCCAACTTCTGACCAGATTTGAATTCAAAATGTCAGGTACAAGGTTTGATTATCTGTTACTGTTGCTTAACACCTAGGATTCAGTTGTTTGCTTATATTTAAGTGTGGTCGCAATTCTAATTCTTGACTGCCATTGTCTTGGGATGTAAACAATATGATACAAATGTAAATTATAGATTTGCTAGACAATGGTCAACTAACTGAATCACAGTGAGATTCATGTGCTGGTCAAAAATAACTACCAACACCAAAATATGCCAGGTAAAAAGTGTGCATCTTATTCTTACCAACCTCTAAAATGTTAATAGGCCATCCACCTGACTAACTGAAGATTACATTTGTTTGCAGCTTGCTCAGTCAGATTCCGCTGTTAAGCAAAGCTGAAGTGTTTAATTACTTTCAGCCAGAAATGCCCCCGAATGATCCTTCTTGACCTCAAGATCTTATGGCCCGAAATGGCAGGCTTCAGCTAATTCAATTGATTCTACAATTCACTTAAGTCGTTCTAAATTTTACACTTTGAATTTTGTAAATACTTGCACATTACTGACAGCTCCCAATAAAGAAGTTGTTATTGTATTAACAGGTATGATTATTTAAAGTAATATTCAATGATGTAAAAATGTTACCAAATAGATGTATTATGTTATACTGGATAAAACTAAAACAAGTAATTCAAGTTTCTCTCAGACCATACATAAAGAGGAGGAGACTGGCTAGAGTGAATGTTTGAGCCTTGGAGGACGAGAGGGGAGTTTTAGTGGTGGGCGATGAGGAAATGGCCGAGGCTTCAAACAATTTTTTTGTGTCTGCCTTCATGGAGGAGGACACAAATAGTTTGCCGGATATTAAAGATAGAAGGATGGTAGGAGATGAGGTCCTTGATGCAATTACAGTCACTAGTGCTTGATAGACTAATGGGGCTGAAGGTAGATAAGTCCCCGGGACCAGACAGAATGCATCCCAGGATTCTGAAAGAAATGGCAGAGATGATAGCGGATGCCTTAGTAACTATTTATCAAAATTCGCTGGACTTGGGGGAAGTGCTGGAAGATTGGAAAACAGCTAATGTTATGCCACTGTTTAAAAAAGGTAGCAGACAAAAGGCAGGGAATTACAGGCCGGTTAGTTTAATGTCTGTAGTCGGAAAAATGCTTGAATCCGTCAAAGAAGAAATAGTGAGGCACCTAGAAAAGAATGGTTTGATCAAGCAGACGCAGCACGGATTCATTAAGGGGAAGTTGTGTTTGACAAAATTATTGGATTTCTATGAGGATGCGACTAGTGCAGTAGAGGGGAATCAGTGGATGTGGTGTTTTTAGATTTCCAGAAGGAGTTTGATAAGTTGCCCCACAAAAGGTTGCTGCAAAAGGTTAGGGTGCAAGGAGTTGGGGGTAAGGTATTAGCGTGGATAGAGGATTGGTTGTCTAACAGGAAGCATAAAGTAGGAATCAATGGGTGCTATTCTGGTTGGCAGCTGGTGACTAGGGATCAGTGCGGGGGCCTCAACTGTTTACCATATACACTGATGATCTGGAGGAAGGGACTGAGTGTAAGGTAACAAAATTTGCTGATGACATGAAGATGAGTGGAAAAGCAAATTGCGTGGAGGGTGTGGAAAGTCTGCAGAGAGATCTGGATAAGTTGAGTGAGTGGGCAAGGACCTGGCAGATGGCATATAATGTTAGCAAGTGTGAGCTTATCCACTTTGGTAGAAATAATAGTAGGAGGGATTATTATTTAAAAGGCAAAAAGCTGCAGCATGCTACAGTGCAGAGGGACCTGGGGGTCCTTGTGCACGAATCGCAAAAACCCAGTCTACAGGTGCAGCAGGTGATCAAAAAGGCAAATGGGATGTTGGCCTTTAAAGCTGGAGGATAGAATACAAAAGTAGGAAGGTCTTGTTGCAACTGTACAGAGAGCTGGTGAGGCCGCAGCTGGAGTGCTGTGTGCAGTTTTGGTTGCTGCATTTGTGGAAGGATATGTTGGCCTTGGAGGGTGTGCAGAGAAGGTTCACCAGGCTGATACTGGAGATGAGGGGGGTTAGCCTGTGAGGAGAGATTGAGTAGACTAGGTTTGCACTCGTTGGAGTTTAGAAGATTGAGGGGGGATCTTAGAGAGGCATATAAATAATGAAGGGGATGGATAGGGTAGAGGTAGAGAGATTCTTCCCACTTAGAAAGGTCACACAGAGGGTGGTGGGGGTATGGAACGCGCTGCCAAGTGGTGGAGGCAGTCTCTCTGGAGTTATTTAACAGATACTTAGATGGGCACATAAACAGAATAGGAATGGAGGGACATAAAAAACTGATTTAAAATAGGGATCATGAGCCTTGGGAGTTTCCTGGGAAGTGTGTAAATTGTCGATGATATTGATGTATTTGTTTTATCCTACAGGTAGTTCGGTCCGCCTTGTCTAACAAGGGGCATAGACGCGATGGTTCGTGAGACAGCTGCTTTTGGATTTTGAGAGTAGGCTAGTGCTCCACGCCGTTAGTGTACGCGTGACCTGGACCATTTGATGGGCAACACGACAGCTCAGTGACTATTGCTGTGCTGATACATGGATTTGGGCCTGTGTCTGTGGGAGTTTGCGCATTCTCCCCATGCTTGTGTGGGTTTTCTCCGGGTGCTCCAATTTCCTTCCACATCCCAAAGATGTGCTCTTAGGCTGATAGACAATTTTGGCAGAACAAATTCACCCTCAAATTTGGTTCTAATACATAGATCTATAAACATTGACAGGGATCACAGGTAGAAGTGGAAACATCGAGGTAGCAGCGCGGGCTCGTTGAGCCGAAGGGCCTGTTTTCCATGCTGTTTTGTTCTTTGTTCATTTCAAATAGACATCTAAGATGTTACTGATGAATCTGAACTTTTTTTGCCACTTTTTAGACTTCCGTGCAGGCAAATTAGGACTTAAATTCAAATTTACAAGATGGTAATGAAAACTGGCATGAATTAGTGCATGAATGCAATTCAGGAAATTCTGGGCTGTACAAAAATTAATCAAAATGGAGAAACAAGCAGTGGAAAGTGATAATTATAAAAACTGCTCCTACTGATTTACACAAATGTAAAAGGAAGCTGTCACATTTCATCTCGAGTTCTTGAAAAGAAATTAAAATTTTATTTATACCATTATAGTTGAACAAAGGCATTGACATACAGTGCATTGGCAGGACTGTTGAGTTTTACCTGTTGCCATCTGCTTTCTTGAAGTGCAGCATGAACTTCAGGGAGTTCTTGTCCTTCAGTGTGACCTCTCTGCATTCCTGGTGGGACCAACTGTTTGAAATAAGCTTCCAGTCTATCGTCCGGAAATGCTGCAGCATCAAACTCATCGTCTATTAAAATTGAAGCTTTATTAAGTTTTGAGAAGCAACTTGTATTTATATAGCACTTCTAATGTAGTGAAATATCTCAAGGTACTTCACAAGAATGTTGTGAAGCAAAATAAGACACTGAGCCACGTGAGAATATCAAATGACCAAAAACTTAGAGAGCTAGATTTTAAGGAACGTCAGAAGGAAAGCAAGGTAAAGATGTGTAGGGAGACAATTTGAAAGCTTGGAACCTCTGCCACTAAAGGCACAGTGACCAATGGTGGAGCAACAATGATTAAACCAGTGAAAAAGATACTAAACTATTAGTCAGCGTGTTGAACAATATTGTGGAAAGTTATGACAGGGTAATAAAAATGAAACTGTTAGAAGAATCAGTATTCAGGTGGTACAGATTTGTGGTATTTGCCAAATATACCAAAAGCATATGAATCTTTTAACATGCTAGTTAATTATAATTTGCAATACCTTGCCTAAAAGGGTGGTGGCAGTTCAATGATAACATTCAAAAGGGAATTGAATATAAACTCAAAGAAAGACATTGCAGTTATTTCAAAAGAGAAGTTGACTGGAAGCTACTTCAAAGAGCCAGCACAGGCAGATGGACCAATTGAACTTCCTAGCAGCAAGATTCTAAAAAATTCCAGCATATACAGAAAAAATAATTCTTTTTTCCTGAATAATGCAAATAAATTCACTTGAGAATTCCTGCTGCACTGAACAAAAATTGTTGTAGACACAACTTTTTAAAAACAATAATAAATCCAAAGCTCATCTGTTAAAATTATTCCACTTAAGAACCTTTAATAAGTTCAACTTTATGCTTAACTAATAGCACTCAGTCACTGAGGAAAACAGGACATCATTGTGCACTTACTGTACCTGTGGAATGGTCTTCCAAACTTGCCAGTGACAAGAGCCTTTCATCTTCTAACAAACTAGGAAGGCTGTCACTGCATCGTCTTGAGCTCAAATCCTCATCTGTTTGTTTTATAGCAGAGTTGCTGCCAGATTCCTTTCTGCCATCAACCTAATGATGGATAAGACAACTATTACAAGTTCAGGATTAGTTCCAAAAAAAATTGCATAAAAAGAGTGAATGGTTTTGGAATTTGGTCTTATGATACTTGAAACTGGCTATCCTGTTCGCTGATAGAGATGATCTATTAATATTATTATTGTAGCATATGATAATTTAGTGCTGATAATACAAAGTAAATTTGAAGTTTAAAATATAGAGGTGAAACAAAAAGAATTACTACAGTATGAGGACAAGAATGAAAATTTGTGAAGGATTTTAGAAATACCAAGAGTAAAGGGTAAACCTGATTGAGTGTTTAAAAAAAGGAACTTAATTGAAGATCAAGGAATGGCAAAGATACTAATAAATGTTATGTTAAATTAAAATGAGACATAGCAGGAATGAAGGTGCACAACAGCAGCAGATTGAGACATTCAGAGAGGACAATTATACATTAAGATGGCTGATGGTCTAAATAAGTCACCAGATGATATGACTATTTTGGTTCTTCCAATTCAAAAAAAATCCATTGATCATATTCTGCATATTGTAGCCAATTTTCTATCCTTACAATCACATGTCCTTCAATATCCTACACCTTAATGTCAATCTAGGGGGTCAGATGAGAATTTTTTTTATATATAAATGATGGGAAAAGTGATTAAAATTTAAAACACGTACACTAGAATGTTACAGCCATTCACGCAGGTGGGATTTTCCCAATACGCTGCAGTGAATGGAAATCGGCTGGTCTCCAAATTTTTTGACCTCACTGCAATGGGAGTGAGACATGAATAGCTGGTAAGACCGCGCCCTCAGACTTTATGAATCGAGGTATCAGAAAAGAAAGAATATAATCCCTACGGTGGAGTTTATCCTTGCACTCTTTTTGAGCACAGGTATAAAGTCCGCAATTCTTCAGTCCTCTGACACACTCCTATATCTATGAAAGATTGGAATATTATGTCCAGTGCCTCTGCAATTTCTACCCTAGCCTGTGCTTTTGGTAGAATCCTGGTGACTCAACTAAGTACAGCCAGCCTAATTAATACCTCCTCTGATAGGATGTTTGGCCCAGTGTTTCTTCTTTCTTGATAAAGACAAATGCAAAATGCTCACTTAGTACATCAGCAACACCCTCTGTCTCCACATGTAAATCCATCCCCCTTGCTTCTGAATCAGAACCATTTCTCTTTTTACTGCCTATATACCTCACCCTGCTATGTTAGCAATTACTTTTTTCTCATACTCTTTGCTTCTCTTTTATTCACTTCCCCTCGAAACTTCCTATGTTCAGCCGAGTTTTCACTTGCATTATCCATCTGTCATGCTTGCCCTTTCTCTGCTATATTGTAATCTCTCCTTCCTCATCCAAAGAGTTTTGGATTTGCTTTTCTTACTTTTCCACCTCAAGAGGCATGAATTTTGACAGCACCTGAAATCGCTCCTCTTTAAGGGCAGACACAGTTCAATTGCAGATAAATGTGTAGTAGTCCATTTTGGCAGGACCAATGGGATGAAGGAGTACAATATCAAGGGTAGGAGTCTTTGCATGTTGAGGAGCAGAAGGATCTTGGGGTCCGGGTCTGTAGGACTCTTAAATCGGCCTCGCAGGTGGAGGATGTGGTCAAGAAGGCGTATGGTGTATTGGCCTTCATTAGATCAAGGGGATTGACCTTAGGAGTCGGGTGGTAATGCTGCAACTTTATAAGACCCTTGTCAGATCCCACTTGGAGTACTATGCGCAGTTCTGTTGCCTCACTACGGGAAGGATGTGGAAGCTATTGAGAGGGTGCAGAGGAGATTTACAAGGATGTTGCCTGGATTGGGAGGCGTGTCTTATGAAGATAGGTTGAGGGAGCTGGGACTCTTCTCACTGGAGAGACGAAGGTTGAGAGGCAACCTGATAGAGGTTTGTAAAATGTTGAGAGGAACAGATAGGGTGGATTCTCGGAGGCTATTTCCCAGGGCTGAAATGGTCACTACGAGAGGACACAGGTTTAAGGTGCTGGACAGCAAGTACAGAGGAGATGTTAGGGATAAGTTTTTCACTCAGAGGGTGGTGAGTGAATGGAATTGGCTGCCGTCGGTGGTGGTGGAGGTGAACTTGCTGGGGTCTTTTAAAAGACTTCTGAATGAGTACATGGGATTAAATGGGATTGGGAGTTACAGATAGTTCTATGGCCTAGTAGGTATGGGTATGATCGGTGCAACTTGTGGGCCAAAGGGCCTGTTTGTCCTGTAGTGTTCTATGTACAGTCTTGCCTGCCAATCTATGATTCCAATTTATCTGGGCCAGATCTGTTTTCAATCCACTAAAATTGATTCTATCCAATTAATTATTCTACCTCTAGATAACTCCTCGTCATAGTCCACAGTAAACTAAATTTATATCTTAATCTCATTCTACCGTGACCCAATCCATTACTTTAAAAATGTCTTAATCCAGTACTATTGGTCTTTCCCAATTCATTCTGCATTGCACTTGTCCTATCAAATGTTACCACCTGGTCTTATCCCCCTGCTAATTTAATTTAAACCCTCCCCAATAACACAAGCAGACAATCCTGTCAGGACACTATTTCTGTTTCTGTTCAGGTGCAACCCATCAGGCGCGCAGACCTCCCATCTGCTGCAGAGCACGTCCTAACGTACATAGGATCTAAAGCCCTCTTGACTTGCATCACCTCTCCAGCCGCACATTGATCTGCTCTACCCAATTTCTATATACAAGCACAGGGAGAAATTTGGAAATTTTTATCTTCGATGATATTGGAAAGGTGTTAAATGAATACTTCTCAGCAATCTTCACTCTGAAAAAGGAGAACACAAGTACGAACCAGGGAGCCTCATATTAATAGTAGAGAAACACAAAGAAAATTCTGAAGGAGAGAATTAATATCCTTTTGGAAAGACATAGGTTGATTAGGGATATTCAGCAAGACTTTGTCAAAGGGAGGTCACACACAACAAATTTGATAGAATTTTTTGAAAATGTGCTCAAGAGTGTGGATGAGGGAAAATTGTTGATATAGTTTATACAGATTTCAGCAAAGCCTTTGACAAGATTGAGAAGATTGAAGCACATGGAATTCAAGGAAAGTTGGCGAGATCAAGAAATACAATTATATATTTTGGTTGCAAATACCTTATTTGGTTTATCATTAGTATCTTCAGTCAAATTATCCAATCCAGGAGGAATCTCTGCAAAAGCAAACAAACATAAGCAAAAAAAAAGTGAAAATAATTAATAGTAGTTTGAATTCAATTCAGGATATGACCATCGCTAGCAAAACTGATCCGAGGTGACCGTCTCTACTGGATCTAAGATAACAGTGGACTACCTTTTTGAGGTGCTCTAACATGCCATTATGTGTTGAATCAATTTGATACAATGGTATAGCTTAGTACGCCACTTCAAAAGGGCAGTTATAAGCCAATTATGTTGATACTGGTTTGGAATGGCCTCCTGCAAGGAAGGCGAAAGGACTCTTTTTTGAAGCAGTTCTTTTTATTTTTCTGATTTTCTATTTCCAGATTTAAAAAAAACAGAATTCAAATTCTCAATGTCATGGTAAATGATGTGGGGTCCACATGAAATTGAAAATTAGTTATATCTTTGTTCCCTTGCAAATACGTAAAGAATGTAATAAAATGATTGATTTATTAGTAAAGTTCAATTTAACTCAATCTTCACCTTCAATTCAGATCCAAAAGTGCTTACAATGGCATGCTCAGTTTCAATTAATTTAATTTGGTAATTCAATCCAATCCAAGAAAATCTTTTCCAGCATTTTATTAAAAACCTAACTGATATATTCAGAGTGGCTGCTCATACATACCATCCAGTTTATCCACAGACAATAATCCAAACTTGCTTTCTTGTCTATTATTATGTTGTCCTGCTAATGAATGTTGTGAATTTACTTCTGAGGGGGAAGAAACAAATTCATCCAAGTGCTTTTCCAATACATCAGGAATACAGTGAGCATCAAGGAAGTCATCAACATGTTCGCTTAAAAAAAAGCACAAAAAAATTTGAAGAGTGGCAAACACCCATCAGTTCAGAAGATTTTAAAATATGCTTATTTTATAAAATTAAGAAATGGACAACAGATTCAAAACTGAATTCTCTCTGCTACAATCAAAATTTTTAACTCTTCCCCTAATATTTCCTCCTCATTTTAGTTCATTCCCAAGTGATTCAGGGAAAGCACCTAGTACAATGAGTGCCAATGGTATTCAAATGAACTTCAGATAGGCATATTCAGACACTCTTAGAAAATTATATCCCACAGTGAAATGCATCCTTGTTTTACAAACAAATAACTAAACGAAGTCCTATACATGATATATTAGGTACATGCAAAGAATTCTGACTACTTCATTGAATTTTCTTTTGCAGCTACAGATAACAAAATTCTGCTCTGATTTCTATCAGTGATTTCTACAAGGTTATAGGAATTTGGATTTCAATCTGACAGCTGATTAAATTGATTTGAGTTTTCATTATTTTCAAAAGTAGAAGTTAATTGTTTATACAACCAATAAATAACTTTCAAACTTCAGAACCATCAGGGGTTTCTCATTGATAAACAAGTTTGGAACAATATTGTTTATGAACATTGTAAATTAGCATTTGATTTACATATTTCAAGAAATTAAATAGTAAATGCCCTTTTTCCTGATGAATCTTCACAGAACTCTTAATAGTTTGCACTGCACAGTGGTTAGCAATTCTACCTGTTAGCACCAGGGACTCGATTCAATTCCAACCTTGGGTTTCCTCCAGGTGCTCTAGTTTCCTCCCACGGTCCAAAGACGTGGGGGTGAGGTTGACTGGCTATGCTAAATTGCCCTTTAGGTGTCCCAAGATGTGTTGATTAGGAGGATTATCAGGGTAAATACCTGGGATTATAAAGGGATAGAGTCCGAGTGGGATTGTTGTCGGTACAGGCTCAATGGGCCAAATGGTATCCTTTTGCACTGAAGGGATTCAATGAATCTATGAAAACCCTCTCTGCTGGTCAATTTGAAGGATTTATAGGCAAAATTAAAGCCAATGTGGTTAAAGGGTAAATGACAACGTGAATCCAAAATATGCCAAGAAGACACACTGTACAGATTAATATGAAAAACAACTGTTCATGATTAGAGGGAACTATACAGCGCTATTCATCAGGGTCTGGTATTTGGACCACTGGTCTTTTTGATGCAAATTACAATCTGGATTTGAGTACAGGGCACTTTTTCTTTTAAAAAGTCTACAAATAACACTATTTGTGTTGCTATTGTAAAAGCAACTGTGAAATCAATGGACATAGTAACTGAAAATTAATGTAAAGAATATAAGTCGGTGTTCCATCCGGTTTTAATGCAGCTCCAAACTATGGACTTATATTCAGAAGGCTTCTTTAAAAGACACTTGACTTATTTTAGCTTTAAAAGGCAATCTACATTGCTTATTTGAAAGCTAATGCCTCACTTTTGCAGCTTCAGCTCTTCTGTGGCCCTCCATGTCCCTAACCTCCTCCACAATCCTTCATAGTGCTTTCTGCATTCCTACATTCTTGAAAATCTCCAATTCTAAATCACCCCATCATTCTTAAGATGGCTAAAATTGTGCATTGTACTGAGTTGTGGTCTCAGCAGTGCCCTGTACTGCTGTAGCAAGACTTCATTACTTTTGTACACTTGCCCCCTTGCAAGTAAGGCTATCAGTTTACATTCCTAAATTATTTATTCTACCAGCATGATAGCATTTTGTGATTGATATGCAAGGACACCCAAGTCTCTCTATTTAAATAAGAAGGGTTTAAACTAGATGGGGGAGAGGGGGAAGGAAGGAGACAGAGATCAGAACAGCATGCCAGTAAGTGTAGGGAAAAAACTGGGGAGACTGAAAAATATAGCAGAGAGCAAGAGGAATCAGAGGAAACCACGGGGCTCAGTGGGAATGGAGGTCAGGAATGCATTTGTTTCAATGCAAAAGTAATAACAGGTAAAACAGATGAACTGAGAGTCTGGATGATTGAATGGAATTACAATATTACTGCAATTATGGAGGCATGATTAAAGGAAGGACAGCACCTGCAGCTCGATATTCTGGGATATCGTTGTTTAAGACAGGACAGAAGGGAAACAAAAGAATTGCATTACTAATTAGGGAGCACATCACAGCTGTGTTGAGGGAGGAGACATTGGAGGGATCTTGTAGTGAGGCATTACGAGTGGAGCTCAAGAACAAGAAAGGTGAAATCACAATATTGGAAGAGTACCATAGAGTTCCAAACAGCCACAGAAGACAGAGGATGAGTGGTGTAGTCTTGTACTGAAAAGGTATGGAAAAGGGTTGTTGTGGTGGGTGACTAACTTCCCCCACATCGACTGGGACTCCCTTACAGCCAGGGGCTTGGATGGAAAGCAGTTAGAGCTTTTTGATACCAGAGGTGGTGGTGGTGGAAGCAGGCGTATTAGCAACCTTTAAAAGACGTCTGGATAGGTATATGAATAGAGGGGGAATAGAGGGATACAGACTTATTAAGGACAGAAGGATTTTTTTTTGTAAATTTTGTTAGAACGTTATTATTGACAAAAGCTTGGAGGGCACATTTTCCAACACCCACTCACTTAACCCAACTGTATCCCTTGGCAGAGTTTGCAACCTCAACTTGATTCCTACCTCTTTTATGGATCTGATGGGATATATCCCAGGATACTAAGAGAGGCAAGAGAGAAGTTGCCGTGACCTTGAGAAAAATTTCTATCCTCGCTGGCTACAGGGAAGATCCCAGAGGATTGAAGAATAGCCATTCCTTTGTTTAAGAAGGGCAGCAAGAATAATCTAGGTAATTACAGGCCGTTGAGCCTTACATCAGTGGTAGAGAAATTATTGGAGAGGATTTGTCAAGACTGGATTTATTCCCACTTGGAAATAAGTGGACATATTAGCAACAGGCAACATGGATTTGTGAAGGGAAGGTTGTGCCTCACTAACTTAATTGAGTTTTTTGAGGAAGTGACAAAGATGACTGATGAGGGTAGGGCAGTGGATGTTGTTTACCTGGATTTCAGTAAGGCCTCTGATAAGGTCCTTCATGATAGACTGGTGCAGAAGATGAAGTCGCATCGGATCAGGGGTGAATTGGTAAGATAGGTACAAAACTTGCTCAAAGAAGACAGAATGTAGCAGTGGAAGGGTGCGTTTCTGGATGGAGGGCTGTGACAACTGACATTCATCAGGAGTCAATGCTGGGACCTTTGCTGTTTTATAAATATATATTTATGAGGAAAATGTAACTGGTTCGATCAGTTTGCAGATGACACAAAGGTTGGTGGATTTGCAGATAGCAGTAGCAGAATATAGATCAATTGGACACTTGGGTGGAGAGAATGCATTTTAGAAGGTCTAATACAAATAGGAAGTATACAGTAAATGGCAGAACTCTTAAGAATATTGATAGGCAAAGGGACCTATGTGTACAGGTACACAGATTACTGAAAGTGGCAACACAGATGGAGAAAGTAGTCAAGAAGGCATATGGCATGCTTGCTTTCATAGGCCAGGGCACTCAATTTAAAAATTGGCCAAGTCACGTTGGAGCTTTATAAAACCTTACTTTGACCACACTTGGAATATTGTGTTCAATTCTGGTTACCACACTACCAGAAGGATATGAAAGCTTTGGTGAGGGTATAGAAAAGATTGACCAGGATGTTGTCTGGTACGGAGGGATTAACTATGAGGCGAAGTTGGAAAAACTTAGTTTGTTCCCGTTGCAATGACGAAGGTTGATGAGAGACTTGATAGAAATCTACAAGATTGAGAGAGGCATGGACAGAGTAAATAATCAGAAAATTTTCCCAGAATGGAACAGTCAATTACTAGGAGGCACTAAGGTGCGAGGGATTTACAATGGAGATATACAAAGCAGATTTTTTTTTAAAAACACAGAGGTGGTACAGAGGAACTCGTTGCAGGGGGAGGTAGTAGAGGCAGATACAGTAGAGACTTTTAAGGGGTGTCTTGACAAATACATGAATAGGATGGAAATAGAGAGATATGGTCCCCAGAAGGGTAGGAGGTTTTAGTTAAGTCAGGCAGCTGACTTAACTCAGTTAAGTCAGTGCAGGCTCGGAGGGCTGAAGGATCTATTCTTGTGCTGTAGTTTTCTTAGTTCTTTGTATTTTGTGTTGCCAGCAAATTTAGCTACAATTTAGTCAGTCCCATCCTAGTCATTAATAGTTGGGACTCCAGCAAAGGTCCCTATGGTGTTACAGTTGGCCAACTTGAAAGGTGCCAATTTATCCTGATACAGTTTTCTGTTAGTTAGCCAATCTTCTATCTATACTAATATATCATCCTCAGCACCATGAGCTTATATTGTGTGGTGCACTGAATGCCTTTTTAAAATCCAAAAATAGTACGTCTGCTTTCACATTATCCACCCAGTCCACTACATTCTAAGAACTCTAAATAAATTCTTGGAATGCGATTTCTCTTTCATAAAACCAGGTGAACTCTGCCTGATTGCATGGTGATTTTTCTTTTATAAAAAATGTCCTGCCTACAATTCCCTCAATAATGCATTCCAATATTTTCCAAACAGATATCAGGCCAATTGGCCTGTAGTTTCCTACTTTGTCTCCCTACCTCCCTCAATGTCTCCTCCTCTCTGACCAACTTTAAGACAACCCCTAAAAATATTTTTCCCATCATCAACTTCCTTTTCTACAATTAAAGTTCTCAAAGCATGAAAATGGCTAGATACTCACAGCTCATCTTTAAAACTGAGTGCAAACATTTTACAGGTTTCAGAATTCGAAACATTCGATGGATGCATGTCGACTTTGGAAAACCTTCCTTCTTCCAAGTACGATGTTTGAATATCTGGATTTCTGCAAAGAATTTATATGAATTCATATAAGAATTGATATTCATTTGCTTAAGAATAATAATGCTGTTATTTCATTTCTCAGGAAAAGGGGTGGTTTACCAAATTACCCAATTTTCATACTGAATTACATTTGCAGCATTTAATGTTAATGACTACCAAAAGATGTTATTTTACTAATATTCGTGCAGCATTGACTCAAAAACTAATGTTCTATTATATCAAGACATGGTGGAATCTGAGCAGATTTTTTCGAAGTATCAGGCTCAGACAGTATCCAGTGCGAAATTCCAGCTGCAAAAACCAGTTTTTGCACCAGATCTCGAGCCTCAGAATGAAAAAGTGAGGGCAAGGATAATGCCGTCACTCTGGCAGGGCGTGCCCTTTAAAAGGAGTTGAGGGCTGCTGCTTCTTCTTCTCCTCCTCCTCCTCTCTCTCTTCAGGGATTCTTCCCTCCGCAGAAGTATCACCACTGCTCTCTTTCCCACTCATCTCATGCAATCACTCCCATCGCTGTCTGCTCTCCTCCCCCGCCACATTATTGAATCACACGCCCTTTTCCATGGGACTTCAACAAGGAACCATCCCTGGTAAAGCTCCCTGGCATAGGATGGCACTGAGGGCCAGATGGAATGAAAATTCTTAAAGCCAGTTTATTCGCTAAACAGTTATGAAATGCCCTTTGTAAATTTAACAGTCAACAAGAAACAAATGCACATGAATATAGAGCTCACCTGTTGCCGCAAGTTTTAGCGACTGTTGATGCAGCCACAGGGAGTCCAAAATTTGAAGAAACAGTGACATTTTCTAATGTTTCACTGCTACTGCCCCTCACAGACTGCAACAGAAAGCTTGGAAAGGTTTCATCCTCCAGATTCCTGATACTTTCCATTTCAAATATTTGATCTTCACCTGCAAAAGGGTGAAATAAATCAATGGAACAAAACATGAAGAAAGAGAGAGTATAACATCAATACTTTATTACTGTAATAGATTAGTTCAGTTGTAATGTTCTTGCTGAAGTCAGATCATAAATTTAAGCCCCACTTAGCATATGATCTCTAATAACAGTTCTGACAGCAGTGAGGAAATAAAATGTAGAACATAGAACACTACAGCACAAACAGGCCCTTCGGCCCACAAGTTGTGCCAATCATATCTATACTTACCAGGCCATAGTTCTATCTGTAATTCCCAATCCCATTAAATCCCATGTACTCATCCAGAAGTCTCTTAAAAGACCCCAGCGAGTTCACCTCTACCACCATTGATGTCAACTGATTCCATTCACTCACCACCCTCTGAGTGAAAAAAAACTTACCTCTAACATCTCCTCTGTACTTGCTCCCCAGCACCTTAAACCTGTGTCCTCTCATAGCGACCATTTCAGCCATGGGAAAGAGGGTGGATTCTCGGAGGCTATCTATCCCTCTCAACATCTTATAAACCTCTATCAGGTCGCCTCTCAACCTTCGTCCCTCCAGGGAGAAGAGACCTAGCTCTCTCAACCTAAGGCATGTCCCCCAATCCAGGCAACATCCTTGTAAATCTCCTCTGCACCCTCTCAATAGCTTCCACATCCTTCCTATAGTGAGGCAACCAGGTCTGTACACAGTACTCCGAGTGGGGTCTGACAAGGGTCTTATAAAGTTGCACCATTACCTCCCGACTCCTAAACTCAATTCCTCTATTAATGAAGGCCAGCACACCATATGCCTTCGTGACCATATTCTCCACTTGTGGGGCAGATTTAAGAGTCCTATGGACCCGAACCGCAAGATCCTTCCGCTCCTCAACACTGCCAAGACTCCTACCCTTGATATTATACTGCTTCATCCCATTGGTCCATTTTGGCAGGACCACCACACATTTATCCACGTTGAAGTCCATCTGCCACTTTTCCGCTCAGTCTTGCATCCTATCCATGTCTCACTGCAACTTCAGACATCCCTCCAGACTATCCACAACACCACTAACCTTCGTATCGTTGGCAAACTTACTAACCCATCCTCCACTTCCTCATCCAGGTCATTTATGAAAATGACAAACAGCAAGGGTCCTAGAACAGATCCCTGGGGCACTCCACTGCTGACTGACCTCCATGCAGAAGAAGACCCATCCACAACTACTCTCTGCCTTCTGCAGGCAAGCCAGTTCTGGATCCACAAGGCCAAAGCCCCTTGGATCTCATGCCCTCTCACCTTCTCAAGAAAAGAGGTTAAGCAACTCTTGTAGCAGGGCATGAAAGATTTCATACTTCAAGCTATATGAGAAATAGTTCCCAGTATCCTTTGTCAACATCCATCCCTCAAAACTTTTAAAAATAAGTTACCTGATCATTTATTAATTTAGTCTCAGGGACTTTGACAAGCTCAAACTTGCTGCCATACGTAGCCACATAAAAATGTGATTTTATACAGAAGTAATCTATTGGCTGAGAAGCACTTTGGGATTCTGAAAGCATAATAAAATGCTTACAAATTCAAGATTTTTCTAATATAATGCAGGCATTAGTATGCTTACACATGTACTATGAAAGACACATGCTTATGAACCAAAATGTGAACTGCACTCTAACAACAAACCACTTAAATTCCTTTTAGATAACTGAATAACGTGTAAGCCACTTTGCATACTCTGAATGTCTGATACACACACAAGCATTATCAAATGTGTATTTCATGTCGGAAACTACAAAGCTGATATATTGAAACGGATATATAAAAAACAAAAGCAAAACAACAGGCTCACAAAACCAGTTTCAAAATAGAACAACTTGTAATGATAATGTGCTATTGAGATATTTAAAGGGGACTCTTTAAAGATGCAGTCTTTTTTTAAAATTTGATTTATTGCCATATGCAAATGGTTATAAGCAGTTGGTTTATCTGAGAGGAATAGAGCAGATGCTGTAAAGCAGATAAATTTCTCATTTTGGCCATCTAAGTGTTTATTTAGCAGAAGACTTCGTGTTACCAAAGAAAAGAACCCTTGCCACAAAAACAGAAAATATTGGAAAATCTCAGCAGATTTAACAGCATCTGTGCAGAATAGAGCTCCTCAGTTGCCATCAATCTTGCTGAAATTATTCAGCATTTTCTTTGTTTCAGATTCCAGCAACCACAGTATTTTCTCTTTATTATAGGATCCTTGGGGTGTTTCTTTGATTAAAGTAATGGAAGGCGAGTTCTGTATACAGGATACAGTCATGTGATACTAGAAAGGGAGGAGCTAGGTTTGTAGCTGAGAAAAATAGCTGTCATACTTTGGGGTACAAACTTAACTTGAATAAGAGTGAGCTCCTTCCTTTGAATGCAGTGGTTTGCAGCCTCCCACTCCACAGCCTACCTTTCAAGATTGTCACAAGGCAGTTTACTTACTTGGGAATGGAAGTGATTAGCAAATTTAGCAGGCTTTTTGGAACTAACTTTGCTCCACTCATGGAGCAGAAGGAACAGGACCTCAAAGGTTGGTCCACCCTCCTGTTACTGTTAGCGGGCTGTTTCAATGCAGTGAAGATAAACATACCTAAGGCTTTATATCTCAGTGCATCCTGGTTATATACACCAAATCCTTTTTTCATAGACTTGATTGGCTCATTTCAAGTCTTGTCTGGAATAGGAAAACCCAAGAATAGTATTCTTAGGTTTTCCTATTCCAGACAAAACTTGAAATGAGCGGAGGGAGTGCCAAAGAAAGACCAAAAAACAACCAGCTTCAGGCACAATGAGAAAATGTCTGCATTGAGAATGAGTGCCTATTGCCTTGTTGTTTGTGTTGGTAAAAAATATATCAAATTCTGGCCCTGGTAAAGTGAATTCTGAGCAAAACTTCTCAATTGATTTAAGCTTTACCAAGCATAGGAGGATGTGGAGTTGACCTTAAAGAATCTCTTCCCACCAGTCATCTGCAAAGTCAAACCCAAGTTCTGTTTCCAATCGTTTATCATCTTATGGAGAGGGAAGGTTCACCAAACAGCATAAGATCAAACAACCTTGAGGAAAACCACATCTGATTTGAGGTAGAGACAAAATCCCTTCCAATAATATACTTGGAGGTATTTGAAGAAAGGATGGACAATTCAAGTGAAAAAAAACTGGGCTTGAAAATGATAAAGACAAAAAAATTGAGGTCAATTAAATTTGGCTTCAAGTTTGCTGCGGACAGCAAAGCTCCCATCCACGAACAGGTCAGTAAAACATTCAAGTCTCTTCTCTCTCCCCAAGGCAAATGCCAAGTAAAGTTTGTAAGACAAAAATAAACTGGTTATTACAAATAGGGCTTAATAGTAAAGGAATTAAAGATTAAAATGCTGACAAAATTATTCCCTTTTTAAAAAGTACAAATCACAATGGGGTTTGATATACATTTAAAGGACGAAAAAGGATAGCTGAGCACAAATTAAGCCAAGAAGGAAGAATGACCAGCAGGAATGTGCTTCCATAAAACACTAGTTTATACTTGGATCACGACATTATATTAAAATTTTTTGAATATTGCCTGCCCAATAACAATACGTTAGGAAGGTTAGATAGTGCTGGCCCTTAATCCTATCTTCCTCTGAAATATCGCTCCTCGGGCTCGAAGAGTTCTAACTGCCGGTCAAACATTGACATCAGTTTGTTGACAAAAATTGGTTTTGGTAAAAAGATAGGGATACATTGAAAAACAAACTAGCAGGAGTAGGCAATTTAGGCCCTCTAGCCTGCTTTACCATTTAATACGATCTCGTCCAGACGCAAAGGGTTGTCTAAGTGTCTGCTCCAGCCCACATCTAAAGTTTACTTATTAGTCGCAAATAAGGCTTACATTCCAAGTAAGATACTGTAAATGAAGATACTGTAAAATTCCCCCAGTCGCCAGTCCGACACCTGGTCGGATCAATGCATCCGACAGAACGTCTTTCAGAACATGGGAGGAAACCCAAACAGACGCAGGGAGAACGTGCAAACTCCACATAGCGACCCAAGCTGGAACTTGAGCCTGGTTCCCTGACTCTGAAGCAGCGGTGCTAACCACGGTGGTACTGTGCCACTTGACATACAGATGGGATGGCAAAGTTATTCAGAAAATCAGCTACTGCCATATTACCCAACCGGAATTCAGAATTATACAGGCTACAATAAAAGGAAGCAACAATCAAATTAATATCAGAGAGGTCTGTAATAAGATTGTGGGAGCAGTCATTGACCTGGGGGATAAATCAAGGAGCAGATTAACATCCAAGCTGGCGGGCTAGGAGGTGCTAGCTTTGTTCCCGTACTCACAACAAGTCCCTTTAATCATTGTAACATGGCCTCAGAAAGTCAAACTGGAGCTTTACCTTGTCTGACTATAACTGAGGAGTCGAGATATTGGAATATTGACAGTCTACTTTTAAAATAGAATCCACCAATTCTTGATCTTTTAATTTTGTTTGATAATAAATGCATTGTAAGAAATTATGTTTCCCTGGAGAATCGCCTTGAGGATTTCCCAAAATACTGACAAGCATCTGTACTAGTAAACATAGATTCATATAAATCTGCATCAGATAGTTATGTAAAATCTCCATAGAATCTAGATATTTACATATGGACATAAGAGCCAAGTCAAGAGAATTAATACAATGGCAGAATTATAGGCAGTTTTAATTGTGGGGTGGAGATCTCTAAAAAAAAGTAGTTGATGTGCAAGTCAGGATGGAGGACATGAGAGAGAAGTTGGAAATGTCCTTTGGTGACTGGATGGAGGAAATGGCAAGGGTATCACACAATCCATTTTGAGTCATAAAGGTGGTGAGCCTTGGACAGATTGGAAAAAGCAAGGAACAATCCAGCCTTGAGTATCTAATACAGTTTAGATCCCCGCCAAAAGTAAAATGGTGGGAAGGGAAAGAAGGATAAAAGCAGTGTAATATATTTCATGTTATCCCAGTTAGGGGCACAGATGTTCATCCAAACTTACAGGGGTTTGAAAAATGTGCCAGTACCTATTATATAACTTCCTCCAGGATCTAAGATTATGTTTATGGGCAACAATAGCATTATGTTGGTAATTTAGATTAACATCCCCTTAATTTACTGTTGAAGTCAGTAATGAACACCTGGCTAACCTATGGTTTCCACAATCTGGTGTGATCTTCAACACAAAGACATGTTTTTCAAAGGAATGCACTCAGTGTTAAGGATCTCGAGATACAAAAAAACTCTTTGGAATGTTTTACTGGGCCATTTAATTCCCTAATGTTCCACAAACCTAACCTGATCGAGGGCTCCAGTAACTCTCATCATTTAAACTGGTCTTACATACAGGAAGACTTTATAAATGAGTCAGTAAATTGAATGAAGAAAGGAAACAAAGTCAAGAGAATCCACTGCATAATGAAAGTGGCCAAATACAAAAAGCTCTTTGGGTAGAAAATCCCTTCCATCCCCAGGACAATCACATTCCCAAACAAGATAACAAAAACCCAAACAGTGTAATAAACTAACTCAATAAAATCTGAAACTCATCATTATAAAAACAAAGCAAGCAGCAGGTATTCCATCTTTCAGAGCATCCATTAACAAACCAACACTGTTAATGGAGTGTACCCACAACATATGAACTACATTATATAGTACGCTGTTGAAAAGTTGCTCACTGTATCTACATGCTGACAGCTTTGGTGCATTCAAAAGTCAAACATACCCTTAACAAGCATGTAAAATGGCCAATCTGGGCACTTAAGCATATGATACCCAAAACACCAAACACATGTTGACTTCATGGCGCACAGTAATAATTAAACTAAGCTAGGCCTCATGTTTCTCCTTAATTCAGGAAACCAAATATCTTGACCATAATTGAAAGAACCAGCCCAGTTGCTCCTGGGGAAAAAGAGGTATGCAGCATTAATCACACCATGAAAATGTAACCTTTCAAAAGTCCAATGCTAACATTCCCCATGACCATCTTTAATGGCTCAGAAGATAAACAACGTTGTGCAAGATTTGAAAAAGCACAGCTTCCAGTCATTAATGCCATGAAAACCATTGAGGCATCAAATAGTTTGCCCATAAAAAGTATGAGCTAATTAAGTATTTATGCCACTGAAGAAACGAATCTGTATCAGCTGGTGCCTCAAAAGTGATCTTCTCCATTTTCTGAGAACACATCATAGTGGGTCGGATCTCAAACAATGACAAGACAAAGTACAGGAACGAGAAACAGAAATCTGGTGAACTGGTGCGGCAACAATAATCTCTCCCTTAATGTCGAGAGCATCATCAACTTCAGGAAGTGTAAATAAGAACATGTCCCTGTGTACATCAACGGGGATGAAGTAGAAAAGGTTGAGAGCTTCAAGTTTTTAAGATGTCCAGATCACCACCAACTTGTCCTGGTCCCCCATGCCAACGCTATAGTTAAGAAATCCTACCATTGCCTTTACTTTCTCATAAAAACAAGTAAATTTGGCATGTCAGCTATGAGTCTCATCAACTTTTATAGATGCACCACCGAAAGCATTCTTTCTGATTGTGTTACACTTGGTGTGTCTCATGCTTTGCTCAAGATTGAATAAACTATAAGATTGAGAATGTAGCCCAATCTATTACTCAAACCAGCATACCATCCATGACACTGCTTATTCCTCCCACTACCTCAGCAAAGCAGCCAGCTTAATTAAAGACTCCACACATCCTGGGCATTCTTTCTACCACCTTCGGGAAAAGGATACAGAAGTCTAAGGTCGCGTACCCAACCAACTCAAGAACAGCTTCTTCCCTGCTGCCATCAAACTTTTGAATGGACCTCCCTTGCATTAAGTTGATCTTTTTCTACACCCTACTATGACTAACATTCTGCACTCT
This sequence comes from Sphyrna mokarran, assembly GCA_024679065.1. Taxonomy (NCBI): domain Eukaryota; kingdom Metazoa; phylum Chordata; class Chondrichthyes; order Carcharhiniformes; family Carcharhinidae; genus Sphyrna; species Sphyrna mokarran. Next base: position 13,870,299 of record JAGIQG010000007.1, on the reverse strand, counting down.
CTCATTCTTTCCCTCCAAACAGTATGCTTTGTCTGTGTAACATGCACAAAACAGTGCTTTTCACTGTATGCTAATACATGTGACAATAATATATCAAATCAAAATATGATGCAGAGAAAGAAACCATTTGATCTACTGCAATGACACCAACTCCCTGGAAGATCATACACACCCTCTCTGCTATTCTATCCCTGTAACCCACACATTTGCCATGGCTAATTCACCTAACTTACATACCTTTGGACTCTGGGAGAAAACAGGAGCAAACCGACGCAGACATGGGTAGAACTTGCAAACTTCATATGGACATCCAAGGCCAAACTGAACCTGGGTCCCTGGTGATGAAAGACAGCAGTACTAACCACTGTGCCCTTACTGATGAGTAGACTGATAGGACAGTAATTGGCTGGGTTAAATTTGTTGTGTTTCTTGTGTATAGGACATAATTGGCAATTTTCCACCTTTCTGAGTAGATGACAGTGTTGCAGCTGTACTGGAATAGCTTGGCTGGGTGTGCACCAAGTTCTGGAGCACAACTCTTGTAGCACTTTCATTGGAATATCGTCATGGTCCATAAGCTTTGCCATATCAAGTATCTTCAATCATTTCTTGATGTCATGTGGAGTAAACTGAAATGCCTGAACACTGACATCTGTGATGCTGAGAATCTCCAGAGGAAACAGAGGTGCATCATTTACTTGGCACTTCTGACTATAATTTGTTTCTGACTTATCTTTTGCATTAATGTGCTGGACTTCTCCATCATTGAGGGTGGTGATATTTGTGGAGCTCCTTCCAGCGAGTTGCTTAATTTCTGGTGGAAATTGCAAAGCTTAGATCGGATCCATTAGTTGCATGTTTGCTTAGCTTTGCTAGTCCTGTTTTGCAACTTCATCATTTTAGGTTTGCCTGGTGCTGCCTAGCATGAGGTTATAGATTGTGATCAAGTATAATTCTGTTGCTGCTGATGGCCCACAGCACCTAATAGATGCTCTGTTTTGAGCTGCCAGATCTGTTTGAAGTCTATCCCATTTAGCACAGTCATAATTCCACACAACATGATGCAAGGTTATCCTCAACGTGAAGACATTTACAATATAGCGCTCCAAAAGCTCGTGGCTTTTGCTACCAAATAAACCTGTTGGACTTTAACCTGGTGTTATGAGACTTCTTACTGTGGCAAGACATTTTACAGCACAGAAAGAGGCCTTCAGTGTATTATGTCTACACCAGACATCTATCCTAATCCCATTTTTCAGGACTTGGTCACGGCCCTGTATGTTATCGTGTTTCAGGTGCTTATCTAAATGCTTCTCAGATATTAAGGGTTCCTGCTTCTACCACAATTTCAGGGAGTAAGTTCCAGATTCCCATCACCCGTTAAGTGAAAATATTCTTCTTCAAATCCCTTCTAAATATCCTGTACTTTGCTTTAAAATCTGTGTCCCTGGTTATTGACTCCTCTATTAAGGGAGAAAGTTTATTCCTATCTACCTTTTCATATCTCTCACTTTTGTACATCTTGATGAGATTCCCCCATCAGCCTTTGTTGCTCCAAGAAAAATCCCAGCATAACCAGCCTCTCCTCACAGCTGAAACGCTCCAGCTCAGGCACGCTTTTCTAGTGCGATCACATTCTTTCTATAACATGGCGACCAGAAAAGCGTACAACACTCTAGCTATGGCCTAATAAGTTTTACCCAGCTCCAACATAACCTCCTTGCTCTTATATTCTATGCCTCAGTGAACAAAGGCAAGTATCCCATATACCTTGTTAAACACCTTATTTATCTATCTTGCTGCCTTCAGGGATCTTTGGACATGCACCAAAAGGTCTCTCTGGTCCTCTATATTTCTTAGCATTCTACCATTTGTTGTACATTCTCTTGCTTCTCCCAAAATACATCACTCACTTTACAGGGTTAAATTTCATTTGCCACTGTTCTGCCAATGTAACCAGACATACTATATCATCCCATACTGTAAGATTTTCCTCCTCACTATTTACTGCACCATCAATTTTTGTTTCATCTGTTAACCTGCTTATCATACCCCCAACATTCCTGTCTATATCATTAACATATACTGCAAACAACAAGGGACCCAGCACCAATTCCTACAGTATACCACTGACACAGATTGCCAGTCACAGCAACAACCTTTGACCGATCATCCTCCGCCTCTTTCAACAAGCAAAATAAGGATCTAATTTGCCAAACTGCCCTGGATGCCTCTGGCCCTTATCTTCTTTAATCAGTCTCCCATGCACAACCTCATCAAAAGCTTTACTGAAATTCACACAGACTACATAAACTGCACTGCACACATTCACACACTTGGCTACATCTTCAAAAAAAAACTCAATCAAATTTCTTAAACATGGTAAGATTGTGAAGGAATAGGACCTATAAAAGGTGAAAGAGGAAAAGTCTGTGTGGAACTGGGAGAAATGGCAGGGGAGCTTAATGAATACTTTGCCTCGGTATTCACAGTGAAAAATAATCTGTGTGGTTGTATTGCAGGTTTACAGTGGACTGAAAGATTGAGTATGTGGACATTAAGAAAGAGTACGTGTTGGAACTTTTAAATTTTATTAAGACAGATAAGTCACCGGGACCAGATGGGTTGTACCCCAGGTTACTGTGTGAGGTAAGGGAAGAGATTGCAGAGCCTCTGGTGATGATGTTTGCATCGTTGGTGGTGACAGGAGGGATTCCAGAGGATTGTGGATGTAGTTCCTATTTTCAAGAAAGGGAAGAGGCGTAGCCTGGGAAATTATCGACGAGTGAGTCTGACCTCAATGGTTGGTAAGTTGATGGAGCAGATACTGAGGGATAGGATTTACAAACATTTATAGAAGTTTTGTATGATCAGAAGTAGTCAACATGGCTTTGTCAAGGGCAGGTAATGCATTACGAGCCTAGTTGAGTACTTTGAAAATGTGACTAAACACATTGATGAAGGAAGAGTGGTGGATGTAGTTTATATGGACTTCAGTAAGGCGTTTGATAAGGTCCCCCATGCAAGACTTCTTGAAAAAAAAGTGAGAGGGCATGGGATCCAAGGGGCCGTTGCCTTGTGGATCCAGAACAGGCCTGCTTGCAGAAAGCAGAGAGTGATTGTTGATGGGTCTTCTTCTGCATGGAGGTTGGTCATCAGTGGAACGTCTCAGGGATCTACTTTAGCACGCTTGCTGTTTGTCATTTTCATAAATGACCTGGCTAAGGAAGTGGAGGGATGGGTTGGTAAGTTTGCCGATGATACGAAGGTTGGCAGTGTTGTGGATAGTCTGAAGGGATGTCAGAAGTTGCAGCGAGACACAGATAGGATGCAAGACTGGGCAGAGAAGTGGCAGATGGACTTCAACGTGGATAAATGAGTAGTGGTCCATTTTGGCAGGTTCAATGGGATGAAGTATAATATCAAGGGTAGGACTCTTACAGTCTAGAGTTTCAGAAGGACATTGGGGTCTGGGTCCATAGGACTCTTAAATTGGCCTCGCAGGTGGAGAATGTGGTCAAGAAGGCGTATGGTGTGCTAGCCTTCATTAACTGAAGGATTGAGTTTAAGAGTCAGGAGATAATCCTGCAACTTTATAAGACCCTTGTCAGACCCCACTTGGAGTACTATGCGCAGTTCTGGTCACCTCACTACAAGGAGGATGTGGAAGCTATTGTGAGGATGCAGAGATTTTGCTGCTTGGATTGGGTGGCATGCCTTATGAGGAAAGGTTAAGGGAGCTAGGTCTTTTCTCCCTGGAGAGACGAAGAATGAGAGGCGACCTGATAGAGGTTTATAAGATGTTGAGAGCTATAGATAGACTGGGTTCTTGGAGGCTATTTCCCAGGGCTGAAATGGTTGCTATGAGAGAACACAGGTTTAAGGTGCTGGGGAGTAGGTACAGAGGAGATGTTAGGGGTAAGTTTTTCACTCAGAGGGTGATGAGTGAGTGGAATCAGCTGTCCGTTGGTGGTGGTGGAGGCAAACCCGTTGAGGTCTTTTAAGAGACTTCTGGATGAGTACATGGGATTTAATGGGACTGAGAATAATAGATAGGCTTGGTAGGTAGGGATATGATCAGCGCAAGTTGTGGGCCAAAGGGCCTGTTTGTACTGTAGCGTTCTATGTTCTACGATCTGGCCCTGGCAAATGCATGCTGACTAGCCTTGTCTTTCCAAATAGAGATTACTTCAATCCCTCAGAACTTTTTCCAATTTCCAGAATCCCTACAGTGCAGAAGGCGGCCACTCAGTCTGTTAAGTCTGAACAAACTCAGCAATTTCCGTTATCACAAATGAGACATTCATTGGCCTGTATCTGTGTTTTTTTTTTCCCCCCACTTCCCTTCTTGACTAATGGTACCACATTAGTCCAAAAACATAAGAAATAGGAGGAGTAGGCCATCTAGCCCTTTGAGCCTGCCACACCACTCAATAAGATCATGGCTGATCTGTAGTGGATCAGTTCCACTTTCTCCCCATAACCCTTAATTCCCTTGTCTATCAGAAATCTATCTAAACTATCTATACTTAAATATATTCAGCGAGGTAGCTTCCACCACTTCAATGGGCAGAGAATTCCAGAGATTCACCACCTTTCGAGTGAAAAAGTTCCTCCTCAACTCTGATCTAAACCGCACCCTCCTCCCTTATTTTGAGACTGTGCCCTCTAGTTCTGCTATCCTTTCTAAGTGGGAAGAATCTCTCTATCTCTATCCTTTCTATCCCCTTCATTATATGTCTCTATAAGATCCCCTCCTCAGCCTTCTAAACTCCAAGATACAGACCCAGTCTATTCAATCTCTCTTCATAGACTAACCCCCTCATCTCCAGTATCAGCCTCATGAACCTTTTCTGCACTGCCTTCAAGATCAATATATCCTTCCGCAAATGCAGCGACCAAAACTGCACACAGTACTCCAGCTGCGGCCTCACTAGTACCCTGTACAGTTGCAGCAAGACCTCCTGCTTTTATATTCTATCCCCCTCTTGCTCTAAAGGCCAACATTCCATTTGCCTTCTTGATCACATGTTGCACCTGCAGACTGGGTTTTTGCGATTCGTGCACAAGGACCCCCAAGTCCCTCTGCACTGTTGCATGCTGCAGCTTTTCACCTTTTAAATAATAATCCTTCCTATTATTATTTCTACCAAAGTGGATAACCTCACATTTGCTAACATTATACTCCATCTGCCGTGTCCTTGTCCACTCACTCAGCCTATCCAGATCTCCCTGCAGACTTTCCACACCTTCCACGCAATTTGCTTTTCCACGCATCTTTGTTCAAATTTCGTTACCCTACATTCAGCCCCCTCCTCTAGATCATCTATGTAAATGGTAAACAGTTGAGGCCACAGCACCGATGTGCAAGCCTCTGGCATTTTCCTGTGATGATGTAGAGATGCCAGTGTTGGACTGGGGTGAACACAGTAAGAAGTCCAACAACACCAGGTTTAAGTCCAACAATTTATGTAAGAAAGCAAACATAATCTGTAAACTGTCTGTGCTGTTAAATGTTCCGTCTGAGGCCAGAACTCTTCATTTACCTGACGAAGAGGGAAACTTCGAAAGCATGTGAGTTTATTATCAAATAAATCGGCTGGACTTAAACCTGGTGTCGTCAGACTTCTTACTGACTTTTCCTGTGGCCAGAGAGTATGCAAAAATATCCCCAACATCACCACACTATTTCTCCAGTATGTTATTTTTTGAATGTTAGAACTGAATCAGTTACCCACAATTTGATTTATTAGTGTCACATATGGGGCAGCACAATGGCACAGTGGTTAGCACTACTATCTCATGGTGTCAGGGGAGCCAGCTTGGGTCCACCGTGTGTCCAGTTTGCACATTCTTTCCATGTTTGTATGGGTTTCCTCCCACCTTCCAAAGATATGCAGATTATGGGAATAGGGCCTGGCTGGGATTGTGGGTCAGCGCAGACTTGATGGGCCAATTGGCCTCCTTCTGCACCACAGGAATTCTAGATTCAGGGCAGCATGTAATATAGCAGTTAGCACTGCTGCTTCACAGCTCCAGGACCTGGGTTTGATTCCCATCTTGGGTCAATGTCTGTGTGGAGTTTGCACACTCTACTTGTGTCTGCGTAGGTTCCCTCTGGGTGCTCCGGTTTCCTCTCTCAGTCAAAGATGCAAGGGTTAGGTTGATTAGCCATGCCAAAATTGCCCCTTAGTGTCCTAAGATGCATAGGTTAGAACGATTAGCAAGTAAAATATGTAGGGATATGGGAGTAGAATCTGGGTAGGATTGCAGTCAGTGCAGACTCGATGGGCCAAATGGCCTTTTTGCACTGTAGGGTTTCTATGATATGGTGAAAAATATTGTTCCTTGTACCATACAGACAAAGCATACCATCCATAGAGTGCATAAGGGAGAAGGAAAGGAGAGTGAGCAGAATATAGTGTCACAGTTATAGCTAGGATGTAGAGAAAGATCAACTTAATAGAAGATAGAATCAGATTGCTGCAGATGCTGGAATCTGAAACAAAAGGAAAAAGTGCTGGAAAATCTCAGCAGGTCTATCAGCATCTGTGACGCGGGGGGAAAACAAAAGGAGCTAAAACGTTTCGAGTCCAGATGACCTTTTGTCAAAGCTCTCTTTTGGTTTAATACAAGATAGGTCCATTCAAGAGTCAGACAAGTGCACTCCAAATCCTATTTGAGCATGGAAAGTTTAGAAGTGCATTAACTACTACCGTCATCCAACCTACACGTTTAAAAATAACTGGAAGAGGATATAGCACTTTTAGCAGACATTATTCTGCTAATGCGGGGGACATTATTACAAAGGGAACAGTTTAATGATAGGAACAAAAGCAAAGGTAGAAAAGCCCAACCGATGACCATGGTTCAACTGAGGCAATACTCTTACCTGAAATAAAAGTTTACATGCAGACTCATGACCACAAATACTGTTGATTTTGGCGCGCTGTCAATGGTGGGAAACGAGAGACAGAAAAGCCTCCGTCGCTCAAGAGTGCTCTTACTCCTCAGTTAGGCCCAGAGTGGGAAGAAGTTTTCGGACGCTCGGCTTCCCCGGCCTGTCTAAAGAGGGGAAGGGGAAGGGGAAGGGGGCGGGTGGTGAACCCAGGCGCATGCGCGGTACCTACCTCCCCTCACTCCTGCAGTCGGGTTCCCTCCCTGAAGGCGTGGGAGACCCGCGCGAGTCCAGCGCCTCGCGGGCGTCCCCCAGCGTCAGAGCGGTTTGGATTTGAAAGCGGAGCGGCCGTTAAACCGCCAAAAACAGCCGCCTCCGCTGAGTCAGTTGAATGAACCGCTCTCACTTCACCGTGACTGCAAATGTCACGCTCCTTCCCATTCAGAGCCGTTTGAATAATAAATAAGCGCAGATTTTCTTTGAGTTTCATCGCCGCGTGTTCATTGCCGTATTTATTTTGAGGAGAGGTGAGGTAGGCTTGTTGCGCGGCCGGCTGATGTGTTGAGTGACAATGGAAGTTTGTGGTCAGGTAACATGGAGGTTATTAGGCAAGTATCGGCTCAAATATTATCCCTGTTACCTAGCGCTGCAAATGTCCACAGTTATTAAGGACGTGAACAATAAATGTTAGCCTAGCCAACAAGGTCCATATCAATTTTTTTTACCCCCCCTCCCCCCAACAAGGTCCATATCTATGAACAAATTTTAAAATGGCTTATTATAACCCCTTAAGGATGTTAATCAGGCAGTCAACAGTTGTTTCTACCTGTGAAAGCATAAATTCTAATCCCAACCCTATCATTAATTCCCAAATCCTAATTTTAAAGCATACCTTTAAACTAAATTTTAATAACATCCACGTTTAGTATAGTAAAACATTCCTTGATGCTTCACAAGAGATAAATCAACAAAAAACTGTTTTGACCTGCCTTGAAAGGAAAAATCAGGGAAGATGATCAGAGATTCTTTAACATCTTAACATAAGCAGAGGCTTTAGGATGAAATGTTAGAGCTGAGCACCAGGATAACTGAAGGTATGGTAATTAATGGTGGACCAGTTACATTCTGCAATGGTCAATAAGCCCGAATTGGATGCGTACAGATATCTCATAGAGTTGGAGGGCCAGAGGAGGTTACAGAGATGGGGAAAGGATGAGGACGTAGAGAAACTTGAAAAGAACCAAGTGTTCAGTTTTGAGTAAAGTTATGGTTCATCTAGGGAGTGCAGTCAAAGCTATGTCCATGGCACCATGTACCATGGCTCAGCTGTACAGTGGGTACAATAAAGCATGAAGAAAGAATAAAGATGGGTGATTCAATATTTAGGGGAATTGCCTGGCATTCCTTCAACTATTAAATAGGGATGGCACTGTGGTTAGACTACTACATCACAGCTCCAGGGATCTAGGTTCAATTCCAGCCTCAGGTAGCTGTCTGTGTGGAAGTTTGCATATTCTCCCTGTATCTGCATGGATTTCCTCTGGGTGCTCCGGTTTCTTCCCACGGTCCAAAGATATATCCCAAAGGGATAGGTTGATTGGTCATGTTAAATTGTCCATTAGTGTCAGAGGGATTAACAGAGTAAATATGCGGGATTGCAGGGAGAGCGCCTGAGTGGAACTGTTGTCGGTGCAGGCTTGATGGGCCAAATGGCCTTCTGCAACATAGGGGTGGTGTATTGCCTTCCAGATGTCAGATCAAAGATGTCACTAAATGTCTGTAGAGCATCCTGTGGGATGAAGGTGATCAGCCAGCAAGCAGTAATGATCCACATTGAACAACATAAACAGAAAGAGAGATATGTTCTTGCAGTCAGAATCAAATAATTCCTGCAGTGCAGAAGGAGGTCATTCAGTCCATCAAGTCTGCACAGACTGTCTGAATGAGCATCTTACCCAGGCCAGCCCCCACCTTATCCCTGTGCATTTACCATGGCTAATCCACCTAACCTACACATCTTGAGATACTAAGGGACAATTTAACATGACCAATCCACCTAACATGCATATCTTGGGACTGTGGGAGGAAATTGGAGTACCCAGAGGAAACTCATATAGACATGGGTGAAAACATGCAAACTCCATACAGTTATACAGGGTCAGAATTGAATTCAGGTCCCTCGTGCTGTGAGGCAGTACTGCTAACCACTGTGCCACCGTACCATCAGAATTTAGAGAAGGAGGAAATTAGCAAGTACGCTCTCCAGATTATTTTCAGATTTTTGCAACATCAGAATAATTCTGGAGTCATTTAAAAATGGCAGGCAGGATCCAATTTTGAGATTCCCACCGTCATTCTCATCATCCCCAAATTTTATCAGCATGAGATAAGGATGTGATTAGCAAGGCATGTGCACCTTACACAGCTGACTGCAGGGGTAGGCATCTCCTGGTCTCTTGCAATTTTTGTGGAGAAGGACCAGCTTCTCCATGACTTGTTCAAGCCCCTCAGAGGAGTTGTGAACCGTGGTCTGGATTTGGGAACCTTTTGAAACGTAACGTCAAAATGTTTTAACAAGAAGACAAGTTCATAAAGGCAACTCACAAACACCTTCTCAAAAGCAATTAGGAATGGACAATAAATGTCAGTCCAGTCAATGAGGCCCACATCCAATGAATAAATTTCAAAATGGCTTATTATAACTAATTAAAGCTCTTTTATCCACAGCACGCATGACTTCTTTAAAGAACTCCTTTCACAAAATCATGTTGATTCTGCCTGGTTGCCTTGGATTTTTTGAAGAAATCTGACAAAGGATCACCCTCATCTCAAAATGTTGGCACTATTCTTTCTCCACAGATACTGTTGGGTATTATATGATTAAATATAATCATATAATACCCAGCAGCTAATATTTTAATATAAGGTTTTAGAATAAAACAGGCATTGGAATCATAAATGTAAAACTAATACGTTTGCCAATATTTGAATGTAAAGTTTAAGGACTAATTGTGTCAGTGAATTGACTAAAACATGAAAACTCAATTACAATGTAACTTGAATATGATACATGAAGCCATGCATTGTTTAGAAGAACAAATTATATAATGTTGTATTTGAGAATAGGGAGTTCAGCCTGGAAATTCTGCCAGATGACTGGGCCTTCATCCAGCAAAACAAACAGTTCTGACTACCCCACAAAACACTGAATAAGTTAAAAATATAGTTTAGTATTGCTAAGTAACCAGAAGCCATTTTTATTGAGGAATATGCTTCTGATATTTAAATGAACAAATGACAAACTATTATTTAAGCTGTCAGATTGTAATTTGATTTAAAAATGTTGCCATGAATAGATTGACAAGTTGAATATTAAATAAGATCATGTTAAGTTAATTACTGGGCTGTATCTGAGATAACTGAATAGTGTAAGTTTTTGGTATGGAAGTCGAGATCGACGGAGGAAATTCAAGATTCTGTCGCATCACCAGACCCTCCTTTGGCCAAAGTATTGTATTTGTCTGATATATGTCCTTTGTTCTTTGTATTGTTTGCATGTTTACAACAAAATTAGTTTTGGAAATACATTTACTATGCTTTAAATCTGAGTTTCATTTTTCTTTGCGAAAATTATTAAACAGAATTGTTTTTTAATATTTCTAAAGTAATCCGGCCACCAAAGCAGAACTCCCCACCACACTGTCTGACCTGCTGAGATTTTCCAGTATTTTTCTGTTTTTGTTTCTTTTTTATTCTTTCTGTCAAAATAGACAATTTCACATTTGCCTACCTTGTACTCCACTTGCCAAATTTGCCCACATATTTAACGTATCCATAACTTTAAAAGTTGTTGACAGGCAAATGCAGGCAATCCTGAAGTTATTACCACCTATAGCCATAGCAAAAGAAAAAAAAATACAAAACAGATGTACCCACATTGTTTTAAAAGTCATGGAAAAACTATATGAGCACCTCCATATAGTAATATCTACTGCTTTCGTGTAGCGTCAACATACAGAGAATCTGGAAAGAAAGTTGGTTAGTTGATAACAGTTTTGTTTGTCAAGAAAGTTGAGAGAAGAAAAAGATAGGACAGGAATCCAGAGAGATTGAGGAGGTTAAGAAAACAAAAATCCTTGGTCAATATGAAAAAACAGACCGGGTGCAAAACAGCAAATGAAAATCCTCAGGTGCACTGAGTCAACCTCCATGAGGTTGTCAGATTTATGCACATCCAATAAACAAAAGAAAAATCCAAAAAATATGCACCCCTCTGTCAATAGGATCATGGTTGCCAAACAATAGAAAATAAATATAAACAAGGGGATTAAAAACACAAGTTGAGAGAAGATACAAGCCAATGGTGGTCAGTGGCAAAACACTGAAAAACACACCCACTGCTTTTTCCTTACTTATACCTCTTCTTAAGCCGACATACTTGGCAACTTTGTAATGACTACTTTTCAGTTTTCTGGTCATGTGTTTGTCATAATAGCCTCGTTACATCCTTTTCACAATTTACCTTCCTACCTATCTTTGTATTGTCAGCAAATGTAGCAACTATATCTTCAGCCCCTTCAAATTATTTACATAAACTGTAAGAAGACGAGACCCCATCACTGAGCCATGTGGTACACTGCTCATCACATTGTGTCAAACAGTAAAAGATCCATTTATGGCAACTCTGTTTCCTGTCAATCTTCAATCCATGTCAATATGTTACCACCCAATCATGAGTTTTTATTTGCTGCAATAACCTTTGATGTTGCGTCTTATCAAATGCCTTCTAGAAATCTAAGTTCAGTATAAGCACTAGTTCACCTTTATCTACAGCACATATGACTCCTTCAAAGAACTCCAATAAATTGATTTGATTTATTATTGTTGCACATATTAGTATATAGTGAAAAGTATTGTTCCTTGTGCACGATACAGACAAAGCATACCATACATAGACAAGGAAAGGGGAGGGTGCAGAATGTAGTGTTACAGTCATAATTAGTTAGTTTAGAAAGATCAACTTAGTACAAGGTATGTCCATTCAAAATTCTGATGGCAACAGGGAGAAAGCTGTTCTTGAGTTGGTTGGTGACCTCAGACTTTTGTATCTTTTTCCCAAAAGATGAAGGTGGAAGAGAGTACATCTGGGGTGCTTGGAGACTTTTTTTGCTGGCTGTTTTTCAGAGGCAATTGAAAATGTAGTCAGAGTTAATGGACGGGAAGCTGGTTTGTATGATGGACTGGGCATTCGACAGAGCAGGAATCATACCAAACTGTGATACAACCAGAAAGAATGCTTTCTATGGTTCATTTGTAAAAGTTGATGAGCGTCATTATGGACATGCTGAATTTCCCCAGTCTCCTGAGAAAATAGAGACATTGGTGGCCTTTCTTAATTATAGTGTCAAAATGGAGGGACCAGGACAGGCTGTTTGTGATATGGATGCCTAGAAACCTGAAGTCTTAGCCATTTCCATTTTGTTCCCCATTGATGTAGACAGGGGCATATCCTCCACGATGCTTCCTGAAGTCGATGACAATCTCCTTCATTTTGTTGACATTGAAGAAAAGATTATTGTAACCAAACTAATTCACCAAATTCTCTATCTCATTCCTGTACTCCATCTCACCATTGTTTGAGATCCGACACATGATGATGGTGTCATCAGCAAACTTGAAAATTGAGTTGGAGGGCAATTTGACAATACAGTCGTAGGTGTATAAAGAGTGTAAGGGGCTGAGGACAACAGCCTTGTGGTGCACTGGTGTTGAGGATAATTATGGAAGAGATGTTGTTACTTATCCTTACTGATTGCGATCTGTGGGTTATAAAGTCTAGGATCTAGTCGCAGAGAGTCGAAACAAACCCTAGGCCATGGAGTCTGGAGATGATAGTTGCAGGAATAATGATGTTGAAGGCTGAGCTGTAGTCACGGACAGTGGCTTTTGCTATCAAATAAACTTGTTGGATTTAACCCTGGTGTTGTAAGGCTTTTTACTCTGTAGTCATACAGAGGTTTACAACATGGAAATAGGCCCTTCAGCCCAACTTGCCCATGCCATTTTTTTTAAAGCCCTAAGCTAATCCCAATTGCCTACATTTGACCCATATCCCTCTATACCCACCGTATCCATGTAACTGTCAACACTTTTTAAAAGACAAAACTGTATCCCCTTCTACTGCTATTTCTGGCATCTTGTTCCAGATGCTCATTACCCTCTGCATGAAAAAATTGCTCCTCTGGACACTTGCATCTCTCCTCTCACACCTTAAAAATATGCCGTCTAGTTTTAGACTCCCCTACCTTAAGAGAAAAGATATTGATTAGCTGATCTATTTTATAAACCTCTATAAGATCGCTCCTCAGCCTTCTACACGCAAGAGAAAAAAGTCCCTGTCTATCCAGCCTCTTCTTATAACTCAAACTATCAAGTTCCTCAAAACAGGGCATAGAATGCCTTGAGCTCATAAGGGAGAGGTGCATTGGTGCAGGTGATTCTACATGCCTTCATCTTTTAGCCTGTTACATCTTGCAGACCTTATCATCATCGATGGGAGTCTGTATGGCTAGCCTGGGTCTCTAACCTCATCCAGTATTGTCTTCTGGGATCTTTGATGGACTCCGGAGATCTTATTTTGATATGTTGTACAGGTCAGGGTTACCTGTCTTGAACGTCTCAGATTGGATTCCAGCCAGCAGTAGATATCCCTGTTCATCCATGGTTTCTGGTTGGGAAATACACTGATTTGCTTCTTTGGCACACAGTCTTCTTCTACACACTCACCAATGAAGTCAGTCCTGTAGTAGCATTTTTGTTCAGGTTGGTCGCTGAGTTAAGTTGGTTAAACATGATTTCCTTTTCATAAAATCATGTTGACTTTGCCTGATTGCTTTAGATTTTCTCAAATGCTCTGCTATAACATACAATCATAGAACCCTACAGTGCAGAAAAAGGCCCTTCGGCCCATTGAGTCTGCACCAAACACTATTCCACCCAGGCCCTACCCCCACATATTTTATCCACTAATCCCCCTAACCTATGCATCCAGGATACTACGGGACAATTTTTTTAGCATGGCCAATCAACCTAACCTGCACATCTTTGGACTATGGCAGGAAACCAGAATACTCGGAGGAAAACCACACAGACGCGAGGAGAATGTGCAAATTCCACACAGACAGTGACCCAAGCCAGGAATCAAACTCAGGTCCCTGGAGCTATGAAGCAGCAGTGCTAACCACTGTGCTACCATGCCAGCTCATCTTTATTAATGGCATCTAACATTTTCCTATGACGATTTTTGGCTAACTGGCCTATGGTTTCTTGCTTTCAGTCTTCCTTTTTGAATAAACAGTTACATTTGCTATTTTACAATCTAATGGAACCTTCCCTGAATCAGGGGAATTTTGGAAAATTAAAACCAATGCATTAACTATCTCATTAGCCACTTCTTTTAAGACCTTAGGGTAAAGTCCATCCAGGCTCAGGAATTTGTTAGCCCACAGACCCAATAGTGATAGTAATTTTCCCGAGTTCCTCTCTCCCTTTCATTTCCAGATTTATAACTATTTTGGGAGTGTCTCTTGTGTCTTCTATAGTGAAGATTGCTGCAAATTACCTGTTTAATTCATCCGCCAAAGCACAACTTTTCATTATCAATTCCCCAAACTCACCTTCTCTAGAACAATGCTCACTTTGTTAATTCTTATTTTATTTAAATATCTAAATTAACTCTTATCATTTATTTTTGTATTACTATCCAACTTTCTGTTGTACCTAGTTTTTCACTCCAAATCAATCTTTTTACCAATCTTTGATGTTTTTTATCTGCCATTTGTCTTTGCACAAATATATGCTTTTTCTATCAGTTTAACTTTGTCCTTAATTTTTTTAGTTAATCATGAATGGCAGGCCGTCACTTTTCTTTCTCATTGGAATGTGGCTGGTCTGTGTATTCTGAAATATCCCTTTAAATGTCTGCAAATAAACCTCTCTTGATATAACCCTTCATCACATTTGTCTGTTTTCTTCAGCAAAATCCACTTTCACGCTCTCAAATCTACCCTTATTTCATTTTAAAATACTAGTCTTGGATGCACTCTTCTCTCTCAAATTAAATGCAAAATTCAATTATATAATGATCACTGCATCCTGCAAGATTATGAATTGGATTATCAATTAATCTTATCTTATTATACAATGCCAGGTCCAGTATAGTGTGCTGTTTGGCTCCAAAACATGCTGTTCTAAGAATCTATCCTGAAAACATTTTATGAACTCGTTATCTATACCATCTTTGTCCACCTGATTTTTCCAATCTATATATAGATTAAAATCATCCATGATTATTGCTGAAATTTTCTGACAAGCTCCCATCGTCTTTTCTTTTACATTTTGTCCTACCTTGTGATTCATATAATCCCTACAGTGCAGAAGGAGGTCATTTAGCTCAAGTCTGCGCTGACCAGAATCCCACCCAGGCCCAATCACCTTAACCCATCTGTTTATCCAGCTAGTCCTCCTGACATTAAGGGACAATTTAGTCCGGCTAATCAACCTAACCCACACATCTTTGTACTGTAGTAGGAAACCAGTGTACATGAACGAAACCCATGCTCACTTGCAAAGACAAATGGCAGATAAAAAACATCAAAGATTGGTAAAAAGATTGATAAAAAGGGAAAAATTAGAGCACAAGAGGAAGTTGGCTAGTAGTATAAAGATGGATGATAAGAGTTTCCATTGCCAGTGACCTGAGGCTGGAATTGAACCTGGGTTCCTATTGGTGTGAGGCAGCAGTGCCAACTACTGTGCCACCGTGCAGCCCAAAGTTACCAAGATGATGACCAGAGCATTGTTACAACTGGTCCCTGCGCAATGTCCCCAATTCGTTACCCTCCATCCTGTCCTTCTGTGGGAACTATCTTGGCCCAACTCTAATCTGTTAAATTCCAGATGACATACCCCCAAATTGATATCCCCTGGGTGAGGAAGGATGGACTGGCTCCCATTCTTTACTCAACCCCCTCAGTTTGTCTCAACAAGATTACTTCAAGAATGATCCCTTCAGCTGCAATACTTTTTCCCAGTCCAAATGCATATATGTTGTTAAAGTAGTCAATTTCACCAGGCTTTCTTGAGTTAGAGAAAGAATGAGTTTATTAGCTACCAGAAAAAGGAAAATAATGCTTGCACATAACATTCACATAAACTAGAAATGATATCATCCATCTTTATACCACTAGCCAACTTCCTCTTGTACTCTAGTCCAAATATAAAGGACTCACATATATATACTCAAATATAATTTTTTAAAAACACATACAAATCAGTCTTTGACTTGTTTAGGAGGGGAAGATGGTGAAACGTTATGGCTGTTTGAGATTCATGATTCCAACAGCACTGGTTTCAACAACTGGATAGTTGGTTTTGAGATTCCAGTGTTCAGTGGTTTAGCTAAGAGAGTTGTCCTGCTCCCTTTTAAGCTGTGGCTTTGCTGACTTAGTTTGCTTTCAGCAATCAGAGAGAGAGAAAGACTTTTATTTTATCTGTCAGAGCAGAGTTGACAAATGTATCTTTTCTTGCTTCTATGTCACATATTCTGCCACATACAGCACTTATCCACTTATTTTGCAGCTGGATTTTCATTCCAGACTCTTGTGTACTCCTGGGAGGGGAAGCCTCAAAACAAGCAGGAGGCATAACCTAGAGGATATGATTCCTGCTGAGATGAGATAATCAGCTTCCATTATCCCCAAAGGAGATGGCAGTTCACGTATGCATGGCTTTTTCCTTTAAATGTCTGTCCAAGAAAGGATGTGACATGCCATTCTCTCTCTTTTCACATCACTCACACATAAATCTCTCACAGTGTCACTGAATGATATATTCACAGAATTTACATCCTCAGTATTGTATGTCATTTTCAAAAAAAATGTTTTATTTAAAAGTCCAATATATCTGTACATAACTTGGGGTTTTATTCCATTGTCATGACAGTATAAAAATCAAATAAAAAAGAGGATGATGTATGACCTAAAAGACATGTAATAATCGGGAGTAACAAGACAGATAAACAAACAGGAAGTTCATTTTGGAAAAACTAGGACAGCGATAAGAACTTAGAAACTCAATGACTCCCAAACTCCAACTGTCAACACAATTATCAATTATCTTTCTGACCACAAGAGGTCTTTAAAACTATGAAAATTTTGATAAGCGTGGACACTTGTAGGGAAGAGCATAACTAATGGCCAACAATATAAGAGACCATCAATATAATGTAGTCACCAAGAAATTGAATAGGGGATTCAAAAGAAATTTCCTTAATCAGTGTAGTGAGAATGTAGAACTCACTGCTACATGTTTTATGGGATGCAGGGATCACTAACAAGACTGGCATTCATTAACCATCTCTAATTTACCTTGAACTAAGTAGTTTGATTTCAGAGGAACGTTAAGAGTTAGCTATATTGCTAAGTGTCTGAAGTCACATTGCTCAGACCTAGCAAGGGCAGCAGAATTCCTTCCTAAAGTTCATTAGTGAATCCCCAGATAGGTTTTTATGACAATCAATGATAGTTTCATGGTCACCATTACTGAATCTTGCAATATTTTTAAATTCCAGATTTTTTTATTAATTGTATTTAAATTCCATCGACTGTCATAAAAAACATTTTCACATGGTAAGGGGGTAAGGTGTGGAATGCTCTATCTAAAAGCGTGGTGGAAGCAGCTTCAGTTGAAGCACGTAAAAGGTGATTTGGCTGAATGCTAAAAAGTATGTGCAGGGTTATGTGGAGAAGGCAGGGGAATAGTATTCAACAAATTGTTCACCTGGAGATGATGCAGACTTCCTTCACTGTGACAATTCTGTGATTCGATGAAAGATGAGGATATTAATAATTACGTGTTTTCAGACAGGTAATCAATACAGGTACTTGAGCAAAGGGATAATAGGTGAATGAAAATTGCTCTGTATTTGGGTAGGTTCAGTAGTTTTATACGACTATGAATTTATGAAGATGGGACACTGGCCAAAAATGCATGTAAGTGGTCAAGGAAAGAAGCAACAAAGGCGTGGATGAAGATTTCAAGATTATAAGTCAGTTCGTAGATTATAGATCCCAACAGTGCAGAAAGAGGCCCTTCGGCCCATTGAGTCTGCACTGAACACAATCCCACCCATGCCCTAACCCCTTATCCCTACATATTATATCCACTAATCCCTCTAATCTACACATCCTGGACACTAAGGGGCAATTTCTTAGCATGGCCAATCAACCTAACCTGCAAATCTTTGTACTGGGATGGGATCTGAATCAAGTAACTATATCAAGTGGAAGTAGGCTGTCTTGATGATGTCTGGACAGGTAATGGGAAAATCCTAAAATTTAAAATAATCCTGCTATGCACTTTATAACTTTTCAGGCCTTTGTCCAGGAATCAGGAAGAAAAATATTTACTTGTGTCAACCTGGCTACTTTATAAAATTATTTTGTACGCAAAATGAGCAAAGGCTGATTAGTTATGCCTCATACTAGTGGAACTTCTGACCTTCAGAAAATTAGCAGGGACCTTGTTATCTTTAAAGAGGCACTGTGCCCTTGTGACTGCAGAACATCAAATTCCGCAAAAACATGCTTATCACATTTCAAAGGTAGAGATAACCAATGATGGGTGGGAATTTACAGCCTCGCTCAAATGAGACGAGAAATTCCCATTTGAGGTCAATGGACATTTCCATTGCTCACCCCTCACTTGCTCCGATTCTGCAATGGGCAGGCAATAAAATTCAGATGGATAAATCTGCAAGGACAAAAGGGAACCTTTTATTAAACATCTAAAGTTTGCAAAACTACATTTGTTGTCCAAAACTCAAGAGAGGAAATAGGTAACCTCCCTCCAACTTGCTAGGATTTATAATACTGGCACATGTATCCAAGCTCAGGCAGTCTATCTTTTTGTCAGCCAACAAGGAGTAGCAGAGAGAGCTCTGTCCAGGTAAATTGCTTAGTCCAAATATGCAATCTGTATCTCTGGAACATCAGAACTCATAGAATCTCTACAGTGCAGAAGGAGGCCATTTGGCCCATTGAATCTGCACTGACCACAATCCCACTCAGGAACTATTCCTATACATTTACCCTAATTGCTCTCCCTGACAGTAAGGGGCAATTTAGCATGGCCAATCCACCTAACCCGCACACCTTTGCACTGTGGGAGGAGACCAGAGCACCTGGAAGAAACCCATGTAGACATGGGGAGAATGTGCAAACTCCACACAATGACCTGGGGCCGGAATTGAACCCAGGTCCCTGGTGCTGTGAGGTAGTAGTGCTAACCACCATGCCACTTATCCTGTCTATAAGACCATCTGCCTTCTTCCATTGTGGCAGTCTTCTGGAAAAATGGATAACATTAACAGTTTCAGTCTGCTAAACTCTGAAGGAAGAATCATTGAATCTTTAATTTTGGATTTGAGTGAAACTATAACTCATTTTTATTGCAGTCTTTGCCCTATATCTTTACTGTATCCCTTTTTTTTCTATGATTGCAAAAGAGTTGGAGGTTGTGCAAGCCTTTCCTGTATAAACCAATCCTTTTTTTTATTGTATCTCGTGTTTGCTACAGGTTTAGGATTAGATCATGTCAAACTCAGTGATTGGGGAAAATACACTACCATTTATAAAGGGGGAAATGGAAAATGTCTGTTTATAGATAGGCAGTGAAAGGATAAATCAGATCTGTTTGAATTAATCCCCCTCTAATGAATAAACTATGAGCAAACTGATCTGTATCCCCAGCGTCAGTGTGCCTTCCTTTCCATCAGACTTGCTGCTCCAACTTTCCAGATATCCCTCCTTTTATGTGTTTTTGTGTAACATTTTGATTCATAAAAATCCCAACAAATGGTTATAGCACAAATGCCAATTGTTGCATGCACAACTTAGTCTACACTTTCATATTCACATTCTCTGGATCTTATAATTTCAGATTTAATTTATTTCTTTTTATTTTATACTATTATCACATAATTTAATGATCATATGTTCTCAACATGTTCATTTTATGCAATTTTTTTCTTCTAATATGTAATTGTTGCCTATCTTAGCTGTTTCATTCTTGCAACAATGAATTGGCCATGTTGTGGTGAATTTTTTCCAACCACAGGAGACCAGAAGCAGAAGGACCTTGGGGTCGAAGTCCATAGGACTCTTAAACCAGTGTTGCAGGTGGAGAAAGTGGTCAAGAAAGTGTATGGTGTACTAGCCTTCATTAATCAAGGGATTGAGTTTAGGAGTCGGGAGATAATGCTGCAACTTTATAAGACCGTTGTCAACCCTTCTTGGAGTATTGTGCACAGTTCTGGTCACCTCACTACAAGAAAGATGTGAAAGCTATTGACAGGGTGCAGAGGAGATTTACAAGGATGTTGCCTGGATTGTGTGGCATGCCTTATGAGGATAGGTTGAGGGAGCTAGGTCTTTTCTCCCTGGAGAGACAAAGGTTGAGAGGTGACCTCATAGAGTTTATAAGATGTTGCGAGGTATAGATAGGGTGGATTTTCAAAGGCTATTTCCCAGGGCTGAAATGGTCGCTACGAACAGACACAGGTTTAAAGTGCTGGGGAGCAGGTACAGAGGGGATATCAAGGTAAGTTTTTCACTCAGAGGGTGATGAGTGAGTGGAATCGGCTGCCGTCGGTGGTGGTGGAGGCAAACTCATTGGGGTCTTTTAAGAGACTCCTGGATGAGTACATGGGATTTAATGGGATGAACCTTATATATAGTTAGTGCTAACTAATTCTGAAGAACGGTGTTTAGCTAGGTATTGTTTCAAATTGGAACAACAGAAACAGCTAGCTGTTGGGAGTTATATTGTGTCATGGTTATATCTTATAATTGGTAAAAGTCATATTAATTCCCTTTGTTAGATTCCAACTCTTCGTAAATGCACTTTTATCAAAGTTTCCATGTGAGTCACTTGAATCACACCTGTAGTAAAACACGTTATGCTCACCAATGCCAAAATCAAATGTAGAACTTAGGGTCCAAGCTAACTTCATAAACACCTTGCAGTTTCTGGCTGGTCCTTAACACTTTTGTTAGAGATTTTATTCTGTTACTCATCTAAAATGCCTCACATCTTTGTGGTCATTAACTGAAGAATTATATTTCTGCTGCCTCGTCCAATTTATTGATAAACATAGTGAAATCCAACATAATCACTGCAGGCTTTCATTGCAGCCTCACACAAACATCTTTAATAACAATTTGCTTGCTTACGCCAGTATAACCAATTTACAATCCACCTACACATTTGACTGCCAATTCCATTCTACTCAACTTTACTCAACAGCTTTTTGGAAATCCCAGTGCTGTGAAGACGTGTTAACTTTTAGTAGGAAAGTCATCAGTGTTCTATATACTGAGAGATTTAATTATTTTGAAGAGAACAGATAATGAGCTTGAACAGTAATAATTTTAAGCCACTCTATAGTGACATCCAAAATATCCTTCCTAATATCTAGCCTTTGATATATGGTATTTTGACAGCTGTAGGTATTGCTTTGAATTTTTAATAGTTTAATGAAGCGTGTGTGACTTATTTCCAAAGCAGGTTTCTTACTCAGTTTGCAACTGGATATATTTAAATGATTCAGTAAAGCCAGCTTACTAGTAAACCACCAGTTGATCACCCCAAAATCTTTTTAATTTGACATGTACAATGTTTTCAAACTATTTAAAGCTATTAATGCTATTTAAGAAACAAATAAAGTGAACAAAATCTATTCAATAAGAGGTTAGAACTCAATGACATTTCCCCAAAAGGTGCTGCAAAAGATTAGAATCGAGTCAGTTGTTTGCATGCATATTTATTTAACAAAGCAATTTTACATTCTATTCATTATTCAGTATAATCCCATACCATCATATATATAAGTATTTAGCAAGACACTGACTATGTGGTGGTCTATTTCACCTCAGAGACAGGAACTGTATTGTAGTTCAGTTTCCACCATCATCCTGCCACATAAGCCATGCTGAAGTTGATAACATATTTAAGACAGAATTTTCTCTCAAAAGAAATGTTCTGTAAAATTGGATATTTAAAAATGTATATTGTTTTCAAAAATTATTTATGATACAAATTAATCTCCATTAAAAATCAATTAACAATCAGCATTTTTAAGACAGACCACAACTCTTACCATTTTGTCTTGGTCTACTAGCTGTTACTGTATACAGATGTCAACAGCAGCTTTCCAATCCCAAGTATTTTGAACTACTGGATTGACAGAGAAATTTCAACATTATCCATGTAATTTATATATGACTGTTAGGACTCCAATTATCCAACTGAGAGAAAATTAGTCTGTACAGTAGAACTGAGGGAGAATGGAAAATAACTTAGCAGAAACATATATAGTCACCAGTTCGGCATTAATAAGGCTTTTTATTGCAACCCCTCATTCTCTGGCAAGGAATTGAGAGTTCTGCAGGAGTATCGACTTTGAGGGTTACGATACTGAAGGTGAGTTGTATCAGCATCACAAGGCTGTTCTGCCATAGTAGGAAGAGGAGGAGGAGGAAGAGGAAGAAGCTGGGCATAACTGGACCATCTTGATCCAGCCCGAGCATGGTCCGAAGGGGGAAAGAAATACCTGAAACAATGTAGACCGGAACACACAGGTGAGAGGAAAAAAATGGGAGAAAGAAAAACAGAAGACAAAGAGAAAAACTGGTGAATATAAGAAAATGAAAGGTACACATGCCTGGAAAAAGAAACAAACAAATAAAAACATTGGGTTTAGGTTTAGGAAACTGACCATAGTAAGGCAATTCCATGCAATAGTTCAATATTTTTCACCTGTACTCTCAACTATATGTCTATCGTTATGTAAACACAATACTTATGAATCAATATTAGGAAAGAGTTTGGAGACTGCAAAAAAGTAATCGGAAATACAACACTGAAAAAAAAACAAGCACACACAATACTATGTTTATGTGATTCTCAATTTATTTGATTCATTCTAATTAGAATAGATAAAATACTGGTCCCACAATGAAAAGAGGGAACATGTCTGTCTGGGTTTGTTTGTCCTCAATAGTACTTTCCCTGGGTAACACTGCATGTGTGGTGTCATTGTGTGTGCAATTGCTGTTTAGAATGAAGATTAATGTGAACCAAATTAGTTAAATCATAGTCTCCTTTCAGCCTTCACTTTTGCAGTATTTCCCTTAAATGTTTACAAAATCATTTATAATCGCGTTAACGTTATACACACATTATGTACATGGCTATAGAGGATGTAAAATTGATTCCTTCCAAGCTTGCTTCTCTAAGATAATGCAACATGTGCCCCTCCTGAGTTTCCTGTACATTGACACCAACTCTTCAAGAATAATGTTAAACTTATTCAGGAAAAAAAAACACTAGCAAACAGGGAAAAGAAACTAATTTTATAAAACCTTCCATCCAAGATTATTAGTAAGCACGTTGCTGGTTGGCCTCAGATGACACTGGGGAGGGGAAAAAGGAGTTCACTTTTCATTCCTGTGTGCATGCAACAAGCAGCAAAACAGCCAAGTTATTCCAGTTAGCTTGAGATCAGCTGTGCTTTCTGTCTGTTGAAAAGGGCATAATATATGTAGAAGGCAAGGTGTATCAAGGTTTCCTAAAAGAAAAAAAAATGAACAGATACCACATTTCAAATGTGAAAATGTTTATAATCCTTTCCATTCGATTATATTTTTGCGGGAGTTGGAAAAAAAGAGAACATTTCAAATGTAACTTTCATTTTTATGGCTAAGAAATCCAAATCCTTTGCTCCATTTTTTTTCTTGCTTGTTTCTTTGACAGATCAATACAAATCTTGTATATTGAAGAGATTTCCAAGCAACATCCAGATACACTGCCCTGCACAATATAACAAACTCAAATTTTAAAATGGAGTGTTTCTGAAATCAGTGGGAGAAGTACCTCTAGTTGACATGCTATTTTGGAATCAATGTTTCTTGCCATCAGGCCAAGCTCCTGAACTTAACCCAAGCATCAGGGAACACTTTGTTCTCAGAAAGGGATGGATAGAGTCAGAGACTGAATCTCCTGTCAGTTGGGTGAGGTACTGGCACAAGAGTTGACACAGGGTGGCAAGGTAGCACAGTGATTAGCACTACTGCTTCACAACGCCAGGGACCTGGCTTCGATTCCTGATTTGGGTCACTGTGTGGAGTTTGCACGGTTTCCCCATTTCTGTGTGGGTTTCCTCTGGGAGCTCCAGTTTCCTCCCACAGTCTGAAAGATATACTGGTTAGGTGCACTGACCTGAACAGGCACCAGAGTGTGGGAATTTTACAATAACTTCATTGCAGGGTTAATGTAAGTCTTACCTGTGACTAATAAATAAACATTACATTGCATTAATTAACTGAGCGAGAGAAAACACCCTCAGCTACTTTCTTCCCTATGAATAGGGTGCTCAGCACCATTTTTACCAGGTGCAAAAATCAGCAACCCGGCATATCCCAACTGGCAATCTACATTTCTGTTACTCTACTGAACTAGGATAAATGATATGCCTTCACAATGAGACAGAAAATGGTCAAGCTCCATTGATCTTTGAATCAGTAGTTAAATTAAAAACACATAAGAACATAAGAAATAGGAGCAGGAGTAGGCCATCCAGCCCCTCGAGCCTACCCCACCATTCAATAAGATCATGGGTGATCTGAACACACAGCTAACCCTCTCCCTTCTCCCCCATTTCTTTCTCTAATTAAATTCTTTGATTTCTGGATTTTCTTTACACTGAAAATGCTTCTTTAGGACAACAGTCTATTGAAACAAATCAAAAAATTAAGAGTAGATCCTCTCAAAATACTGCGCTGTCTGGAATCTGAAACAAAAACAGAAAAAAGCTGGAAAATCTCAGCAGGTCTGACAGCAAGTGCGAAGACAGAATAGAGCCAACATTTCATGTCTACACGATCCTTCGGCACAGCTCTGACAAAGGATCATCTTGACTTGAAATGTTGTCTCTCTTCTCTATTCTGTTCACCCAGGCCCTATCCTCCACCCTATCCCCATAACCCCATGCATTTACCACGGCCAATCCACCTAACTTACACATCCTTTGACACTAAGGGGCAATTTAGCATGTCAAATCCACCTAATCTGCACATCTTTGGACATAGGAGGAAACCAGAGCACCCAGAGGAAACCCATGCAGACACAGGGAGAACTTGCAATCTCCATAGTTACCCATGGCTGGAATCAAATCCGGGTTTCTGGCACTGACAGTTGGCAGTAATAATCACTGTGCAATGTGCTGCCCTAATTAGTATTTATGACAGGATTTGACATTTGGTCCTTATGTCTGTGGAACCTCAGTGCTCAAATCCTGTAGTGTAATGACAACTTAGCTAACACTTGAAAATAACAACGCTGAAATGAAATGTATTAGCTTCCAAATAGTGATCATGTGATTATATTTCTCCAAATCTTCAACAATTCTGAACTGAAAATTCCATCAACCTACCTTCCTCCAGATGATGTTCCGTTCAATGTATTCTGTGGTGCTGCAGGGTTAAATACCGAAGAAGAATTAAGAACTCCCAATGGCTGTTGGAGTAAGGCATTATTTACAGGACTTCCATCTCCTTTCAATATACCAGTACACTTCCAATTGTCCATATAATTAGCTGAAAAAACAGGAAAAAGATTTTAGTCTATCGCGATACGGACACAATGCATTTCTGAACCTCCGTGAACATAAATTAACATTTCACAGTTTGATGGACTTTTGCTTTTAACCCAGAATATAAGGCCACAGTTATAAATACTGTCTGTAATGAAGCATTTCACAGGGGTATTATCAGACAATGTTTGATACTGAGCCACTCAAGTAGATAGTAATACAAAAGCTTGGGTCAAAATGGTAGGTCTTAAGTAGCAAAAAATTAGAAGGAGAAAATATAGAGTTTACGATAGCCACTAGATGCAAAGGAAGTCAGAGATGCCAGAATTAAAGGAATGCAGATTTTTGGAGCAATGTAAGACTGCAGGTTACAAAGATTGGGGATATGTGGACCATGAAGCCATGGAAGAATTTGAAAACAAAGTTGAGAATTTTTAATTTGAGGTATTGCTGGACCAATAGCCAATGTGGATTTGTACCATAGGAAGCATCCTTTCTGAATGTGTCACAACTTGGTATGGCTCCTGCTCTGATCAAGACTGCAAGAGACTACAAAGGATTATGAATGTAGCGCAATCCATCACACAAATCAGCCTCCAATCGATTGACTCCATCTATACTTTCAGCTGCCTCGGAAAAGCAACCAGCAAAATCAAGGATCCCATGCTCCCTGGACTTACTTTCTTCCATTGGGAAAAAGAAACAAAAGTCTAAGAACATGTACCAACTGACTCACGAACAGCTTCTTCTCTGCTATCAGACTTTTGAATGGACGTACCTTGCATTAAGTTGATCTTTTTCTACATCCTAGCTATGACTTAACACTACATTTTGCACTCTCCCCTTTCCCTCTCTCTGATGTACTCTATGAAGGGTATGTTTTATCTGTGTAGCACACAAGAAACAATACTTTTCAATGTATACTAGTACATGTGATAATAATAAATCAAATCAGTTAGCTTGAATCTTGGGATAAAGTTACAGAGGGTGAAAAATGGGAAGCCAACTCAATCAGAACTGGAATACTGGACTCTGGAGATAACAAAAACATGGTTGAAGGTTTTACAGGCAAATTGACTTCATCGTCTCTCCCGTGTAAAACAAACTAAATGCTCAACATCTCAATTTCCTTCAAAGTTTGTCAAATCAGTTTAGAGTTTGGGTCTTGTCTTAATGAAAGTTAGGATTACGGTTAAATTAAAAAGTGATACAACTAATCTGCATAATTTCCATTAGCCGAAAGTTTTCAAGCATCAGTTTGCTTTCCAATCCAGTGGTCTTCCCCTTTATCTTCGTCCTCTGACTCATAATGACATTCTAGAACAGGTTTATTTTTATTTCTCACTAACTTCCTCCTCTCAATCTCTCTGACAGAATATGGAGTTGCTGACATTGGACTGAGACAGGCACAGTAAGTAGTCTCACAATATCAGGCTAAAGTTCAACAGGTTTATTTGGTAGCATGAGCTTTTGGAACATCACCCCTTCATTAGGTCACCTACCAAATAAACCTATTGGACTTTAACCTGGTATTGTGAGGCTCCTTACTCTGACAGGTGTTGGATCCTTGCTGTGTGCAGACACAAATCATCAGTTACTGTCTGATGCCACACTTGACCCGATCATTCATCCAGGTTCACTTCTATCATCAGTGGTTATCAGTTAGGAGCTGGAAACCAGCATCTCCTCCAGAAACAGTAGGGCTAAGATTCAAATATAGTGTTTTTCCTGATCTGTGACAGAGTTACTCACAGGAAACATTTGATTAACAATTGAGGAAGCCAATGATAATAGGCAAAAGGAAAAATATCTACATCAGTGTTGTTTTTATCTACCCCAATTCAGAAAACTGCCCTGCAAAGTAAAGAGACTTACTCCATTAATCAGGAATCAAATTGCATGGCTAAAATTAGATTATAGAGCATAAAAGTTCGATCTCTTATCAACAATGACCACCTTGCAGGGTCAATCAATAATAACCAAAAGTACTTACTTGCATTATTAAAACAACTCAACATGGCATGTTACAATAAAACTTGTAGTAATTAGATCTTGGTATTAGAAGTTCGTGAGAGAATATCCCTGTGTAACAGTGTAATAATGCCAGTAGCAAAATGTAAATTGAAATAAAACCACTTTGGCGATAGCCACTCAACTGATCTTATTCATGCTTTGAAATCAGAAAATGGTAATCTTCAACCAAACCTCTCAATAGTTACAACACAATCAAAATAATTGTTAGAAATTAATCCAACTGTGCTTAGAAATTGAAGATTACCTTTCCATAATCTGACACATCCATCATCGCCAGAGGATGCCAAAACTGTCCCAGTGATGTTCCAGCTCACACGCCATACCTGGGAATTGTGGTTATCGAACTGCGCTACTGTCTGGATTTCAAATTTTGTTGGGCCTCCCGAACCACTTAATTCTTTTCTATGGGAAAAGATGGTGATAAAGATGTAAAGCTTACCTTTTCTAATTGTAAAACAGTTTAGCAATAATCAGATCAGTATAGTAGTAGTTATGTTGCTGCACTAGCTATCCAAAGGCCTGAAAGAACCATCTGGAGATGCAAGTTTATATCCTTCATGGAGCTTGAGAAATTTAAATTCAGTTCATTAAACAAATCGAGATTAATAAGAGAATATCTCTAAGCATGACCATTAAATAGCTGGTTTTTTCATGTTTTCGAAGAAAGAAAATCCTTACACAGTCTGACCCTTATGGACTCCAGATTTACAGCAATACAGTTGACTCTTAATTACCCTCTGAAATTGCGAAGCAAGCCACTCAGTTCAGTTGACACCATTACCTGGCCAAGGTCAATTAGGGATGTGTACTAAATGCCTGCTTGCAAGTAATGTCCAAACCCCATGAATTAATTAATTAAAAAAACTAATCGGAAGATCAAAACAAAAACACTTCAAATGTAACTTTCATTTTTATGGCTAAGTATAGAAATCCAAAGTCTTTGCTCCTTTGATAGGTCAATACAAGTCTTGTATAATAAGGAGAGGGTCAAGAGGGTCTTTATCATTCACCTGACTTCATTTACTATATTTTTAACTTCTCTCAGTTCAATGAAAGTTCATAGATGGGAAACATCAACTCTTATTTCTCTCTCAGCAGATGCTATCTTTATTTCAGATTTCTAACATTTGAAGTATTCTGCTTTTATATTAGCACTTGTATTTGCTATTCACAAAATGCCTTCTGTATTCCAGAAAACAACAATGATTATGATTCAACATTGTTATGTATGCTACACAATGCCCCAAGGGACAAAAGATAATATATAAATGCAAATTCTAACTCGTGGCTTAAATAATTTGCTTTGGGCATTTTACACACATTGGATAAAGCAGAAATTAAGAGTAAAATATTGCTCACCTCAAAGGTTTTAGTGTGAAAATTCGAACATCTTTATTTGCTACTGCAAGGATATGGAAAGACCTTCCAAGGTTTGGAGCAAATGCAATATCGTGCACAGGATCGGTGACTGTAATTAGGTTTTCAGCTTTTGCATACTTCCTAAAGAACAAAACCAGATAAATATCTAATCAGGATAATTTATTTTTCTTTGCTCAGATTCACTTCAACCCCTTAAACTGAAAATGTTGCTACAACATGCGAGGTGGCTCAAGGGGCAAAATGCTAATCTTAATTCTTATGATCTTACGCTCAGTCAGACCCACAAAATAAAACTTATAAATCGTGCTCATGGAGGGAATGGCCACTATTTTCTAATTAGTTTTTCAGGGTCAGTTATAGTTCATCCACAACCCTGAAACAAGAGAGTGGCACATCCTAGCATCTCATTATCTTTTTTTTAAACAGCTATGGTTAATGGGAGGATGCTAAAAGATATTAATTTTATATATCATGCCACTACACTTCAATATCATATGTAATTTTTATAAACAACCATGCTTAAGATACGGTGCAGAAATCTTTTTTAAATTAAAGCCGAAACCTGCAACAATATTACAGTTTTAACATATTCGAAAAGATAAATTTGAAGTGAAACAGTGAAATCACAAGATTGTTGTTACCTGTAACTTTTATTCATTGGTGGTCTGTCTTCCACCAACATTTTTTCTTTCTTACAAAGGATTGTGAAAGATTCTTTCTTACAAAGGACCTTGTTGTTCATGTGAGCCAGGGCTCACATGAACAACAAGGTCAGGCAGAGGTAATCAGCCATGATGCTGAATAACTGCACTTTATGGAGGGATTTTGGGTTGCATATCAGAGACTAGAAAGGTTGCAGTTTTCATCAAGACTGGCACCGTGGTTAGCACTGCTGCTTCACAGCTCCAGGGATGCAGGGGCCTGAGTACAATATCTGTCAGAATCAGTGCAGACTTGATAGATTGTAGGGAGTTTATGATTTTATGAATAACCAGTGCTTTAAGCAGATTTCAGCTGGAACAGTTGTTTCACAGGGATCAGATTAAGAGGGAGAAAAAGCCCAACTCAAATCCCACATTGTGAATCTGCATTACAGACACTACTTCTGTGGGTCCAAGGACATTCAGGATTTGGACTGCGTGGCCTTTTCCTAACTCCATTCACTATCTGTATTTGAAGATCTAGCCCCTGGGTTACAACTTAACCGACCGTTTCTGATCACGAAACCTTATTCCAGAATGCACAGGTATCATCAGGAGAAGATGGCAAAAAAGAAAATGTACATTCCCTTGCATTCCTTCATATCTTACCTGGTGTTTTCATTGTATTCATAAATTTGAACTTTCCCTCCTACATTTGTGCTACTGTCATCGCTCCCCACTGCTATCATAGGGGGATGAGAACGAGAACTGTGAAAAGAAATTAGAAAAATGTTTTAAGTTATACTTCTTAAGAACTATATAATAACAATGGCAGCATGTAATTAAATCTGCCCAAGCATCAACTCTCAGTGTGGTACCTTTTCCTGTGCTTGAAAGGTACACTAACTTCTTTTTAAATGCTCTTAAAAGGACATGGAAAATGAAAAGAAATAAAAGGAGAGAATTTAGGCAGGACCCTTGGCTGCTTACCCACTTTATTTTTTAGATACGAGCTGTTATGTTTTGGAATACACTTCCTGAAAAACTGGCTGGGGCAGATTCAGTAACAACTTTCGAAAGGAATTCGATAAATATTTGAAAGGGAGAAAATTCCAGGGCCATAGGAAAAGAGTATGGGGCTGGGCTAATTGGATTGCTCTTTTAAAGAGCTGACACAAGCATGACGGGCTGCGGAGGATATCAGTGTTGAAGGAAATGCAATACTTTGGCACTCAACTAGGTCAAATACAGGAGAAAATATCTGGAGAAGCGAATGTGATGTGAGAAGAAACTGCAGATGTGACGTGAAAAAACTTTTTTCACACAAGTGTTTTGGGCTTGGCACGCACTGCCTGGAAGTGTGGTGGAGGCAATCAAGAGGGCATTCGATGGTTACTTGAATAGGAACAAGGTGGAGGGGTATGGGGAAAAGCATAAAGTCATAATGACCATTTGTACAGCAGGTGCAGACACAATGGCCAAATGGCCTCTTTTTACACCATAACCATTCTGTGAGACGGTGAACCAATACTAACAAAAACTGATCATCGGAAAGGTTGTCAAACAAGTAGAGGTGATCACCCCATTGTGGCTATCTCTCTAAATTGATAGTGGTTGTGGCTTATGTCTCTCTAAATTGATCGCAGCTCTACTTATATGAATGGTTTGCTTTTTTGGAATTGTTTCAATAATGCGGTTTAGCTCACAATACTTACAGCACAGAAACAGGCCACTAGTAAATGACAATGTTTATGTTCCACCTAAGCCTCCCAACTTCACCTCTTCCTTCAGTATGACCCTCTATTTCTTTCCCCCTCATGTTTATCTGGCTTATCCCTAAGCATATACATTCTAGGATGGACTCAAATAGCACGAGGGGTCACGGGCTTAGGGTGAGGGGGGTAAGGTATAATTTGGATGCTAGAGGGAGTTTTTTCACACAGAGGGTGGTGGGGGTATGGAATGCACTGCCAAGTAAAGTGGTGGAGGCAGGTACTCTGGAGTTATTTAAGAAATACTTAGATGGGCACATGAACAGAATGGGAATGGAGGGGTATAGAAAACTGATTTAAAATAGGGATCATGAGCCTTGGGAGTCCCTGGGAAGTGTGTAAATAGATGATGATATTGATGTACTTGTTTTTATCCTACAGGTGCTTTGGTCCACCTTGTTGTCTAATGAGGGGCATACACGCGATGGGTCGGGAATCTGTGGGAGTTTGTCTGTGGGACAAACAATCGATGTTTGTGGGAGTTTGCGCATTCTCCCCGCACTAGTGTAGGTTTTCTCCGGGAGCTCCGGTTTCCTCCCACATCCCAAAGATGTGCTCTTAGGCTAATTGGCAAAACAAATTCTCCCTAAATTGTCTCAAATTTGGTTTTTAATCCATAGATCTATAAACATGGACAGGGATCACGGGTAGAGGTGGGAACATCGGGGTGGTGGCGCGGGCTCGTTGGGCCGAAGGGCTGTTTCCCGTGCTGTTTTGTTCTTTGTTTATTCTTTCTCTAACTACTCCACACAGCACGACAAAAAAGTTTTACCAACTTTATTTATAGTTACTGACTACAATCGTTCAACAGAAATTTATTCTGAACTTCCAACCTTGAAATGTTGACTCTACTCTCTCGCTACAGATGCTGAGATTTTACAGCATTTTCTGTTTTTGTTGCACCTTCACTTAGTTGCATGAAGACAGAAAAATCCCCCTTGTTCACCAAGGACCAAAGTTAAGCTTGCTGAGGTAATTATTTTGTATACAACTGGCACATTGTTAAATTAAAATGCTCTCAAGCTGTGAGCTGCAAACATTCACACATTCTCACCTTGAAGGGTTCCAGGAAATACAGCTGCAGCTCAATTTGCACGAGATCTCATGTTGCAACGACCACTGACTGAGGTTCATGACATCCGGGGCCTCATATATCCGCACAACGCCATCCGCAGAACAGGTGGCCAGAACCAAACCCATGTGTTTTGGAGCAAATTTTACATCAGTC
The DNA here is from genome assembly GCA_024679065.1 of Sphyrna mokarran. Taxonomy (NCBI): domain Eukaryota; kingdom Metazoa; phylum Chordata; class Chondrichthyes; order Carcharhiniformes; family Carcharhinidae; genus Sphyrna; species Sphyrna mokarran. The sequence continues at coordinate 13,837,637 of JAGIQG010000007.1, read as the reverse complement.
ACCGATGTTCTGCTGTCCACAAGTGTGGTCCTCTTCACCTGTTTGGACAATCATTCAAAGGCCTGTGCCATTAACAATATTTTTTGCTTCATTCCAATATTCTTTCTCATTTTCCCTTCTTTCTGAGAATATATCAACTCTCTTCAGACAGACCAATTCCAATAGATCCAGCAGACTTCCAATACTTCACCTGAAGTTATTCTTTGTACATGCACTAAGTTATTGTGCTACAAGGGGCACCATATCTGAACTTAGGCTTGATGTAGAGATGCTGGCATTGGACTGGAGTGGGCATAGTAAAAAGTCTCACAATGCCAGGTTAAAGTCCAACAGGTTTATTTAGACACTCACCTGATGAAGGAGCTGTGCTCTGAAAGCTCGTGATACCAAATAAACCTGTTGGACTTTAACCTGATGTGGAACTTAGACCTGTTCTTACCTGACACACATTAAAGTGCAGACTACACCATAACAATCAGAAGCATGAATGGAGGAATCTTCAATTATTTCATATTCACCCCCTCTTCCTAATAAAGGGGATAAGCGCAATTGTCATGCCTAAATGCAATATGTAGTGAAAAGGAAACGGCACACAGCCATAGCTGCCCTTAATAAACGAACGCATAAAACAATTTGACAGGATTTGTCTAACATGTATCAGGGCAGTTAAAATGTGTATTAATAAGTGAAAATCCTGGAGAAAAAGAGCGTGGCAGCTGCAGCATTCTTGCCTCTGAGACAGAAGGTGTGGATTCAAATCCTAATCTAAAGACTTAAGTACAAGGGTTGAGAGCTTTGAGTTTTTAGGTGTCCTGATCATCAACAATCTGCCTGATACCTCTATGCCGACACTATAGTAAAAAAGGCCACCAATGCCTCTACCTTCTCAGAAGACTAAAGAAATTTGGCATGTTAGCTACGACTTTCACCAACTTTTACAGTATGGCTCCTGCTTTGCCCAAGATCACAAAGAACTACAAAAGGTCGTGAATGTAGCCCAATCCATCACGCAAATCAGCCTCCCATCCTCTGACTCTGTCTACACTTCCTGTTGCATTGGGAAAAGCAGCCAGCATAACCAAAGGTTCTATGCACATTTTCTCTTTCACCTTCTTCTGTTGGGAAGATACAAAAGTCTGAGGTCACCTATCAACCGACTCAAGAACAGCTTCTTCCCTGCTGCTGTCAGACTTCTGAATGGACTTACCTTGCATTAAGTTGATTTTTCTCTACATCCTAGCTATGACTGTAACGTTACATTCTGCACTCTCTTGTTTCCTTCCCTATGAACGATATGCTTTGTCTATATAGCGCACAAGAAACAATACTTTTGACTGTATGTTAATACATGTGACAATAATAAATCAAATCAAAGATCTAGGCTGAGGTCACAGTGCCACACTAAGGAACTGCTGCACTGTCAAGTTGCTTTCTTTCAGGTGAGATGTTAAACTAACATCTTGCACGTGATCTCAGGTAGACGTGAAGGATCTCGTGGCAGTACTTTGAAGAGGTGGTGCCCTGGGCAATATTTATCTCTCAACCAATATCTGGAGAGGGGTCATCTGGACTCTAAACGTTAAATCTATTCTCTCTCCATAGATGCTAGCATAAGGGACCAATTCAGCCTATCGAGTCTACAATGACCACAGTCTCACCCAGGCCCTATTCCTTTAACCCCATGTATTTACCCTACTAATCAATTTAGTGTGGTTAATCAACCTAATCTGCACATGTTTGTACTGTGGAGGAAACCCACAGACACAGGGAGAATGTGCAAACTCCATATAGACAGTGACCAGAGGCTGAAATTGAACCCGAGTCCCTGATACTGAGGCAGCAGTGCTAATCATTATGCCACCCTGATAGATCTGCTGATATTTTCCAGCATTTTCTGTTTTTATTTCAGATTTCAGCATCTGCAGTATTTTGCTTTTATTATGAAAACATTATCTGGTCATTATCACATTGATAGTTGTGATAACTTGCTACATTTTTGGCATTAAAACATTGATTTCTCTTCAAAAGTACTGCATTAGCTGTAAAGTTCTTTGGAATGTCCTGATGTTGTGAAAGATGCTACTGAAATGCAATTCTTCTCGCTTCAATCAGCATCTATTGCATTTCCCCATACACTGGTCAGCTTGCAATTCTAGCTGATAATTAAAACAACACTGACCATTTCACCAACCACATAAAAAATTGTATTTCCATTTGAATAATTTGTCCATTAAAGGAATGTTGTCTGAAGATAATAAGCTGAGCTTTATAAATTGAATTTTTGTTGAACCTCAGGTGGACTAGTTGATCTGGGTTCTGGAATGCCAAAAGATCCAAAACATTGGATCTTTTACAACCCATCACAAACACTAACAGCACCATCCAAAGACAACCAAAAACTCAGCAGCACTGGGAATGAAAAGATCCAAACTTACCCAATGGCTCTGTCCCCGTAGTTTATCGTTAGACTCGCCCACTATTTCCTCCCATACAGCTGCTGTCCGATCGAAGGAGCATGAGGCTAACACCTGTCCAAACTCAGGGTGGGCCCACGTCACTCGCCATACTGATCCACTATGTGTCTACAAAATAGAATGTATTAAAAACACTGTACGTTATGTTGACAGCCATGGGAAGAAACACAGTTAGAATGGTAACCATATGTTACAAAGAGAATCAGGTCATTCACCCATCCTACCCATGTAAGCCCACATACGCCTCCTTCTAACATATCTTATTTATTGAATCCCTACAGTGCAGATGGAAGTCATTCAGCTATTGAGTTTGCACTGACCACAATTCCATCCAGTCCCTATCTCCGCTTCCCCACATACTTACACTGCTCGGCCCCCTAAAACTAAGTGGCAATTTAACATGAGCAATCCACTTCGGAGTGGGGGAGGAAACAGGAGCTCCCGGATGAAACCCACGCAGACACGGTGAGAATGTGCAAACTCCATACAGACAGTGACCCAAGCCAGGGACTGAACTTGGGTCCCTGGCGTTATGCAGCAACAGTGCAGATCAGTGTGCCACCATGCTGTAATACAGTCATTCAACTCTATTAGCAACATAGAGTTGTCCTATGAGGAGAGATTGACTAGAATTGGTGGCATAGTGGACAGTCAAGAAAGTTATCTCCAATTGCAATAAGATCTCAATCAATTGGGCCATTGGACCGACAAATGGCAGATGGAGTTTAATTTAGACAAATGCAAGGTGATGCATTTTGGGAGGTTGAACCAGGGCAGGACTTACTCAATGGTAGGATGTTGGGGAGAGTTACAGAACAAAGAGACCTAGGAGTACATGTTCATAGCTCCTTGAAAGTGGAGTCTCAGCTAGACAGAGTGGTGAAGAAGGCACTCCGCATGCTTGGTTTCATTTGTCAGAACACTGAATGCAGAAGCTAGGATGTCTTGTTGAAGTTGTACAAGACATTGGTATGGCCACATTTGGAATACTGTGTACAGTTCTGGTCACCCTACTATAGAAATGATATTATTAAATTAGAAAGACTATTCCTATTTTTCACACTCTGTAAGAATTCCATTCCATTCTTTCAGTCAGACTGGCTCTGTTTTAATGGTGCAATCTTCCAGAACAGTATTTCCGAGATGTTCCCCCACCCCATTTTGGTTGATCAGACATTTGACCATATCCACTATATTTTCCCCAGATTTCTGCACTCACCCTTCCCTCCCAGAACCACAGTCGGGTTCTTCATACTCCACCTCACCAACTTCTATCTTTTATGGATCATATTCTGTCATCGTCAACACGACGCCATCAGCAAACACATCTTCCCTTCCTCTTTCAACAATGCAACCATTCCCTCCATTGACACCCTGGTTCATTCCTCAATCACCCCCCCAATACCCTGTCCTTTTTTCATGATACCTCTTCTCTTCTCACTGTTCAAGGCCCCAAAAACTCCTTTGAGGTGAAGCAGAATTCAAGTGTACTCTTTTCAATTTAGTTTACAGCATTCGCTGCTCACGGTGAGATCTCCTCGACAAATGTAGAACTGGTGACCTGTTTGCGGAACAGCTCAGTTCAGTCTGCAAACATGACCCCCAAGCTTCTGATGGCCTGAAATTTTAATTTCTCACCTTAGCTCTCACACTGACATCTCTGTCCTTGGCCTACTTTCTAGTGAAGGTCACCATAAGCTCGAGGAATAGAAGCTTAGCTTTCAATAAGACACTTTACAACCAAAATTGAGATCAGCAATTGAAGGCCATAATCCCTGCTCCGTTTTGTTTCCTGTTCTTTGTATATTTCAGTTTATCTCTTATGTTTGATTTCTGATAGCTGCAAACCTGTTCTAGAAACATTTTTCGTTTCTTTTCTTGCTCAATCACCATTCTCTTTGAATCTGGAAAACTAACTTCTGTGATTCAATATCTCCTGCCTTGTACCCTATCATCGACCTTTTCTCATTGTCCTACCCAAGGCTTTTGTTCAATATCTACATCTCTAACCTTTTCCACTTCTGATGAAAGATCGCAGAACTAAAATCTAAACTCAGTTTCGCTCCACTGATCATGCCACAATCTGGATTTCACATTCTAAATGCTCTCTGGGGAAATGGGTTTCTTCTGAATTCTTTACAGAATTTTATTTCCAGCATGTTCTGTTCGTATTGTGCATAAAAGGAGCCTTTCTGTCACAGATTCAAACCACCAAAAGAATAATTAAAACAGTGCAATGTTTCTAAATTTCTGATAGAGGTAATTATACAGTCCGTAACAGGGTTTGAGTAATGTGAAGGAACCTTCAAAAGATATGGTCATGAAAACATGCCATGGCTCAGCTTAATCTTTCACCTGTGAACTCAGTAACACTTCAGTAACATCAGTGTTTGGTGTTGAAGCTGAAACAATGATTATTTGTAAGGGAGAGTTTATGGAACCTGGTTTTCTCCCAGTTGAGTTGTTGTGGGATAGGAGAACACATATGCATACAAATTAGAAACAGTTAAAAAGTTCAACTCAAAGTTTATTTATTAACCATAAGTAGGGCTTACATTAACACTGCAATGAAGTTACTGTGAAATTCCCCTAGAACCAGCACGTCTTTCAAACTGTGGGAGGAAACCAGAGCATCCAGAGGAAACCCATGTAGACACGGGAGAAAGTGCAAACTCTACACAGTGACCCAAGCACAGAATTGAACCTGGGATCCTGGTGCTGTGAGGCAGCAGTGCTAACCACTGTGCCATTGCGCAGTTATAATTTGGCGTACACGTTTTCAGTGTAGTTAAGAGGCACTGATACCTCCACAACTCAGATAGTAGTTCCTTACCTTCCAGCTTGCCGTGCAGTGCCATTCCCCAGTTTCACTTTTGTCCCATACCTGTCAAAGCAATGTAACACTTGTTAAAAACTACAACATCAATACCATTCCTCCATCAGCTGCCTCTATTAATAATGAAAGCCCACTCTCATCACATTTTCCTAATTGGTATTGGGTAATTACATTATACATGGAATGAATGGAGCATGTGGAACATGGAACTATACAGATGAACATTTTGGATCAATGGATATAACTGATGTAGCTTTGCCCCGAGTGGTAACTATGTTCTTCCTCAAAACGATTAACTAATAATGCAAGTTCTGTCTCTTCCCAACTTCCATGTGCCAAGCAGCACATTATATTCCTGCTAACCTGCAAAGCCAGGGAATAGAACATAGAACAGTACAGCACAGTACAGTACAGGCCCTTTGGCTTCAATGTTGTACCGAGCTATGTCCAAACCCAAGATCAAGCTATCCCACTCCCGATCATTCTGATGTGCTCCATGTGTCTATCCAATAACTGCTTGAAAGTTCCTAAATTGTCCAATTCCGCTATCACAGTAGGCAATGTATTCCACACCCCAACCATTCTCTGAGTGAAGGATCTACCTCAGACGTCTCTTCTGTACCCACCACAATGAACCTTATAATTATGACCCCTAGTAACAGCGACATCGTCCCAAGGAAATCATCTCTGCACGCCCTCTCAATCGATCCCCCTCATCATCTTATCGACCTCTATAAAGTTGCCTCTCATCTTCCTCCGCTCTAAAAAGAAAAGCCCCAGCTCCCTTAACCTTTCCTCATAAGACCTACCCTCCAAACTAGGCAACATCCTGGTAAATCTCCTCTGCACTCTCTCCAATGCTTCCATATCCTTCTTATAGTGAGGTGACCAGAACTGAACACAATATTCCAAATGTGGTTTCACCAATGTCCGGTATAGTTGCAGCATAACCCCCTGGCTCTTAAACTCAAACCGCCCTGTTAAATGAACATTAACGCACTATAAGCCGCCTTCACAGCTCTATCCAATTGAGTGGCAACCTTCAGAGATCTGTGGATATGAACCCCAAGATCTCTCTATTCCTTCACATTACTCAGAACTCTGCCATTGACCCTGTAATCCTTATTCAAGTTTGTCCTACCAAAGTGAATGGCACATTGTAACATAACCAGGAAAGATCTGGAGATGAGAAAAATCCCACTCTTTTCAATTCTACTTTTAACCAATTGTGTCACAATGTGGAGCTGCTTGGAATTCACAACATTACCTGAACACAAGTATGTTATAACTCATAATACTGAGCAACTATGAGGATATAACCACCCTATTATTCACTAGATCATTGTGGAGTACTCGAATTTTACAGCACATAAATGATAATTTGTCTTAACTGGTCCATACCAGTGCAAGCTCCTTCCATGCGACCTCATTTTGCCCAATCAGCAAAACCTATTCCTTTCTCCATCTTGTGATTATCTAGCATTGAAGTTGTTTTAACTACTTTATGTGATAGTAAGTTCCACATTATAACCACTCTCTGGGTAAAGAGGAATTCCTTATTGGATTTAATCAGTGACTCAATTATATCTCCAAGATAATCTCCATGAAATTTCCAAGGTGGCACCTGAGTGTGGTGACTTATTGCAAGCTGTGCCCCACAGACCCTCTAATTCTATCTTTTACTCTCATTCTATAATTTTAAAACTCAATCTAACCCTTTTCTACGATTGTGACACTACATTCTGCACCCTTTTCATTCCTTCTCAATGTACAGTAAGCTTTGTCTGTATAGCACAAGAAACAGTATTTTTCACTGTACATCAATACATGGGACAAAAATAAATCAAATCTATCAGACTTCTAACCAAGCAGCAACAATTTCTCTACATCCGGATTGACCCACACTAGCTCATGTCCTTTCTGACTGAACATCGTAGCATATGTTTTGGTCTTGACACAAGTCCACTCCACACATAGAATGAGACACAGAATCTCTACAGTGCAAAAAGAGGCCATTCAGCACCAATTCCACCCAGATCCTATTCCTGTAACACTCCATATTTACCCTGCAAATCCCCTAACACTAGGGTCAATTTAGCATGGCCAATGTACCTAACATGCACATGTTTGGATTGTGGGAGGAAACCAGAACACTCAAAGAAAACCCACGCAGACACATGGAGAACGTGCATACATCACACATTCAGTGACACAAGGCTGGAATTGAACCTGGATCTCTAGCACTGTGACGCAGCAGTGCTAAGCACTATGCTGCCGCATATTGATCAGTTTAGCTCAGTAAGCACACTCATCTCTGAATCAGTTTATAGAATAGAATTTCATGGAAAACTTAGTGCAGAAGGAAGCCATTCAGCCCTTCAAGTCTGCACTAATAACAATACCACCTAGGCCCCTATCCCTGTAGATCCACATATTTGCCACATGAATCATCCTAACATATGCATCCCGGGTCACTAAGGTGCAACTTACCATGGCCAATGCACTTAACACACATTTTTGGCCTGCAGGAGGAAGCTGGAGCACCCGGAAGAAACCCACGCAGACACGAGGAAAACGTGCAAAATAAATAAAATACAGTGACTCAAGCCGGGAAATGAACTCGGATCCCTGGAGCTGTGAAGCGGCTAACCGCCGTGCTATCATGCCATTCAATTCTTGGGATTTGCTGTGGGAGCGCTGCATGGTCAGATAGATACCGGCATCCCCCTGATATCAAGAATCCCAGAACGTACTTAAACAACAATAACACTTCCAGAATAAGAACAGATTTTGTATGGTAGCAAAATACTTTAAAATAATTTTGTAGCTCGTGTGGGTAGTTAATGCTTTGCAAACTGCTGTGCCATTGCTGGGGATGGAAATTGGGGATTGTATTTGGGACAGGCTGTCAGTGGGAGACTGGTTCTGGAAGTCTGCAGCGCGAACGTGAGTAGATTCGAGGGGACTGCGAGTGAGTGAAAAAGTCAAAAGTTGCTATAAGTTGTAATTCGATTTGACTGAAACTCATCGTCAGTTTGCCACCGTGGTCCATGTGTTTTTTTGGGTCATGAATATTCACATTTCCCAGAATTTCATACGCTGAGACGGAAAGAAACATCAGCACAGCGGGCCCAGCACAACACCCTGGGCCCAGAGTGAGCCCAGGCCTCACTCCCCTCCCCCGGACCCTCTCATCCCCCCCACTCCCGATTCCGCAGCTTCTCCACCTTCACGCTCTGATCGCTGGAGCAGGTCGCCATCCTCCGCCCGTGAAAGTCGAAGGAAACATCGTGGATCAGGTCCTTGTGATCGGCCGCGATGCTCCGAGCCACGAACATCCCGCCGTCCGACCCGCGCCTGGGATCACGGACAGCGGCCTTTGGCGCCTACCGCTGGTTGCTGTAACACGGAGGAGCTGTTTGGCGGCGATGTCTCTGGCGGTTGGCACACGGAGGCTCCACTTGGTGGCGGTATCTCTGGCTGCTGTAACACGGAGGAGCCGCTTGGTGGTGGTGTCTCTGCCAGTTGCAGCAGAAAATGACTGATAGAGGGTGCAGATTGTGAGTGGGACCCAGGCACCTGTAGGTGGTGCTGCCACAGGATGCCAGCCGCAAGAGCCGGCCAGCAAAATGCTCTATATGAAGATGTCCAACAGATGGTGCAGTGGCAAGGCTTGCATCAAACACAGGATTCTGGAGGAGTTGCTGAGACTATCATTGACAAAGTTTCTGTTTTAATGTGATATATTATTATCATATTAACATAGACTGGAAAGTATTGTTTCTTGTGTGCTAGACAAAGCATACCGTTCATAGAGAAAGAAACGAATGTAATGTTACATTCAGAGCTAGGGTGTAGAGAAAGATCAATTTAATGCAAAGTAAGTTAGTATGTTCAAACGTCTGATGGTAGCAGGGAAGCACTTATTCTTGAGCTGGTTGATACCTGACCTCAGACTTTTGTATCTTTTTCCCAACAGAAACAAGGTGGAAGAGAGATTTGGAACTTGGCTGCAATTGTAATCTGAATTGCAAATACTTTTCTGAACATCAACTCAAGGACCTTTGATGTCAATTTTCTTGTGACATTGCTTCTAAGTGTTGCCTTGCTGTTTGGGATTAGGTTTGTGGATATGGTAAAATTGGACAAGGTGATGATCGGTCCAGCTATCATTGATATCTGATATGGTCTATCTCAAATGCACATCTCTGCAGTTCCTTTCTTGAATTAGTCAAGTAGGTATAATGTTTGGACTGTGTATGTTGCCATGAGGTCTTAATTGTGCTTGCCTGAATAGTGAAACAGAATCTATCCATCTCAAGATATTACCTGCAATCCCATGTGAAGTTTCCATCTGGAATCTTGCATACTCCCAAGGTCTAATTATCCTTTTGGAATATGACTAACCCTAATGCTGTTATAGCATGATGCTTTGCAGCAAATTGCTGTTGGCTAAAATGAATAATACATCTCTATACATGAACACATTCAAAATATCAGCATGTGCGTCTTGAAATCAGAATCACCTGTTTAAATGCCTTACAGCATTCACGTGTATGTAAACAATTTTCTTGTTAGCTCATAAGCTTGTTTTAAGAGTCATTTAATTTAATGCTGGTAGTTCTATCAGTGCCTTAATTTCTAATGGTTTAAAAATCTTACTGACTGAAGACGGTTCCTGCTTTTGTTACCTTATGAATGATGTAACCTTAATCAATAGTGATAGCAATGAGTGGATAGCAATAACTCTTATACCTTGATTGGTATCTGCTAATTATTTGTAATTGAATTTGAATCTATAATTGCTTGTGTATTCCTAAATCTGGGCTCTGGCTAGTTAGTGCTATTGATCTGTGATTTTTCCAAGGACTTCGCTATTAAAATAGCTGTTTAAGAGAACTCCATGACTTAATCTGGTTACTTGAAGGGTAAAGTTGTAATCAATTAAAAGGTTGACATCAAACCAAGGTCTCATGAGAGGGGAGGCTGCCTAAAAGCTGTCAAACAGCAACAGAAAGAAGTTGAAAAATGTACTTATATTTAAACATGCCAAAAACTGAAACAAAGCTAGAGTTTATGTATTACTTGAAAGGTTACAGAAAACCTCATTTTAAAGCTCACATTACTGTATGTGTCATTTCGGAGGTTTTGTGATTAGAAACTGACGATACTTTGGTTGGTTGCACCATTAATTTCACTGGTAAATTGCTTATTCACCAGGTTGCACTGAGAACCCGATACATCGTACAAAAAATGTACTTGGTATTGAAACCTCAAGAAACGTGATAACACAAATATTGCAGATGTTTTGATTGAATCACCTGAACCACATTGTGGAGAATAGATTCCTCAGGTAGATATTACTCTTTCAGAATAGTTTGGAGTTTCAGCATCGAGTAGCAGAGGCCAACAATTTGTGCTAGTTAGTAACTAGCTACTATGTAAAAGTGGCTTAAGCATTATTACAACCTTGTGTACAGCATTACTTGTGTCAAAATATCCTGAACATTATTTGAGCCTGACTGTATTACAATGAAACCCAGTTTTCATCAACATTCTTTGGTCCATAAGTTTATATAATATAATCTCTACAGCGCAGAAGGAGGGCATAGAATTGGCAATGACTTTCCGACAGAGTGTCCTACTCAGGCTCTATCCCTGTAACCCCACACTGCCAACTCCACTGGAACACTAAAGGGCAACATAGCATGGCTAATTAACCTTGCCTGTGCATCTTCAGACCGTGGGAGGAAACTGGAGCACCCAAAGGAAAGCCCCGCAGACACAGAGAGATCATGCAAACTTCACGCAGACAGTCACTCAAGGCTGGAATTGAACCCAGGTCCCTGGTGCTGTGAGGTGGCAAAGTTAACTACTGTGCCACCTAAGTGTGTACCCAAGTAACCTAGGTTGGGCTTTTATTCTCTGGAATTTGTAAGAATTCCATTTATAAGAATTTTATTTAAGAATTCCACCTTCTTCCTTTGGGAAAAAGATACAAAAGTCTGAGGTCATGTACCAACTGACTCAAGAACAGCTTTTTCCCTGCTGCTGTCAGACTTTTGAATGGACTTATCCAACTTACGTAAGTTGATCTTTCTCTACACCCAGCCATGACTGTAATATTATATTCTGCATTCTCATTTTCTTCTCTATGAATGGTATGTTTTGTTTGTATCGCATACAAGAAACAATACTTTTCATTGTATGTTCATACATGTAACGATAATAATTCAAATCAAAATCAGAATGAGAGTCACATTCAAACATAGAAAATACTTACGGGGCTTGAAAGGATAGATGTAGGGAGCCTGTTTCTCCTTGCTGGGGGTCTAGAACAAGGTGTCAAAGTGTTAGAATAAGGGTCCGGTCACTTTCGATTGAGATGAGGAATTTTGTCACTCAGACGATGGCAAGTCTTTGGAATGCCCTGCCTCAGAAGGCTGTGGGAGCTCAATGAGTATATTCAAGACTGAGATTGATAGATTTCTACGTATTAAAAAGGAATAGTGCAGGAAAACTGTATTGAAGTAGCAAATCAGCCACTGCCACATTGAATGGCATAGGGTGCTGGAAAGGCTGAATGGCCTACTCTTTGGGTACATGAAAGCAATAGAGAATCAGGTGAAATGGAAATACTCACTTCCTCCTTCTTTCGGGAAAAAGACATAAATCTGAGGTCATGTACCAACCGACTCAAGAACAGCTTCTTCCCTTACTGCCATCAAACTTTTGAATGAACCTACTATATATTAAGCTGATCTTTCTTTACACCCTAGTGATGATTGTTACACTACATCCTGCATTCTCTCCATTTCTTCTCCTGTATGTTCTCTATGAATGGTATGTTTGTCTATGTAGCATGCAAAAAACAATATTCTTCACTATCCCAATACATGTAATAATAGTAAAACAAATATTTCTTATATTCTTTCTGTTAGCAATGAGCTACTGACCAATCTCCCTCCTGTATGTTTGTCATGACATGCTCGAGTGTCTGAACTTGCTAATCTTGATTACAGAAGCACAAGCTAAGCTGGTTTCCACTGTGTGGCCAAGTATTTGCTCTGAGTAGTGTCAATGAAAACTGCTTTTGGACAACCATTAGACATTTGCAGTCTTCCTCAGTCTAACAGCACGCAGCCCATAGCAGTGTTCGGCACGTTATTGGATATATCGAGTGCTGCTATTTTAAGCCTGAGGCTGAACTGTATTATTGCCCTGGGTCAACATGCTCCTTTGGCTGACCCTATCAGCTCATAATGGTACAACTTCTATGGCTTCCCTTAGAAATCTGCTCTTCCATCCACTCCATTCTAATTTATACATAGACAACCTGTCTGTGTATAGATTGTGGAAGTGGATCTATGCTGATGATAGTGCCTTTACTACTCAAGCTAGTGAGGCCTGCATCTTGGAAATTACACTTGATATATATGTGAAAACTATATTTTCAACTATGAAATGGTATCTTCTACAGGATACCGGGTATTGTGTAGTGTTGAGGAAAAGAGACATGTTGCCAAAGCTTTCCATCTTGCACTCATCAGGACAAACGACCACAACAATTTATACTAGTGGGAAAAGATTGATGATTGGTTGGTAAAATCAATTTTAATTGGCTGAGGTGTCACCATGGAGAAAACAATAGGCTCTCAAAGTTCCCAAGTAATTCAAAAAGCTTGAACATATTCCCTTTGCATTCTGTGTTCTCTGTCTCTCACCAGCACAGTGCTAGTCACTTGTAAACCTCCTATCATCCTGAATGGATTACCTCTCAAATATTATGTTTAGTCTATTTGTCCATGTTATGACCTTATGTTAATACTGGACAAGTCAGATCACAGAGCGAATCTTGGCTTAATGTATCCTAACTTTTGTTACTAAACAAATTCATAGGATTCTACTAATAAACTTTTAACATAAAGAATAAAATATTTATTAAACAAGAAAAAAATTATATCAGACAAAAAGTTGGAAAGATCACAGCACAAACACAAGAAAGTGATTCAATTTCCCATTATTCTTTTGCCAAACTATCTCTCTACAAACACACAAACCAGTGAAGAGCATAAATCATTGAAGAGCTTGACACAAAGGCTCTTTTGCTTGGGACTGGCACACATGCAAATAGTTTTCTTCCGGCAAAATCTTGAGCATTCAGTTGATGAATCTCACCCAATTTGTATCTTTTCTGAAGACTCAATATTGCTTCAACTATCGAGGAAATATGTGAGTTCCCTAAAGTCAAGACTCTCAGTCACCTTGAACTATTTCTTATCCCAGAGAGCTGAAAATCCCTGTCTTCATCCTCTGACACATACCAACTGTCTTTTTCTGCATCTGTGTGTCACTTGACCATTGTTGCTTAGCAATGGACCTTTTTTTCCTACTTTGTCTCCACGACACCCCCCCCTCCCCAAATCACTAAACTTATAACTCCTTTTTAACAGGGTAAATCTTCAATAAACATATGGATATAAAATGTACGTGTACATAATAAACAAACCCAGAAGAGTGACCTTTCAGTCACAGTTGTATCCAGACTCCTAGCTACGTACGTCCATAAAAAGAGTAAATGAGAGTGGAACCATTTTACCCTTCTTGCGCACAAATAAATTGATATTGAAATTAAAAATTATGCTTTGTTCCTAACACTTGGCCATTATCCTCGATTGATCACAAACCTACAAATAGCATCTACCGAAAGCAAAAGAGAAAATGCTGGGAAATCTGAGCAGATCTGGCAGTATCTGTAAGGAGGAAAAGAGTTGACGTTTATAGCAGGATATAAATCAGTGTGAGACTTGGGCGGAGAGATGGCAGATGGAGTTTAATCCGGACAAATGTGAAATAATGCATTTTGGAAGGTCTAATACAGATAGGAAATATGCAGTAAATGGCAGAATCCTTAAGAGTATTGATACACAAAGGGTTCTGGGTGCACAGGCAGATAGGTCACTGAAAGTGAAAATACAGATGGAGAAGGTAGTTAAGAAGGCATGTGGCATATTTGCCTTCATCAACCGAGGCATTGAGTTTAAAAATTGGCTTGTCATGTTGCAGCTTGAGAGAACCTTAGTTAGGCTGCACTTGGAATATAATGTTTAATTCTGGTCGCCCATTCCCCACCACCAAAAGGATCTGGAGGTTTTGGAGAGGGTACAGAAAAGATTTACCAGGATGTTGTCTGGTATGGAGGGCATTAGCTATGAGGAGAGGTTGGAGAAACTTGGTTTGTTCTCACTGGATTGATGGAAGTTGAAGGGAGACCTGGTAGAAGTCTATAAGATTATGAAAGGCGTGGACAGAGTGGATAGTCAGAACCTTTTTGCCAGGGTAGAAGAGTCAATTGCTAGGGGGCATAGATTTAAGATGCGAGGGGCAAATTTTAAAAGAGATGTATAAGGCAGATTTTTTTATACAGAAGGTGATGGGTGTCTGGAACTTGTTGCTGGGAGAAGTAGTGGAAACGGAAACGGTAGTGAGTTTTAAGGAGCATCTTGACAATTACACAAATAGAATGGGAATGGAAGGATATGGTCCCTGAAGGGTAGGGGGTTTCAGTTAAGTCGGGCAGCATGGTCAGCACAGGCTTGGTGGCTGAAGGGCCTGTTCCTGTGCTCTAATTTTCTTTGTTCTTTTGAGTCCAGATGGCCCTTTGTCAAAGCTAAAAGGCATAGAAAGCGGTCATAAAAAGTCTCTTTTAGTTTTAGTTTCTAGCATCCAGAGTAATTTGCTTTTATTTACTGAAAACAGTTAGGGGAGATGATGGCCTAATGGTATTATCACCAGACTACTAATCCAGAAACTCAACTATTGTTCTGGGTACCTTGGTTTGAATCCCACTAAGGCAGATGGGTGGAATTTGAACTCAATGAATAAAAAGTCTGGAATTAAGAATCTACTGATGACCATTGAAACAATTGTGGATTGTCAGAAAAACCCATCTGGTTCACTAATGTCATTTAGTAAGAAGTCTCACAACACAGGTTAATGTCCAACAGATTTATTTGATAGCACGAGCTCTTGGAGCATCTATGAAGGAGCTGTGCTCTGAAAGCTCGTGCTACCAAATAAACATGCTGGGCTTTAACCTGGCATTGTGAGATTTCTCGCTGTGTCCATCCGAGACATTTCCATATAATGTCATTTAGAAAAGGAAACCTGCCATACTTACCTAGTCTGGCCTACACGTGAATCCAGAGCGAAAGCAATGTGATTCACTCTCAACTCCCCTTGGGCAACTAGAAATGGGTAATAAATGCTGGCCAGCCATGCCCATGAATGAATAAAAAAGCCATAATTATCAACCTTGCCAGCTTGACTGGGGAAGTCAGTGTCTCTGCTGGTAATTGGCTCTTGCAATCTGCTATTTGATCATGGAATATTGCACTCCCGTTTATGCTTGCTCAGCAACAATAACTCTGCTGAAGACTCAACCATATTGTGCTGTTAGCTCTGCTTATTGTTACCAATTCTTTCTAATATAGCTCCATATCTTTGTCATATAAATGCAGTAGCTAAACATGAAACTCCTGCACTGTCAACATGAAATACAAATCAGGATGTTGGCTCTTGCTCTGACTGCCGATGGATGTGCAGTTTCTCCAACCACTTATCTCATCATTTTACATCCCAAAAAAACCTCAGCTCCCACCTGCCCCCCGTCCCTGCTACTGCTGTTCCCCTCTCTCTCAGGCTGCCTACTTCCATCACAACTTCGTGAATCACTCCTACCATCACTTCTTTGTTTCTTCCCAGTTTCCTCTCATTCCCTTCTTTGCTACTCTTGTCATCCCTTGCAATACTCTTTCTTCTCCCTTTCAATTTCCTTCCTTCCTCCCCCTCTGTCTATGAAGGAAACAAGCCAGCAATGAAACAAGTGGTAAGGGGCCTCATGGGAAGTAGGAGGGAAGTGGCGAAGGGAGCAGGGCATGATGAGAAGTGGTGAGACTAGTGGTGAGGGGCCACAGATGAGCTGGAAGGGAAGTGGCTAAAGGAGCTGGGGAATAAGGTTTTAAAGTTTATATTAACACTGCAATGATGCTACTGTAAAAATCCCCTGGTCATCACACTCCAGTGCCTGTTCGGGCACACTGAGGGAGAATTTAGCATGGCCAAAGGCACCTAACCAGCACATCTTTCGGACTGTGGTTTGAAACTGAAGCACCCAGAGGAAACCCACGCAGCTACAGGAAGAATGTGTAGACCTAAGCCGGGAATTGAATCTAGGTCCCTGATGTTGTGAGGCAGCAGTGCTAATCACCATCGTGCTGCCATCAGTGAGAGAAGCACTGAGGGGCTAAACAAAGACTTACTGGGGTTTTTGTGGCAATATCCTATGTCATTGTGGACATCAAGCCCAATAACTAAATGATGCAATGGTCTATGATGGTTGGAATTATATGTTGAGACTGCAAATAAAGAATGGAGGAACTATATATCCTGTCAGTAAATTAATTCTACATAGATTGCTGTATTCATCTGAGGTGACAGATAAAAAGGCATTCCCTCGCAGTTAACAACAGCTAATTCTTTTCAATGTCAGCTTTGTTATAATAATTATGCACCTCACTAAAGTTTGCTGAACATGAGTGTTGACACATCGATGTACACAAGCTATTGAGCGCAACTGTATCAATCATTAGTTCTTCCCAATATTTACTGTGCTTATCAAGTGCACCATTCATGTGGAAAAATTAAAGTAATTTTTTTATTCAGTAAAACAGTTTGTTGTTATGTGAATGCTCATTATAACATGAATTTTCCTGGCCAGGAATTGGATTGGTCTTGCATTTCTTAGAGACTTTTGAAAAACCTTTGCAGATTCTTAGGCATTTGTGTTCATTAGAATTAAAACAAAAAAATACCAATTGAAAATTGCAACTAAAAATGTTGAGGGCATGCCAGATATGAAACAGGAGCAGGATGCTAGAAAGAGACAGAAGGTAAGGCAGCATCTCTGGGGATCAATTGGAACTTACATTTTGGGTGTAGATCTTTTGATAACATTATATCCTTTTGATCTTCCATAGATAGAACATAGAACAAACAGGCCCTTCGGCCCACAAGTTGCACTGATCATATCCTTACCTACCAGGGTTTATCTATAAACCCTCAATCCCATTAAATCCCATGTACTCATCCAGAAGTCTCTTAAAAGACCTCGGTGAGTTCACCTCCACCACCACTGATGGCAGCTGATTCTACTCACCCACCACCCTCTGAGGAATGAGATATACCATAGAACATAGAACATTACAGCGCAGTACAGGCCCTTTGGCCCTTGATGTTGCGCTGACCAGTGGAACCAATCTAATGACCTCTAACCTAAACTATTCCAATATTATCCATATGCCTATCCACTGACCATTTGAATGCCCTTAAAGTTGGCTAGTCCACAACTACTGTAGGCAGGGCATTCCACGTCCTTACTACCCTCTGAGTAAAGAACCTATCTCTGACATCTGTCCTATAACTACCACCACTTAATTTAAAGCTATGTTCCCCCGTGTTAGCCATTACCATCCGAGGAAAAAAGCTCTCACTGTTCACTCTATCTAACCCTCTGATCATCTTGTATGCCTCAATTAGGTCACCTCTTAACCTTCTCTCTAATGAAAATAACCTCAAGTCCCTCAGCCCTTCCTCATAAGACCTTCCCACCATACCAGGCAGTATCCTGGTAAATCTCCTCTGCACCCTTTCCAATGCTTCCACATCTTTCTTATAATGTGATGACCAAAATTGTACGCAATATTCCAAGTATGGCCGCACCAGAGTTTTGTACAGTTGCAACATGACCTCACGGCTCCAAAATTCAATCCCTCTACCAATAAAAGCTTACACACTTTACGCCTTCTTAACAACCTTACCAACCTGGGTGCCAACTTTCAGGGAGCTATGCACATGTACACCGAGAGCTCTCTGCTAGTAGACACTATTAAGAGTGTTACTGTTAGCCCTATATTCTGTACTCCTATTACTCTTACCAAAGTGAATCACCTCACACTTTTCCATATTAAACTCCATTTGTTACCTCTTGACCTAGTTCTGCAGCTTATCTATGTCCTCTGCAAACTGTACCATCCATCCTCACTGTCTACAACTCCTCCAACTTTGGTGTCGTCAGCAAATTCACTAACCCATCCTTCTACACCCTCATCTAGGTCATTTATAAAAATGACAAACAGCAGTGGCCCCAAAACAGATCCCTGAGGTACACCACTTGTAACTGAACTCCAGATTGAATATTTCTGCTAATCACCCTCAATCCCATGCATCTGCATTTTCTGCAGTAGCCTACCATAGGGAAGCTTATCAAACTCTTTACTAAAATCCATATACACCACTTCAACTGCCTTACCCTTATCTACCTCTTTGGTCACCTTTTCAAAAAACTCGATAAGGTTTGTGAGGCACGACCTACCCTTCACAAAACCGTGTTGGCTATCCTCAATCAACTTATTTCTCTCTGGAGAATTGCTTCTAATGGAGATATATATATTTATATATATATATATCCATTAGAAGCAATTAAGAGAAAGTTCATTAGATTAAAACCTTAGATGTGGAAATTATTTTGCAAGGAAAGGTTGGTCAGACTAGGCCTGTACCCATTGGAGTTTAGAAGAACGAGAGATGATCTTATTGAAACATTATGAGGAGCATGCTGAAAGGATTTTCATCTTATGGAGGAAACGAGAACTAGGACACACAATTTAAAAATAAGGAGACTCCAAATTAAGATGAGAATTGTGTAAGGATTTGTTCAGTAGGTCACAGAGATTTGTAGCATGGAAATAGGCCCTTTGGCCCAACTTGTCTATGCCATCCTTTTTTTAACCACTAAGCTAATCCCAATTGCCTGCATTTGTCCCATATCTCTCTATACCCATCTTACCCATGTAACTGTCTAATGCTTTTTAAAAAACAAAATTGTATGCGCCTCTACTACTACCTCTGGCAGCTTATTCTAATCACTCACCACTCTCTGTGTGAAAAAATTGCCTCTTTGGTCGAAGAAGTTCAGAGGCTTGTAAGGTTGAGCTGTTGTGTTTGCACAAAGTATATTGTACAGACTAGGAGCTAACTTCATGTGGACTTCTACTGAAGTCTGTCCACACAATTCTGTCTCCTGTCATGTGTCTCTCTACATCATACTGTGGGTGGTATAGTTCTCCAGTCCCACCCTTACTATGCTGAAGACCTGAGGAAAGGTTGGACAGACAGAGTCTGCATCCATTGGGTCTTGGAAGAATGAGAGGTGATCTTATTAAAACATAAAGGATCCTGAGTGGATTTGACAAGGTGGATCTTGAAAGAATGTTTATCCTTGAGGGTCACACTGGAACCATATGGCAGAATTTAAAATAAAGGATCTCTCATTCAGAATGGAAATGTGAATAATTTTTTTCTGAAGTTATGAGTCTTTGGAACACTCCTCCAGAGATCTGCAGAAGCAGGGTGATTAATTATTTTTAAGGTAGAGTTGGATAGATTCTTCATCAATGAGGGAGTCAAAGGTTATCAGGGGTCAGCAAAATGTGGAATTAAGGCCACAATCAGGTCTCCATGATTTCACTAAATGGTGTTGCAGGTCAAGGGGCCAAATGGCCTCTTTCTGTTCCTAAATCATATGTTTGTAAAGTATGGCCATCAATGGTGGAACAACTAAAATCAAGGTACTGTAGGGAGCCAGAAGTGGAGGAGTGCAATGATGTCTAAGGGTTGTAGGGCTACAGGAGATTACATGGATGGAGAGGGTGAGACTATTTTAAAGGGTAGACGTCAAATTTTCCCGTCTTTCTTGAAATTTCATTTCTCTAACACTTGCGGTTAAGCCTCTTTACTGTTTTTGGTACAACTTCCAAGCATGCGTGGTTCTTTGAATAGGAACAGACAAAGTACTCAGGATGTGGTTTAATCAGAGTATTTGCTGCATGATTCAAGCACAATTTCCTGAAACCTTTACTGTGTTCTTGTGGTTCTGTAGTTCAGCATTCTGGGTGCTTTGTTGATTAATGATTTGCAGTGATGACAGCTATTGAACATCAAGACTAATAATATCCCTAGATCTTTCTCATCATTAGTTTTAGCTTGCTCCTGAGTGAATATATTATTTATTCCTACATACAGTACTTCTCACTTCTGCATAATAAAATCACTGTTTTGTTCAGATATACTTTGTACGTTCGTTATCTTCAATTGAACTTCTCATCATGTCTCTTCAGATTTTTTTAATTGCCACCCTGATATCACTTCTATTACAAATAACAGCTGACAGACAAGAACTAGGAGCAGGAGTAGGCCATCTGGCCCTTTGAGCCTGCTCTGCCATTCATTAAGATCACGACTGATCTTTCCGTGGACTCAGCTTCACTTACCCACCCGTTCACCACAACTCTTAATTCCTTTGCTGTTCAAAAATTTATCTATCCTTGCCTTCAAAACATTCAAGCAGGTAGCCTCAGCTGCTTCGCTTTGTAGGGAATTCACAACCCTTTGTGTGAAGAAGTTCCTCTTCAACTCAGTGCTAAATCTGTTTTCCCCCTTATTTTGAGGCTATGCCCCCTAGTTCTAGTTCTAGAAAGTACTGAGAGATGAAGTAATCCTCTTTCGAATGCAATATTAAACTGGAGCCCATCTGCCCTCTTAGATGCATACATAAGATGCCATGACACTATTTGAAAGCAGTAGAAGAGTTCTCTATTGAAAAACACCATATAAAGTCTTTGTTTTATTGTGAATTTTTATCTTTTGGCTTCACCTTAAATCCATGACACATTAAGATAAAATTTCAGCCTTTCACATGGAACTTTATTAAAGGCTTTTTGGAAATATAATAATACTATGTTAATGTCATACTGTCTTTTTGGGAGGTCATGAGCTTCCCTTCTGAATCCATGTTAGTTAATATTTACCAGGTTATTGTCTTGCAGGAAGTCTTCAAGCATACTCTGAATAATCAATTCCATGATATTTATGTGAAATTAATTTACAGGTCTAGGTATGTTTTGCCATCTTTATTAAAAACAGACACATTAGTCTGACAGGTATTATTAACAACTTGTGTATCTCTTCCCTTGTATGTCTTAGCACTTTGGGGATTTATTTGTTTTAATCTCTTTCAACCTCTTAATGGTCCTTCATCTCATTATGCCACAATATTAGTTCTATTTTCAACTGGGATTGTAGGTGCTGAACTGCCAGGATTTTCTATGCTGTTGATTGATTGAAGGACACAGAAAGGCTGAGCTGATGTTTCCATAGATACTTGAAGGACTGGCAGAACACTGAATGTAACAGTCCTCATCAAACCCTTTGAAATGTTTCAGATTGGACTGATTTAATTCCAGGAATCTGTGGTTCAGAAGCTACCTTTAGTTGAATGTTTAAGGATTTACTGTGAAAAGAGGCACTGTACTTGGTTTAAGCCCGAGCCACAAGAGAGCACAATCCACTGAGTCTAATCCAGGCTGACTCAGGGTCAGACAAGGTGCCTCCCAGGCCAAGTATAAACTGAAAATACTGGAAGTACTTAGTAGGTCAGGCAGCATCTGTAGAAAAATGGAGTTAATGTTTCAGGTTTGTGACCAGTAAAAAGTCAAAGATCAGAAATACAGGGCTGTAACTTTGGAGCTTCCCAATGTTGGATTGGGTTGTGGGGGGGTGGGGGGGGGGGCGTGGGGGGGGCACCCCAAAGATGCACTGGGAACACACTCCTCGGAACTTCACAGTTAAGGGTTTGTATGACAATTGCCCAGAAGCACAAACTTCTTCTGAGAAATTGCCCTGTGCTTGGAACTATCCAAAATTATGATTTAAAATAAAAAAAACCCAACTGGATTACAGCAAAAGTTGCTCAAAAAAAATAGAAGACTTAGACATTCTAATTTCTACATAACTATTGTGAATAAGACTGACCATTGATTCCCAACCCCAGCCCCAGGAGACTTACTCCACCCTCCCCAACTAATCATCGCATGGGAATGTCCCCATACCTGACTGAACTTTCCCCTCCTGCAACCCACCTTTCAATCCTGCAATCGCCTAAGTTTGGATCCCACTACATCGGCCTAACCTAACACTCCCATAAATCAACACAATATCTCAACTCCTGCAGGCCCATAGCAACCCACCTTCCTAATGTCTCATTCCCCATTCCCCCACACCCAAGCGCTAACTTGCTCATCCCCTTGCCAAGATCCAACATTCCCCAGACCTCCAGTTGCCCTTACCCTCCAAATACTATCCATTTACCTTCTCCTTGGGTTTCAATTTAAACAGACCTTCAAACGTACCTGGTTTATGGCAGCTAGTGCTGTGAAAAGGGCAGCATGCCCTTCTTGATTCAATAGAGCTTGCCTCCAATGGGCCTCAGGATGAGCTGTCTTGCCTGATCTTGTTTGGCCTGAGTCAGAAGGTGAGGCAAGATAGGATTGGAAGAAAAAATCCTGAAGTTTTTTCAGGACATGGACTGGCTGATTGGCACACCAAGGAACATACGAGCACTGATCTTGTTTGTCTCTTCACACATGCTAGCAAACATGCTGAGTATTTCCAGCGTTTTCTGTTTCATTTCATATTTCTAGCATCTGCGGTATTTTTTGCGTTATATATTAGTTTTCCTGCCACCAATCCCCATTTGAGTGTTATTGTATGTCCTTCGTAGATAGATTGTTCATAGAATCCTCATAGTGTAGAAGGAGCCTATTCGGCCCATCGAACTTGCATCAGCAACAATCTCATCCAGGCCCTCAGACCCCATGTATTTACCTTGCTAATTCCCTGACACTAAGGGGCAATTTATCATGCCCAATCAACCTAACCACTGCATCTTTGAAGTATGGGAGGAAACCAGAGCACATGGAGGAAACCCATGCAGACATGGGGAGAATGTCTCTGCAGTTTGCACAGTCTTGAATGTCCACAGATGAGGACAAGGCAAGAGGTAATTAGAAAGATTAACCAAGCATATCTCAATCATTGGGTAGCAGTTTTAGCTCTGAGTCTGAACTTTGTGATTCAAGTCCCATTTCAGAGACTTCAGCACAAAAATAAAGCTGGTTCTTTAGTGTAGAACTGAGGAAACACTGACAAGGTATGACATCTTTCATGAGAAGTTAATCTAACGTCCAGTCTATCTATCTCAAGTGGATATAAAAGATTGCAGGACAGTTTTCTGGAGAAGAGCAGGGAGTATTCTGACTGCTGGGCTGACCAACATTTATGCCTCAACCAGGTTATCTGGTCATTATCATATTTGTGGGAGATTGTTGTGTGATTGGCTGACTCATTTCCCTCATTACATTAGTGACTAAATTTACAAAGATTTTCATTAAGATGTCCCAAGCTGCTTTACAGTTAATGTTGTAAACAGCACTATATGAATTCAAGTCTTTCTTTATTTCAGGAGGATGAAACACCTGCCTTTTAAGGAAACAACTATTCAACATGATAAAGGGAAGACTTTGGCAGATTGCAATCTCAACCTCCATTACGTTCCATATGAAAGGCAGCTACAGGAGTGGGGGTTCTTGTAACGTTGAGAGGGAATTCCAAAAGCATGTCCTGACATTGTAAATGGCACCAAATGAATGCAAGTCTTTATTTATTTTCATTCAGGCACAGTTATTTGTCTCTTTATACAATGGGAGCACCACAAAACCTACGATGCTGACTTCACCCTTCTAGAAAGCAACAAGGAACACTCGGCAGACGATTTAACTTGACTCAATTACTGAATAATTTCATTTGTAAGAAGACAATGAAGCATAATCCAGAACTAAAAACAGTTAAAAAATTATAAAATTACTTGAACATTTAGAGAAAATTGGTAGAATCATAAATTTAAACAAAACATTCTCTTTCCTGTGTGGAAGCTTGCTTTGTTGCATTGGAACAGTGGCTACACTTAATTGGCTCAAAAGTATTTTGGAATGGCCAGGAGGTCACAATAAGCACTAAATAAATGAAAGGTCTGTTTCTTCAGCATTCCAACTGCCAATCTTATTGAGATTGGCAGATGATCAGAGGCCAGATATCAAACCCATGTTAATCATGGTTAATATAGTTGTTAGTCATTGGCTAAATGCTGGCAGCCAACATGGAGCATGTAATTTTGGTTAGCCCAGTATCTGACATGGAAGGAAACCCACCAAAGACACATGGATCCAGTACAGAAAGTGCTTCATCAACCTGGTTATTACTGAAAAGGTAAGTGGCAAGTAACGTTAGGGTAACAGGTTTCTAACTCTAAATGTAACATCGTGCAGACGAGTTGAGCAGAACAGGACTCATGAAGCCAGAGTCTCAGTTTTAAACAGTTAACTTTTATTTAACTAGCAGCCACTAGGAGACCACCAAAGGTCAGGGCAGCTCTGAGTCAGAGCAGCTAGATCTCGCCAATGAAATCTGATGTTTGCAATTCAAAACAGATAAATTATAGGTTTTTTTTATTAATTACTCCCGCCTTTAATTAGCTTTAAATCAATCATCTTCAATAGATATAAATCATCAATAATACCTATCATATACCTTAGCCAATCGCATTTTACTCTCTAGCATAATAGTGTTTTATTAATCCACAGAATCTGGAAGCTAACTCCTGTCTTAGTTGCCAAATAACCTCAGATGCTAGCCCAAAGTTCAAATGACATTCCCAAGAGTTGCTTTTGAGGTCACTGCCAAACCAGCTTAACGCACAACTCCATATTTGGGCATGCATCCATTTTGCTTGGACAGTGAATAAATCCTATTCATGAAATGTGATTAAGTATTCTCTCTGTCTGAAATCTTGCATATTCTCAAGGCCCAAGCATTCTCTTGGAACTCATTTTTTTCTTGAATATGGCTTTGCCCTAATGCCTTTTATCACGATGCTTCATGTCAAATTACCTCTTGGCTAAAATGAACAATATACCTTAAAGACAGTGAGTGAGTGTCTGTCAGACGCACTCACAACACAGACAGACAGCGGGTGACTGTCAGACAGACAGCGGGTGACTGTCAGACAGACACACACAGGGCAGACTATCAGTGAGTGTCAGACACACACAATGCCGACTGCCAATGAGTGTCAGACACACACACAGCACCGACTGTCAGTGAGTGTCAGACACACATACACAGCGCCGACTGTCAGTGAGTGTCAGATGCATACACATATAAGGCAGACTGTCAGTGAGTGTCAGACATACACAGCACAACTGTCAGTCAGTGTCAGACGCGTGCACACAGCGCGCCGACTGACAGCGAGTATTAGGCACGCACACACACAGTAGCGAGTGTCAGGCCCACGCGGCGCGGGCTGTCAGCGAGTGTCCCTCACACGCGGCGCGGGCTGTCAGCGAGTGTCCCTCACACGCGGCGCGGGCTGTCAGCGAGTGTCCCTCACACGCGGCGCGGGCTGTCAGCGAGTGTCCCTCACACGCGGCGCGGGCTGTCAGCGAGGGTCCCTCACACGCGGCGCGGGCTGTCAGCGAGTGTCCCTCACCCGGCGCGGGCTGTCAGCGAGTGTCCCTCACACGCGGCGCGGGCTGTCAGCGAGTGTCCCTCACACGCGGCGCGGGCTGTCAGCGAGTGTCCCTCACACGCGGCGCGGGCTGTCAGCGAGTGTCCCTCACACGCGGCGCGGGCTGTCAGCGAGTGTCCCTCACACGCCGCGGGCTGTCAGCGAGTGTCCCTCACACGCGGCGCGGGCTGTCAGCGAGTGTCCCTCACACGCGGCGCGGGCTGTCAGCGAGTGTCCCTCACACGCGGCGCGGGCTGTCAGCGAGTGTCCCTCACACGCGGCGCGGGCTGTCAGCGAGTGTCCCTCACACGCGGCGCGGGCTGTCAGCGAAAGTGTCCCTCACACGCGGCGCGGCTGTCAGCGAAAGTGTCCCTCACACGCGGCGCGGGCTGTCAGCGAAAGTGTCCCTCACACGCGGCGCGGGCTGTCAGCGAAAGTGTCCCTCACACGCGGCGCGGGCTGTCAGCGAAAGTGTCCCTCACACGCGGCGCGGGCTGTCAGCGAAAGTGTCCCTCACACGCGGCGCGGGCTGTCAGCGAAAGTGTCCCTCACACGCGGCGCGGGCTGTCAGCGAAAGTGTCCCTCACACGCGGCGCGGGCTGTCAGCGAAAGTGTCCCTCACACGCGGCGCGGGCTGTCAGCGAAAGTGTCCCTCACACGCGGCGCGGGCTGTCAGCGAAAGTGTCCCTCACACGCGGCGCGGGCTGTCACGGAAAGTGTCCCTCACACGCGCAATACACACACTGTCAGCGAAAGTGTCCCTCACACGCGCACATACACACACTGTCAGCGAAAGTGTCCCTCACACGCGCACATACACACACTGTCAGCGAAAGTGTCCCTCACACGCGCACATACACACACTGTCAGCGAAAGTGTCCCTCACACGCGCACATACACACACTGTCAGTGAAAGTGTCCCTCACACGCGCACATACACACACTGTCAGTGAAAGTGTCCCTCACACGCGCACATACACACACTGTCAGTGAAAGTGTCCCTCACACGCGCACATACACACACTGTCAGTGAAAGTGTCCCTCACACGCGCACATACACACACTGTCAGTGAAAGTGTCCCTCACACGCGCACATACACACACTGTCAGTGAAAGTGTCCCTCACACGCGCACATACACACACTGTCAGTGAAAGTGTCCCTCACACGCGCACATACACACACTGTCAGTGAAAGTGTCCCTCACACGCGCACATACACACACTGTCAGTGAAAGTGTCCCTCACACGCGCACATACACACACTGTCAGTGAAAGTGTCCCTCACACGCGCACATACACACACTGTCAGTGAAAGTGTCCCTCACACGCGCACATACACACACTGTCAGTGAAAGTGTCCCTCACACGCGCACATACACACACTGTCAGTGAAAGTGTCCCTCACACGCGCACATACACACACTGTCAGTGAAAGAGTCCCTCACACGCGCACATACACACACTGTCAGTGAAAGAGTCCCTCACACGCGCACATACACACACTGTCAGTGAAAGTGTCTCTCACACGCGCACATACACACACTGTCAGTGAAAGTGTCTCTCACACGCGCACATACACACACTGTCAGTGAAAGTGTCCCTCACACGCGCACATACACACACTGTCAGTGAAAGAGTCTCTCACACGCGCACATACACACACTGTCAGTGAAAGTGTCTCTCATACACACACTGTCAGTGAAAGAGTGTCTCTCACACACACACACAGTCAATGAGTTCCAGCAGCACATGACGCTGCTTCCGTGTTCTGCCCCCTCTCCGACGCGCCTGCGCTATCCCCGGGCCGGCAGTCCCACTGCGCCTGCGTGCTCGGAGTCGTGTCGGACAGCCGGGCTGTGGGTTTGGATGTTGGTGGCTGGAGAGAGCGGCGGAACTGGACTCCGAGGAAAATAAACTTCACCCGGCGGCAGGAGGCGAGGCGAAACAAGATCGGGGCCAAGGGGGATTCCACTCATCACATCCTTGTAATATGGAGGAGAAATTCGCCGAGATCGATGAGCAGCGCCGCTGGTCTCAGTCATACCTGGTAAGTTTGTAAAAGTTTTCATTAGCCGTGCTCTCCCGCGTGTTGATCCGAATATCTCGCACATCTCCCGTGTCAATGTGTGAAGAAAGCCACCGGCGGGCCGCCTAACCCCGCTTTCCGCTAACGGAAGCCAGGCCGCCGGGCACGAGAGCAACCGCGGCACTGCGCCTGCGCCCTGCTTTTCACGGTCTTTCTTTTTCGCCGACGGGTAATCGCTCACTCTTAAAGGGGATGTTTCTTGCAACTTGAACTTCACACATGGGCTGGTACAAAACACAACCGCAGACTGCAACGTTTAAAATAAAACAGCTCGGGGCTACTGAACAGCTTCCAAATCTCAGTCTCTAGGACTGATTGTCACTTAATCTTTTTAGATTATACTTGTTTCCAAATTCCATTCTACCTCACCTACAAGTTCAAATGGGAAGGTGGGTAGTCTAGCTTCTTTTCTGTCCTCTTTCTTCGACTGTGTTGTTACAAAGTTTTTAAAAGTTTACTTATTATTGTCACAAGTAGACATACGTTAGTATGTCAAAGAAGTGATTGTGATAGTCCGCTCGTCGCCACACTCCGATGCCTGCCTGGGTATATTGAGGGGAGAATTTAGCATGGCCAGTGCACTTAGCCAGCACGTCTTTTGCATTGTGGAAGGAAATGGGTAGAAACCCACGCAGAACGTACAGACTCCATATAGACAGTCACCAAGCTGAGAATCGAACCCATGTCCTTGGTACTATGAGGCAGCAGTGATCACAGTGCTGTTCCACTGTTTGCATAAATTTAGGTTGTAAGACACTAGTTTTGTTGCAAATTAAGACATTAATTCTTTCCATTGTTTATATTGTGGCTTGGCTCTGTTTCTCCTTTCACCCTTAACCCATGCCCCCTGGTTTTTTTTCTTCCTTAGCCTCAGTGGAGTCTTTTGTAGTGCTTATTAACTTGGTTATTGCACTGATGTGACCCAGTTTAGTAGAAAGTAATATGGCAAGGTGATTTGTAAAAGCCCTTAGTGCTACGTTTGTCCTGATACTTATTTTGGATTTTGTTGCTGTATTTTCTAATGCTAGAATTCTCATCATGCTATAGAATCATAGACCTGGGATTCAATCAGCTGAACAACTGGCATTATATTTAACATAAATGGATGAGTGGAGTTATAGACACTTGCGTCCTGGAACTCAATTAAATGAGTAGTATTGAAAACACATTTGTATTGTTGGAGAGGGGGAGATGATGATTGAGAGAATGAAAAGACTAAGACTACACCCTTTCACATCACTCACTTGCCCTGAGGGCCATCATGTTGCAACACTCCACCATCAATTGTTGCCAATGTTAGCAGACCGTGGGATCCTGGTTCCTTGTTGTGGCACACCCTAGGATTCTGCTCACTGTTGCAGACACTAGCACCTTCGTAATGCTCTTAGTTCATGGGATTTTTCCACTCCAGCTGTTGACAGATCTGCTCTTTAGCCTGCAGTTGCACTTCCCTTCCCCATAGCCTTTTCCTTTGAGAAGGGCAAGAGCAGCGATGTTGCGGGTCTGCCATTATTGCTACAGAACTCTCTAAATCATGGTGTAATCACTAGGATGATGCTGTTGCTGGGGCTATTCTATTGAATCCCTTTCTTCCAACATCTTGGGAACATTATCATCACAGGGAGGACTTGAGATATTCAGTAAAAAGGTCTAGTGTCACATTCCGGTATTAATTAAGAACGGCATTATCCACATATGAGGAGCTAATACAATGATGCTGCTTTCTCTCCTGGCCAAATCCTGCAATTTTTTTGTTATCCTAGTGCCAGTTATCAGTCTATGCCCCAACCCCTTTCAACTATTGCGAGATCCCAAGAACAATTATGTAAAACCAATACTTGTGTGTTAGAAGCCATAGAAAATTACAGCTCAGAAACAGGCCGTTTGGCCCTTCTTGTCTGTCCCGAACCATTTTTTGCCTAGTCCCACTGCCCTGCACTTGGACCATATCCCTCCACACCACTCTCATCCATGAACCCATCCAAGTTTTTCTTACATGTTAAAAGTGACCCTGCATTCCCCACTTTATCCGGCAGTTCATTCCACATTCCCACCACTCTGTGTGAAGAAGCTCCCCTCCGCCCTAATATTCCCTTTAAACGTTTTTCCTTTCACCCTTAACTCATGCCCCCTGGTTTTTTTTCTTCCCTATCCTCAGTGGAGTCTTTTGTAGTGCTACCAAAGTAAGTTTGTGCTCTGCAATGAAATAGAAAGAAAGGCTTACGTTTATACGATGCTTTTTATGACCACCGGATGTCACAGAACCAACGCAATCATGACTGCACCAGCTCTCTGTAGGAGCAGTTTAACTGGTGGTCTCCCACTCTCTTGGCCCTGTAAATTGTTCCTTTTCAGGAATGGTCTAATTCCCTTCTGAGTGCCTTGATTGAACCTGCTTCCAACACATTGTCACCCAGTACATTCCAGATACTGATCACTTGCTGTGTAGAAAAGTTCTTCCCCATGTTGCCATTGTTTCTTTTGCTAATTACCTTAAATCTATGCTCCCTCATTCTTCTTCTCATTTACCACCAATAGGACAGCTTTTTCCTGTCTCCTCTGTTCAGGTTGAGGTAATTTTAAGTACCTCTATCAGATCTCCTCTCAACTTTCTCTGAGGAAATCAGTCCCAACTTTTCTAGTCTATCTGCATAACTGTGGTTACTCATCTCTGGAACCATTCTTGTGAATTTTTCCTATGCTGTCTCTAAAGCCTTCATTTTCTTCCGAATATGTGGTACCCGGAATAAACCACAGTACATTAGATGAAGCTGAATCAGTGTTCAATACAAGTTAAAAGATGCTTTACGAGTAAGTAAGTACTTTCTGAAGTATATTTACTGTTGCAAAGTAGAAAATGCAACAACAAATTTGTACGCAGCAAGCTCCCATAAACATAGTCATTGCAAAATAATAATGGCCAGTTTTTTGATGTTGAGCGAAGGATAAATGTTGGCTAGGGCACCAAGAAAAGTTCTGCTACACCTTTCCAAGTAGCACCACAGGATCTCATACATTCACTCGAGCAAGCAGTGGGCTTCAGTTTAACATAAGATCTGAAAGACAGAAGCTCTATCAGTGCAGTATTCCCTCATTTTTTTTCATAGGATGTGAGCTAATGTCGTTGAACGAAGAAAATCCTATTTGTCTGTCCCACATGTAACTGCAGACCCACAGTGATGAGGCTGTTTCTTAACTGCCCTTTAAAATGTTTACATCTGCAACAGGTAGATTAGTGGGGAGGATATCAAGTAGGTTTTTCTCTCTTTTTGGTTTCCCACCATCTGCACAAACCCAGTCTAGCAGCTTTAGGACTTGGCCAGTTCAGTGGCTAATGGTACTATCAATAGTATAACTCTTCGTGAGTGGTACTGAAGCCTCCAACCATTCTGTGTCCTGCCAATCTGTCTTTTACCAAGTGGTGCTTACTATGGAGGAGTATCAGCTGGGCAGATAGCTGGTAATCAACGAGAGGCTTCCTAGTCCATGTCTGACCTGATGCCATGAAAATTCATGGGATCTTGAGTCAATGTTGAGAGCTAACAGGGCAACTTTGTCTTAACAGGTTACCACTGTGCTGCCATCTTTGGTGGATCTGTCCTTTTGCTGGGACAGGGCTTCCAGGATGGGACATAGTCTTATCCTATAGACTATGTCAGGTTGTTGCTTGACCTGTCCAGTGGATAACTTTTTCAATTTCAACTGTTAGAAAGTAGGACTTTGTAGGGTCCAATAGTGTTGGGTTTGCCATTGTTGTTTCTGGTACCTACTTTGATGTAGGGTAATCCATCCGCTTCATTCTTTTTTGTAGACTTTCTTGCAGATTTAATAAAACAGTGACATGCAAGACTATTTCAGAGTGATTTAAGAGTCAACCACATTGCTGTGGTCTGGAATTATGTGTATGCCAAACTAGGCAAATTTCCTTCCCTAAAGAGACATTTGTAAATCACATGGGATTTTACAACATTGACAATGGTTTTGTGGTCACTGTTACTGAGGTGAGCTGTTTAATTTCATTTTATCAACTGAATTTAAATTCCATCAGCTGCCATGGTGGCTTTCAAATCCATGTCCCCAGCGCAACAACCTGTACTTCTGGAGTACTGGTATTACCGACATTGCCACTCCACCACTGTCTCAACTAGCATGTCAGTTGTTTAAATTTTTGAAATCCTTTTTCAGTGATTTGAATTCCTTGGAGTGAGATGTCAGTCAAGAATATTGTGATTTGGAGGCAGCAATGCTGCCAATTGTGTCATGGCTGTTGCAGTTCTTCCAATCTAAAACTAATGCACCAAATGTCCACAAACCCCCAACACTAAGCGTCACATGTCTAGCTGCTATCTATATAGTGACAACCATCTTATTATGTATCTTTATATCTATAAAGAAACATCTTTAAAGAAGATGTTTATGTTAAGAAGAATTCTATGTTCTATGTTCTATGTAAGATGAAGAGTATAAAAGTAAATAAATGAATGAACATACAGTGACCAAGGTCACGAACATTTATGATTCTTGTGGTATTTGATCTCCTAGTACTGATAGATGTTACACAGTGGAAATTGATTAAATCCCTATACTTTGCAATTCAGTGAATGGCATTTGTTCCATAGTAACAAGAATCAGCAATTTGGTTTTCTGGTTTGTTTTGTCATTTAATCAGATTATTCCTGATCTATATCTCAACAATATTTACCCACTTTTATTCCCTATCCATTAATCCTTTTCTAGGTGCCAACTGTGACTCAGTAGATAGCGCACTCATTTTAGAGTTGTGGCTTAAGGCCAATGCAGGTCTTGAGCAGAAAATCAAAGCTGGCCTCCAAGTGCAGTCCTGGGTGAGTTCTGCGCGAGCTTTCAGAGCATTGCCCCTTTCCAGGTTAAAGTCCAACAGGTTTATTTGGTAGCATGAGCTTTTGAAGCGTTGCCTGGTCATCAGGTGATATTAGCTTTTTGATTGCCAACAGTGAAGGAGTAGCAACATAGTTCCAAGTCAGGATGTTTTGTAGCTTGGAGGGGAACATGCAATAGATGTTGTTCCCATCTATTGCTCTTGCCCTTCTTGATGGTAGAAGGTTTGGGTTTGGAAGATGCTGTTGAAAGCTTTGCTGAGTTTCTGTGGTGCACTTATAGCTGAAACACACTGATGCCACAATGTTGGAGGAGGGGGCCATTGATGAGTGGTTGAAGATGTTTGTGTCCAGCACCACTCTTATAGTCATACGCTGGGACTCATATAGTTCCCTAATATCCATAAGGGAAGGAAATTTGCCATCCCCTTGCTGGCCTATGTGTGATTCCAGATCCACAGTAATATGGTTGACTCTCCAATGCCTTTTGAAATGTAGGGATTGGCAATAAATGCTGGTCCGGCAATGTTGTTCACATTCTGTAACTGAATTAAAAAAATACTCTGTTGTATTTTTATAATTTTAGATATTTTGATTAGATCATCCACTCAACTATCAGAACTGATGGAAATAGAAGCCATATTTATAAAACATGACATATTAATTTACTGCTTTAAGTCTTGGTATAATTCTGGTAAATTTATGATGTCTCTCTTCCATCATCAGTATTTCTCTTCTGCAATTTGGGTATATTAATTCTTGCTTAATGTTGCTGCCTTCCTTATCAATAGGAATCCTTATCAATATCAATATATTCCTTATCAATATCAATTCCTTATCAAAACTTTGGTTAGGTTCTGTAGTACCTTTCCCCTCAGAGAAAATACCTTGGAAATCAATTGCTAAATTCAATAATCAAAATGGCTTTCAAAACAGAATAAAAGAAAATAAAAATACTAACTGTTTGTACTTATCTTCTGCTTGCCACTCTTGCTGCCCAATCCGCTCGCCATCTCCCTCTTCCTAATCCTCTGGCTTCTTGATCCTTCCATAAGCTAGTTCCCCACCTGGCCATCCCTCCCACTCAACACTTCCCTCTCCCGGACCCTTACAATGAGCAATGCCTGGGAGATGAGAAAGGCAGGGACAACCTGAGAGCAACTTTGAGTTACAGGGTATCTGGAGATAAGCCAGAAGTGGGAGGGTTGGAGAGCAGGAATGAGAGCGGCCAAGCCAAACCAGTGAAGTTTAGGTCACATAACCCTACATCTTACAGGGCACAAAACATATTGATGCATATCCACAGTGTTAAGTGCAAGTACTGCCGCAGGGATCAGTGCTGGAGCCTCAACTGTTTACCATTTACATAGATGTTCTGGAGGGGTGAGGGTGGCTGAGTGTAGGGTAACAAAATTTGCTGATGACAGGAAGATGAATGGAAAAGCAAATTGTGTGCAAAGCGTGGAAAGTCTGCAGAGAGATTTGGATAGGCTGAGTGAGTGGGCGAGGACCTGGCAGGTGGAGCATAATGTTAGCAAATGTGAGCTTATCCACTTTGGTAGAAATAATAGTAGGATGGATTATTATTTAAAAGGTGAAAAGCTGCAGCATGCAACAGTGCAGAGGGACCTGAGGGTCATTGTGCACAAATCACAAAAACCAGTCTGCAGGTGCTGCAGATGATCAAGAAGGCAAATGGAATGTTGGCCTTTATAGCGAGGGAAATGGAGTATAAAAGCAAGGTCTCCCTGCAACCGTACAGGTGAGGCCGCAACTGGAGCACTGTGTTCGGTTTTGGTCGCCGCATTTGCGGAAGGATATGTTGGTCTTGGAGGGAGTGCAGAGAAGGTTCACTAGACTTGTGCTGGAGATGAGGGGTTAGCCTATGAAAAGAGAGAGAATAGACTGGATCTGTACTCGTTGGAGTTTAGAAGGCTGAGGGGGATCTTATAGAAACATATAAGATAATGAAGGGGATAGATGGCGTAGAGGTAGAGAGATTCTTTCTGCTTTGAAAGGATAGCAAGATTAGAGGGCACAGCCTCAAAATAAGGGGGAGGGTGCGCAGTTTAGATCAGAGTTGAGGAGGAACTTCTTCACTCGAAGGGTGGTGAGTCTCTGGAATTCTCTGCCTGTTGAAGTGGTGGAGGCTCCCTGGCTGAATATATTTAAGTCACGGGTAGATACGTTTCTGATAGACAAGGGAATTAAGGGTTATGGGGAGAAAGCGGGAAAATGGAACTGATCCACTTCAGATCAGCCATGATCTTGTTGAATGGAGGGGCAGGCTCGAAGGGCTGGGTGGCCTACTCCTGCTCCTAGTTCTTATGTTCTTACTGGCTCCATTACAAAGACAACGTTAAAACAAATCAACTTAAAATGGAAAAACTTGAAATGAGAACTTATTGGAATCAAGAATGACAATAAACGTAGCCATGCTGGTTTTAAACATACTAGGCAGTGGTTCCAAACAGTGATGGTACTTTCTCCACCCCCATCCTTGCAATGCTTCCATTCAGGGGCAGCACGGTGGTTAGCACTGCTGCCTCTCAGCGTCAGGGTCCGGGTTCAATTCCTTGCTCAGTTCACCCTGTGGAGTTTGCATGTTCTCCTTGTGTCTGCATGGGTTTCCTCTCACAATCTGAAAGATGTCTGGTTAGGTGCATTGACCTGAACAGGCGCCAGAGTGTGGCGACTAGGGCAGTTTTTCAGCGACTTCATTGCAGTATTAATGTGAGCATTTCTTGTGGATAATAATAAATAAACTTTGAATATTCTCTGTAATTATCCTGCTCATCCACTCCAATCCTTGCTGGATCCAAAAACAAAGAACAAAACAGCACAGGAAACAGGCCCTTCGGCCCAACGAGCTCGCGCCGCCACCTCGATGTTCCCACTTCTACCCATGATCCCTGGCTATGTTTGTAGAACTATTCAGGAAAACCAATCAAGTTCCTCCTATAGTGCTGTCAGAATAGGTTTGTGATACATGAAGGAAAATAAATAAAAGCATATTTACTTAGGGGGAGATGATGGCATCACTGGACTATTATACCAGAGATCTAAGCTAATGCTTTGGGAACTGGGTTCAAATCCCATCATGACAGCTGGTGCAATTTAAATTCAATTAATCAATCTCAAATTGAAAGCCATGAGACCATTGTCAATTGTTCTAAAATCCATTTGGTTCACTAATATTCTTCACGGAAAGCAATCTGGTGTCCATACCTGGTTTGACCGATGCATGACTCCAGATCCATAATAATATGTTTGACTTTCAACTGCCTCTAAAATGACCTAGCCAGCTATTTGGGATGTTGAACAAATGCTGGCCTTGCTGATGGCGCACATCCCATGAAAGAGTAAAATGAAACATGATCTAAAAGGGTCCAGTGAATGGAGCAATGCAATTATTCTGGGACATGCAGAAAAAGATACTGGCACGCTTAAATCTTAGTTAAATATTCAAGATGATGTTAATAGAGATCAACCGTTACCACTGACAAAGGACAACTTTGCGGCACTTGAGACGAACTTTGCCTTTCCAGCATTGACGTGTTCAGTCATTCAGTGCGGCAAATTATGTCATCTGATCATACCAATGTTCTAAGGCTGCATCACGATCCCTCACAGATGGATGGATGCGAGCCAGAAGAGACAAAAGTAATCAAGAAGAATAATAGAATTTTCTTTACCTCAAAGATGTTGTAGGTGATACTTCAGATTTTAGAGATTTGATCACAGCTTGGTCACACCCCATCTGGAATACTGTTGATTTTTGGTCACCTAAACTCTGGAAAGATGTATTGGCCTTGGGAAGCTCATGGTGCACATTTACCAGAATGATTGAAGGCAGTAAAAGTTTAAATTATGAGGACAGGTTGCATAAAGATCCCTTGTTTGTTGAGACCTTTCAAAATCTGTTCTTTGGGCAAAACTGGCACTTGTCGTTTGTCTATTCCTAGTTGCACTTGAGAAGGTGGTGGTGGTGTGATGCCATCTTGAACTGCTGTCGTCCATGTGGTTTAGGCACATCCACAGTACTGTTAGAGAGGGAGGTCTAGGAATTTGATTCCGTGATTTGATCGAATGGTTATAAAGTTTTAAGTCAGGATATGTGTGACTGGGAGGGGGAATAGGTAGGTGGTTATGTTCTTTGTGTCTCCTGCTTTTGTTGTTCTAGGTGGCTGCAGGTTTGAAAGGTGCTTGCAACAGCAGCATCCACAAAGAAACTTTGCTGTCTGAATTATTTCCTCTAAAACAAGAGGAAATAATATTAGAGCTTTGTCATTTAGGAGTGAAATCAGAACAAATCTTTCATAAAAAGCACAATGGAGTGGCAGCGTAGTTAACACTGCTGCCTCACAGCACCAGGGACCAAGATTTCGATTCCTGCTTGGGTCACTGTCTGTGTGGAATTTGCACATTCGCCTCCATGTCTATGTGGGTTTCCTTCGGGTGCTGCAGTTTCCTCCCACAGGCTGAAAAATGTGTAGGTTAGGTGCATTAGCCATCCCTCTGTATCCGAACAGGTGCTGGAGTGTGGTTACTAGAGGATTTTCACAGTAACTTCATTCCAGTGTTAATGTAAGCCCACTTGTGACAAAAATAAATAAATAGGAAACACAATTGCTTGATATGCAGCACCCACCGCACATTCCCAAAAGAAACACTACAGATGCTGGGTCAGTTTAGATTTTTAAGAGATTGATGGATTTTAGTTGAGTAAAGTTTAGAGCAAAGGTGAATGGATGACTTGGAAGAAAGTTAACAGGCCATTTGTACTCTACTCATCCTGAAAACACCTGAAATACCCCAAAATTTCTGTTTATTTGATATTCTGTTCTAATAAGCTTCCTTTTGCTAATAATTAACCATTAGATGTATCCATTCCTACAGACTAATCAGGGGAATATATGGAGTGTAATATGGCTGTTTGGTTTAAGTTCGGGTGCACCTTGATTATTGCCTGTGTATGTTAATGAAGATTGCTTCTTTTGATGGCAGGAAATTCGAAATGAATCTCAAGACTTCCCGTATAAAGTAGCCAAATATCCAGAAAACCGGGTTCGAAACAGATACAGAGATGTCAGCCCTTGTAAGTAGAATGTTGCAGAAGTTATACTCTGTAATCTCCACATGGCTTAATCCACAGAGACAGTTGCATGTTTCAGACCTATTGATGACATTAACAATCAAGTTGACATATGTTGATGTCTTGTCTTGACTTGCACATGCAGAGTCAAAACTGTGTTGCCTTCAGATGAAGTAGGCAACAGTAATTGCTCTGGGGCATACAGATGTAATTCAATCCTGTTTCAAAGTTGTACATTTATTTTTCTGAGTGCAAATTTTTAATGGCACCTATGCTTGTCACACTATAATGGCATCCTTCTGCTCATAATGACACTGGCAGAAAGTGTAATTTCAGGGTGATAAATTAAAAAACTGCCTCTGTAAACCTAACTGAATATTGGAATTTGTAATGAAGTCAATGCAAAATACATATTTTTTGTAGGAATTACTGGTTGATTCTTTTTTCTTCAAGTATCCTTGCCTTTGATCTACCAGTGAAGAGACACAAGTATTTTTACTAAGACCTAATGTGCTCTCTCAACTGGATTTAAAATAATCCAGGATGCTATTTGAAGATGAGCAAAGACATTTACCAAAAGTTCTGAATGAAATGGCACCATTAAAAAGCAATTTATTTAGTCATTTATCTCATTACTATTTGTGGAATCCTTATTTGTATAAATTGGCTGCCACTATTGTCCACATTATATGTGTTACATTTTAAATGTGTATAAATGGCTGTGAAGAACCTTGGATGTCCTGGGCATGATATGAATGCAAGTTTGTTTTTTTGCTTAAAATACCTGACTCCATAAGCTGGTCTAATTAATGCATGTTGGCAGATAGTTCTACTATGAGGGTTGCATCCTCACCCCAGAGACGGAATCTTATCACCATTCAAGCCATTCACTCCATCCCCTTGCAGTGATGGAGATTTGGTTGGCCGCTAAGTTCTCTGACCTTACTGCAGTGGGAATGTGGCATGAACAGCAGGTGAAATCACATCTTGGGTGTTTGGGTCAGTGTTTATCCAGCAGAAGTCACTGCACAGGTCTATACGGTTAAACACTGTTATTGTTTACATAAAGAATTTTGATCTGTATGAGCATGAAGACTAATAAGTACCTAATGTGGAACATGTCAATTCTATGCAAATTCTACAGCTGTCTGCTGGTTGTTGTTCAAATGGAATGTGAAAGTGTTTCAGCTGTTTCCAGTAAATGGTGTTTCCTCTTAACGATTAACTACTGTGAGACAATCCTCTAGAGAGTTCTTATCTATGTCAGCTGTGATTTATCTTCTTCTTGCAAGTTGCATCAGAGTATTATACCTATAAGGTTAAAGTTGAGGTTGTAATTTATTTATGAGCTCACATGATACCTAAACAATATTGAGTGGACCAAGAGTAGCTGTTGATGTATGTTGCAGCCTTGAAACTATACCAGCAGATCTCCTAGGCATAGTGGTATTGTTACTGTATTAGTAATCCAAAGATCCAGGGTAATGTGGGGAATTGGGTTCCGGTCTCACCATGGCAGATGTTGAAATTTGAATTCAATAAAAACCTAGAATTAAAAATTAAAGATAACCATTGTCGATTATTGTAAAAACCGATCTGTTTCACTCATGTCCTATAGGGACGGAAAGTCTGCCATCCTTATTTGGTCTGGTCTGCATGTGACTCCAGGCCAACAGTAATATGGTTAACTCTTCCTTCTGAAATGGCCCAGTAAGCTACTCAGGGCAATTAGGGGTAGTAACAAATGTTAGCCCAGCCAGAAATGCCCACATTCCCATGAACTAATTAAAAAATATATGAATTTCTATCTAGAAAAAAAATGACCTGAAGTGTTCAAAGTTCATTGTTTGCATAGTCTCAGAGTGTTTTAGCAAATATTTTCTTCCACTGAATTTTCAACACAAACATAGAGGTTTATGAGTAAAAATGAAATACCATCTTCATACATTGTAGCTGTTTTTTTTAACTTAAAAACAAAGAAACCCAACTTAATCACAAATGTCTATGTGTAGTTTGTAATGGAAACATAGCATTTGTTGATAAATTTACATGAATGTCAGATTGGCCTACATTTAACCTTGCCTCCTAATTCACCTTCCAGCATAGTTTTAAAGCCTTCTGGGGAGAAGTAAAAACAAAAGAGTTCTCAAAATCTCTTAAGGACAAGGAGTACACCTTCTACACACATGAAACTGGTAAACAGGTTTGCGTACCTGGAAACTGTGCATGCTGCACATGTTCAGAATGCACAGGTGTGGTTGAAGCCCTGTTTGACTGTTGACTTAAACATATACAGTGTTAGCTATGACACTTGTGATGATGTTTTAAAGGGACACAAAGGATAAGCCAATGAGTAATTTCTACAGCATTATTATGATGATTGCTCTCTTAATTTTAAAATTTTATTTTGGACAAATGAGGAACATTTGTTCAAGAAACAGTTTCCATAATTTATCAGCATAATGGAAAAATGTTTATACACAAATTGTAGACAAATCATTTCCTGTTATAATTCGTCATTTAAATTGCAGTGGGAAAAAATTTTTATGGATGGGAAGTGTATATACAGACTTTTTAATGATTGTATTATGTATATTTGTTAACTTTTATAAAATTGAAGAAATTGGAAATGAAATTAAGCTCATTAGAAGGCAAGTGTTACACAATGTATGTTCAAGTATTCTGTGTTCCACTGAGTTACACAGCTCTGGCTGAGTTCTACAAATAGTAAGAGCTGATGTTGTAAAATCCAAATTGAAGATTTAAAAAAAAAATGACTTACTGGCTGGAATTGTGCACGTTAATATTTTGGCATTTTACTCTTTTGTTTGAAGAGTACTGTGTACTTATTTGAATGTAGAATTCCAATTTGTGTAACAAATAGACTGACTATAAATATATCTCTAGCACTTCCTATCCAAGTTTAGATTTTTTTAAAAAAGTCATTCTCTCAATGTGGGTGATGACTACTGCCCATTCCTAATTGCCCCTGAGAAGGTGTTAGTGAGTTGCCTTCTTGAATCATGAAGTGCATGTGGTGTAGGTACACCCACCGTGCTGTCAGGGAGAAAGTTCCAAGAATTTGACTGAGTGACTGCAAAGGACGGAGATATATTTCCAAGTCAGTATTGTGTGTGGCTTGTATGGGAATGTCCAGGTGTTGGTATTTGCATGTGTTTCTTGCCTTTGTCCTACATTATTGTGGTTTGAAGATGCTGTCTAAGAAGACTTGGTGAGTTCTTGCAGAACATATTGTAGATGGTACGCACTGTTGCCACTGTTTGTTGGTGGTGGATGAAGTGATTGGCACTCCATCCACAAACAATCACAGGTTACTTTATATGGTTGGTGCCAAGCTTCATGACTGTTGGAACTACAGTCATCCAGTCAATATTCCATTGCAATCCTGACTTCTACCTTGTAGATGATGGACAGGTCTTGGGAGTTAGTTACTCATTATAGGATTCTGAGCTTTGACTTGCTGTTGTAACCAGGATATGTATAAGAACAAAAGAACTAGGAGCAGAAGTAGGCCATCTGGCTCCTCAGCCTGCTCTGCCATTCAGTAAGATCATGGCTGATCTTTTTGTGGATTCAGCTCCACTTACCTGTCTGCTCACCGTAACCCTTAATTCCACTACTGTTCAAAAATTTATGTATTCTTGCCTTAGAAACATCAATGAAGTAGCCTTAACTGCTTTACTGGGCAGGGAATTCTACAGATTCATTACTTCTT
Source organism: Sphyrna mokarran (assembly GCA_024679065.1). NCBI lineage: Eukaryota > Metazoa > Chordata > Chondrichthyes > Carcharhiniformes > Carcharhinidae > Sphyrna > Sphyrna mokarran. The sequence goes on along the minus strand of JAGIQG010000007.1, from coordinate 13,796,035 downwards.
ATGTGAAGATGTTCGTCCTCAACTCAGTCCTAAATCTGCTTCCCCTTATTTGAGACCATGCCCCCTAGTTCTAATTTCACCCGCCAGTGAAAACAACTTCCCTATTTCTATCTTATCTGGTCCCTTCATAATCTTATGTTTCTATAAGATCTCCCCTCGTTCTTCTGAATATGTGGCTAGTCCAGTTCAGTTTCTGATCAGTGTTAATGCCTAGGATGTTAATCGTAGGGATTCAACAATAGTAGTGCCATTGAGTGTGAAGGGGCAATGGTTAGATTCTCTTTAGTTGGCATTTGTATGGCATGAATGTTACATGCCACTTAAGCCTAAGCCTGGATGTGTCTAAATCTTGCTGCATTTTGATTTGATCTGCTTCAGTATTTGAGGAAACATGAATGGAGCTGAACATTTTGCAGTCATCAATGGCCTTCTCCACTTCTGACCTTATGAAGGACAGGAGGACACTGATGAAACAGCTGAAGATAGCTAGGCCTAGGCCACTTTTCTGAGGAATTCCTATAGTGATGTCTGCAACTGAGATGATTGCCCTCCAACAGCCACAACTTTGTGCTAGGTATGACTCCAATCAGCATAGTGTTTTCCCCTTGATTCCCATTAGCCCCAGTTTTGCTCGGGCTCCTAAATGTCAAGGGCAGTCATTCTCGCCTCATCCCTGGGCCAAGTGGTCAAATGTTACATACAGTACTCCGGTTATGGTCTCATTGAGGCCTTCTACAATCCTAGTAAAACCTGCTTGCTTTATGTTCCATCCCTTTTGCGATAAGCACCAAAATTTACTTGTCACCTTAATCACTTGCTGGACATGCATAATAATTTTTTTGTAATTCGTGAGTCAAGATGCCCAGATTCCTCTGTAAATACTGAGTTCTGAATTTTTTCTCCATTTACCATTTTTCTATTCTTCGTGCTAAAATGAACCACTTCACATTTAGCCATGTTATTCGCCATCTTTCAAATGTTTGCTCATTCGCGTAATTTGCAGACTCTACTACTACTTGACAACTTGCTTTCCTATCTATTTTTGATTTGATTTATTATTGTCACATGTATTAGTATAAAATAGAAAGAATTGTTTTTTGTGTGCTATACAGACAAATCCTGCTGTTCATAGAGAAGGAAAGGAGAGTGCAGAATTTAGTATTACAGTCATAGCTTGGGTGTGGAGAAAGATCAACTTAGTGCGCGGTAGGTCCATTCAAAAGTTTGATGACAGCAGGGAAGAAGCTGTTCTTGAGTTCGTTGGTACATGATCTTAGACTTTTGTATTTTTTCCTGATAGAAGATGATGGAGGAGAGCATGTCCGGGGTGCATGGGGTCCTTAATTATGCTGGCTGCTTTTCCGAGGCAGTGAGAAGTATATGCCGGGTCAATGGATTGTAGGCTGATTTGTGTAATGAACTAGGCTTCATTCACAATGCTTTGTAGTTCCTTGTGGCCTTGGGCAGAGCAAGAGCCATACCAAGTTGTGATACAAGCAGAAAGAAACCCATACATCTTGTTGGAGGAAACCCATGCAGACTCCACAGAGACAGTGACCCGAGCCAGGAATCGAACCCACAGCACCCTGGAGCTGTGAAGCAGCAGTGCTAACCACTGTGCTACACTGTGCCGCCCCAAAGGTCTTAGGTCTTGGACATGATAAACCTGGGTGGTATTTGGAGAGAAACTATAGAAAGCAGAGTGTTCAAGGACTGGGATGGAGTCATGGTTAAATTTAGCTTTGTGGAAAAGAGAGAAATGGGAGAAGCAGCTGAATGGATAGCTTTTATCTTTATGATAGAAAAACCTATGTGCTTCTGAAAATGTTTAAAAAGATGTTCAGTTACAAGTGGTGTACTGCAGGGATCTGTTTTGGGGCTATTGCTGTTTGTTGCTTTTATAGATGACCTAGATGAAGGTGTAGAAGGATGGGTTAGTAAATTTGCGGATGACACTAAAGTCAGAGGAGTTGTAGACAGTGAGGATGAATGTTATAGTTTGCAGAGGGACGTAGATAAACTGCAGAGCTGGGCTGAGAGGTGGCAAATGAAGTTTAATGCAGAAAAGTGTGAGGTGATTCACTTTGGAAGGAGTAACAGGATTACAGAGTATTGGGCTAATGGAAGGACTCTTGGTAAAGTGGAATCTTGGTGGACATATACATAGATCCCTGAAACCCAGAGGAGGAGGTTTACCAGGATGTTGCCTGGTATGGTGGGAAGGTCTTATGAGGAAAAGCTGAAGGACTTGAAGTTGTTTTTGTTAAAGAGAAGAAGGTTGAGATGTGACCTGATTGAGGCATATAAGATGATCAGAGGATTAGATAGAGCGGACAGTGAGAGCCTTTTGCCTCGAATGGTGATGGCTAACACGAGGGGGCATAGCTTTAAATTGAGGGGTGATAAATATAGGATGGATGTCAGAGATAGGTTCTTTACTCAGAGGATATTAAGGGCATGAAATGCCCTGCCCGCAGCAGTTGTGGACTTGTCAACTTTAAGGGCATTCAAACAATAATTGGATAGGCATATGGATAATATTGGAATAGTTTAGCTTAGAGGGTCATTAGATTGGTTCACTGATCAGCACAACATCAAGGGCTGAAGGGCCTGTACTGCACTGTTATGTTCTATGTTATAGGTGAGAGTAGAGGGGATAGGGGAGAATAATGTGAGGAGGTAGTAAATAGTGGTAAAACAAATCCAAGATTGCCTTTCAGGATGACCACGGAGTCATGGGTAGCTAAGAATGAGATAGATGAAGCCGTGGAAGGCTTGCATTTCATTGTAAGGCTTGTTCCCTTTGATTCTCATTTAAAGAGTAAAAGTGCTATTACCATCAAAGGGACTTTCCACAGTGATTCACAGTAGTTGAAAAGAACAGAGTAATGAAAGTAATGACAACTTCACTTTTTAAAAGAATTCTTTTAGCAAAAGAGGCAGCTGAGGTTAATGCTTCACTTTTCCTGGCCAGTTCCACCCTCTGTTTCACTGTACCTTTATGACTAGCACAAATTTCAATCTGTTGGATTCTCCTTTCTCAGGCTTATGATTGACTGCACTTGCACCATTTCATGAATGTTCTAAGTTCATTGGTTTACATGTAAGTTGGTTAAAAATTAATTTTTTGCAGTTGAGTAATTTTTAAACTCATGTTGTGTTAAATATTTCTTGGAAGACTTTTGAGAAGAGCTACAGGATCATGTCTTAGGTGGTTTGGTTACTGGAAAGATTCCCCACGAACAATATGATGCCCTAGATGAAAAATCCACAATTCCTCACAAAACTCACCAAAAATTACAGCCATAAGCCTGGTCTTGTCACATTTGGTGGCATGACACTTGGTGATGCCAACTTTGTCAGATGTGTGGGATATATTTCAGTGAAAACTCTGATATAGATTGTGACGGGTCTTTCTTCAGTTTGTTGCTGCTTTCTCTACACCATCACGTTGTGCCTAATACAGTGAAATGAGAATGTTGATTTGCTGTTCAGATGTTTTTATGGGCTGATAGTGATGAAGATTGTTCTCTGTCTTGTCCCCGCTCATAAAATCATAGAAACCCTACAATGCAAGAGGCTGCCATTCAGCCCATTGGGTCTGAACCGACAACAATCCCACCCAGGCCCTATCCCTATAACCCGACATACTTACCTGCTAATCCCTCTAATCTAGTATCCCGGGGACAATAAGGGGCTATTTAGCATGGCTAATGCACCTAACTTGCACATCTTTGAAGTGTGGGAGGAAACTGGACTACCTGAAGGAAACACATACTGACACGAGGAGACTGTGCAAACTCCACACAGATAGTTAGCAAGCTAGGAATCAAACCCAGGTCCCTGGGACTGTAAGCAGCAGAGTTAACCTCTATGCCACATGCTACCTGGAAGATGCTTGATTTCCCTCTTGACCGCACCTTTCAGTGGCTATATCTGGGGTATTAGGGAAGATGTGTGATATTAGATTCCTTTATCCCTTTCTTTTGGAGCATCTTCGTCTAAGCATTTGAATCCTTACTTGGGTTTCTGTGGGAAAATTCCTTTCTTTTCAGAAGAGGAACATTGAAGAAAAACAGAAGAGAAAATGCTGGATGTTCTCAGCAGTCTGGTAGCATCTATAAGAAAAGAGTTGGTGTTTCAAAAGCTTTGACAAATGATCATCTGGATTTGAAATGTGAACTCTGTTCTCTCCTTACAAATGCTGCCATATGTGCTGAGATTTTCCAGCATTTTCTCTTTTGGTTTCAGATTCCAGCATCCACAGTAATTTGCTTCTGTTCATTGAGGAAAAACAGGGCATGTAAATATCAATCCCTAAACACAATTTCTCAAATGCAGGCATGAGGCATAGAAATACTGAGGGGCTACATTGGGAAAATACATAATTGGCAGGTACTGAAAGAAGTTTATGTCAGTGAGATGGAGGAGGAAGCATATTAAGAGAGATGAGACATGCTTTTTGATTGACTAGCCAAAAGAGATGGAATGCATTGCACAGGGAAATACATTGATACAGATATGAAAGGTGGATCATGACCAGTGTTTCTTTAAACTTTGTGAGTGCTTTGTTGTGTAGCAACTGGAAACGTGCCATGCAAACATCAAACGGGCTGCTCGCAAGCAATCCGAAGGGACAGTGCAGTGTGGTAAATGGGCCACAGGAATTAGAGGGAAGGTTGATCATGACAAATGCTGGTAAACAATATGATTCAGAACTGTAGAATTAATTCAAGATAGAAAAGCAAAGATTGGAGCCAAAGAGAAGTAAGTGAATGGATGGGAATAATTTCATAATACTGGTACACCATAATATGACAGAAAATCAAAAGTCATTTCCATTAAAACAAATAGAATCATATCATAGAACCCTACAGTGCAGAAAGAGGCCCTTCGGCCCATCGAGTCTGGGCTGACCACAATCCCACCGAGGCCCTATCCTCATATCCCTACGTATTTTACCTGCTAATCCCTCTACCCTGTGCATCTTAGGACACTAAGGGGCAATTTTAGCATGGCCAATTAACCTAACCCGCACAACTTTGGACTGTGGGAGGAAACTGGAGCACCTGAGAAGAATGTGCAAACTCCAAACAGACAGTGACCCGAACCAGGAATTGAACCCAGGTCCCTGGAGCTGTGAAGCAGCAGTGCTAACCACTGTGCTACTGTGCCACCTGTAAATAGGCAAGACATTTATTTAACTCTTCAACAACCTCGTGATAGTAAAAAGATATTTGTTTTAATGGCATATTGACAAAAAAATTGCATTGTAATATCTAGCATTCATCGTTTAATGTTCTCCAATAACCTACAAATATGCAAATAATTTGTCTAAAGATCTCTGCTGATAGAATCGCCTGCGGAGCCATAATATGAACTGTCTAACCAAACTTTCTTTTATATAATTTTATGTTAAGTGGTTGTCTGAAAAAACATGCCATGATGCACATCACTAAAGTGATGGAGAAATTAAACTATTTTGCAGTCATAGTTGGGAATCGTTATGCTTCAGCTTTCTTTATTTCATGCTTTGTAAAGATCAGCATCAATATCTCTTAAAATGTCTCCAAATTTAAATGTTAGATTTTACATTAACATTCCTCAACATTTGAGACATTCAGGATACCATGCAGAAAATATGAAATGAGTCAAACTTTAAGCCTTGCCATTATAATATTTTGAATGCAAATTTTATTTAAATGATGACTAAGCACTTCTACAAAAAGGAAACAAACAGGAACAGTGAGGAATTCAGTAAAAGTAAAGTTTATTTATTAGTCACAGTATTACATTAATACTGCAGTGAAGCTACTGTGAAATTCCCGTAGTTGCCACACTCTGGTATCCTTTCATGTCAATGCATCTGAACAGTATGCCCTTCAGATTGTGGGAGGAAACTGGAGCACCCAGAGGAAACCCATGCAGACACTGGGAGAATGTGCAAACTCGACACAGACAGTGACGCAAGCCGGGAATCAAACCTGGATTCCTGACGCTGTGAGGCAGCAGTGCTAGCCACTGTGCTGTCTTTCACTTTCCCTTCTAACCAATCTTGATGGACTGGAATTTGAATTTGAATAAATGAGTTGAGGTTATGGAGAACAGGCAAGGAAATATGTTTTTTAGGTCACATTCAGATTGGCCATCATCTTACTGAAATGACAGAGCAGGCCTGATGGACTGCATTGCTTACTCCTACTCCATTTCCTTATGTTACATGCCTATAATGGTTATTATATGCCAAGACACCAGCTGCAATGAACATTACCATTATTTTTCCAAGCTTGTATCTTGCCAAGCCTTTATGACACACCACTTTTTTTTTCAGGGTTATTAATTACTGTCCAATCTGATCATATTGGGCCTGATTTTACGATTTCTCATTCTAAGTGCTGAATCTGGGTCCAGTTCATGTACTTGGAAATCTGCTTTCAGGCATCTCCATACGCACTTTGCGGCTCTGACTTGGGCTGTGGCAGAGCTTAGTATGACCAAAATGACTGGAGCTCTGAACTGCGCATGTGCGGTTGAAAAAAATTTGAAAAGATGCAGCCACATCAGATCGCTCCCAGGCTGTAGAAAACGGAAAAGGCAGCCTGGGAGCAAAAAGCAAGAGTGACGGCCCATAAACATCACTGTCTCCCTTATCTGTCCATCTGTTTTCCCTCCTCCCACCAGCTACCAGACTGATCATGATCTTCCCTCCCCCCGATTGCCTGCAGAGTGGCAGCGAATCCCCCCTTAACCCTCAGCCCCATCCCACAGACATCCATCTGGCCCGCCAAACCGCACCCCTTCCCCCACCAAAAGCAGAGAATGATCTGGCCTCAGTACCCCCCTCCCCTCACAGAGAATGATCTGGCCAGCCTTCCTTTCCCCCCACTACCGATCTGAGTCAGAGAGCCATTGGAAGCGTTGAACTCGTATCTTCAGCAGCTGAGTGCCCAGAACAGACTTTTATTCAGCGCGTCCGTTTTGGCACGATTCTGGATTGGCAAATGCGGAGATAAAGGGAGAAATGCTGATAAAGTTTGGCAGGTGGTTCATTAATTCAGTTGAAATGCATGCAAATGCATTTAAATAGTCATTGCGCCCATTTCGGGCGCGAATTGGATCGTGGCCAATTTCTGGGTGTCAGTAAAGTGGTCATCTGCACGGACATGGCCTCACACCCAACTTTACCACATTTTTGCACCCAAAAATGGACGCGACGCAATGGTAAAATCAGGCCCATTGTTTCCCTCTTAGATTATTTGTTTGACTCACTAAGGCTTTTTCGAAGGCACCTTCCAACCCCTGATCTCCATCACCTAGCAGGAAAAGGCAATACATACATAGGAACAACACCACCTGCAAGTTTATCCTAAATCATGCACCACTCTGACTTGGAACTTCATTGCCGCTGGGTCAAAATCTTGGAGCTGTCTGATATAGATGAGAAGGTGGGATGGAATGATGAGTAAGTTTGCAGATGATACCAAAACTGTTAGAGTAGTTAACAATGAAGAAGGACATTGGTTACCGGAAGATATAGGTGGATTGGTCAGATTGGCGAAAGAATAGAATGTGAGGTAATGCACTTTGGAAGAAGTAACAAGACAAGGGAATATTTAATGAATGGCAGGAAGGCCAGAAGAAGAGATGGATCTTGGAGTACTTATTCATAGGTTTCCAAAAGCAGCTGAGCAGGTGAATGTGATAGATAAGAAGGCATATGGGACACTTGCTTTTACCAGTCTTGGCATAGAGTTTAAGAGCAGGGAGGTTACGTTGGAGCTATACAGAATGTTGGTTAAACTATAGCTAGAATGCTGTGTGTAGTTCTGGTGCCTCATTATAGGAATGTGATTGCATATAGGGGAGATTTACCAGAGTATTGCCTGGGATGCAGCATTTAAGTGATAAGGAAAGGTTGGATAGAGTTGAACTGTTTTCTTTAGAGCAGAGAAGGCTGAGGGGGGAACATGATTGAGATGTATAAGATTATGAGGGGTTTGGACTGGGTGAGTAGGAAGCATTTGTTCTCCCTTGGTTGAGGGGTCAGTCACAAGGGAGTATTATGTAGGATGAGGGGCAGGAGATTCAGAGAGGATTTGATAGAAATCTTTTTCACTCAGAATGGTGGGAATTTGGAATACATTGCCTGGGAAGGAAGTGGAGGCTGAAAACTTTACAATGTTTAAAAAATATTTGGGTGATCACATGAAAAATCATAATATTCAAGGATTTGTGATAATGGGACTAGCGTGATTTTAGTGATAGTTATTGTCAGTGCAGACCTGATGGGCAGAAGGACTTATTCTGTGCTGTATGATTCTTATGATTCTCCCCAACAGCACTACGGATGTTTCTACAACACATGGCCTGTAGCTATTCAAAAGGGCAGCTTGCCATCACCTTCTCAAAGGCAATTAGGGATGCACAATAAATGTCAACTTAGCAGCGACACCTACATCTCATGATCTAATAAAAGGAAAATTGCCTTCTAATGAACTATTTTAATCATGTTGAAGTTCATTTTCAATGGCACATATTTAGTGTCTGTCTCTGAAAACTACATTGCCATTGAATTGTCACAGAGGATATTCCTTTTATGTGCATAATGTTATCTCAGTTATATCTATCATATATTCTATTAAATAGAACATGGAACATTACAGCGCAGAACAGGCTCTTCGGCCTTTGGTGTTGCGCCGACCAATTATGAAAAAAAAAGCAATGACCCTCCAAACTAAACCATTCCCTTCTCTTCCATAAACTTATCAACTAACCTCTTAAACGCCACCAAACTTGGCGCATCTACAACTGCCGCAGGCAGGGCATTCCACTCCCTAACCACCCTCTGGGTAAAGAACCTACCTCTGATATCCGTCCTATAACTATCACCCCTTAATTTAAAGCTGTGTCCCCTCGTGCTAGCTTTCTCCATCCTAGGAAAAAGGCTATCACTGTCCACCCTATCTAAACCTCTAATCATCTTATATGTTTCGATTAGGTCCCCTCTTAGCCGCCTCCTTTCTAACGAAAACAACCTCAAATCCCTCAGCCTCTCCTCATGAGACCTGCCCTCCATACCAGGCAACATCCTGGTAAACCTCCTCTGTACCCTCTCCAATGCCTCCACATCTTTCTTATAATGTGGGGACCAGAACTGCACACAATACTCCAAGTGCGGCCGCACTAGAGTTTTGTACAGTTGCAACATGACGTTGCGGCTCCGAAATTCAATCCCCCTACCAATAAAAGCTAAGACTCCATATGCCTTCTTAACAACCTTATCGACTTGATTGCCAACTTTCAGGGATCTATGCACATATACACCAAGATCCCTCTGTTCATCAACACTATTAAGAATCCTACCATTAGCCCTATACTCTACACATTTATTATTCCTGCCAAAGTGCATTACCTCACACTTTTCTACATTAAACTCTATTTGCCACCTCTCGGCCCAGCTCTGCAACTTGTCCGAGTCTCTCTGCAAACTATAACACCCCTCTTCACTATCTACCACTCCACCGACTTTGGTGTCATCCGCAAATTTACTAAATGATAAAACAATCTAATATTCTTTATTCTAGCATTCATATCAGGCCCAGTTTAAACATAACCACTAAAATCGCTCATATCATAGAACTAAGTAACTTGCTTCATTGAAGGTGCACTACCTAAAAATCAGAGCTATTAAGTGAGCATCACCGCAGGATATATACCTCATTTATTGATTTGATAAATTGTGTAAACCCCTTTTGCACACTAAAATAAACTTACAGCAAAATAGATGATTGCTTCATGATAAATGGCAATTTCTTCTCCCCCAGCAGTTAACGAGTTAAGCAGCTGTGTTTATGTGTAGGCTGCATCAAGAACTATTCATAGTATTACATTAGTTCGAGTTTCTGAAACAGTGATGTCATCTTTCCGAGAACACTAGGGCCTTGGTTTACCAGAAAGAGTAGAACTTTTCCTGTTGACACCTGAAATGTAAGCATTGTTAACGTGATTATGGAAACATTATTGAATCCTTAAAGAGGTAGAAACTGGCTGAATGTGTCTTTTTGGAAAACAGCTTATTTAAAAGGAGTCGTCTACTGTTTTACCATTTTAGTTTTGTATGACTATTGAATATTTTTGTAGTCATTTTAGACTGGAGAGTGCTTTTCATGCTTAATTTTCTGTGTGTGTTTAAAAGCACAGGTTGAATAAAACATTATATTATGCGCAAATATGATTTGCAGTACATTGTGAAGTAGAACTGCACTTATTATATGAGATCCTGATAAAGACAAACATTAATGATCAGGAGTACATGGGTTTAAATTGCTCCAAATTAGATTGTTGTAATTTTTTTTGTCTCTTTTTATAAATCATTCTGACCTACAGAATGCTGACAGGGAATTTAAACCATTTTGCCTTAAATATTCAACTTGCCTTAAGTTGTTTTATAGAATATATGACAGAGGAAAATGATGATAAATTTCATTTATTTTTAGGCTTGCTTATAATAGTGGCAACTTAAATGTTACCACAAGTAGAATTATTATTCACTGTACATTCCTTCACACCCACCCACGCTATACAGCAGTTTGAGATTCCTGGCAAATTTGATTTTCTGCTTTACTAGCAGATCGCTGGTGCATTGCTTACAAATTCTAGGTTTTGTTCTTGTGCAGTGTATTAGATCAAGTAACATTATAAGAAAACATTGACCAATACTGGGAGTGTTGCTGAGATTTCACACTAGTACAGGCCCAGGAGTCTAGTAGTACTGGCATACGATGAGGGAACTTTTGGTTTTGCGGTATATTTGTGGGGCATCAGGGGTAAGAGTAATGAGGTGGCTGTCATTGGGGAGCAGCGGAGAGGAATGTTCTTAACAACACTAGGGAAAATCTTTGAAAGTGATGTCCTTAACTGGAACTTTGAGATTGTACACCCATTTACAAAAATAGATTAGTATGGCATTTCAGTAAAATACTGAAATATTGCAGTTGTTAGATGTTGTGCTTACCTATACGGTGGTATCCTTTCTAATGTTTGCCAAATTGCACCATCAACAACAGGTTAACTTTTCTTTCATGTTCATTTTATCTCATGCTAGGAACTGCTGAAATCAAATTGACTTTCCTTTAGAGTCACAGACATCGTCACAGAGGTTTACAGCATGGAAACAGATTCTTTGGCTCAACGTGTCCATAACACCCAGATTTACTATTAATATTAAGCTAGTCCCAATTGCCCACATTTGGTTCATATCCTCCTATACCCATCTTACCCATGTAACTATTTAAATGCTTTTTAAAGATAAAATGGTACCTGCCTCTACTACTACTTCTGGCAGCTTGCTCCAGATACTCAGCACCCTCTGTAGAAAAACAAATGCCCATTGGAACGATTTGTATCTCCTCTCACCTTAAATCTATGTCCTCTAGGACCTTTCAGAAAAGATGTTGACTATTTACCTTATCTGTGCCCTCGTTATTTTATTGGTAAAAGATCACCCCTAAGCACCTACGCTCCAGAGAAGAAAGTCCCAATCTATCCAGCCCCTCTTTATAACACAAACCATCAAATCTTGGTAGCATCCCAGCAAATCTCTTCTGCACTCCTTCTAGTTTAATAATATCCTTTCTGTAATAGGGTGACCAGAGTTGTACACAATATTCCAAGTGTGGCCTTACTAAAGTCTTGTACAACTTCAAAAGACATCCCAAATCCTGTATTCAGTATTCTGACCAATGAAATCAAGCATGCTGAATGTTGTCTTCACCACTCTGTCCACCTGTGACTCCATTTTCAAGGAGCCATGAACTTGTATCTCTAGATCTCTTTGTTCTTTAACACACCCAATACAAGGCCCTATCGTTAATTGAGTAAGTCCTGCCCTGGTTTGATATACCAAAATGAATCACCTCACATTTATAATAGTAGTGAGTAAAGTGCAAGTGATACTGTTGACGCTGAATTACTGGATAATATATAAAGTTTATTTATTAGTCACAAGGCTGCAATGAAGCTACTGTGAAATTCCCCTAGTCGCCACACTCAGGTGCCTGTTCGGATCAATGCATTTATGCTAGCACTTCTTTCAGATTGTGGGAGGAAACTGGAGCTCCCAGAGGAAACCCATGCAGACATAGGGAGAATGTGCAGACTCCATGTAGATAGTGACCCAGAACCCAGGTCTCTGGTGCTGTGAGGCAGCAATGCTAACCAAGTGCCATCATGCCGCTCCACACTGTAGGATTGTAAGAAATTTCATTTAAATATAATTTAAGTGTCTGTTTTCCTTTCTGCTTTGAATAACTGACTGTTTTCTATAAAAATGAAATAATTCAAGAAATGTTTGGAATTATGTTACCTAAATTGTTCTCAAAATAAATTGGGGAAGATAATATATTCTACTGGAAGGCTAGTGCAGGGAAAGATTTTGAGGCCATCTACCATGTGGAAATGTGATGTTAGTCACTAAGAGTAGTGGGAAATAGCTTACAGTCCTATGGCCACTGCAATTTTTCATGAATCTGTTGGTAGGCAGGAGTTGGACAATATATCCATTTAATCTAATTGTGATCTTATGATCTGCGAAGCACTCTGCCAATTTAGAACAGCCCTGTACAGAACACGCCTATTGCATGTTTTTTTCAGTATCATTTGGCAGTCAGCCACAGAGGAGGTAGAGTTTTTCACATTTTTATGCAGTTGGGAGGATGTGAGTGCTGTTTCCGACTCCATAAACAAGCCTGGTCTGCTGTTTCTTTGGCCTAGAGGTTGCACAGTGTTGCAACCACCAGAGATGAAGAAGTGGTCTGGGGAGCTCGTTTTCTGCTTGCAGGCCACTCTGAATGCTGAGGAGGTCTGTCCTCCAAAATGAAATGGATTGAACCTCCTACAGGACAGGTGAGAACAAATGCCAGTGGACACTATGTTAGCATCTGGTTACCCAAAGCCTGCCTAGGAAAGAACATACTCCTTTTATTCAGAAACTCAAATTGAGTAAGCATGTTCTCCATGTCCCATTAGAACAAAGAATAAAGAAAATTACATCACAGGAACAGGCCCTTCGGCATCCCCCCCCTCCCAAGTTTGCACTGACCATGTTACCTGACTTGACTAAAACCCTCAATCTTTCTGGGGGCCATATCTCCCTATTTCGATCCTATTCATGTACTTGTCAAGATGCCTCTTAAAAATCACTACCGTATCCACTTCCATACCTCCGCCAGCAGTGAGTTCCAGGCAGCCACTACTCTGTGTAAAAAAAAAAAAATCTGGCTCGTACATCTCCTTTAAACCTTGCCTCTCCCACTTTGAACTTCTGTTCCCTAGTAATTGACTGTTCCACCCTGGGAAAAAGCTTCTGACTATCTATTCTGGCCATGCCTCTCAATCTTGTAGCATTCTAATGGGTCTTCCCTCAACTTCCGTCGCTCCAGTGAGAACAAACCAAGTTTTTCCAATCTCTCATAGCTAATGCCCTCATACTAGGCAACATCCTGGTAAATCTTTCCAGTACCCTGTCCAAAGCCTCCACGTCCTTCTGGTAGTGTGGTGACCAGAATTAAACACTATATTCTTAAATCATGTTGAAGATGGAAGATTTTCCCATTCAAGCAGCTAGCGTTGGAATGCTGCCCTATATCCAGAACAGGTGAGCTAGGTTCATAGTTTGGGGCTTCTAATCTTAACTTCAATTCCCTACTGCTAGCTGGGGAAAGATAGGGAAAAACTTCAGTTGATCTGGATTCAAACCCAGATCCACCATCCTGTTTAAGTTCAAGTTCTACTTTATTCATATTGTATGTTATGTGCTATGAGCTAATAAGTTAGTTATGATCTGACACCTCCATCAAAATATTTATTGTTTGTGTTTTTTTAATTGTAGTTGACCACAGCCGTGTTAAACTTCAGAGAGCAGACAATGATTATATCAATGCAAGCCTCATTGTCATGGAGGAAGCTGAGCGTAACTACATTTTAACGCAGGTAAGTAAATGTAGAGTCACATAAAGAGATGCAGAGTGTGATTGAGAATACAGCTATACTCTAGTTCAAGTGGTCTTGACTAGAGTAGTTTTGTTGTAAGTGGTTAAATTACTACCCATTTATTCATTTTAAGTGCTAACTGCCCCGTTGTAAAGTACCTGGAAACCAGGTTTTTTTTTATGTGACTCTTTGCATTGTTACTAGCTGGGTAAATCAATGGAAGGGCTTTTTCATCATTGTCTAGAACTTCTGATTTAGGTTTCGATATAGAAAATTCACCAGTTGATGGTGACTGACAGTTATTGTTTGACATTTAAACCAGGCAGCTTGACTGCTTAATGCACGGTCCTGTGGAATAAAGTTTAAAGTTTTTTTAAAAAGTTTATTTATTTGTCACAAGCAGATGTACATTCACGCTATAATAAAGTTACTGTGAAAATTCCCTAATTGCCACACTCCTGCGCCTGTTCGGTTATGCTGAGGGAGAATTTAGCATGACTAATGCACCTAACCAACACATCTTTCAGACTGTGGGAGGAAACTGGAGCACCTGGAGGAAACCCAAGCAGATACCAGCAGAATGTGCAAATTCTACACAGATAGTGACTTAAGCCAGGAATCAAACCTGGATCTCTGGTGCTGTGAGGCAACAGTGCCAACTGCTGTGCATGCCACCATGGCTATCACTTATTCTGCTGAACTGAAACAGACACAATATGTACAGGATCTTTCTGTCTGCAAAGAATAGAGCCTTTTGTATTAATGCAGGTAACTTCCAGTACACGCAAATACAACGCATGATATCTTAAATTGGTTGAAATAGGGGAATTTCACAGTAACTTCATTGCAGTGTTAGTGTAAGCCTTACTTGTAACTAATAAACTTTATCTTGACAGTGTAATTCTTAACACACTGAGATTATTTAGCAAATGTCCAATCGCGAAATCACATCTAATGTTGGACACTGTTTTGAAAGTACAGGCTAGTTGAGTATAGTCTGTGCTTTGCTTTTTGCCACTTCAAATTGTGCTTGACAGTTAGCTGTCAGTCACCATCAACTGTTGCATTCTCCATGGCAACCCCTCTACCAGTCAGAGTCCACTTGACAACCAATCAACACCCTCTTATACAGTATAAAATTATTGTTTCTCCTGATGTTGGTATTCTTGCAATTACTCCAATGAATGCAAGACAGAAGGCTTCAACAAAATGAGTTTTTACACAAATCTATATTCAAATAGTGTTTCTGGAATGTAGCTACCACTTAAAATGATGTATTTCTGTAGTTTCAAAATTCAAAATCTCTTCAAAGGTAAACAAAAAACTATGAGAAGTACACTGTCTGCTTATTGACCAAGACTACAGAAGTGCATTGCGTCTGTTGAGTTGTGTCTCTCTAAATTGAGATTATCTACAAAGAAATTCCAAATAAATTTCTTATGTACATAAGAACATAAGAAATAGGAGTAGGAGTGGGCCATAAGCACCTGGAGCCTGCCCCGCCATTCGATAAGATCATGGCTGATCTGTAGTGGTTCAGTACCACTTTCCTGCTTTCTCCCCAAAAACCTTAATTCCCTTGTCAATTAAAAACCTATCTACTCTTGACTCGAACATATTCAGTGAGGAAGCCTCCACCACTTCATCAGGCAGAGAATTCCAAAGATTCACCACCATCTGCGTGAAGAAACCCCTCCGCAACTCCGATTTGGACAATACAATAGACAGAAACTTGGACTTAGCTGTAGAATAGAATATGAAGTTGTGCCACTCCAAGAAATAATTCAGCATGTTATTTAAGAGGAAAAAGCTGAGAAGGAGTGTTGAAATTCTTCATAATTTCTTAATTTCCATTAGCTTGGATCATATAACTTCTTAACTATAATTTTTTGTAATCCTCCAGTACTTATTGATATTGAGGACAAGTTATTAAAACAGTTAAAGATTCAATTGTTGCAAATCCTTTTGGCAGGAAGATTTACTGCCCATTAATATAAAGCTTGAAACAGTACCAACGTTTGCAATTGCAATGAATGTAGTTGAAGTGATAATTGTGTTTATAATAGCCCAGAAATTCTTTGGAGCTGCTCCCATTCAAATTGTACATCCAAAGTCGTATTGGTGATGCATACTTGGTACTGCAGTGTTATGAGGCACCAGGTCCATATCAACAGCCCATCAAGACCTTCATTGATTCTGATGGAAGTGGCTTTTCATTCATTTATAAATCAGCCGAGTGCAGTGAATTATATGAATTGAATGAGGTAGAATCAGAGTGTTTTAATTGTGAAGAATCAATGGAACAATTTGCTGCAAATAAATGGGAGAAGAAATGCTTTTGTTATACAGTATAATTCAGTAAGATTCGTTCTTTTTAAAAAGTTTTTTGATTTGATCTGCTTTCTTGACAGCAAACTTTTTCCACAGGCACCATAGTCTCTGGTCTTATACAAATAATCATTCTTCAAATAGAACAAAATAGGCCATGTCTGCAGGGAGTTTTCTGATTGATAGCATCAGTTTTCAACAGATGCAGTTTGCACAGGACACCCCCACACACTTTATGTGCACATGCATACAGATACTGTACATTGGCAAGAGGCAAAGACTGGATTCATTTGTCCAAGCCAAGTCCAGCTCTGAATGCTGGTATCAACTGTATCCCCGATTGTTGCCTTTGCTGAGATCAACAAGTTGAGCATAAATTAAATGTATGATCTTCCAGGTCCCATGCAAGCTCATATTTTACAGTTGGTATTATTTTAACCCATTTCAGTTTATTTTTAATCCATGTATCAAGATAATGCCAATCAGAAAATCCTTGCTATATACCCATTGCAGCCAGAGTCACTGCTTAATGATTAAGAAACATCAAGTGTATTTATCCTTCCCGTATGCAGAGAGCTCTTATTAATGATAACAGCTTTTATCACCCTGAGTTTAATTAGCAAACTCAGTATGGGGATAACTCACACCTGGAAATTGACTAAACAGCACATCAGTGTTATTTAAGTTCATTGAACTAGCCATTGATTTGGGAAACTACATTGATGGAATATCTGTAGAGGGGGTCAGCTTAGATAAAGAACATAAAGATCCCTTCTGTATTAAATAACCCTGTCTGCTTTTCTACTTCTATCCTTGTATTCCAGCACTTATCCTTCTTTATCTTTGTAGCCGTTACTTAGTTGAAAGTTGTTACATATCTCCCAATGTCTTTATGTGGTAGTTATTGCAAGTTTTCAGCTGGCGAATATCCAATATGCTCAGTTCACGGAAAAGAATGACTTGAAACTTAAATTAGTATCGGTTGGCAATCTTGTAGTGCAGAAACTATTTTAAGTCCATTTAAAAATGTTTTAAGATTTAAACTTACTTTGAAACTGTTTTCCTGACTTTAATTTGGCCAATGGGATGAGTGAGCTTGAAGTTCTTGTTTATTTTGGCAGAGAAATCTGGTTGATTAGATGGCTTTAAAAAATTGTTTCGAGTGCCACTCATTTTTGGAAACTTAAATGGTAGAAATTTATTATTAAACTCTTATTTCAAGAGTTTATCCTTTTGTTATCTGCAGAGTGTAGCATTTGAAGGTTATAGAATTAAGAACATTTTCCAGTCTAGGTAGAAGCTTGTTTCATGTAACAAGATGTTTAGTGAGTTAACATGTCCCTGTTTGGAATTTGGAGGAAAAGATTAGTTGCTTTTTCTGTGAATTTCTTAATAACTTGGCGATAGATTCTTTTATAAAAACATAAGAAATAGGAGCAGGAGTAGGCCATCCAGCCCCTCGAGCCCGCCCCGCCATTCAACAAGATCATGACTGATCTGATGTGGTCCAGTACCACTTTCCCACTTTTTCCCGTAACCCTTAATTCCGTTATCAATCAAAAACCTATCCACTTTTGACTTAAATATATTCAGCGAGGAAGCCTCCACCACTTCAACAGGCAGAGAATTCCAAAGATTCACCACCTTTTGTGTGAAGAAATTCCTCCTCAACTCTAATCTGAACCACCCCCCTCCATCTTGAGGCTGTGTTCTCTAGTCCTGCTATCTTTGTTAAGCTGGAAGAGTCTCTCAACCTCTACCCTATCCATCCCCTTCATGATCTTATACATCTCTATAAGATCCCCTCTCAGCCTTCTAAACTCCAACGAATACAAACCTAGCCTATTTAGTCTCTCCTCATAATCCAATGCCCTCATCTCCGATATCAGCCTACTGAACCTTCTCTGCACCCCCTCCAAGGCCAATATATCCTTCCTTGAATGCGGCGACCAGAACTGCACACAGACTCCAACTGTGGCCTCACCAGTATCCTATACAGCTGCAAAAGCACCTCTCTACTTTTACATTCTATCCCCCTAGCTATAAAGGCCAACATTGCATTTGCCTTCATGATCACCTGCTGCACCTGCAGACTGTGTTTTTGTGATTCATGCACAAGGAACCCCAGGTCCCTCTGCACCGTTGCATGCTGCAGCTTTTCGCTATTTAAATAGTAATCCTTCCTATCATTATTCCTACCAAAGTGGATAACCTCACACTTTCTAACATTTATACTCCATCTGCCAGGTCCTCGCCCACTCACTCAACCTATCCGGATCCCTCTGCAGGCTTTCCACACCCTCCACGTAATTTGCTTTTCCACTCATCTTCGTGTCATCAGCAAATTTGTCATCCTCCACTCAGCCTCTTCCTCCAGATCATCTGTGTAAATGGTAAATAGTTGAGGCCCCAGCACCGATCCCTGGGGCACTTCACTAGTCACCAGCTGCCAATCAGCATAGCACCCATTAATACCCACTCTCTGCTTTCTACTAGACAACCAATCCTCTAGCCAGTCTAATACCCTACCCCCAGCTCACTGCACCCTAACCTTCTGCAGCAATCTTTTGTGAGCCATCTTATCAAACACCTTTTGGAAATCCAAAAACACCACATCCACCAGTTCCTCTGTATCTACCTCACTAGTCACTTCCTCATAGAACTCCAATAAATTCATCAAGCATGACTTCCCCTTAACAAATCCGTGCTGCGTCTGCTTAATTAAACAATTCGTTATTTCTGTTTTGACGACAGATTCAAACATTTTTCCAACTATAGACGTTAAACTAACCAGCCTATAATCCCCTGCCTTCTATTTGCTACCTTTTTTAAACAGCGGCGTAACATTAGCCATTCTCCAATCTTCCGGCACTTTGCCGGAGTCCAGCGAATTCTGAAAGATAATTAGTAGGGCATCCATTATCACCTCTGCCATTTTCTTGAGAACCCTGGGACGCGTTCCATCCGGTCCCGGGGACTTATCTACCCTCAGCCTCATTAGCCTATCAAGCACCACCTCTCTAGTGACTGTAATCTCTCAAGGACCTCATCTCCTACCATCCTTCTATCCTTAATTTCGGGCAAGCTATTTACGTCCTCCTCCGTAAAGACCAACACAAAAAACTTATTCAAGGTCTGCGCAATATCCTTATCATCCACCTCTAAATCCCCCCTCTCGTCCTACAAGGGTCCAACATTAACTCTGGTCATTCTCCTTTTCTTTATATATTTATAAAAACTTTTACTGTCCTTTTTTGATATTTCGAGCTAGTTTAGCCTCATATTGTATCTTTCCTTTTTTAATCACCTCCTTAGTCATTCTTTGCTGTTGTTTAAAACTTTCCCAATCCTCTGATCGCCCATTATTTTTAGCCACTCTGAATACCTCAGCTTTTGATTTAATACTCTCCTTAATTTCCTTTGAGAACCACGGCTGATTTTCCCTTCTCCTACAGTCTTTCTTCACCATTGGAATATATTTCTGCTGAGTACTGAAAAAGATCTCTTTCGCTAAGCGGGAAGAGTCTGTCAATCTCTACCCTATCCATCCCCTTCATTATCTTATATTTCTCTATAAGATCTCCTCTCAGCCTTCTAAACTCCGACAAGTACAAACCTAGATATTTAGTCTCTTCTCATAATCCAACTCCCTCATCTCCGGTATCAGCCTCGTGAACCTTCTCTGCACCCCCTCCAAGGCCAATATATCCTTCCTTGAATGCGGCGACCAAAATTTCACACAGTACTCCCAACTGCGGCCTCACCAGTATCCTCACCAGCTGCAAAAGCACCCCCCTACTTTTATATTCTATCCCCCTACCTATAAAGGCCAACATTGCATTCACCTTCTTGATCACCTGCTGCTTTATATCAGGTACCTAGCTTCCTAAATAAAATTGGCTATTGTTACTGTGCTTCTACTTTTTGGTTGCTCATTGAACACAGAGATTAGCTAGATTTTTGAACAGTAAAGGAATTAAGTGTTATGATGAGCAGGTGGTTAGGTGGAGCTGAGTTCACAAAAAGATCAGCAATATCTTATTGAATTGTGGAGCAGGCTTGAGGGGCCAAATGGCCTACTCCTTTTCCTATTCTTATGGTCTTATTAAGAGAAGTATTTCTCAAAAGATGATAGAAGCAAAGTCTTTGAATAATTTTAAGGCAGAGGTAGATAAATCTAGATGAGCAAGTGGATGAATGATTATCAGAGCTGGATTACAATCAAATGAGGCATGATCTTATTGAGTAGTACAGCAGGCTCAAAGGGCCAAGTCGCCTACTCCTCCTAATTCATGTGCTCACATTTTCCAAATGCAAGTTGAATACATGGAGGCTGAGGAAAAATCAGAAATGTTATAAACTTAATTATTTTGCGTACATCTTTCATTTACTATATTCAAACTTTCCAAATATGTGCATTCTGAATAGAGGGAATCTGTTGCTGTCTTCTTGTAGTAGAATTAAGATTCTAGAAGGAAGTTGCGATATAATGATTTAACAGAAAGCAATAAATTTAATCTCTGACTGGTCTATTTTATATTTTGTGTATGTTTGTAACAAACGAGGTCCTGTCCATCTTTGTACCAAGTAACAGAACAGAAAATCCTAGGTTTGATTGCAGTCCTGTGAGGAGTTAGCTGATTTCAGCCATAGTACTGCTGGAAAAGAACAAGAAAAGCTCAGTCTGGATTTCCACTATTAATTTGTCTCCTTATTTGCAAAAGAATATATTGGCCTTGGAAGGGGTACAAAGAAGGTTCAGCAGGTTGATACCAGAGATGAGGGGGCTAGCTTATGAGGAGAGGTTGAGTAGATTGGGCTTGTCCTCATTGAAGTTTAGAAGGCTGAGAGAGATCTTAGAGACATATAAGATAATGAAGGGGCTAGATAGAGTAGAGGCAGAGAGATTATTTCCACTTAGAAAGGAAACACGAACTAAAGGACACAGCCTCAAAATAAGGGGGAGTGAAATCAGAACAGAGTTGAGGAGGAACTTCTTCACTCAGAGGGTAGTGAATCTTTGGAAATCTGTGCCCATTGAAGCAGTGGAGGCTATCTCGTTAATTATGTTTAAGTCACAGGTAGATAGATTTCTGATCAATAAGAGAATTATGGGGAGCAGGCGGGAACCACTATCAGATCAGCCATGATCTTATTGAATGGCAGGGCAGGCTCGAAGGGCTAGATGGCCTACTCCTGAACCTATTTCTTATGTTAATTAATATCTTATGACCCCTGTTGGAAAGTGTGCATGAGTGGGTGTTGTGTGAAAACCAGACTGGGACAGATTGTGATGGTCCCTGCCATCAGATGATTTTACTCTGACCATCTGGTCCTGCAAATGATGAATAGTCTCTGGATTTGGTACCAAAAGGCTACCAGCACCTGTCCTCATCGACAGATAACAGCGATGAAGAGGAAAAAATACAGATTCACGTGATTACAGATTCTTTTGGAATTAAAATCTGAAGTTCTAGATTTTGGTGCAGCATTTTATTTCAGAATAATTCAAACCTTCTATTTTTGAGCTGTTGTCATGTCATATAATTTAATTGTTTTAGTTTTATTTTGTTCTGTTCTCTTCTTTCCACTTTTTCTTGGTTAGATAAAAGGATTGACCCTGAACACCTATTCACATGCTTTGAAAGTTGGGAAGTAATATTGATAATTGTGCTAAAGTGAAGAAATTTGCTAATTGGCAGAAGGAGAAACTTAAATACGGACATAGTGAAGGCTGGGAGTTGATCTCAAGCCACTTGGAGTTGAAACCAATGAGCTAAATCACTAATTATATTTGGTCCTTTTCTGTGCAATACTGTATAAACTTTAGTAGAAAAGCAAAATACTGTGATACTGAAAAATCTGAAATAAAAGCAGAAAATGTTGGAAATATTCAGCAGGTCTAGTAGCGTCTAGTAGCTGAAAGTTCACGGACATGTTAACTCTGTTTTTCTCTCTACAAATGCTGCTAAAACCTAGTGGGTCAGACAGCATCTTTGGGAAGGGAAATGATCTGCTAAACTTTGCTTCTCTTTGCTGTCTCTCTAATTTACTGGGCAACTGCAACTTGATATGCTTACCCTCTGTGTATTAACCTTGGCAACTCTTCATGCTAAGATGTTACGCATAATCTTACAGGGAGTTTTTATGTAGGTCATTAAAGCTCTGGAAAGGAGCAAAGCAGGGAAAGTCTGAAAAACTATTTCTTGTTCTTTTTCCTCTACTTTAAAAATATCAAGTCCGATGCATCAAGTCAACGATACAATGGCATTCCAAAACACTGGTCTGATTGGAACTGAACTTTCAAGACTAGTCTCTTCCTGATGCAAAAGCCTAATGGCTTACATGCAACTCTTAAATGCTTGTTTATAACTTATCAATTTTTTGCTGTTTGTTTTTGCTGTAGTAGAACAAAACATAAACTTGGAGCAGTGATGTATTAGAATATAGATTTGATAAATAGGAATATTTTAAATATTCAATTTTGTATATTTCTAGTACTTTATGGCGTTATGGTAGCCTATCAGTTTATGATTATTATAAAATTGATTAGTTATTTGTAGAAGCATCTTTGCTTCCTTACGTTGTCCCAGTTGAAATCGGAAAGAAAATAAAAACATACTGGACTACTTTATTAAAAATAATCATTTTTATTTAAAAATGGCTAGCCACAACTCATACCAGAGGAATTTCTAACCTTCAGACAAACCAGCATAATTTCATTATGCTTTTAAAAAAAAGATGCATAGAGCTTCACAAAATTCCTTTACATTTCTAAAGAATTCTGCCAGAAATGGTGTGTCTCGAAGGACACAGGTAATGGTTTATGACTCTTGCGTGTCCAATGTGGGGTTAATCATCCAATCGTTACCTGCTCCAAAACATAGGGGCCTCGTTAGTCAGCCTGAAGCTGCACTGTCACATAACCCAGACTTGAGCTGTCTGAATTCCTTTAATTAATAAGCTGTTGGATCTTCAATGACTGTTAGACTTCCAAAGAGAACTAACTCCAGGAAAACTACCTGTTGCTGTCTACCAGCTTTCCATTGAATAGATAGCAGATACAGAATTCTGTCCAGCAACCAATGCCTGGCCTTCACCTGTACTCCAAATTACTAGAACAGTGATAGCCTTTTTCCTAGGATGGAGAAAGCTAGCACGAGGGGACACAGCTTTAAATTAAGGGGTATGAGTTATAGGACGGATATCAGAGGTAGGTTCTTTACTCAAAGAGTGATTAGGGAGTGGAATGCCCTGCCTGCAGCTGTTGTAGATGCGCCAAGTTTGGTGGCGTTTAAGAGGTTAATTGATAAGTATATGGAAGAGAAGGGAATGGTTTAGTTTGGAGGGGCATTGCTTTTTATTTTGGTCGGCACAACATCGAAGGCCGAAGGGCCTGTTCTGTGCTGTAATGTTCTATGTTCTAACATTTGAATGAGTGCCTTCAAGACTAATTCACCTCTGTGCCCTCTTCCCTTGTCTTCACTTCTTGAAAGACAGATCACCTTGCAACAGTCAACCAACCCACCTTCTGAAGAAACATTCCATTAGATTTTGTTTATGGACTTATAACATAACTTGTATTTTTATTGTGGCCTGACCTTGTACCCCTTTCTTTTCCTTGCCCCTTGTCTACTGAATGAATGCAAAAAGGGCAGATGGTGTGAAACCTCTTTCTTGCAATTTGTGTGTGTGTGTGTGTGTGTGTGTGAGAGAGAGAATAAACCAATCCTTTTATTTTACCTTATCTGGAGTTTGCTGTGCAAGCTATTCAGAGGATTGGAACATTCCAGATTTAAGGGTTGAGGAAAATTCTCCGCAATTTATAAAGGGAGAAATCAAAAACACCTGATTATAGTATGGAATGGTAGTGAGAAAAGTAATCAGGGCTGTTAATCCCCTCCTGTCCATAACAATGTGGATCATACGCTTATTGCCCTATGCAAATCACATTTCAAAAAAGAATGAGTCACTTGTTGTGATGAGTTTTTAGTGTTAAATAAACCCAGGTGTTGGAAATGGCCTATAATCACCACAGGTCATGAGTAGTCTTAAGTCATTTGTGGCCTTTTAAACTCTCTAGGGGTGGGAGAACTGCCTGTATTTATAAAACTGCATCGTTTTCACAGCTGTGAACCTTTTATCAAGGAATCCGGTAACAGTTCAGATTTCAAAATAAATTTACACCAGGGTAAAAGTTGATTACATGGACGCCTTCCACAATCATATTAAATTGTAAGTTTCAAATAAGGATTTTCAGGCAAGTAACAGCCAGGCAGATTTTCCCTGTACAATGTTTCTCTCCTTGGAACAAAGCAACTTCTGTGTCACTGTTATGAATGATTAAAGATATAAACTTTTGCATTGATAAATGAATTGAAACTGAGAAAAGTCACTTCTGAAATCTCGGAGCAATCCTAAAAAATGATACTGCTTTGTAACTTATTTTCTAAGTTGAGTGAACAAGTGTGATTTATCTAAATTGATTTTTTTTGGACTTTTGCTTTTGATAATTATACTTATTTATAAACCTGGTTTATAGTTTAGCCTGAGCCTTGAGGTGTTAGCCATGGCTCAGCGGATAGCATTCATGTCTCTGAGTCAGAAATCTTGGGTTCAAGTCCCATTCCAGGACTTCATAAAAATCAAGGTTGACTTGAATTTAGCACTGGAAGAGTGCTGCACTGTTAAGAGCCATCCTATTTTGAATGAATCATTAAATTGAGGTCCACTCTGCTCCCTAAAGTTGTATGCAGAAGATCTCATGTCACTAATTCAAAAGACAGTAGGAAGGAGATGTATAGGATTTTTTTCACTCAGAGTAACATTGAGAAAAGTATAGGCCAGGTCATTTGGCCTATTGAGTCTGTTCTGCCATTTAATTCGATCATGACTGATCATCTACTTCAATACCAATTTCCTGCACTATCTCCATATCCTTTATATCATCGGTCTCCAAAAATCTATCAATTTCTTTCTTGATCATGCTCAATGATCGAGCTCAAAGTCTTCTGTGGTAGAGAATTCCAAAGATTCAGCATTCTCTTGAGTGAAGAAATCTCCTTTCATCTCGGTTTCAAATAGTTTACCCATTGAGATTAGATACTCTGGTTTTAGACCTACCACAGTAAGAAGTCTCACAACACCAGGTTAAAGACCAACAGATTTATTTGGTAGCAAACACCACTAGCTTTCAGAGCTGTGCCCTTTTGTCGGGTGAGTGGGGAGTTCTGATCACAAACAGGTGAATAACAGTTGGTTTACCCCAGCCTAATGCCAGCATCTCCACATTAAGACCTACCAGTCAGGAGAAGCATCATATATATGTTACGCCATCTAAGAATTTTGTAAGTTTCAATGTGGTCATCCCGCATTCTTTGAAATTTTAGGGTTTGCAGACTCAGTCTCCTCAATTTCTCTTAAAACAATCCCAGCATCCCAGGAATTAACCTAATGAATCTCTATTGCACTCCTCTGGCAACTATACCCTTTCTTAAATAATGGGACTATAACTGTGCACAGTGGTCTAGGTGAGGTTATACCAAGGCTCCATATGATTGTAGCAAGACATTCTTACACTTGTACTCAAATCCCCTTGTGCTGAAGACCAACATAGCACTTAAAGTACTGAGGCCAGATGGTAGCTTTTCATGACTCGTGAACAAAGACATCTGGATCACTCTGGATGCCCGCACTTCCCAACCTTTCACTATTTAAGAAATATTCTGCCTCCTTGTTTCTTTTTCTGCCAAAGTGAATAAAGTTTTCTTGAAGCTTCCTTGCGTCGTCCTTGCAAATTAATTCCCATCAAGTTTATCGTTATCAGTAAATTTAGAAAGATTACAATTGCATTCAAATCATTTATATAGATTGTGAATAGCTGTTGACCTAGCACGGAAGCTTGCAGAAGCTACTAATAACAGGTTGTCGTCCTGAGTGATCCATTTATTCCTACCCTCTGCTTTCTATCTGATAACCAATTTTCAATCTAAGCTAGTACATTTTCCCCAATCCCATGCTTTCTAATTTTATTTACTAACCTCTTCAGTGAGACTTTATCAAAAGCCTTCTGAAAATCCAAATACGCCACATCCACTGGTTCTCTTTTATCTATGCTACAAATAACAACATTTCCCTTCCATGAATCCATGTTGACTGTCCAATTTTACCATTTCTTTTTAAATGTCCGCTTGTCACATCCTTAATAATGGATTCTAATATTTTCCCTACTACTGATGTCAAACTAACAGGTTTATAGTTCTCCTTTCTCCTTCTTCCCTCCTTAAATAGTGGGGTTACATTTGTTACTCTCCAGTTCCAGGCAGTTTTCAGAACCTAAAGAATTTTCAAATCAACCAGCAGTGCATCCATTATTTCCTTAGCCATCTGCTGCAACATTCTGGGCTGAATCTCATCTAATCCAGGGGATTTATTAACCTTCAATCCAGTTAACTTTTCAAGTATTAACAATCTCTTTACTAATAGTAATTTCTTTTAGTTCCCAGTTTTATAACTCCTTTGGTTGTCTAGCATTTCTGGGAGATTTTCTGCATCTTCACTGACAACAGATGCAAAGTAAGTGTTTAGATGCTCTGCCATTGGCTTCTCCTGAAAGGGGCCCACATTTGTCATAGCTAATCTTTTCCCTTTCACATTTCTAAAGAGGCTTTTTCACATTACTAAAAAGGCTATCTTTATATTCCTTGCTAGTTTGCATTCATATTTTGTCATCCCTTTCTTAGTCAGTTTCTTGACCCTTTGATGGGTTCTAAGTTGCTCCCAATCCTCAGACATGCCACTTTTCTGGCATCCTTATTAGTCATTTCCTTTAAAGCAATGTTTAACTACTTTTGTTAACCATAGTTGATTTACCTTTCCTTTGGATGTTTGTGCCTTAGATGAATGCCTATGCATTGTAGACTGAGTAGAATTTCTTTAAATACTAGCCACTGCCTGTCTATTGACAAAGATTTTAGTGTCTTTTCCCTGTTGAATCTTTGGAATTCTCTACC
This sequence comes from Sphyrna mokarran, assembly GCA_024679065.1. NCBI lineage: Eukaryota > Metazoa > Chordata > Chondrichthyes > Carcharhiniformes > Carcharhinidae > Sphyrna > Sphyrna mokarran. Next base: position 13,768,706 of record JAGIQG010000007.1, on the reverse strand, counting down.
CCAGACATCTGTTGAGACTCAACATTGAGTATGTTAAAGACTGAGAGCAATAATCTTCTACATGCTAAAAGAATTCAGAGATATGGGGATAATACAAGAAGACAGTGTTGAAGTAGATCAGCCATGATTTCGTTGAATGGTGAAGTGGATTCCAAGGGCTGAATTGCCTACTCCTGTTCTTATTTCTTACATTCAGTCAGGATGATATTCCCTGTCTTGTCTTTAGGCTGCTTCATATGCATAGTGTTAACTGCCTGTGTATGGAATGATCTGAAAAGGTGAGGGAAGCTCTAGTGGAATAGTTGAACTTTCATAGTCAAGAAAAAGTATTTGAAGATCAGCTTAATGATTTTAAAAAAAAATTGAAGTTTCTTGATTTTAGCGATACAAGTAACTAATATCTATGAAAGTATACTTTCAGGATATGCCATGATATAGAAAAAGAAAAACTGAAAGAATAAGGTTGGCAAGTGATTGGCACTGCTGCCTTACAGTGCCAGGGACCTGGATTCAATTCCAACCTTTGGTAACTGTGTGGAGTTTGCACATTCTTCCTGTGTCTGTGTGGTTTCATTTGGATGCTCCAGTTTCCTCCCACAGTCCAAAGATCTGTTGGTTAGGTTGATTGGCCATGGTAAATTGCCCCTTAGTGACAGAGGGATTAGCAGGATAAATATAGGGGGTTATGGGGATGGGGCCTGTGTAGGATTATTGTTGGTGTAGGCTTCATGGGTCAAATGGCCTCTTTCTGCACTGTAGGATCCTATTTTATTTTAATAAAGCATTGATCTGTGAAGTTTCTAAAGCCACATTCTGTTTAAATCCAAACCTCTCAAAATGAAAGTGAAGTCAACAGACTAGGAAAGTGAGGTGATAACTTTACTTTTGCAGAATGCAGACTTTTAACACTAAAAGCTATAAATGTATTTGGCAGTACTTCACTGTTGCCCTGTAGGAACAGAAGTCGAGAGCTGAATCTATCCTACGTGCAATACCGACGAGGCTTGAAAGTTTTACTGTGGGGTGTGAACGGTTCAGTGAGAAGTCTCAACACCAGGTTAAAGCCCAACAGGATAATTTGGCAGCACAAGCCACAAGCTTTCAGAGCGCTGCTCCTTCTTCAGGTGAAGGGGCGACACTGAAAGCTTGTGCTACCAAAAAAATCTGTTGGACTTTAACCTGGTGTTGTGAGACTTCTTACTGTGCTTACCCCGGTCCAACACCGGCATCTCCACATCATGTGAATAGTTGACAGTGTTTGGTGGTTCAGGTAAAATCTTGGATGATTTATTGGTGTTTATGCATTTTGGAAGGTCCAATACAGATAGGAAATATACAGTAAATGGCAGAACCCTTAAGAATATTGATAGACAAAGGGATCTGAGGTGTATAGGTACACAGGTCACTGAAAGTGACAATGCAGGTGGAGAAGGTAGTCAAGAAGGCATACGGCAAGCTTGTTTTAATCGGATGAGGCGTTGAGTTTAAAAATTGGTAAGTCACGTTACAGCTTTATAAAATCTTAGTTAGGCTGCACTTCGAATAAAGTGTTCAATTCTGGTTGCCACACTACCAGAAGAGTTTGGAGGCTTTGGAGAGGGTACAGAAAAGATTTACCAGGATGCTTACTGATAGAGAAGGCATTAGCTATGAGGAGGGCACCTGTATAGAAGGGATGGGGAACACTTAAATGGGAAGGGCGTGAATATCTTAGCTGGGAGATTAGCTGGAGTGTTTTGGCAGGATTTAAACTAATATGGAGGGGGGAGGGGATGAGATCGATAACTCGGTAGGAAGCGAGATGGGAGATAGAGTAAGCTTGGATGAGAGGAAATACACCAAGGAAAAGGAGGTTCCGAGTGCAATTGGAGGTCTGGAGTGTGTCTGTTTCAATGCGAGGAGCGTAACAGGAAAAATAGATGAACTTAGGGCCTTAATGTTTGCGAGGAACTTGGATGTGATTGCAGTGACAGAGAGAGGGAGTTTTTTCACACAGAGGGTAGTGGGGGTATGGAACGCGCTGCCAAGTGGTGGAAGCAGGCACCCTGGAGTTGTTTAAGAGATACTTGGATAGGCATATGAACAGAATGGGAATGGAGGGATATAGAAAACTGATTTAAAATAGGGATCATGAGCCTTGAGAGTTCCCTAGGAAGTGTATAAATAGTCGAGGATATTGATATATTTGTTTGATCCTACAGGTACTTAGGTCCGCCTTGTTGTCTAACGAGGGGCATACACGCAATAGGTTGTGAGAGGGCTGCTCTTGGATTTTTTTTTTGAGAGTATCCTAGTGCTTCACGTCATTAGTGTATGCTTGACCTGGACCATTTGATGGGCAGCACGACAGCTCAGTGACTATCGCTGTGCTGTGCAGATACGTGGATTTGGGTCTGTGTCTGTGGGAGTTTGCACATTCTCCCTGTGTTTGCATGGGTTTTCTCCGGTTGCTCAGGTTTCCTCCCTCATCCCAAAGATGTGCTCTTAGGCTGATTGGCAGAACAAATTCTCCTTAAATTGTCTCAAATTTGGTTTCAATGCATAGATCTATAAACATAGACAGGGATCATGGGTAGAAGTGGGAACATCGAGGTAGTGACGCAGGCTCATTGGGCTGAAGGGCCTGTTTCCTGTGCTGTTTTGTTCTTTGTTCTTTGAAAGATTGGAGAAACTTGGTTTGTTCTCAATGGAATGACGGAGATTGAGGGGTGACCTGATAGAATTCTACAGGATTGAGAGAGGCATGGACGGCTAGTCAGAAGCTTTTTCCCAGGGTGGAAGAGTCAATTACTAGGAACATACGTTTAAGGTGCAAGGGGTAAGGTTTAAAGGAGATATATAAGGTAAATTTTTTACAGAGAATAGTGAGTGCCTGGCACTTGTTGCTGGGGGAAGTAGTGGAAGTGAATATAGTAGTGACTTTTAAGGGGCATCTTGGCAAATACGTGGATAGGATGGGAATAGAAGAATCTGGTCCCTGGAAGGGGGGGGTTTATGTTAAGCCAGGCAACATGGTTGGTACAGACCTGGAGGGCTGAAGAGCCCGTTCCTGTGCTGTAATTTTCTTTGTTCTTTGTTCTTTATGGGGAAAGGGCTGGCATGTGGAATAAGATCGCATATCAGCCATGATCACTTTAAAATGCCGAATGGGTTCGAAGGGCTAACTGACCGATCTTGTTCCTATGTATTGTGCGTTACAAAGAAACTTCAGATTCACAGATAGTGGCTGCTCCTTATAGTATACATTTAGTCATGCATCACACTAAAACACAAGATTAATTCCATTATATGACAGCGTGTGTGCATCTCTTTACAGGTTGATTTCAGTATATTACTAAGTGTGTGCATTTCTTTACAGGGTCCACTTCCAAATTCTTGTGGTCATTTTTGGCAAATGGTATGGGAACAAAAAAGCAGAGCAGTTGTGATGTTGAATCGTATCATTGAAAAGGGATCAGTAAGTGAAATGTTTTCAAACTTAAATATTTGTTGCTAAATTAACAATGCATGAATTTGGAATTGAGCGTTCAACAAAATATTCGACTGACAATTTATATATTTCAATATCAAGAGATAGCAAATTACCATTTGAGTAATAAGCTGTGAACAAATGGGGGATTCTTGCCCACCTGTCCTAGTTAAAATGTACAAATAAAATGGTCTGGTGATGGAGACTGTCTCCTCATGATTCCTAATCTCAAGTATGCCATCTGGGGGAAGGACTGAGTAAAGTTATGACTGCTCTTCCTGAGAAGCATTCCTGACAATGCTGTGCATCTTCCAGAGGTTGATAACACTGGTATTGACATAAACTACTTGATTCCCCTTTCAGGCAAGACAGTATTCAAACCTGAGCTGGTTATCCTTTGGTTAATCCAATCTTTGGGATATGAAAACCTATTGCCGTGTTGAAGATTCACTTAAGAAAGCTATTGACAAATCTACACTTTATTTCTCTTGTTTGCGAAAAACAGAGAATGTACTCATCATGTAAGGGCACAGCCCTTGCCTAAATCCAGAAAGCTTAAAGTGTACGTTGACAGAGGTTGTGTATGCAAGAGTACTACTGAAATTTTAAATGTTACAACAATGTGTAGGGCACTGGTACCCAGTAATGCATTTGTTTGTAAGGAAACCTGGAGCCTACTGGGAAGATTCTTATTTTATATGAAAGTTCCACGTTACTCAGGAGAAAAATCCAGGACAATGATTTTACTTTTTTAAAAAAAATTGGGAAGTGTTAGGAAACATTGTCCGAGTGACATTGGCAGCTCCAAAATAATTTTTTGCTATTTAAACTGGAAAATGTTTACCTTAATGAATGGTTGAAGTAGTCAATTTGCTTCCCACAGTTGTTCCCACCCAACATTGTTTCCTTTTCTAAAGTTTGATACATGCTCGAATTTGGTTCCATAAGGAGCTGTCTACCTTATATTACTTCACTCCAGTAGCCATTCCTCCAATCTAACCCTGGAATGTCAGCTGGGATTTCTACCATTAAATGCACAAATCTTTTTTCCAGATGCATGGTAAAGGTAACCCATTGCAAAAAGATACTTTAGTTCAAGGGTTTTATTCTAAAGTGTTTTACCTCTATAGTTTCCCCTCCAGTATTTATAGGCATGTCATAATCTAAAAATACCATTTCTCCTTTCTATTCCATGAAGTTGCCTTTTGGATGTGGTTGGGTGTGGGTAATATTTAATCACGGACATTCAGTTCTAACAAATGCTATTTGTTTAAGCCATTTTACTAATAGTGCTGTTATGCCACAAATAAGTTTGAACACTTACTTGTGGCAAAACAGCACTATTTATTTATGGATAAAATTGTGTTCTACTCATCAATTTTTCCAACTCCCCTGTGGAACTTCTATCATGTGAAATGCTGGGTAATTTCAGATGAGTAGCTGAATGTAACTTTATGAATGCATCTGTGATATAAAACAACAAATGCAGATTTTGTTTTAGTGAGCTCTGTTTTTAATATCTTTAAAGGCAAATGGTAAACATTATCATCTGCTTTGCAGGTAAAATGTGAAAGGTATTGGCCAAGCAAGGAAGGTGAAGTAATGTCATTTGAAGACACTCAGTTCAGCTTAAGATTGTTGTTTGAAGATGTAAAATCCTACTACACTGTGCGGCAACTTCAATTGCAAAGAACTTCTGTAAGGACACAGTTAACTAAAATAGTCATACTTTCATACTAATGCGTCATAGTAATGCTTGAACCTACATTTAGGGTGGATTTCCTTCCAGTTTAACACACACTAGCCAGAGTGTGCCTGACATGTGCTCAGCTAACCTGATTCTGCTGCTCATGTGCTTAGTTCAAGTCTTTGCCTTAGGCCTGATGTTGACTTAGGCTTCCCTGTTATTTGCAGGACCATGAACCTACACGTGGGGTAAGGGCTAAGTGAACACTGGTTTGTTTCGGGCCATCTGGCTGCTGTTGAACACCTGTCTAGAAAACCTTGTTTTCCTACCCTAAAAGAAAAAAAATAATTGCGTGGCTTTGAGCTTTTGCCTCCCATGCCCTTCAGTCTGAGGGGATCTGGATGCGAGATTAAGGTCATGTCCATTCTGCCATTCAATAATATAATGGCTGATCTTAGTGTGACCTTAACTCCACTTTGCTGCCTTCCTCCATAATACTTGACTCTCTGTAGATCAAAAATCTGTCTAATTCATCCTTTGATACAGTTACTGCTGTCTCTGGGGAAGAGAATTCCAAAGACTAATTGCCTTGTAAAACAAGAAATTCCTCCTCATCTCTCTTAAAAGGGAGATACCCTTATTTTTAAGTTGTGCTCCCTAGTTTTAAGAAAGTGTTGCAATTCTAAAATTTTGTTCTCTTTCTTAAAACTGAAGCTCTAGAATGTAACACTATTCTGAACATTCATTAAATATCATCTTAATTTTAAATAATGGTCCAAAAGAAAGTGGATTGTTTGTAATTTGGAATTTATTTTCCTTTTTGTGTGTTTAAACTTTGTAGCAGTCTTTATATGGTTTAAAAATGGTGCACTATAGATTTGGAAATGCTATACATTCCTTTTTCCCATCCATTGTCAGTAACAACTTAACTTGTGTTCTTGCTCTTATTTTGTCTTATTAGACTGGAGAGACCAGAGAGATCTTACACTTCCATTATACTACTTGGCCTGATTTTGGAGTGCCCGAATCCCCTGCCTCATTCCTTAATTTTCTGCTAAAAGTCAGAGAATCTGGCTGCTTGAATTCTGAGTGTGGACCTGTTGTTGTTCATTGTAGTGCAGGCATTGGACGATCTGGTACCTTCGCGTTAGTAGATACCTGTCTTCTTTTGGTGAGTAAGCATATCACAGCTTATTTTAAAAACATGTTGTTGTCCCCTTTTCTTTCAGTGCACATTAAATCTATGCTACATGATTTGTTATGGCATTGTTTTCTCATGTCACACAAAGCCCAGTTATAATGCCAAAGGCCAATTTAATGTTCAGACAATGGAACAAAAACAAGGCTGGTAAGATAACTTGTCAAAGTTTACTTCAAGTTGACACTTGAGCAGGGTAAATCTCCTGGGCCAGTTTTCTGTGGCTGATAATATGGACAGTTGACCTGATTCTAGTCGTTGAGTAATACACTTCTCTGGTTGTCACAAGACAGTGTGTGTGATAGTCTTAGCAGAATTCCCTGCAATCCTGTCTTGCCCTGTGGACAAGGAAGTGGTTCTGCTCACTACACCACATTTTCCCTATCCCCTATCACCATAGTTTTATGCTTAGAGGCGTCGGATTTAAAACCAACATGAAGAGGAATTACTTCGCTCAAAGGATTGTAAATCTGTGGAATTCTCTACTTCAGAGTGCAGAGGATGCTAGAATGCTAAACAGCTTTGAGGAGATGGATAGGTTTTTAATTAGTACAGGGATGAAGGGTCAAGGGGAGTTGGCAAGGAAATGGAGATGAGGCTGAAATGAGATCAGCCATGATTGCATTGAATGTGGAACAGCTGAACTGTCTACTCCTGCTCCTGGTTCTTATGTTACAATTTAAATTATGACAGAAATCTGAATGTGGTTCAGAGGATTATAGATGGAGCCTTTTTCAACCAGTGCTGTTCTGAGGCATATAGTACTTAAATAGTTTGTAATGTCAAGATTTCTGAACAGCTGTGTTCATTGGAATAACCAATCATAAAATTTTTTTTAAAAAGACCTATCTAAGCAAGAAACTTTTTCCCTTAATAGAAACCCTACAGTGCAGAAGGGGGCCATTTGGTCCATTGACTCTGTACTGACCACAATCCCACCCATTCCTGTAACCCCACACATTTACCCTGCTAATCCCCTGACGCTGGAGTCAGTTTGGCATGCCCAGTCAACTTAATGTGTACAATTTTGAATGTGGGAGGAAACTGGAGCACCTGTAGGAGACCCATGTAGATATAGGGAGAAAGCACAAACTCCACACACACTGACCAAGATTGGAATTGAATCTGGGTCCCCGACGCACTGAGGCATCAGTGCTAATCACTGTGCCCCATAATAGAGGAGTCAATAACTGGAGGCATAGATTTAAGATAAGGGGCAGAAGATTGAGGAAAAACATTTTCACCAAGAGGATGGTGAGAATCTGGAACTCACTGTCTGAAAAGGTTAAAGAAGTGGGAATTATCAACATTTAAGAAGCATTTGGATGAGCACTTGAAATGCCATAGCATAGAAGGCTATGGGCCAAGTGCTGAAAAATGCGATGAGAATAAAATACTGCTGGAAAATCTCAGCAGGTCTGGCAGCATCTATGGAGAAACAGTAGAGCCAATGTTTCAAGTCAGAATGATCTTTATTAAAGGTGTTTCAGGTTCCAGCATCCGCGGTATTTTGCTTTTATCTTAGAATAGATAGCTGCTTCATGAGCGACACACACACAGGGCCAAAGAACCTCTTTGCATGCTGCAAAACTCTATGAATTTCTAAGTTATACACCATGCTGACTTGGAACTATTTTGCTATTCCTTCACTGTCATTAGGTAGAAATCCTGTAACTCATTCCCAGTCAGCAGTCTGGGTGTACTTATACCTCTTGAACTACAGTGACCCAGAGTCTGTTCACTGCTACCTTCCCAAGAGCAATCAGAGATGAGCAGTGAATGCTAGCCATGCCAGTGACACTCACATCTGTGAACAAATAAAAACACTAAATTGTCTGCTGAGTAGGATGTTTTTCTTATAGATGGAGAAGCGCAAAGATCCTTCCTCTGTGGACATCAGACAAGTATTATTAGAAATGAGGAAGTATCGGATGGGACTCATACAGACACCAGATCAATTGAGATTTTCGTACATGGCGGTTATAGAGGGAGCCAAATATATCAGGGGAGACGCATCTGTACAGGTAAAAATGTAGTAGTATTTCTAATCTGAGAATATATAGATCTCAGCCCATTGTTCCAGAATAGGATTTAATCTTTTCGGAGAAATGTGTTGTGAAGGGTGCAAGAGGAGAAGGAGTAGCAGCAAAAAGAATAAACTCTTGTGCTTCTCATGAAATATAAAAATCATATTCTTTTTCAAGTTGACTATTTCCATATAGTTTCAGAGTTTTGCTTCATATCCCAAAGAACTTGGGTAGCAGTTTACAGAAAACAGTGTTAGTTTGTCAGACTTGATTCAAGAAGACAGCTCACCACTGTCATGTCCTAACTGTTAGGCGTTGTGGGTTTTAAACAAAAAAAAAATGTGATTTTTGCATGTAGATTCAGACAAACAACAACAAGATTTATTGAAAGAGATGTGACCTTTAGAACTGGAACTAAACATCCTGGTTCTCATATTCTTTCATGGCCTTTTCATTCCCTATCAGGTGAAAGCGTTGTCTGATTTCAAGAAGAAGTTAGATATAGCTCTTGGGTCTAAAAGGATCAAAGGATATAAGGGGAAGAAGGGGATCAGAATATTGATTTTAATGATCGTGAATAATTGAGCAGGCTCGAAAGACCAAACAGCCTACTCCTGATTCTTGTTTCAATGTTTCTTCCTCTCCCTAACACTTTATTCTGCTCCATCTCTGTAATCCTTCTGCAGTACTTTTTACACAACCTGCAAATACCACACTGTTGCCCATTGATTTCAGGTACATATTGGCAGCAGTCTCTTTAGTTGCTTAGGCCCGAAGCTCTGAAATTCCCTCTATAAACTTCTCTATGACTCTGCTTCTCTCATTCTTATGATGTCAAAATGTCATTGCTTTGACTAAGCTTTTAGTCCTCATTTTCTGGCCCACTGTCAGATTTTGTTGAAGCACCTTGAACCTATGTTAAAAGTGTTACATGAATGTCATCAGACAAAAATGTGTCTTTGTCTCAGGAATGCAGGAGAGACATTAGAATATCTTGTTAGAATAGAACTTTGAAATATTTCTTTCATTGATTAATGAATGCAAATTTTACAATCTTTCAAATACTAAATGAAGTGTTAAAATTAAAATATATTAAAACCACTTTTGCAAACCTATGATGTACATATTATTAGAACTTAGTCTGCATATTTAAAAAAATGGCAGTGAAATCTCAGTATTGGTCATTATATCACCAGTCACATTCAGAAGACTGATGGTCTTCTGAATTTGCCTGGCTAGATTTATGATGTGGCTTTGATATTCTAAGTACATGTATTTCTATTTAATTATACATACAATATAATATATATATTACATACGTAAACAATATATGTATTTAAGCTGAGAAATCCCCTCACTTATTTTTGGTCCCTTTGTGCTTACGCAGCTCTGGAACAAACTTGAAAAGACAGAAGTTATAAATGAATCTTCCTACTTATTTTTTATGATTAGTTTGCAAAGAGTTGCATGTCTTCTCATTGTTATTAGATCAATTTCTGTTGTTAGGAAATTTACTTGATATCTTATATCCTGCATTATATTGTGAGATTGAAAATATCAGCAATGAATACTTTTGAGATCCCAACATTGCCAGAGCCTTCTTGGCACCTCCAATTTTAAATCTTATGTAGCTGTCATTATTTCGCAGGCAAGTGAATTTTTAATTTTGCTTGTTCTGCTTCCAAATACAATTGAAAGTGTTTTTTTTTCATGTATCTTGTCACATCATTAATTGATATTGGCCATGCTCTCTAGTGCCCTTGTCCCGAATCCCTCTGCTTTTCTGATTCTCTTAGCATTATGGAAATCCTTAAAATCTTTTTGAACAACTTTCAAGGATCTTTTTAAAGTCACTCTCTGTTCCTTCACTCTAAATAGAGTGAAACAGCCAAATAAATACATTCATTGTGTCTGGTCTTTCATTTAATTAGATCATGGCTGATCTATATCTCAGCTCTGTTTCTTGACTTTAATCCATCGCTCTGAATGTCTCTTTCCAACAAAATTAATTTCAACTTCAGTCTTGAAAATTTTGTCAACTATCCACAGCCTATTTTGAGTAGAATTCCTGATTTTACTTGTAAATGATTTGACTCTCATTTTAAGATTGTCCTTTTTTCTGCATTCACCCACCAGATGAAATTGTTTTTTTGTATTTATCTTACCAAATTATTTTATTCAAAGGACCCCAAAACCCCAATTTTCTAAACTCAAGGAAATATAGACCAAGTTCATGCAATCAGTCTTCATAATTTAACTCTCCTACATTCTGGACTGTATTTCCACCAAGACAATATATCCTTACAATATATTTTTTTATTCAGATGGCGTTTAACCAATATTTCTCCCTCACTTTTGAATTCCAAGCTCCTTGAGATAAAGACCAATGTGCCATTAACCTTTTTGATTACATTTTATTCCATGTAGTAGCTTTTAATGATTTGCTTAAATGAACACCTAAATCCATTTGCTCCTGCACAGTTCTTAATCTCTCAGCATTAATGAATTCGGACTTGTCTTGGATCCCAAAGGGATGGCCTTTCATTTTCCAGTTTAAACTCCGTTTGCCCTAGTTTTATCTGCTCATTTAGTATGTCTTATGTTACTGGGTGATGGGCTGTAATTGTGTTCATTGCTAATTCTAAGACTACAATACATTTGCCCTTTAACATCACCAATCTAAATCGTTCATCCATGCACATATGCTTCATATGTTTACACCAGAAAAAAAATCTAATGTAGAACAATAACTTGTATAGTTGCTACTAATTCTAGTCAGTTTTTCTTTCCTAAGGAACAATCTCTACCTGCAGTGATTGCTCTATGGAGTTCTTTTATTTCTAGTTTATTTGAGCCAGCTGATGCTACTTTGTTTTTCAACTTACTTTAATCAAAACCTTTATTTGTACCTCTTCTGTACAGCCTTTAAAAACTCCTTCTCAATTTCTTTGCTGTCTTCCCACTCTGTGATCCATATGACAGACTCCCTTCTACGTGACAGTATATGCAGGTGGTTGGAAACACTTTGAAGAAACTGCTATGTTAATGATGGTGAGACACTGTTGTTGACCTGTGTAGGTCTCAAGAAGGAAGGGTGATGCTACAGAATGGTATTGCTATGCATGACAAAATTGACAAGAAAGACAATCATCTATATAGGACATTCTTAATTACTCCATACTTGTACAAAAGAAAGATATCACTTATAGGCAAGTGTGCTACCTAACTTGCCAGCTTGAGGGAAACAGCTCCTGAAGCTAGAGAAGCTCATTATCGTCAAACGTACTCCTTCGATATACATCTACTGTATCATGGGTATTACTCATGTATTTAATCTATATTAGGAAAATTTGACACAATTTCTCCCTTTGTTTTTATATCTTTGTCTTTCGTGTGGAAGATCATTATCCAACAAGAACTTCTGGAACTCTGGTCTACTTGATGCAACATTGTAAAACCAATGTAGGACAGCTTGTAGAGACCATTTCTGGTCAATTAGATATCTAGTTTTAATCTTTGTCACCTAAGACTTTGCGATTCTTCCTCTTATGTTTAGAGTGATTATGGATCAATAATTTATAGAACTTCTGAATCAAATTAATTCAAATATATGATGCTTTGTTACAAAGTATTCTCTCTTGGGGTGGGCCAAGTGAATGAGATCTTTGGCAATAAAGTGGAAACTTTAAGCAAAACTAATTCTCCAACAGGAAAGCAGTAGATTGGTATTGAGAAAGGATCAAGCCAATAAGCCAAAGAACCAGCTTCATTGTATCTGTAGTGTGGATTTGAGACTTACTGGATAGTTGAGTTTCTGAAAAATGTGCAGTGTTTCTGTCATGGTTGGGAAGATTGACAAGATAATTTATTCAAAAGAAACACTTAATGCATTTTCCTGTTTATTTTTCAAAAATGATGGTGTTGCTTTTGTTTAGTGCTACATTTGTAAAAACATAACAAGGTTTTAATTAGTTTTCTGTATATTAACAGAAAAAATGGAAGGAGCTTTCAAAGGAAGACCAGGATCCTGTAACAGACCATCCATCTCCACCTCCCCAACCTCCAAAACGCACTCTTCCACGGTGTAATGAGAACAGGGATCCTGATTTGCCAGTGGATGAAACAACAGAAGCAGAAAATAACACTGCCACAGAAGAAAGTTGCGGCAAAGTACAAGAAAACACCGAGAACAAGGCAAAGTATGTAAAGTGATATGTCTTTTTAAAAAGTGAGATCTGTTATCCTATTTCTTTTCTCTCGTTTAATCCTGGAAATAATAGAAAATCAAGAGGCAAAAGGGAGGGAGGAACTTAAAAACAATCACTGTCACTATGAAAACTAGTGATACTAAAAGCTGACAGGTCTCCAGCATTTGTTAATGTTAAAATAAATGGGTTGTGGAATCATTGGTTATAATTTTCCAAAACTCCCTGCATTTTGGAAAAGACCCGAACAGATTGGAAAGCTCCAAATGTAATATGACTATTCGAGGAAAAGGAAACTGTAAGCCAATTATTTTAACATTTTTAATTGGAGAAATAGTATTGGAATCCCTACAATGCAGAATGAAGCCCTTCAGCCCATCAAGTCTGCACTGACTCTCTGACAGATCATCTTCCTCCCCGCTCTATCCCCATACTCCACATGTGCAGCACAGTGGTTAACATTGCTGTCTTACAGCACCAGAACCCAAGTTCAATTCCCAGCTTGGGTCACTGTCTGTGTGGAGTTTGCACATTCTTCCACGTCTGCATGGGTTTCCTGTGGGTGCTCCGGTTTCCTCCCACAGATGTGCATTGGCCATCGAAATTGCCCCTTAGTGTTAGAGGGATTAGCTAGATTAAATGCATGAAGTGCTGGGAGTAGGGATTGTGTGGGCTTATGATCAGTGCAGACTCATTGGGCAGAATGGCTTCCTTCTGCACTGTAAGATTCTATGATTTACCATGGCTCTATCTATCATCTTGGGACTGGGAGGGCAATTTAACACGGCCGGTCCACACAACTTGCTCTTCTTTGGATAAGGAGGAAACTGAAGCACCCAGGAAAAAAAACATACGTGGGAATAGAACATAGAACATTACAGCGCAGAACAGGCCCTTCGGCCTTCGATGTTGCGCCGACCAATTATGAAAAAAGCAATGACCCTCCAAACTAAACCATTCCCTTCTCTTCCATAATGCGCAAACTTCACGCAGGCGGTCACCCAAGGCCAGAATTGAACCCAATTCTCTGGTGCTGAGAGACAGCAGTGCTAATTACTGCTACACTGTGCCTACCTGAATGGCTTAATGCCATTGTTAAGGAAGTAGTAACAGGACATTTAGAAAATTATGCAGTCAGGCAGAGGGTCAACATGGTTTTGTGAAAGGGAAATCATGTTTGTCAAATTCCTTTGTTCTTTGAGGGAGCAACAAGCAGAGTGGATAAAGGTGAACCTGTGGATATGGTGCACTTGGTTTTCCAGAAGCCATTTAATAAGGCGTTCATTAAAGGTTACTACATAAATAAAAGCATGATTTTTAGGGTGATATATCATCATGGATTGAGGATTATAGGAAACAGAGTCACGATAATCAGGTCATTTTCAGGTTGAGCACAGTCATGTCCCCCACTCCCCACCCACCAGTCAGCACCCTCTTCAAAGGGAGGAGCAGCCTCTGGTCACTTGGGACTGTGCTGGCTTTACCTTTACATTATGTGTGTATCCCTATAACACATGGACTATAAGGTTGTTCCTACAATACATGTGCTTCAAGAAGGCAGCACACCACCACTTAGACATGAAGACTTAATAACACAAGATTTCAATACAGCTGCTGAGACCACTTGCACAGGCGGTTCATGATTTGTCAGCAATTGGATTGTATCTTGATGCTTGATCCCTTAAACAGTTAGTCTTCAATCTTACTAAATCTCTATGTTGCTGCTTATTGATGCTTTCAGAATACAATATTTAGTATTGAAGCATCATTCCCAACAAATCAGGATCAGAACTTTTTTGTTACAAAATTTAAATAAAAGTTAAAGTTTATTAGTCACAAATAGTCTTACGTTAACACTGCAATGAAGTTACTGTAAAAATCCTCTAGTCACCACATTCTGATGCCTGTCCAGATACACTGAGGGAGAATTTGGCATAGCTAAGTCACCTAACCTACACATCTTTGGACTGTGGGAGGAAACCAGAGGACCCAGAAGAAACTCTGTCAGATTTGGGGGAAAACGTGTAAACGTCACACAGACACTGACCCAAAACGGAAATCAAGCCCACATCCCTTGCACAGTGCTGACCACTATGCTGTTGTGCCACCCCAGAATAGTCTTAAGACTATGTCAGATTAAACTGTTGCTGACCATGTCTTCATGGTACATGAGAAGAAGTTGCATGTTTTTAGTGATCAGTCACTGTAATTTGTTTAGCACATTGGCAGTCTAATATTTTTACCTTCTCTGCCCAAGAAAGTTACATTGACGATGATTTTTGAAGTCCTCCAATAACCTGAGTATATCCCTAAATAGCCTTGTGGATAAAAAAAAGTGACATAATACAAAATATTCCAAATATGTGCGGGTTAGGCCATGCTAAATTGTCCCTTAGCATCTAAAGATGTGTAGGTTAGGGGGAATTAGTGAGATAATTCTCGGAGGAGTGGTAGATAGTGAAGAGGGGTGTTATAGTTTGCAGAGAGACTTGGATAAGATGCAGAGCTGGGCCGAGAGGTGGCAAATGGAGTTTAATGTGGAAAAGTGTGAGGTAATTCACTTTGGCAGGAATAACAAATGTGTAGAGTATAGGGCTAATGGTAGGACTCTTAATAGTGTTGATGAACAGAGGGATCTTGGTGTATATGTGCATAGATCCCTGAAAGTTGGCAATCAAGTCGATAAGGTTGTTAAGAAGGCATATGGAGTCTTAGCTTTTATTGGTAGGGGGATTGAATTTCGGAGCCGCAACGTCATGTTGCAACTGTACAAAACTCTAGTGCGGCCGCACTTGGAGTATTGTGTGCAGTTCTGGTCCCCACATTATAAGAAAGATGTGGAGGCATTGGAGAGGGTACAGAGGAGGTTTACCAGGATGTTGCCTGGTATGGAGGGCAGGTCTTATGAAGAGAGGCTGAGGGATTTGAGGTTGTTTTCGTTAGAAAGGAGGCGGCTAAGAGGGGACCTTATTGAAACATATAAGATGATTAGAGGTTTAGATAGGGTGGACAGTGATAGCCTTTTTCCTAGGATGGAGAAAGCTAGCACGAGGGGACATAGCTTTAAATTAAGGGGTGGTAGTTATAGGACTGATATCAGAGGTAGGTTCTTTACCCAGAGGGTGGTTAGGGTATGGAATGCCCTGCCTGCGGAAGTTGTAGATGCGCCAAGTTTGGTGGCGTTTAAGAGGTTAGTAGATAAGTTTATAGATGAAAAGGGAATGGTTTAGTTTGGAGGGTCATGGCTTTTTCCTAATTGGTCGGCGCAACATCGAAGGCCGAAGGGCCTGTTCTGCGCTGTAATGTTCTAAGTTCTATAACATAGGGCTATGGCAATAGGACCTGGGTAAGGTGTTCTGTTGGAGAGTTGGTGCAAGCTTGATGGGCTGAATGGCCTCCTGCACTATAGGGATTCTATGATTAAACTTGACTCTGAGTCTGCAGGAAGTTTTAAATATTAGGTCAACAAAGCACTATAATTGGCTTCAATGCACCTGGGCTTGTCATTTCTTGTTTCATTTGTGAACGGTTGTTAACAAATTGGTAATAAATGCGTTTCCCAGTAGAGGTCACTGGAAGGTCCAAGCTTGTGCATGGACTGACTCTTTATGGATCAAAGTATGGAGTAAGGAATGACCCAAAGCAAATGTGTGCTTTGACTTAATTGTCTTAATTAGGGCTGCACTGAGCCAAGGCTGGCTGAATATATAAATAATCTGTATTTTTGCCTCCAGCGTCAGGAAACATAGAACATTACAGCACAGAACAGGCCCTTCGGCCTTCGATGTTGCGCCGACCAATATAAAAAGCAATGCCCCTCCAAACTAAACCATTCCCTTCTCTTCCATATACTTATCAACTAACCTCTTAAACGCCACCAAACTTGGCGCATCTACAACCGCTGCAGGCAGGGCATTCCACTCCCGAACCACCCTTTGGGTAAAGAACCTGCCTCTGATATCCGTCCTATAACTATCACCCCTTAATTTAAAGCTGTGTCCCCTCGTGCTAGCTTTTTCCATCCTAGGAAAAAGGCTATCACTGTCCACCCTATCTAAACCTCTAATCATCTTATATGTTTCGATCAGGTCCCCTCTTAGCCTCCTCCTTTCTAACGAAAACAACCTCAAATCCCTCAGCCTCTCCTCATAAGACCTGCCCTCCATACCAGGCAACATCCTGGTAAACCTCCTCTGTACCCTCTCCAATGCCTCCACATCTTTCTTATAATGTGGGGACCAGAACTGCACACAATACTCCAAGTGCGGCCGCACTAGAAACGTATTTGTGTTTGGTTAAACAAAGAACCAAATTTGGGTCTTCCTGACTCTGTGCAAGAAATACAACATCTGCATGCAAAGCTATTTCACACCTTATTCTTTAAATAAGTCTGACCAGGCATTTATTGGAGTTACTTTAATGTGTTAATTACTATCATAGTTATATATTTTAGTGAAGGAACTAATGTGCTGGTTTAAAATGATAACTTTCATATGTTTGTTCATTTGACAAAGGTGGTGCTATGAATTTCCTAAGTTCTGACAGCAAAGTATGCACCTAAGTGAATTTTAGTCTCTCCCCTAAAACCAAAAGAATTATAGTAATTACTATTTGCAAGTGGAGATGTCAGCAGTCACACTTCTGGCAGGTCATCTTGGAAATTTCATGATAATTCTTTTTAATTCATTCTAAGACAGGGGTTTATTGAGTCACTTTTTAAAAAGAAGCAATTTTTATGTTAGAGAGCCCGACTTTACCATTGTGTTGAGCCCGTTTTCAGGCACGAAAACTTGGTACGGTCAGGCATGAGGTGATGGCATGATCCACGTCCACCTCTGTGCTGGTTTCCCCTTTACCAAGGACTGAAAATGACCTCATTTGAGACCATGTCCGAAACGGGCACGATGGCCATTTAAATGCATTTGAGTGCATTTAAGTTAACTTAATGGGCTGCACATCCAACTTCACTGGCACTTCCTCCTTACCACCTCGTTCGCCCATCCAGAATTGGCATGAAGCAGACATGCTCCACAAAAGTCCGATTTGGGCCCTTCAGTTAATGAGGAGGTAGGTGCTTAGTGTCCGACCACACTCTGCTTAAGACTGGGGGGGTGAAAGGGGGAGGTGTCCGCTGTCAGTCTGCTTGAGATCAGTGTGGGGGAAAGGAGGGGTCCACTGACACACTGCCTGAGATCAAGGGTAGGGGGGAGGCAGAAGGGGCCCACAATCGGTTTGGGTGGCATGGGGGATAAGGAGGGTAGAAGTGTTGTGAGGGTGGGGTAACGTGTTTGGGGGCCGGGGGTGTCATTAGCTGGTCCAGGAGAGATGTGGCAGAGGAGCTGCATTTTATCATTTTTCTTTGCACACCTGCATTTGGAACTGCAGGATTTTGGGCATGTAAAGCCCCACCCATGGGCTTCTACAGCACGATTCAAAATTGTTGATATTTTTTCAGGCAGAGTGCATATGTGGGCATCTGAGAACAGGTCTAAAAGTTGGATCTGAAACACTCCCAGTTTCATGTCTGCCCAGCACTTAGAATCAAAATAGTAAAATAGGGCCCAGTGTTTCTAATGGAAATGTTCACTTCATAGATTTTTAGACATTAAAAATTATTGTGTTCTATGTTTTTACTGAACAAACACAAATTTTCTACAATGGAACTATCCATTTGTTTCATTTTTGTACCTCTTCAATTTTCTTTCCACTCCTTTCAGAACTTGCTTTGGCCATGGGGGACTTGTTCCCAACTTTCCATAGATTATGATCTGAACTTAATCATAGAATCCTCCAGTGCAGAAGGAGACCATTTGTTCCCTTGTGTCTGCACTGGTCACTGTCCCACCAGGCCCTATTCCCATAACCCCATGCATTTACCCTAGCTAGTTCTGCTGACACTAAGGGGCAATTTAGCGTGACCAATGCACCTAACCTGCACACCTTTGGACTGAGAGGGGAAACCAGAGTACCTGGAGGAAACCCGTGCAGACATGGGGAGAATGTGAAAATTGCACACAGACAGTGACCCTGTTACCAGGGAGCATGATAAGGTCAATTTCTTGATGATTTACTGTTTGGAATCCACTCTGCTGTTAATGCAGGGAATTTGATGTCTGTTCAATGCAACTATACCTATTGTGACTGCTTTAAGGGCCTCAGTCAGAGGTCTGTCTGGGTTAATGCCCCAATATAAGAAAATCTGCACTAAATTGATTCTTTCAGAAATGTTTTATTTGGGCATGTTATTGGCTGTTGATAAATCATTTTTTTGTTTGCTTTTCAGTAACCTTCGAAAACGACATCGTGAGGATAGGATAGCAAGTACAGCGCAGAAGGTGCATAGAATGAAACAGAAGCTAAGTGAAACTGAGGTGAAACGAAAAAGGTGGTTATATTGGAGACCTGTTCTCATTAACATTGCTGCAGTTGCTACTCTTGCAGTTGGAGCTATTGTTTGCTGCTCTATGTACTTTCAATGATAAATTGTATAATTATGCATCTAATGGCATTCAGAGATGTATTACATCTGAGGTGTAAGGTACTGAGGAATCATATCTCCCTTGCACAAGAGCAAGATGTTTGAGGATTGATAGGTCAGAGGAGGATGCGCTAAAGGTACTGTTGAGTGGAACTCAACAGTTTGTAATACAGATTCTCAGGTTCTTATACTGTCAGGTATTTGGATAATTAAAACCACCGAATAGAAGAAAATCCTGTTGTAAATATGTTAACAGACATCTGCTGCAATAAACATTTAGTTAAAAATTGTGCTTCCATTAAAAGCGGCCTTTCTCCTGTTTCTTGCTGATGTTTTCCAGGAAGAACTTGTTTCTTTTTCACTTTTGCTCCATGGTGGGACATACCATACAACTTGGGCATCTGATAAAGTATATTCATTTTTGGTAGGCAGGTTTAAGTATCCGCTCCCATGAAAGTTAAACCAGCAAGCAAGAGAAAAAAAATTCCATCAACTGCCTTGCCACTGGGCCTCTTCCTTATTGCTTCGATCTGTTGCTGCTGCTGCTGTTCTGCATTTTCTTATGCTGTTTTTCTTCTTTCCAGTCAGTAGAATTGTTTTGCACTTAAAGCAATTCTATAGATTAAAAAAAAATCAGCCTTAAAATTATTATTAAATAATTATTAAAATTATTTTGGATGGTATATTTTTCCTTTTGACTTTGTTTATACTGCTGTGCATAACGAGTGCAATTAGTCACTTAGGAAAGGCATTGGGAGATTTCTGGAAATACAATTTTTAAATTCCTTTTAAAAAATGAAACATTGACTGAAGTGTTTGGATTATTTACTGGATCATTATGTCTGTATAAAATACTAGTTAACTCCTTAACCCATGGAGGTTTCCAAAAAAAATGCTCTGTCCTTGACTTCCATGATTGTATGAAATACGTTTTCCAATTTGAGTATTGAAAATTTCACAGTAATTTATCTTTAATTATTTACTCAACATTTTAATTTCTTAGACATGCTATGTCTTGTTTTTTTTTTTTGTAAAAATTTGACCACATTGTAAAGGCACTGTTGTATAACTGCTGGCAGGGCATCCTAAGATGCTTCTGTGGGTTAAAGAGTTGAGAAGTGTTTCTTGCTAGTGCTGGTTAATGATGTGATTATTTTGAGATGAAACAGTGGAACAAATTTATGTATTGGCCAAGGAAGGAGCAATCTGTTGACATGAACACAACAGATCACACTTTTTTAAAAAAAAAATGTAGATTTACATTCCAGTAAGACCAGTTGAATAAAATTTAGTCTTGAGGAACATTTCATTATATTGTATATTTGTATTAGAGATGATACATCGTATTATAAAATGAGCAGTTGTTGTAAACTTACTGGTCCAGGACCTGAGAATGTAAATTGTGCACCTGTGTTAAAATGTATTCCAACCGTACTCATTGCCACAAGTTATGATCAATGACCCATGCCAACGAATTAGCATTCTTTCACAATCAAAATCTGGTATTATACATTAAAATTTATTTATTATTATGGATGTGTTCCGTGATGTTCAGAGCATTTCTTTTTTGTTTATCTCCATTTTTTTTGGAAAAAAGAAAAAATTCCAGTTCTTGGACCAGTTATTTTTTTCAGTCCCGTGCTGGGGGGCAGATAATATAAGTTGTGAGCTTTGATAAAAATGCACCGCTAGGCTTAAAAATTAATTGTACTAATAATTTATACTTGAGTTATTACTCTCAACCATAAGCAATATGTAATGCATTAAGGATATCCCGTAATGCATTAAGGATATCCCGTACTGCTGTTATACTTTTGTATTGAAGAAGAAGAAGAAAATGTTTTACCCCAACACCCAATTCCTGCATCTGACAGGTGACATGTATGCAGACAATGCTTATTTTCACAGACTGGATGTGCACTTGTTTTGCTGTTCCCGTTCATTAACTCTCTAGTATGCAAACTGTGAACATTTGATAGTTATGTTTCTCATTCTGCTTTTCTTCTCGTGTAGGACTAATGTTGTAGTCCAGTATATGAGGAATTTTCTATGTTCTAGGCATTTTTTAGTACCATAAAAGCAATTGCATCTGAAAATTGTGTCAGAGTTGTTAACATTTTTCTTTTGGCTGCCATGCATTTAAGGACTGATGTATGGTAGTTCCGTAAAATTGAAAAACATTGCGAGTTCAACTGGCAAATACCTTGTGCAGAAACACCATGCCCATCATATTCTTCATTACTTTAATAACATTTTATGTCCCACTTTTATATTAAAGTACTAAGACTTATTGAGCAAAAACTTGCAAAAGTGTGATACATTTGGGTTCAAACTGAGTTATCATTGTATATTTTTTGGAATCAGTTGATTTATTCATTAACCAATGGGTGGGTTTTCTTTAAACACTGATACTGATTATTGAAAACAATTATCAGGTAATGGCTGGTTTTTGGAAAGTAAAAAAGACTTGAAATTATGATCTCTCTTGAAACGAAATTCAAACTTTTAGTTAATAAGGGAAAAGGAAGACACAAGATTTTACTTTTTAAAATTTGCACTGTAGCAATGCATAATATATAATAACACATATGTTCATATTAATAAATAATTAAAAGCACTATTAGCTAAACACTGTTTTTGTAGGCAACTTTAACAGCAGAAAGTTCTTCTTTTATACTCATTGCACTTGATACTGTCAACAGAATTGCAATCCTTATAGCAAACCATCTATACCTACTACCAACTTCCAATGTGTTCACATTTTTCTGCTTCATTTTGAGTGATTGCCTCCAAGCTCTTCCCTCGGTTTTTGGAGTTTCCTGAAACCATTACCAGCAGAAAAGCCCACTACAATTTTTCTTCTTTCCTTCTGGCCATGCCAGGGCATAGTTCACTGATTCATTAGGTCAGGCTGCAGAATGCATCTCTTCGGTTAGAGACCACCTCCCTCCATTATCTGGCTTTGTAGCTCAAAAAGAACCCGCACCCCATCTCTCTGCTGGCCACACCAACTACTGTTCTTTTCTTTCCCCACTTATCTTCTGGCACACAGGCTTGAAATTTGGAACTGGCAAGTTTATTGTTTGTTACCACAGCTGCCCTTTGCCTATTGTTCCCAACTCTATTCATTTCACACCTTGCTCAGCCAACCTTTTCCCATGACCAAGCCAGTCTTGTTGAATTTGGAATAGTCACTTAGACCCACTTCTTCATTTTAACCTATATTTACAGACAATCCAAAGCATTGTAATCATATGAACCCTATAGTTGTAATTAAATAAAATATATTAGTAGTGAGGCCAAAATGTTGTCTGATTTCAAGAAGAAAATTAGATATAGTTCTTGGTGTTAAAGGGATCAAGGGATACGGAGGTGTCAGGTGGCGGGATTAACATATTGAATTCGATGATCAGCCATGATCAAAATGAATGGTGGAGCAGGCTTGAAGGACCAAATGGCCTACTCCTCTTCAAGTTTTTATGTTTCAGTGTAATCATTGCTTTTCCTAAAAGTGCTGGATGTGAGATGTATTATATCCTTGCACGTTCATCATGGTTGAAACTACTGTTGGATTGTTCTCTGATGTTTGATTGTGGTTAGAAGATTGGTATGTGAAAAACTGCAGGTATATTGATGTAGCGTTATTATCATTTCTTGGTGCAATTTGTTGTAGCAAAATCTGTGCATTTAGCAAGCATTCTATTGGGCAAAGCCTAAACTATTCCTATTGTAAAACTGTACAGCACATCAATGAAATCATAATCTAAAAGCGTTAAGATAATTGCACTCCGGGAAAACCACCTAAATTTTACTGGTATTTATGACTAGGCTGCCGTTAAAAGCATATGTTTTTTTTTATTTGGGCAGTTTTCCTTCATGATTTATGATGGGAAAATGAAATCATATTCCCTCTAGGGAAGCTTTGGTCATTTTTTCATTGATGTATAATGTTTTCTAGTAATTACACACACAATCCCTACAGTGCAGGAAGAGGCCATTTGGCACTGACAACAATCCTACCCAGGCCTTTTCCCTATAACCCCACACATTTACCCTGCTCACCCTGACACTAAGGGGCAATTTAGCATGGCCAATAAACCAAGCCCACATATCTATGGAGTATAGGAGGAAGCCAGAGCACCCGAACAAAACCCACGCAGATACAGGGAAAGTGAGCAAACTCCTCACAGACAGAGAGCCACGACTGGAATTGACCTTGGGTCCTTGGCACTGTGAGGCTGCAGTACTAACAATTGTGTGCTGCACCTGCAGGTGAATGGGAAAGATGAGAATGTGACTGTGAAAAGAAAAGGAGCTGGTGATTCTTGAAATCTGCTTTGTAAGCATTTGGTTCATTTTGGAAAATTTGAGGTTTGGCACGTCAAATCTGTGTTCCAGTCACATTAAGTTGGATGGAAAGTAAAGGAAGAGAAAGAGAAGTTGAAAGCTCAGGTGCTGTCTGACCTGCTGTGTATTTCTCTTTATATTAATGTTGAACTTTTAATGTTTTACCAAAGCTTCAGTGATTCACTACAGCCTGTTTTAACTACTGTTTCCCAAATCTTTCATGCATTTCCTTGAAATCCTTGAGATGCACTTTGGCAAGCCATTATCCAGTGTCGTTTACCATTGTTAGCCCAACAAAAGTCAGCAGGCTAATGATAGTGGATTATACCTAAGATTGGTTGTATCCTCACTCAGAACCTGACACGGAGATGCCGGCATTGGACTTGGGTAGGCACAGCAAGAAGTCTCATAACACCAGGTTAAAGTCCAACAGATTTAGTTGGTAGCACAAGCTTTTGGACCATTGCTTCTTCATCAAATGAGTGGTTCACTCACCAGATGAAGGAGCAGTGTTCCAAAAGCTCATGCTACCAAATAAACCTGTTGGACTTTAACCTGGTGTTGTGAGACTTCTTACTGCATTCAGAATCTGCATGTATCTGCTTTCCAGTATTCATTATTTCAGTGTGATTAGGGCAGAAAGCCTGGCAAATAGTTTAGCTGTTAATTTAAGAGCATATCATTAAATATTTTTCTGTCATAGAAACTGTGGGAAGATTTGTTGCACCAGAGGATGCTATTCGGCCCATTATGTTCTTTCAGATGTGCACTAGCCAGGTATGAGGTCTGCGATGGTGAATCAATGACTGGCTAAGTTGAACAAGTAACTAAAGTCCAACATTCCTCTGCACAGGACTCGTGACTCTGGAACATATAATTTTTCATTGCTTTTGTCTAAACTGACCATAACCCATTAAAAATAAATGTGTCACCGCTGCCATTGGGTAGGTGTAATTTTTAAAAAATGTAGACCAGATGGCTTTTACAAATCATCTGCACGTAAAACATCAAACAATGTGAGATTTAGTGTGAAGCGACACAATTCATTTCTTTAATATGCCAAGAGACATTGTTGTTTGCTATTCTTGATGATTGATTGTTCTACACTTTTTCCTTAACCAGTGCTGCCTGTTCTAAGAAAGCCAGAACCAGGTGGCTATACAGGAAAGAGCCAGGAGGCTGACGACTAGAGTCAGAATATTAAACCAGAAAGACAGATTTGGAAAACCTTTTGACTGGCAAGGAAAATGATTATGATGGGATGTTCGCATATATTATGATGACAAAGAATGCCACGCAAGTAGCATAGGAGGCAGATTCAAACCTACACAGTTTAACGATGCATTCCCATTTTAAGCATATACAATCCTTTGCTGTTGCAGCTCCTAGATAATGAAATGGCTACTTGGTACTGAGACTTTGAACCAAACCTGGTTAAATGTTAATGCCTTGCGATGAAAATAGAAAAGAATTAGGAATTTTTTAAAATGTATTTTCAATAATCTCAGCATTTTCTACATATCTTTCCCACCTTTCAATTTCTTCCATTTTTATTCTGTTTGCCATTATGTCCCCAGAACTAGAAATCATTGGTAAGAGTGCTGCAGACTATTCCTCATCAATGTTCTCATATTGGCAACCGGTGCTTCTAGAACATAGAACATTACAGCGCAGAACAGGCCCTTCGGCCTTCAATGTTGCGCCAACCAATTAGGAAAAAGCAATGTTTCTAGTTTTACTTCTGCAAGATATGCCCTGTACAAATTCATCCTCTCTGTTTAAAATTCTTTTAGGGATCTTTCCGTTCTCTTAAGGCACGTGAGTAATGACTGCAGTGTTGCTGCTTGAACCTGAATACTGCCAGTTCCAAATGTAATCGGTGCAAATTATTTAGTGTTTTCTTTTAAAAAATGTTGATGAGTTTAACCCATGCAGGATAGGGGACCGTACATATCCTAACACTATATTGACACTGAGTCTCACTTCAACACTTAAGTTGAGCACTTAATTGTTTGCATATGTTCAGTTATTTGATAATCAGTCTTGCCTTCATAAGGGATATTTAACAAAGCGTTAACAATTATTACTGATCTGAGCACTTTTGAGATTATAACAGATCTGTAAAGTGAGAACAGTAAAAGAATTTGTAAGCTATTTTCTTATCCATTGAAACAAGTAGAAGGAACCATTTTCAAATGCGCTCCTGAAAATAGTCACAGAATTATGATCCACACTTGTGGTTGAATAAAGTTAGATCATGTCGAACATTTTTTCACAAAGTGTAAATTCTGTGATGTGCTCTTCACTTTTAAAAGTTGGGGGCAACATTTTCTGTGTTGAAATACTAATGATTTTTTTCACTGCTATGGTACAAATGTTGGGCTTCCTGCACGTGCGCCAGTTGAGAAACAGCGTACGTATTTGATTTAGTTTTTTATGTTGGTCAGGCCCATATGCATGAACAATGGGACATAGAGGGCACAGTGGTTAGCACTGCTGCCTCACAATCCCACGCATCCGGCTTCAATTTCCGGCTTGGGTCACCATCTGTGTGGAGTTTGCACATTCTCCCTGTGTCTTCACAAACAGTTCTCATTAACCTTGCCTAGAATGTTTTGGGTCAAAATCTGTAAAGTACCAATCTAGATGATGCATGCTTCAAACCACTTTGTAGGTTAATATGTAGTATTGCGGCTTGAAAGTTTGTTGTAGCCCTTGTGCATCTTGAACATTTAATTTGAAGGTAAGGAATCTTTAACTGAAGCATTATGAACAGTACTGTGCGGAGAGCATCTTTTAAAAAATCCATTCCTGGGATATGGGCATCGCTGCAGAGTGGAGGTGTGCAGCTAAATATGATAATCCGGAAATTGCTATACGAAATGCGCCACTCCACCTTGAGCTATTCAAAATTGGCATTTGAGCATCTGGGTCTGTATTTAGTGTTTTGAACAGCATGGAGTCCTCGTATTTGCATTGTAGTTCTGAATTAAACTTGCCACAGGATGTTAGGACTTGTCCATTTCAGTCCAAGTATCCTTTTAATGGAATGGTGTTTAATTACTGGCAGGCAACCTGTATAACAGATGTTTCCAACTAGTGTGCTTTAGTATACTGATATGAAGACCACTGCCCCACCCCCACCCAAATGTGCTGAGAAAATGATTCAAAATGCATGTAATTAAACTAAAACTAACCTTTGTCTTCAGCTGTGGTTGGCAACTCCAAGACCCAATGAATCTTGG
The DNA here is from genome assembly GCA_024679065.1 of Sphyrna mokarran. Lineage (NCBI taxonomy): Eukaryota > Metazoa > Chordata > Chondrichthyes > Carcharhiniformes > Carcharhinidae > Sphyrna > Sphyrna mokarran. The sequence goes on along the minus strand of JAGIQG010000007.1, from coordinate 13,742,050 downwards.
GCATCCCGCACGTGTGGCAGGTGGGAAAGAGCTGCACATACACGTTTAGATTTTATGTTGGTCAGGCACATGTACATGAGCAATGGGACATAAAGGGCACCGCTGCCTCACAGTGCTAGGGGACCTGGGTTCGATTCCCAGCTTGGGTCACTGTCTGTGTGGAGTTTGCATGCTCTCCCTGTGTCTACATGGGTTTCTTCCAGGTGCTCCGGTTTCCTGCCATACTCCAAAGACATGCTGGTTAGGTGCATTGGCCTTGCTAAATTCTCCCTTAGCATACTGAATAGGTGCCTGAGTGTGGCGACTAGGGGATTTTCACAATCTGACTGGTTAAAGAGATATACTGTTTGTGCCACAACTGAGGATGTTGAATTGTTTGTATGCCTCTCAACTAAACTTGCCCTTTAAAACCACATAAAAATAGACTACAAGCCATTGAATTGAGGTACATCCTTTGCTTATGTTCAATGTGAACAATGCTTTAGTTTCATTATAGTTTTGGAATGCTGTAGAATTCATGAACTTGCTGCCATCAAACTATGCTGCATCAGCAGGGAATAATGGCGCAGTCTGTCTGTTCCTGATTGAAGATAATTGTAACTCGTTACTCAGCAAAAATCTGTGTTAGTTCAGATTATCTGATGACCAGATACAGGTTCTGAACATAAAAACAAGAGACTTCACTTGAGAGGAGCATGCAAAGAAACTAACAAATTAACTGGTCATAATCTATTTAGAATTTTGTATTTTTTTAAACAGTTCCCCTTTTTCCTTGTGAATACAACCTTAGTTTTGGCACCTTGTTTCCATGACTTATTTTCTTAGTGTTCCATTTTGTCATATTCATTGGCAATCTTTCAAGTTTCTCTCATTTAGATATATTGCATTAATTTATTTTCTATTCTGCCATCATTAATATTTCTGTAATAATGCAAATGTTGCACATATATATACGTGGTAAGTCCAACTCTTTGCAAAATGGTTGCTTGGACACAATCCATCATGCATAACTTTTGCTGATAGCAGCCTAGGTATTAGGTGACAGCACTGCAATTTCTGGACTGGATTGTAACTGTTCATCTGTAAATTTTGAAGAGCCGATAAAATGTTGCAATTTTCAAGTATTTTGTGCGTATGTTTTAAAGCTTTCTGAGTTGTGGGACAACCTTTTTATGTTTCTGTGTTCTACTTTAGAACAAGAAAGCTATTGAATTTGAATTGAGGTACATCCTTTGCTTATGTTCAAAGTGAACAATGCTTTAGTTTCATTAAAGTTTTGGAATGCTGTAGTATTCATGAACTTGCTGCCACAAACTATGCTGCATCAGCAGGAAATAACAGAGCATTCTGTATGTTCCTGATCAAAGATAATTGTAATTGTATCTTTCAGACTAACACTTGGGGAGACAGAGCTTGAGAACTGCTGAAAAATAGACATTCTATCAAATCTTTTTGTCTAGCACTCATCAGGGCATATGCAAAAATACCAACGTTCACAGAGAGCAATTATTTATACTTCATGAGAAAGAGGGAAGAACTCTTTTCTCATAGAGTGAATTTTTGAGCCTTTTGAAATTTGACATTCTTGTGTCTCATGAAAGACCAAAAGTTTGGGCAGCAGTACTCATTTTCTAGTCTTTCTTTCACAACCTATCTCACGTAAGCATCTAATTAAAAGATGAAGTAAACACTTTGTTAAGCAGCTGCACTGATCAGCTGGTGGGCAAGTGACTGACCTAAGGAGATATTTAAACATATTGGCTACCAGTTTAATTCTGAGCTGGACCTTTGCAACGTAAAGTTGCACAGAATCTCACACAGTTTAAAACACAGGGCAGTACTGAAGATTGGCAGTAACAATCTATTGCACTCTGTTTAGAGAGTAACAAAAAGTTGATTTTTGATGTGAAGCTTTAACAATGCTAAAATCAATCTTGGATACAGTAGAACTATGGGCAGTTTCATTGAACAGAGTTGAAGCAAGGGTCCAGGGTTCCTGGTAGTTTCTCTATATAAAACGTCCCAGCAAAAGTGTCCTACATTATTGCATAATTTGACAATCCAGAGATCACATCCGGAGATGGCACAGCAAATGCTATCATCTGACAAGTAAGACTTAAATATAAATGAAGGAAGATTTAGCATTGTGTAAATGTGCAGCATGTTACAGTTTGAAGTCCTAGGGATCAGACGATGGCACAATGCAGAAGTTACCATATTGGAGGAGTGTGTAATTTTTTTTATTTGAGGTTGTTAATGTGGCACAGGTAATAGGCAGAAAATTGATTCTCCAAAGTGCATTGCTCCTAAAAGGCGACTGGTTGTGAGAGTTTCATTTGTGATGGACCATGTTGCAGGTTGCTGTACCCCAGTGTTACTCCTCTGCTTTGTGCTGTGCACTGTTTACTTCTGAAGGAAGAGAGAGTGAGTGTTAATGTATGGTGACTGAAAAAGGAAAGTGTACCTGTGTGGACCTCCAGCACAGAATGTACTATGGCTGAGAAGAAACAAAATGCAAGCAGGAATGAGGGTGTGTTGAATGGAAAGCAGGTGGCTGGATATGATGCAAGAGGATTTTTGAAAGCAATACACCGTGGATAAAGGAGATCTGAAATAAAAATGGAACATGAGAAAATCTCAGTAGATAGGATTTTCTGGCTGCACTGGTCCCAAGTTGGAAAATCCCACCTGAGATCAACTGCATGGTCCCTGGAAAAATTCCGCCCCATAGGTCTGGCAGCAACTGTTCACAGAGACAGGTTTAACATTTTGAGACAAAAATAACTTTTCTTGGGAACTGAAGAAGAGCTGTACTGGACATGCTTTTATTTTGAATACTTTTTGTGTTTGTATATGAAGTGAAAGTAAACTGCTTTGCAGTTGGCTGCTTGGTCAATAGTGTTGCTGTTCCTGAGGGGTCTTGACATGGCGAACGTGTGAAAAAGATGTTTTCTCTTGTAGGAGAATCCTAGAATTGGGGGTGGGGGGTGTCACTGTTTGAAACTAATGGTTCGTTCATGTAAGACAGAAGTTTGGAGAAAATGTTTCTCTGAAGATTGAGGCTCTCTGGAACTTCCTTCCTCAAAAGATGATGGATTCAGAATCTTTAACTATTTTTAAGACAGATAAGCAAGGAAGTGAAAGGGTATTGTGGGTAAGTGGGAGTTGAGAGTATATGGTCAATAGCCTTGATCTTGAATGGCACAGCAGGCTTGAGGGATCGGGTGGTCTGGAAACTAAAAACAGGAGCAGACCATTTAGCTCTTCAGGTCTGCTCTGCTATTCATTTTGATTATGGCTGATCATTGAATTCAATATCCTGATTCCCCCTGCCCTCGATCCCTCCCATATCCTTGTTCCCTTTAGTCTCAAGAGCTATATCTAATTTCTTTTTGAAATCAGACAGACAACATTTTGGCCTCAACTACGTTATGTGAAAGTAAATTCCACACATTCTCCATCCTCTGGGTGAAGCAATTCCTCTTCACCTCATTTCTAAAAGGTTTACCTCTTATCCTCAAACTATGAACCCTCATTCTGGATTCTCCCATCACTGAACATTCTTTTCTGAATCTATCTTATCTAACCCTGTTAGAATTTTATAAGCTTCTATGAGATCTCCTCTCATTCTTCTAAACTCCAGTGAATATAATCCTAACCTACTTAGTGTCTCTTCAAAGTCCTGCTCCAAATTACTATGTTTGTATGCATATACAAGGTGTGTGTTTTGAATGTTAAATGGTGCATTGTGTCCTTGCCATTGCTTGTGAATGACATGATGCATGGGGTTGATTGCTCAATGTAGTTGAGAGAAATGGAAGTATAAAAGAACTGATCTCATCCCCTGCTTGAGGCTCATTGAAGTGTGCCTTGCACTGCATAATGGTCTTTGAACTGATAGTCTCTACCAACAGGTCTGGGACAACTTGGAACTCTTCTATTGACAAAGAAAGAAATGATTTGCATATATAAAGCACCTTACACAGCCAGCTGATATCTCAAAGTACATTGCAACCAATGAAGTACTTTTGAAGTGTAGACACTATTGTAATGTAGGAAATTTGGCAGTCACTTTGCAGATGACAGTGTGATAATGATAAGATACTGATTGGGAATAAATATTGACAGCAAGAATAACTCCCACACTCTTCTTCAAAATAACGTAACAGGACCCTCACTTGAGACAGCAGATGAGGCCTCCATTTAACATCTTTTCTAAAAGTGCATCGACTTTGACACTCCACTGTAACTATATCACTTCCATCTCATTCCTATTGGGGAACTTGACTGCAAGGCAATTCTTGCATAGTGGAAGGCACTATGTAAACCAAAGTAATATTCCTCTTTCTTTCAGTCTCTCTACATCTTATGCCCTCATTATTCCTGTTTCCCTCCCACCTCACCTTCTCTTGGGTCCACAGTTGTAATATTTGTGTCATATTAAGCATGAATGAGTTCTCTTTAAATCATTAAAGGTTTTGTTTAAAGTTCAACTAATTTGTGTTTCTCCTAAGAATTGGAATCAGTGCTATAAATCAAGAATCATAGAATCCTGGAGTGCACAAGGAGGCCATTTGCCCTATCAAGTCTTCACCTACCACAATCCCAAACAGTCCCTATTCCCATAACTCCAAGCATTTACCTTATTTAGTCACCCTGACTCTAAAGGACAATTTAGCATTGCAAATCCACCTGCCTGCACATCTTTGGACTACGAGAGGAAATCCACACAGACATGGGGAGAATGTGCAAACTCAGGCGATGACCCAAGCTGGGATTGGAACCTGGGTCCCTGGTGCTGTGAGGCAGCAGTGCGAACCACTGTGCCATCGTATGACTGCAAATTGATCCCTCTCGGCTGAATAGCTCTCAAAAAAACAACAAAGAATTTAAAATTACACAGTTAAAGCAATCACTAATCAGTGATACATGTTTATTTCATTCTCTATCGTGTGTGCACTCACATTTTATCAGAATTAGGCCTTTAATGCAATTATAAGCAGCAGAGAGAGAAAATAGACTTTATTTAATCCATTTCACAAATTTAGGCCATCCCAAAGCATTTTGGAACTGATGATATCCATGGCAGAGCAGGCATGAAGGGCTAAATTTGCCTACTTCTGCTCCTAATTCCTATGTTTTGGTTTATCTGTGCATTCCCCCTCTTTCTGAATAAAGCTTTTGAAATTTGACCTCCTCAATACTTGTGTTTTGATGTAATTGCTCCATTTCAATTCTGACAATATTAATTGGTATAAATGTTACTGATACATCTTTAGGAATTGTATGCATGGTTCATGCTCAGATCTTTGGCTAACGAAGCCACCAGCCTGTGCACAAGTATCAAGTTCCAGGCCAGGCTTTTGGGAGCGATCAAGATCTTCAAGTTTAAAAAAAACTAAAAACATTGAATGGATAGCTTCAGTGTTGATAAAATTTTTAATTTTTGTCAGTGACAAAAATGACAGGTAATTTTAAATAAAATAAAAGATATTGCATGTTTTGCTTTTCCAATAAATGTAAGGGAGAAAAATTGAGAAAGCATTTTGCTATCATTGTGTTCACAAATAGATTTCATTTATAAAGGTTGAAGTAAGTAATTTAAACGTTAAATGTTGATACAGAGCGTGACTCAATATATGAAATGATGTCTATGGACAGGCAGATTTCAGGAATTTTAATAAAGGTTTTGATTCCAGTTTTAACCCTGAAAATTATCAGGGTATAGAATATATTTTTAATATCCAGATAATTAATTACACTTTAAGAGCACGTTAAAAACAGGATGATGGTTCTCTTCAACGTCACTCTTAAGAAGAAACAGCTGAAAAATTAAAAACTTTAAGAAATATATTTGAATAGAAGAATACCAAATTTCAACAAGGGAAGGGGCAATAACAAATTATACTGCCTGAACAAAGGTTGCTGATTGATTCGCAAGTCTGCTTATGCAAATTGTTTATGCAAATATTTTAGACTGTCTTCAATGTAAAACAAAGTTACTACCTGGAAATTTACGAGCTAATACACAATTTACTATTTAATATTTGCTTCTCAATTTTGTATTCTAAATGTTTATATTGAGATGTAGCAAATCTCATTTGTAACAGTTTGCAAATATTGGTCTCGGGTTGTTTTTCCGTTTAAGGTATTAAAATTATTTTAAACCCTTGTAGTGTACCACTTCTCTTTATTAAAATATGCTCAGTTTTAAATATGTTTCAATATTCTAAAAATTGCATTATAGGATGTAATGCATTAATTACATTAGCCAAGTGTTGCAGTCAAAATGAAAGAAGTACTGAAATAGTTTGTGTTTGGTAAGATTCTGTTATCAGACTGATTCACTCAGTTTCATACAAATTTAGATCCATACATTAGCAATTAACAAGCAATAAGCAATTAACAATAGTTTTAACTTACCTGGAAACTGAAGTTCCACAAAACCAACTATTGTGATCTTAGTGAATATCGTAACAATTTTAAAACTTAATCATTGTTAATCCCCAGTGACCATAAATTTTATTCATGGAATTCCTAATTACAAAAGCAAAGTCCCTTGTTCATAATTTCAATACCTGTGAAGTACTTATTAATGTATGGAAGCAGTGGAACTGTTGCACTGAATAAACCTTTTATGTTCTGTATTGTATGTCGTAGGCTAAAGACTGTCTGACTGCTAACTCCTCAGAACAGATGCCACATTCTGCACCTATTTTTATCAGCCGTGGAAAACAGAAACAAAAACCCTACGAGGACAGTGAGTTCTGCTATGTAAGAGACCTCACATGTAACTGTTTACAGCGTAAACTACTAGATGCAGGAGATAAAACACACAACTGACCCCACGGGACCTTCTGCAGAGGGAGTGGATTTCATGTATTGTCACATGTTTTATAATGCTTATACTCTGTGTTGCAAAAAAAATTAATAAAGCTTTGTACTTTAGTCATTTCATTGTTGTATTTTTGTATCTTTGGCATTAAATGATTTGAATTGAAATAAAATGCTTTATAGTGGAAGCTGGTATTATACAACACTGGCATGATTTAAGTTTCAAGAGCAGCTTTTATTTGTGAAGTTCCTTTAACACAAAAAAGCCAGTGGTGCTTTACAGAGTTGATATTAGGCAAAATTTGACACCAATGAGATATTGAGGCAAGTGGTCACTTGGTCAAAAAGGTGGATTTTGAGGAATATTTTAAATGGGGAAAAGAGTAGTTGAAAGACAGGTATAGGAAGGGAATTTTAGAATTTAAGAACCAGGCAGTTGATGGCATAGCTACCAATGATAGAATGATTAAAATTGGGATATTTAAGAGATTAGAATTGGAGGAACACAGAAATGAGAACTGTAAGGTTTGAGGACACTATAATGATAGGATTGGTTTGGGCATTGAAGCATTTGAAAAAGCGATGAGAATTTTTAAATCCAGTTTTCAAGAAGTCTTTTTAATTTCATTCATAAAACAGTTTAATATATGCACATTGCTAGTTTTCATTTCCATGCATATGAAGTCAATTTCCTTATTTTTATCCATTCTATCAAGCTAAACTATATGTTTTTGTTCTTGGAATGTGGTATTCATGATGATGACCTTCTTGAACTGCTGCATTCCTCATTTTAATATTTATCCTCATGTTGTTAAACTTGTGAATTCTAGGATATTAGCCCATGAACAATGAAGGAATGGAGATATTTGCCCAAGTCGGGATGATATGTGATTTGTATACAGCAATGTTCCAATGATCCTACTGCTCTTGTCCTCTTGTTCAAGGTCGTTAGACTTGGAGCTGCTATTGAAATAACCTCAGTGAATTGTTGCAGTGCATCCTGTAAGTAATATCAGTTATGGTGTGTGTGTAGTGGAGAGGCCCAGTAATAGGTACATCAATCAAGCAGACTGCTCTGTCTTGACCTGGCTTCTTAAGTGCTGTTGCCATCCAGGCAGGGTGGTGAGCATTCAATCATACTTCTGATTTGAGCTGGCAAGACAGAGACTTTGAGGGATAAGAAGGTGAGTACCCTCTAGTCTCAGTTCTTTTTGTAGATACAGCATTGACAGATTTTCTTAAAGCTTCAAGGGAGATCCCTCAATACAAGTTGTAACATTGATGGTAATCAGGGCTAGGTGACTGGGTCAAATCTTGTTTGAGATGGTTATGTGCCATTTATCAACTTAAGTCTGACTTTGTCCAGATCCTGCTCTATGTTGACATAGACTGTTGAAGGAGTTGCAAATAGAATTGAACATATTATAATCAGCAAATAACCCCACTCCTGACCATGCGCAGGTATATGAAGTTGATAGACATGGGAAAAGTGGGTCTGTAAAATTCATTCGTGGAATGTGGGCATTGTTGGCTAGACTGGCATTTATTCGCCATAGTCAATTGCCCTTGAGAAAGTGGTATGTGAAAACCATTGCAGTTCATATAGTGCAGGTACACACATTGTACTGTTGTGACCTGCTCAGGAGTAGCAGCTGTCATCAGGGAGTACTGCTCAGGAGTAGGAACCTCCACTGCTATAACCTCAGGTGACTGGCAAAGAGAGGGTTGTGGCTGCAGGGGTGACCAAATTGGGGATGGGCTGGATGACCTCTTTTGAACTGGTGTGTCACACACCCAGATCCTGGCTGATGCCATCCATGCTTTAAAATGGTGTTGCTTAACCTGATGACACACATATCAGTGGAGTCCATGGACCACATACATATCAGTTGTCTTAGACTGATTTTTCAGTTTTCTGAGATCATTCTTGCAAACCTCTTCAGCACTCCAATGCATTTACATCCTGGCTAAGTGTGACAGTCCCATGTAATAAATGCTGGTGCAGCCCAAGGCACCTACATCCCATGAACAAATAATTTTTAAAAAATTAATGTTCTTATCCTTCCACTTGAGGTCATGGTTTGAAAGGTGCTGCTAAAGAAGCCTTGGTGAGTTGCTGTGAGGCATCTTGTAGATAGTATGTATTGCTGTAACTGTGCATCAATGGTAAAAGGAGTGGTCGTTTAAGCATGTGGATGGGGGTGCCAATCAAATGAGCTGCTTTGTGTCAAGCTTCCTGTGAAGCTGGTGCTGCCCCTTCTAGGCAAATGGAGAGTATTCCATTAAACTCCTGACTTGTAACTTATGGATAGTGAACAGGATTTGGGGAACCAGGAGGTGATTCACATCACAGAATTATAGAACCCATACAGTGCATAAAGAGGCCATTCAGTTCACCCATATAACAATCCCACTCAGACCCTATTATTTGGAATACTGCGTCCAGTTCTGGTTGCCTTACTACCGGAAGGACGTGGAGACTCTGGAGAGAGTGCAGAGGAGGTTTACCAGGATGCTGCCTGGTATGGAAGGTCTGAGTTACGAGGAGAGATTAGACAAATTGGGACTGTTTTCCTTAGAAAGACGTAGACTTAGAGGAGATCTAATAGAGGTGTACAAGATTATGAGGGGTATAGATAGAGTAAACAAGGTTAAGCTTTTTCCTAGGATGGACTCGAATAGCACGAGGGGTCACGGGCTTAGGGTGAGGGGGGTAAGGTATAATTTGGATGCTAGAAGGAGTTTTTTCACACAGAGGGTGGTGGGGGGTATGGAATGCGCTACCAAGTAAAGTGGTGGAGGCAGGTACTCTGGAGTTATTTAAGAAATACTTAGATGGGCACATGAACAGAATGGGAATGGAGGGGTATAGAAAACTGATTTAAAATAGGGATCATGAGCCTTGGGAGTCCCGGGGAAGTGTGTAAATAGATGATGATATTGATGTACTTGTTTTTATCCTACAGGTGCTTTGGTCCACCTTGTTGTCTAACGACGCGATGGTTCGTGAGAGGACTGCTCTTGGACCTTTTTCAACAGTATCCTAGTGCTTCATGTCGTTAGTGTACGCTTGACCTGGACCATTTGATGGGCAACACGACAGCTCAGTGACTATCGCTGTGCTGTGCAGATACATGGATTTGGGCCTGAGTCTGTGGGAGTTTGTGCATTCTCCCCGTGCTTGCGTGGGTTTTCTCCGGGTGCTCCGGTTTTCTCCTACATCCCAAAGATGTGCTCTTAGGCTAATTGGCAAAACAAATTCTCCCTAAATTGTCTCAAATTTGCTTTTTAATCCATAGATCTATAAACATGGACAGGGATGGCGGGTAGAGGTGTGAACATCAGGGTGGCGGCACAGACTCGTTGTGCCAAAGGGCCTGTTTCCCGTGCTGTTTTGTTCTTTGTTCTTTGTTCCCCCACATATTTACTCTGCTAATTCCCCTGACACTAAGGAGCAATTTGGTATGGCCAATCAACCTAATGTGCACATATTTGGAGTGTGGGAGGAAACCAGAGCACCTGGAGAAAGCCCATACAGTCACAGTGAGAACATACAAACTCCACACACACAGCAAAAGAGAAAATGCTGGAAAATCTCAGCAGTTCTGGCAGCATTTGTAAGGAGAGAAAAGAGCTGATGACCCTTTGTCAAAGTTGAAAGGCATAGAAAGTGAATGCAGGAACACAGGGACCTGGGTGTGTATATACGTATGTCTATCCTACTACCGCCTTTAATGATCTATGAGGCAATTTTTTTTACACAGAGTGGAGTGCCTGGAACTTGCTGCCAAAATAGTGGAAGAAGATGTGATAGAGGCTTTTAAGGGGCATCTGGATAAATACATGAATAAGATGGGAATAGAAGGATATAGTCCCTGGAAGGGTAGGGGGTTTTATTTCAGACTGGCAGCATGATTAGTGCAGGTTGGAGAATGGAAGGGCTTGTTCCTATACTATAATATTCTTTGTTCTAGGTGGAGAGAACAATGAATAGTGTGCTCTGGATTTGAGTTCAACAGCAAGGAGGTTACGCTCAACTTATTGAAGACATTAGTTAAACCTCAGCTGGAATATTGTGTACAGTTCTGGGTGCCACACTGTAGCCAGGATATAAATGCACTGGAGTGAGTATAGAAGAGGTTTGCAAGAATGATTCCAGAGATAAGAAACTTCAGTTATGAGGATAGATTGAAGAGATTGGGACTTTGAATATTTTGAAGATGGAGCTCCATAGATTCTTGATCAACAAGGGGGTAAAAGTTTGTCAGTGTAAGCAGAAATGTGGGGATTGAAGTTGTATTATTGACGGAATAGGCTTGAAGGGCCAAGTGGCCTACTCCTGCTCCTAGTGTGTATGTCTGTATATTCAATTTACTTCATGTGATATTAAGAAATGGATGGAAGCACTACATACTGCAAAATCTGTGGGCTGTGACAACATCCCAGTAATAATATTGAAACTTTGTACTCCACGCTCCAAGCTAAATTCTTCCAGCAGTTACAACATGTGGAAAATTGGCCAGGTTTGTCCTATTCACCAAAAACAGCATGGCTTGCCAGTTGGAGTCATGCCTAGCACAAAGGTAAATGGTTGTGGTTGTTGAATGCCAATAGTTAGTCCCAGGCCATCACTGTGGGAGTTCCATAACAGTAGTGTCCTTGCTCCAATTGTCTTCAAGTGCTTCATCAATCACCTTCCAACCATCATACAATCAGAAATGAGGATGTTTGCACAATGTTCAGCACCATTCATAACTGCTTGGATACTGAAGCAGTCTGTGCCTACATGCAGTAAGGTCTGGATAACATTCAGGCTTGGGGTGATCAGTGATGAGTAAAGTTCACACCAAACAAGAGCCATTTCCAACAAGGAAGATTCTACCAATATCCTTTTGACGTTCAATGGCATTACTGTTGAATTCCTCACATCAATATTATGTCAAAAGTTGTTGGGATAGTTGCATCATCACCAGAAATGCAATCCCTATTCACACATTTGATTGAGTCAAATCAAACCCTGAATCCAGCAAAGATTCTAGACCAATAGTTAGTTGAAGTAACTGCTTTCTGTAAAACAGTCCAGTGTTGTGACAGAAGACCAAAATTGCTCAGACACTACCGAAGACCTCAATGCACAATTAACCAGTTTCCAGTGATTCATCATCAGATAATAGCAGAACATAAATACTATGAAGTCACATCAGCAACATGGATGAAATGCCCATGTATTTTGATACATCCAGCAGCCAAACTGTAAAATAGGTTCAAGAACCTAGTGAAAATGTCAGGGGACAAGGTTTGTGGTGGTATTCGCATGATGGCCAATGGAACTAAATTGAAGCTTTTGGTAATTTTCAAACATAAAACCTTGCCAAACATCAAGCTCTCTATAAGAAATTTTGGTGCATGTCTGTAAATGGATGGATGAGGACGGAATGAAATTATTGATTGATGTTATGCGGAGAGGCATCTCAGTGGTCTAGGTAAAGAATGCAGCTTATTAGTAGGGGACATATTCAGATCCCGTATAACTATTGAGAACAAGTGATACCTGCAAAGAAATATTGCCAACATTACAGTTATATACAAGGGGATCTAACACCTATAGTTTTGGATGTATGCTTCAGTAAGCCATTCAAGGATCATACTTACATTGAGTTGAATAAATGGAAGAATGACAGATAAAAAGTCTTCACAAAGGGTGGAAATATGTATACTGCCCTATTTGATGTTTTCTGAGGTTTCATTATCAAATCATTTATTAACGCACCAAGTGACATTAGACATTATTAATGCACCAAGTGCTATTAATACATCAAGAGACATTAGATCATCCAAAAAATACTGAATGTCCAATTCACTGGATGCAGAGGGAAGTGATTTGTTGTGGAGAGATGATGTTGAGAAAGAAAGTACTAGAGTGGATCCTTACAATGATGCCATAGCTAAAATAACATGATAAATTTGGTGAACTACAATGAATTTGACTGTTGTAAGAAGTTTTGAAAGTGATTATACGTATCTTTGTATCATTAATTCATTCAATAAATCATGCCACATTAATTTATTACTGGTGTTAAATTTTACTTTTCTCATTTCAAGATGGTGAGTATCTACATCCATATTAATGGCTTACATTTTATGCTTGGCCTATAATTCAGCCCCATTTTTGGAACGACTTCTGGAGATATTTAGGAGTAGAAGTAGACAAATCCCGATATTCGAGCCTGCTCCATCGTTCAATCAGATCATGGCTAGTCTCCTCCTGGTCAAATCCACCTCCCCTCCTGTTTACTAAATCCTTTTTTATTAGAAATATATCTATCTCCTTGAAACCATTCAATGATTCAGACTCCATTGCACTATGGGGCAGCGAGTTCCACAAATGCTTCATCTTCTGCGAGAAGTAGTTCCTCCTCATCACAGTTTTAAATTTACTGCCTCCTAAGCTATACCTGTGACATCTTGTTTGAAATGGCCCCGTAAGAGGAAACATCTGGTCCATAAATGTTTCCTTTTATGCATTCTACAGTAATCTCTTTTGTTACCTATGGATATCTGGATTTGTTTGCCTCAACTTTCCACTTAGTGGGAATATGTCTTCTTTAAATATAGTCCACTGTTCAGTTAGTTTTAGGAACATAGGAACAGGAGACCATTTGGCTCTTTGAGCCTGCTTCTATCCATGTCTGATCTTGTTGTGATTGCAGCTCCACTTTCCTAATTGCTCCCCTCCCGCCCTGTATCCCTGACTTCTATGCTTAACAAAAATATATATATAAAAATCTACTTTGAATAAATTCAAAAACCCAGCCTCCACTACTTTCTAGGGAAGATAATTCAATATCCCAACAACTCTTTACCAACTAATATTTGATTCCAATTTATCTAGGCTAGATCCATTCTGACTACAATGAAATTGGCTCCCCTGCTGCCCTCCGTTCTCCCCACCCCCCAGTGCCCTGAATTGTTCCTTGTCCTTTTCTATAGCCAGCTGAAACCGTATGATATATGATCAATGTCCCCTACCAGTATTTGATTCAACTGGCCCACCGCACACCAAGTTCAGAATTCCCACCCATCTGACACAGGAACAACCAGTTCCAAAAGCTAGTCGTGTTTGCTACAAATAAATCTGTTGGACTTTAACCTGGTGTTGTGAGATTTCTTGCTTTTTTTACCCTAGTCCAATGCTGACATCTCCACATCATAACCATCAAGTCTGTGCCAATCAAGGATAAATCACTCAACAATTCTAATTCCATTTTTCAGCACTTGGTCCCATTATTTAAGGACATTATTTCATTGGCAGTGTTCAGAGAATGTTCACTCAGATGACCTCCCTCCCCTCCCCCACTGGTGTGGAGGGATCGTCTTATGAGGAAAGGCTAAACAGGTTGGGATTCTACTTATTGGAATTCAGAAGAATGAGAAGGGACCTTATTGAAACTAGTAGGTCCTTAGAGCGTTGCGATCTGATTAGGGATACGCAGCATAGCTTTGTTAAGGGGAGGTCGTGCCTTACGAATCTGGTAGAATTTTTTGAGGAGGTGACGAAAACAGTGGAAGAAGGGCGAGCTGTTGATGTCGTCTATATAGATTTTAGTAAGGCGTTTGACAAAGTCCCTCGTGGGAGGTTAGTTGAGAAGGTCAAGGCTCATGGGATACAAGGACAGGTAGCTAGATGGATAAGTAACTGGCTTAGTAATAGGATGATGTAGAGATGCCGGCGTTGGACTCGGGTAAACTCAGTAAAGTTTTACAACACCAATTTTAAATCCAACCAATTTATTTGATAGTAAATCAGCGAGCTTTCGACCTTTTGTCTTTGTCAGGCAAATGCAGTGTTCTGGTCTGCAATAGCACACATCAGCACGGACAGTCACAGATTGCTGATTAGAATGCGAATCCTTAGATCTAACCTGCTATTCAAGTGTTAAAGTGGCTAACAGTGTGTGTGAAGGCAATACTGAGCATTGGTTAGAGAAATGTGTATTTTCTCCAGACAGCACAATAAGTGAGGTTTTTTGCTAACCCAGGCAAGTCACGGGGGTTACAGATAGTGTGACATGAAGCCAAGATCCCTGTTAAGGCCGTCCTCATGTGTACGGAACTTGGCTATCAGTCTCTGCTCAGCGACTCTGCGCTGTCATGTGTCATGAAGGCCCCCTTGAAGAATATTTACCCGAAGGTTCATGTGAAGAAAGCATATGGTATGCTAGCCTTTATAGGAAGGGGTATAGAGTACAAGAGCTGGCCTTTAATGTTGCAGTTGTATAAAACGTTGGTTAGATCTCATTTGGAATACTGCGTCCAGTTCTAGTCGCCCTACTACTGGAAGGACATGGAGAGTCTGGAGAGAGTGCAGAGGAGGTTTACCAGGATGCTGCCTGGTATGGAAGGTCTGAGTAATGAGGAAAAGTTAGGCAAATTGGGACTGTTTTCCTTAGAAAGACATAGACTTAGAGGAGATCTAATAGAGGTGTACAAGATTATGAGGGGTATAGATAAACAGGGTTAAGCTTTTTCCTAGGATGAACTCGAATAGCACGAGGGTCACGGGCTTAGGGTGAGGGGGGTAAGATATAATTTGGATGCTAGAGGGAGTTTTTTCGCAAAGAGGGTGGTGGGGGTATGGAATGCGCTGCCAAGTGGTGGAGGCAGGTACTCTGGAGTTATTTAAGAAATACTTAGATGGGCACATGAACAGAATGGGAATGGAGGGGTATAGAAAACTGATTTAAAATAGGGATCATGAACCTTGGGAGTCCCGGGGAAGTGTGTAAATAGATGATGATATTGATATACTTGTTTTTATCCTACAGATGCTTTGGTCCACTTTGTTGTCTAACAAGGGGCATACATGCAATAGGTCGTGAGAGGGTTGCTCTTGGAGTTTTTCGAGAGTATCTTAGTGCTTCATGTCGTTAGTGTACGCTTGACCTGGGTACATTTGATGGGCAACATGACAGCTCAGTGACTATCGCTGTGCTGTGCAGATACATGGATTTGGGCCTGTGTCTGTGGGAGTTTGCGCATTCTCCCCATGCTTGAGTGGGTTTTCTCTGGGTGCTCCGGTTTCCTCCCATATCCCAAAGATGTGCTCTTAGGCTAACTGGCAAAACAAATTCTCCCTAAATTGTCTCAAATGTGGTTTTTAATCCACAGATCTATAAACATAGACAGGGATCACGGGTAGAGAACAAAGAACAAAGAACAAAACAGCACGGGAAACAGCCCTTCGGCCCAAAGAACCCGCGCCGCCACCCCAATGTTCCCACCTCTACCCACAATCCCTGTCCATGTTTATAGATCTATGGATTAAAAAACCAAATTTGAGACAATTTAGGGAGAATTTGTTTTGCCAATTAGCCTAAGAGCACATCTTTGGGATGTGGGAGGAAACCGGAGCACCCGGAGAAAACCCACGGTGGGAACATCGGGGTGGCAGCGTGGGCTCATTGGGCCGAAGGGCCTGTTTCCCGTGTTTTGTTCTTTGAAACATATAAAGTAGGATTTTATGGGCTAACCATAAGCTCCTATCTGAGAGCAATGGACTGTCTCATGATTCGCTCCTAACCCCTCTGATTTCCATAGCGGCAGGACAATAAAATTCCAGCCATTGGAACTGAGAGGGTAAATTCTGAGAATGCTTCCCCTCTGTCTAGGGCCAAAGGGAATTGTTGCAGAATAGAAGTGCCAATCTCAGACTGAAATGAGGGTTGAGTGTCTTTTGAACTCCTTGCCACAAAGGGCTATGGGGACAGAGTCCTTACGTATGATTAAGGCTCAAATAAATAGATTTTTGATTAGTAATCAAGGGTTACTGGGGAATACAGGAAAGTGCACGTGAAGAATGTTGGTTGGTAAGCCACAATCCTATTGAATGTCAGAGAAGCTTGGGCGGGGAAGCTGAATGACCTACACCTGGTCCAATTTCTTGTGCACAATTGCTTAGCTCTGCTTATAAGGATATTGTTTCTGTACTTTAGTCTATGTGTAGTTCTGAGTTGTAATTTCACCAGGTTGGCTCCTCATTTTTAGGCATAACTGGTACTTGCTTTCCTACAGCTTTCATCGAAGCACAGACCATCTTCCAGTTTAATAGTGGACTACAGAGTAAGGGCTGATGTCAAACTGTAGAGTAAGGTTGATTGAAATTCTGCTGCTGCCCCCCCAGCACCTCATGGATTTGTAGTTTTTAAGCTGCTAGGTATATTCTGAAACTAACCACTTTGCACAATGGCAGTGCCATACAATAAGATGAATAGTATTCCTTGTATGAAGATAGGATTTCATTTCCCCCAGCACTGTGTAGCGGTCACACCTACCATCACTGCTATGGCCAGCTATACTTACAACAAGCAGACCGGTAAGGCTACGCTCAGGACTTTTCCCTCCTCTGTTATATGGCCGTGCCAAAGCTGGATGAGATGACCTAACTCCGTACTAGCATCCCCAGACTACATAGCTCAAGGTCTTGAGCCAACGTTGAGTCTGGATGAGCCTTGGTGGAACGTTGCAACAATGGGTTCAAACACTGCGAGTGTTTTTGGAACGTTACAACAATTAGCTGTGACTGAACGTTCCAATCCACCCTTGGTGAGAAAGATGAAGGGTCATCCAGACTTGAAACGTTGGCTCTATTCTTTCGCCACAGATACTGTCAGACCTGCTGAGATTTTCCAACATTTCAGATTCCAGCAGCCACAGTATTTTGTGTTTATTTTGGTTCAAACCTCCACTGCATATTACTTCCTACATTGTTTGGAAACAAACAAATGTCGAACTACCTCTGATAGAACAAAATAATTCAAATAATTGATGAATTTTCTAATTTATTAATAAACCATATTTAAAGGAGCTATAAAAAAAGGAACTTATTTAGTTCAACTCAGATTTCCAGTAAATTGCCATTATCAAGTTACATTGGATATTTAAGATACAAGTGGATTATGTAATTTTAATTTCTGAATCTCAGCTAGTAGGCACACATATCTAATTCTTGGTTAAGAAATTGATACATTAGTCTCCCTTTTCTTGAAGGGGAAAACTGTTGAAATGTTAGCTCTTTTCTCTCTGTACAGATGCTGCCAGATCTGCCAAGATTTTCCAGTTTTCTCTTTTCATTACAGTTTCTTCCCTGCTACTGTTAGACTTTTGAAGGGACTTACCTTGCATTAAATTGATCTTTCTCTACACGCTAGCTATGACTGTAACACTACATTCTGCACTGTTTCCTTCTCTATGAACAGTATGCTTTGGCTGTATAGCGAACAAGGAACAATACTTTTTATTATATGCTAATACATGTGACAATAATAAATCAAAGTCAAAACAGCTGGGTCTCAGCAAGAGCCAAAGGCTGAATTCTAAAACAAGTGGATGCTTTTGTTCAAATATATCACAACACACTCTTAAATAATCCTCACAAATTCAATCTCCAAAAGTCATCTTTTACAGCTATCCAAGATTCAGTTTAATGATTAAATGTACAAGATATTTCCAGTTTATTAGGAAGAATGAAGATAAAATCTCTAATTATCAAGCTTTTAAAAAAGAATTTGAAAGCTGCAGCACTTCATTGGTTAACACTTATCGCCCCTGTTCCACAAGCTGTACCCTTAAATAAAAGGGCAGGAGTGTCATATCATGTCATGCACAATAGATTCTGTTAAGGTGGGGTCTTGCCCCTTTGCTTCAGTAAAGACCAGTACAGATTATCCATATTTAATTACACAGGAAACTTTGCTGGGTGCTGGCAAGTTTCCATTCTGTTTCAATAGCCAGAATTTAGTAATTAACATGCTCAGCCACATGGACTTGGTGAAAACGTGACTGCTTATCATCTTTATATGATTCATATTAAAGTGATTAGGTTTTATTTTTTGTCACATTACACACACACACAAACAGGTCTCGTTTCAGTAGACATTTTGGTGACAAAGGAGTTTACAGAGTCTGGAACTCATTTGAAAGGTTCTAATGTTAACCAGTCTATTTAGCAACTACAGTACGAGAAACAATTTCCTTTTCTGACACTACTGAATATAGGATTTTTGTCACAGGTCCACTTTTCCATTACCTTTTTCCTTTAAAGTCATTAATGTGTTCCACTCAAAATTATCTAATTATTTCAGAAACCGTTGACAGTGCCGGACATCACAACAAATCATTGGCAATTCCGAGATACCCAAGAGTGTTACTTTGTAACATATGCACAAAGTATCTCAACTTTGAAACTCAAAGAGGTGGCCAATGTTTTCCGATTTTGAATGGTTCTGCAGACTTAGTTTTTCTTTTTTCTGAAGGAGACCATGTCTTTGGTTTCTTGTATTTTCTCACTAAGTAGTTCTTTTGTCTCCTCCATTTTTTCTGAAAACCGTTCTCTGGTTTCTTCCATTCTATCCTGCAAATACGTCCTCATCGGAGGTGGCGTCGGCAAGTAACCACGGGAACGGAGGTACTTAACTGCAATTGATGTTCCTCCCAATGTTATGGTATACCTGGCTGGTGTGGCAAGCTACGAAAGTAAAGCACACAAAAATATTAATCTACAATAATTCTAAAGGCTTGTGAAGTTGGACCCTGTAAATCAGATTTAGAAAAACATGAATTCCTATTTCTGATTGTGTGACCAGTGTGGAATGCAGTGTTGGAATTTGGGGGAGGAGGGGATTTCTCCCTAGCCTCCATCAATGGGCTTGATGGTGAGAGCTCAGAAAATTGGCTTTCCACCAGCATGAATTTCCAGCAGGATCTTCTGCTGGTTGGTGCCTGCCCTGGTGGACTGGGAGACTCACTGGAAAGTGGCAAACTTATTTTTGGGGGTGGGGTAGTGGATGGGGGAGTTGGAATCAAGTACTAATTCCACAATATTATAACTTCTTTAGAAAGATCTTGCTGCTTACTCTGCAACACTAGTTATGATTCACACTATTGCGGTTATTCAGTAAGTGTTACAGAGCAGAAGGTGGTCATTCAGCCCATTGCATCCACACTGGCTCTCCAAATGAACAGTTCAACTAATACCATTTCCCTGTAATCCTGTACATTAGATAGCATTTGAATGCCTCAGCTAAGCCTGCCTCCCCATCACACATTCAGACACTGCATTTCACACCTTAAAACTTCAATAAGCAAAAATCTTTCCCTCGTGTTGCTTTTGTCCAATCTTCTTATGAATTCGTATCTTCCTAACCTCTTCCACGGAACTGTTCATGAAGCTTTTCTGCACTCTCTCCATACTTTTCCTAAGGTGTGATGCCCAGAACTTAAGGGAAGGCGAAAGCTTAGTAGTGTTATTGCTAGACTATTAATCCAGAATCTCAACTAATGTTCTGGGGACTCGGGTTCAAATCCCACCATGGCAGATAATGGAACTTGAATTCAATTTAAAATAAAATCTGATATTAAGAATCTACTAATGATCATGAAACAGTGGTTGATCGTCAGGAAAACCCACCTGGTTGACTATTATCCTTTTGGGGAAGGAAATCTGCTGTCTTTATCTGATCTGGCCTACTTGTGACTCCAGAGCCACAGGAATGTGGTTGACTCTCAACTACCCTCCAACGGCAACTAGGGATGAGCAACAAATACTAGCCAGCCAGTGACACCCATGTCCCATGACCAAATAGGAAAAACTAGACTTATTACACCAGGTGAAGCTGAAAGTGTTTTATATTAATTTATCTTGTTCTTGTACTAAATGCCCCTATTAATAAAGCCCAGGATACTGTATGTTTTATCAACTGCTCTCTCAACCTAAATTGTCACCATCAATGTTTTTACACACCCAGATCCCTCTGCTCCTGCACCCCATTTAGAATTGTTTATATTGCCTCCCCATATGCTTCCAACCAAAATGAATTACTCTATATTTCTCTGCACTGAACTTCAACTGCCACTTGTCTGCCTGTTCCACTAACTTATACATGTGGCCTTTTAAAGTTCTATACTATCCTCCTCACAGTTCACAAGGCTTCCAAGTTTCCTATCATTCACAAACTACTGTCACTTGTCAGGGTCTCCCAATGTGAATCGTATCATCTCTTTTTTTAATATCTGCTTCTTATTTATTCTTTCCCAATGTCGAAATTGCATTGATCAATATTAAATTTTATTTGCCCAGTCACTTTGATTATAGAGTCACAGAAGTTTACAGCATAGAAACAGGCCCTTTGGCCAACTTGTCCATGCCACCTTTTTTTTTTAAAAGAAACCTTTAGCTAATCCCAACTGTCCTCATTTGGCCCATGTCCCTCTATACCCATTGTACCCATGTAACTATTTAAATGCTTTTTAAAAGACAAAATTGTACCCACCTCTATTACCACCTCTGGCAACTTGTTCCAGACACTCACCTGTGTGTGAAAAAATTGCCCCTCTGGACATTTTTGTATCTCTCCCCTCTCACCATAAACCTATGACCTCTATTACACTCCCCTACCTTTGAGAAAACACACAATGTCTATGCCTCTCATTATTTTATAAACCTCTATGAGATCACTCCTCAGTCTCCTACGCTCCAGAGAAATAGGAGGAAAAAGTTCCTCTTCCATGGAGTTGAGGAGGAACTTTTTCACTCAAAGGGTGGTGAATCTCTGGAATTCTCTGCCCATTGAAGTGAGGAGGCTACCTCGTTTATATATATTTAAATCACGGGTAAATAGATTTCCGACAGACTAGGGAATTAAGGATTATGGAGAGAAAACAGGAGAGTGGAACTGATTCACTTCAAATTAGCCATGATCTTATTGAATGGCGGGGCAGGTCAAAGAGCTAGGTGGCCTACTCCTGCTCTTATCCCTTATGTTTTTAACAGGTCCCACTGTATTCAGCCTCTCCTTATAACTCAATCAAGTCCCAATAGCATCCTAGTAAATTTTTTCTGCACTCTGTCTAGTTCACTAATATTCTTTCTATAATAGGGTGACCAGAACTGTAAACAGTATTTCAAGTGTGGCCTTACCAATGTCTTGTACAGCTTCAACAAGATGTCCTAACTCCGATATTCCTTCTCATCTTACTGAACAAGACGATAAAACTCAAAACACTCCATGATTTGAAACAGAATCTTAAAAACGCAGATCAGGTCACTAGCAATACAAAGTCCAGTTTAATTCAACATGTTACTCACCTTATACAAAGCATAGGCAGTCAGTGCATTTCCACCTTGAGAATGACTCAAAATGTGTATTACACCCTTTGGTGCTCCTATGTACTCAAGAAATGGAACCACATTAATACCTCTGGAAATAAAAACAGAAGGTTTCTTTCAATATTTGATGCATTTTTATAACTAAGACGATTTTATTTTTGCCTTCACTAAATGAGAATAGCAGAAAGTTAACCGTTGCACTGCAAATAAAATATTAACTTTTAAATAATAAATAATAAAATATGCTTCATTTATTTATCTTTTTAAAATTCTCTTCCTGATTACAATTGTGTCTTCCTGGGAAATATACCTGGATGGTCAACTATACCTTATTTGGATTCTCAAGACTGTGCAAGGATTACCAAAAGTTGCCTATCCCTTTAACTGATCGCCATTAGTGACCTACAGTAGGACATTAAACATTTGGCATGAGCTCAGATTTTGGTGCTGAAGGGAGACTTTGTAGAAGTCTATAAAATTAGAGACACAGATAGGGTTGATAGAGTCACAGGGGTTTACAGCATGGAAACAGGCCCTTTGGCCCAACTTGTCTATGCCACCCTTTTTTTAACCCTTAAGCTAGTGCCAATTGCCTGCATTTGGCCCATATCCCTCTATACCCTCGTTATCCACATAACCGTCTAAACACTTTTTAAAAGACAAAATTAAATCCGCCTCTACTACTACTTCCGGCAGCTTGTTCCAGAAACTCACCACCTTCTATGTTAAAAAATTGCCCCTCTGGACCTTTTTGTATTTCTCCCCTCTCACCTTAAACCTATACCCTTTAGTTTTAGACTCCCTTATGTTTGGGAAAAGATATTAACTATCTAGTTGATCTACACCCCTCATTATTTTATAGAGCTTTATAAGATCACCACTAAGCCTCCTACAGTCCAGAGAAACAAGTCCCAGGCTATTCGGCCTCTCCTTATAACTTAAACCATCAAGTATCAGTAGCATCCTCTTAAGTCTTTTCTTTGCTCTTTCTATAATAGTCAGGATCTTTTTCCCCCCAGAGTTGAAATGTCTAATTCTAAGGGCCACACACTTAAGGTGAGAGAAGGTAGGTTCAAAGGAGATGTGAGGGGGCAAATTTTTTTTTTTTTTAAAACAGAAGGATAGGTGTCTGGAACGTGCTGCTGGGTTGGTGGAGACAGCAGGTATAACTTGGCTTTTAGTTAAACATATGAATATGCAAGGAATAGAGGATATGGACCAAGGGCAGGTAAATGGGATTGGTTTAATTTAGCATAATGTTCCACACAACATCATGGGCTGAAGAACCTGTTCCTGTGCTATATTATTGTATGCATCACCAACACCAATAAAGAGTTTTAAAAAAAGATTTTGATTGTAATGCTTGAATAAGTTATTGGACATTCCTGGATGATGGAAGTACAGTTGATGCAGTTTAAATAGATTTTGACAAAACCTTTGCAAGATCCCACACGGAAATCCGATTGAGAAGGTTGAAACACATGGAATTAGAGGAAACTTGATGAGATGGATCTGGAACTGGTTTAGTAATAGGATACAAAGCCTGGTGGTAGAAGGCTGTTTGAGTGGCTGGAGGCTGGTGTCCAGTGATGTACCACAAAGAACAGTGCCAGAACCCTTATTGTTTGTTATAAACGGGCGTACACGCACATACTATATAATTAAATGATATAGATGATCATGTGAGGGGAATGATTAGCAAGTTTGCAGATGACACCAAGTTTGGTACAATGGTTAACGAAGAAAGTCATAGGTTACCAGAAGATATAGATGTGTTGATCAGATGGACAGGGCAGTGGTGTATGGTATATAACCCTAAGTGTGAGGTGATGCACATCAGGAGGAACAGGGCAAATAACTAATGACTGACAGGACACTAGGAAGCTCAGAGGAACGTATGGATCTTGGGGTACTTATTCAGGGGTATAGATCCCTGAAGGCAGCAGAGCAGGTGAATAGAGTAGTGAAGAAGACAAAAGGACATTTGCTTTTATCGGTTGTGGCATAGAGTATAAGAGCAGGGAAGTAACGTTGGAGCTGTACAGAACATTAGTTATATCACAGGTGGAATAGTGCGTGCAGTTTTGGTCACTTCACTATAGGAAGGATGTGATTGCACTAGAGGGGCTACAGAAAGATTCACCAGGATATTGCCTGGGATGGAACAGCTATCAGGACAGATTGGATAGGGTTGGATTATCTTCTTCAGGGAGAGAAGGTTGGGGGAGCAGGGTGCATGAATGAAGTGAATAAGGTTGAGGGGTTTGGACAGATTAAATATAAAGCAGCTATTCTCCTTAGTTGAGGAGCCAATTGTGAGGGGGCAGAATTAGGTGTGGGGCAGGAGATTCAGAGGGAACGAGGAAACAAAATTGCACTCAGAGGGTGATGAGAATCTAGAATACACTACCTGGAAGGTAGTGAAGCTGAAAACTTTACAGCCTTTAAAAAATATTTGGATGAGCACCTGAAGTAATAATATTCAAGGATATGGGACAACTGCTGGAAAATGGGATTAGCATGACTTTAATGGGAGATATTGTCACTGCAGGCTCGATAGGCAGAAAGACTTTTTCTGGGCGGAATGACATTTGACTGGACAGCCCAGCCAAATAGAGTATAGCTCAAAGCATGATTAATAATTGGTTTTAATTAAAGAGGAATAGGGTCTGGAGGGGAAAAAAAGAAATCCAGGTGAGCAACCAGATTGAGAAAAACATGAGAAATGTTAACTGGGGCAGGCAGCAGGGGAGGAGAACCTGAATGTCACAAACTGATCAACCTATCAAAATCATTTAAAATTTTTTTGTAAGCATTTTTTGTCTTGCCTTTTTAAGATTTATATTTTTAAAAATCCAAAGCAAGGTTTGAAACAAAATAAAAATTAAGTGACAATCACATTTTGAACCACGTTCCATGCTTTCTGTAAGATTTTACTCCCATGTTTCCAAAGCCTGAGATATTTTGACCTCAATGTGCTAAACAGCTACAGGTTATGGAATTTCCCCTCAGATAATATCAAGGTTGAGGGGAAACATAAGTCTCAGCTGCTGAGGAGTTAGGTTCATGCATTTTCAGAAACTTCAAAACAACAGCAGATCAAGTTCTGCAAATCACCTTGGGAGTTACCTCCTGTGACACTGAACGTTGTGATAGGAACTCTGCCATTGCCAAGGCAATTCCCAACCTTTATTTGAACAAGCTGTATTTATACATAAATAATTTCCTATCATGACTATACATAAATAAGCAACTGCTAACAACCAGATTAGAGACTCTAAGGTACCTTATGAAGTTAGACTAGACCACAATTATTTTTAATTATGGCATTAGTGTCAACATCAGGCATTTCACCTCAGGTATGAGTCTTTTAACTCACCAGCAAGTTATTAAAACAAAATTTAACAGTTTGACTGTAACAAAAATTAGCATAATTTTAATCAACTGAAATACTTAGACATGATAAAGTATGATTCTTAACTACAAGTTGTCTCAATTAGTTCCAATTTAACCAACATCTCCATAGATGTAAACACCTTTTTAGAAACAGTTAGCAAATCACACACTTATGAGAATTGCTGGTCTTGCAACTTTGTAACCCCTCTGGACAAAGATAGAGGCACGTGACCTCTGACAGCAGAACCCTAGAGAAAGGCCTGTCTTCATACAGCAGCTCTCCAGCGAGAGACAGAAAACACCTTTACTTTTTGCAGACTCTGGAGAGAGAGAGAGAGAGAGAGAGAGAAGCAGACCTATTTGTCAACAGGTCCCAGACTTCAATTTCCAGGGGGAGAGAGAGAGAGGGAAAGAGCTACTGCTCTGATCAAATTCAAATAGCAACGGCCTGCTTGTCTCTGTTAAGCCCAGCTCCTCCCATTAGTGTAGACTGTTGTCATGTAGTAATCAAGGTAGTCAATACTATGCATAGGTCCCATAATCAGCAAATAATCTTTGTAATGTTGATTGATTCATATGGGCCAGGAGATCAGGTTCCCTGCTCTTTTTCAAATCTTTCACGCCCACCCAATCAAGCAGATGGGACTTTATACTAATGACTGATCCGACAATTCAGCACTTCTGACAAAGCAACACCACCTCAGTACTGCACTGGAGTGTCAACTTTGAACTTTGTGCTCAAGCCCTGGAATTGGACATGAAGCTTGTGACTCGAATGATAATGCTCCATACTGATTTGATTTATTATTGTCACATGTAATAATAGTGAAAAGTATCGTTTCTTGCATGCTATACAGACAAAACATACCATTCATAAAGTATACAAGAGAGAAGGAAAAGAGGGTGCAGAATAATACTGCAGTTACAGATAAGATGTGGAGAAAGATCAGCTTCATATAAGTTAGGTCCATTCAAAAGTCTAATGGCAGCAGGAAAGAAGCTGTTTGAATCAGCTGGTATGTGACCTCAGACTTTTGTATTCTTTTTCCCAGATGGAAGAGAACACGTCTGGGGTGCGTGCTGTCCTTGATTATGCTGGCTGTTTTCCCGAGACAGTAGGAAGTGTAGACGGAGTCAATGGATGGGAGGCTGGCTTGCATGATGGACTAGGCTATGTTCACAACCTTTAGTAGTTTCTTGTAGTCTTGGACAGAGCGAGAGCCAAAGCAAACCAAAAGAGAAAATGCTGGAAAATCTCAGGTCTGGTAGCATCTGTAAGGAGAGAGAAAGCCGACATTTTGAGTCCATATGATCCTTTCTCAAAGCTCAGGAGCTAAAGCAAGCTGTGTTATATCTGGAAATGATGCTTTCTAATGGTGCATCTGTAACAACTGGAGAGTCGTGGCGGATATGTTGAATTTCCTTAGCCTCTGGAACTGGGCCTTAGCCCACGGAGCTTGGAGATGAGTTTTGTTGGGATAATGGTGAAGGCTGAACCATAGTCAATAAATAGGAGTCGACATAGATGTCCTTGTTATTCAGGTGTAGCAGAGTTGAGTTTAGGGCCAGGGCGATGGCATCTGCTGTGGGCCTGTTGTGGCAGAGAAACTGTGGTGGATCCAGGCAATCTGGGAGGCTGGAACTGATTTGTGCCATTACTAACCTTTCGAAGCACTTCATAATGATGGATGTCAGAGCACCAGACGATAGTTATTAAGACACACTGCCTGGCTTTTCTTTTGATACAGGGATATGGTTGTCTTTTTGAAGCAGACAGGATCCTCAGATTGGAGAAAGAATATTAAAGATGTCTGTGAATAGCCCCACCAGCTAGTCTGCGCAAGACCTGAGTGCTCGTCTGGGTACCCATCCAGGCCAGTCGCTTTCCACGAATTAACTTTTGAGAAGCTGATTTAATATCTGCAATGGTGATCTTAGACACCAGTCCAACCAAGGCTTCCAGAGCAGATGACATTCTCTCGCTGAGCTCCTTCTTAAAACAGGCTGAGTGGTGGTCCCCAAGAAGAGACCAAGATTTCCTTAGAGGCCCTAGAAATGTTCATCTCTTCATCTCCCTGAGCAGCCTACGGTAAAAAATACCACCAGGTTGCCCGTGGAGAATGTGTTTTGAACTATAATTTTTTAAATGTTACCTTACCTTTAACAACCCTACCTCACCCCCCTCCCCCCCTATCCTCCCCCTCCACCTCCTCCCCCTCCACTCCTCCCCCCCCACAATCCTACCCTACTCTCCCCTTTCCAAGGCCGACGCTTCACTCAGGCCTCAGACAATCCCTGATGCCCAAGAAGCC
Organism: Sphyrna mokarran; assembly: GCA_024679065.1. Lineage (NCBI taxonomy): Eukaryota > Metazoa > Chordata > Chondrichthyes > Carcharhiniformes > Carcharhinidae > Sphyrna > Sphyrna mokarran. The sequence goes on along the minus strand of JAGIQG010000007.1, from coordinate 13,714,345 downwards.
TCCCCTTTCCTTACCCGGCTAACGGAAGCCACATCACCTCCCTGGGAGTGCGCTGGCGGCCCAGACTGAGGGGAAGCTCCCTCCCTGACTCTCTCTCCCCCACTGCGGCCGCCACCACCTCCAGCCCGAGCCTCGCACCCCGCGCATGCGAGTCCGGCCCGGCACGGAGCCCTCTGGGAGTTGTAGTACATTACCCGCCACGGGGAAATGGCGCTGGCGGAGCCGGGACTACAACTCCCAGAGCACCCCGCGCGAGGAACACATGCCTCTGCCATTGAGTGGGCCCCACGTGTTTACTGCAATTGCCAATATTGGGCTCATGTCCTTGCAATGCTGCTGTTCTAAGATGCTTAAATTAGTGGTGGTTCCTTGGAGAATTTGTTACTTTATTGCTCCTTTTAACTCATAATCAGCTGAATATTTAAATTTAAAAATTAATAGTTGAATGTAAAAAAAAGTGTAAGTGAATCATAAGCAATCCCAACTAAGCAGGATAAAAGTCTGTCCAGCAAGGTCAAAGGAGGGATGTTACACTAAACAGGCACAATGGTGAGAGGTTCTATGTTTACAGCTGCATACTTGACAAGGAACTGTTTTAAACATCACAAGCTGCTGACAAAAGGATCATCCGACTCGAAACTCTGTTTGTGAACTCAACTCTCACTCACCTGATGAAGAGATAGTGCTCTGAAAGCTAGTGGCTGATGCTACCAAATAAACCTGTGGACTTTAACTGATGTTGTGAGACTTCTTTCTATTCTGTCTCAACTCATGCTGTCAAAGCTGCTGAGATTTTCCAGCATTTTCTGTTTTTGCTTAAGATTCTAGCATCCGCTGCATTTTGCTTTTATCACAAGCTGCTGGTTCAATATGAGTTAAATATACCTTCTGATCTTTTCCGCCCAAGTATAGCTTGTAAAATTACAGTACAAAACATTTCTATTTAAAAATCACAGAAAGTGTGATACTGTTCAACTTGCCTTCCTAGAGCACTTTCCATTCCAAAGAGTAACATGTTGAAAAGCAAATTATTGTGGATGCTGGAATGTGAAACCAAAAGAAAAAATGCTGGAAAATCTTAGTAGGTCTGGCAGCAGTTATAAAAGAAAAGAGCTGACATTTCAAGTTCAGATGTCCCTTTGTCAAAGCTAAGAGACACAGAAAGGCATAGATTGTCACATATATCAGTGTACAATGAAAAGTATTGTTTCTTGTATGCTATACAGACAAAGCATAGAGAAGAAAACAAGAGAGCGCAAAATGTAGTGTTAGAATTATAGCAAGGATGTAGAGAAAGATCAACTTAGTGCAAGGCCAGTCCATTCAAAAGTCTGATGGGAACAGAGAAGAGGAAGATGTTCTTGAGTTGGTTGGTATATGACCTCAGACTTTTGTATATTTTTCTGGATGGAGGAAGATGAAAGAATGTCTGTGGTGCGCTGGGTCCTTTCTATGCCTTTTAGCTTTGATAAAGGTCGATTGAACTCTCAACTTGAAGGTGATTTAGCACTTTGGATTAGGAATTGGCTAGCTGATAGAAGACAGAGGGTGGTGGTTGATGGGAAATATTCAACCTGGAGTGCAGTTACAAGTAGTGTACGTCAAGGAACTGTTTTAGGGCCACTGCTGTTTGTCATTTTTATAAATGACCTAGATGAGGGTGTAGAGGGTTGGATTAGTAAATTTGCTGATGATACCAAGTGGGGGGAGTTGTAGACAGCGAGGATGGATGTTACGGTTTGCAGAGGGACATAGATAGGTTGCAGAGCTGGGCCATGAGGTGGCAAATGGAATTCAATATGGATAAGTGTGAGGTGATTCACTTTGGTAGGAATAACAGGCATATGAAATATAGGGCTAATGGAAGGACCCTTAATAGTGTTGTCGAGCAGAGGGATCTTGGGGTACAAGTACATAGCTCTTTGAATGTTGGAACCCAGGTTGATAAAGTTGTTAAGAAGGCGTACGGTGTGTTAACTTCTATTGGTAGAGGGATTGAATTTAGGAGCCGTGAGGTTATGTTACAACTGTACAAAACTCTGATGCGGCCGCACTTGGAGTATTGCGTACAGTTCTGGTTGCCGCATTATAAGAAAGATGTGGAAGCATTGGAAAGGGTGCAGAGGAGGTTTACCAGGATGTTGCCTGGTATGGTGGGAAGGCGTTATGAGGAAAGGCTGAGGGACCTGAGGTTATTTTCATTAGAGAGAAGAAGGTTACGCGGTGACCTAATTGAGGCGTATAAGATGATCAAAGGACTGGATAGGGTGGATAGTGAGAGCCTTTTTCCTCGGATGGTGATGACCAACACGAGGGGACATAACTTTTAATTAAGAGGTGGTAGTTATAGGACGGATGTCAGAGGCAGGTTCTTTACACAGAGGGTGGTGAGAGCGTGGAATGCCCTGCCTGCAGCAGTTGTGGACTCGCCAACTTTGGGGGCATTCAAATGTTCGGTGGATAGGCATATGGATGATATTGGAATAGTTTAGGTTAGAGGGTCCACTGGCCGGCGCAACATCGAGGGCCAAAGGGCCTGTACTGCGCTGTAATGTTCTATGTTCTATGTTCAACATCAGATCTTTTCTCTCCTTACAGATACTGCCAGACCTAATGAGATTTTCCAGCATTTTCTCTTTTGGCAACATGTTTAAAATTTTATTTATTAGTGTAACAATTAGGCCTACATTAAACTGCAATGAAGTTACTGTGAAAATCCCCCTAGTCACCACACTCGGGCACCTGTCTGGGTACACTGAGGAAGAATTTAACATGGCCAATGCATCCAATGAGCACGTCTTTCGGACTGTGGGAGGAAACCAGAGCATGCAGAGGAAACCCACGTGGATATGGGGAGAAATTTCAAACACCGCACAAACAATGAGCCAAGCCAGGAACGGAACCCGGGTCTCTGGAGCTATGAGGCAGCAGTGCTAGCCATTATGCTGCCATGCTGGAGAAGTTATCACTTCATTGCTTCTTTTAACTCAGAACCAGCTGAATGTTTAAATTTAAAAATGAATGGTTGAGTATAAAAAATGAAGATTGATTATAGGCAATTCCAAGTAAGCAGGGAAAAACCCTGTCCAGCATGATCAAAAGCAGGGATGTTACACTAAACAGAGGCACAATGGGGAGAGGTTCCCTGTCTATGGCTGTATGCCAGACAAGGAACATATGTGGTAAAAATCAAGAGTATTGGAATTATATTGAGGTATCTCAGAGTGCAACAGGTATGGAGGAAAGGTGAATTTTATTGCACTCACTGTAATATTTAATTTGAAATGCTTTTCCTTCAATCTGGGAATGCTCTAGAGAGGCAAGATGAATTATATCACACTTCCTGTGATTTTTAAATAACAATGTTTTGTAATGTAATTTAAAAGTTTTTATATAGTGTATATGGGGGGAAAGAATCTAAATTATTGAACCAGCAGCATGTGATAAAAGCAAAATACAATGGATGCTGGAATCTGAAACAAAAACAGAAAATACTGGAAAACCTCAGCAGGTCTGACAGCATCTACGGAGACAGAATAGAGCCAACATTTCGAGTCAGGATGACTCTTTGACAGCAGCTTGTGATGTTCAAAACAGTTGCAGCCTGGTACATTCAAAGGTCCAGGGCAATGTGCTGAGAGCGGCACTGAAGCTTGGGGCAGTTGTGACAAAGGCTATTGAGAGAAAAGTGCTCTCACTACATTATGTGGGGCTGGAAATAGTTAAACTGTATATTTGTTTGATCTGGTGGCACAGTGGTTGGCACCACTGTCTCACAGCACCAGGGACTTGGGTTCAACTGTGATGTAAGATGCTTTCATAAACTCCATGAATAAAATATATTTTTATTAAAAACAAATGTTCGATACAAAGTTATTTTAAACTTGCATTGGCACATACTTCACCCGCAGTTCTTCAGCTACTGAAACCCTCACCTAAATCTTCCAGATTTAATGATTTCAACAGACTCTTGGCCAGTTTGCCATATTCTGTCCTCTGTAAACTGGAAGTTATCAGAAACTCTGCTGACCATGTACTTACTTGCACAGAATACTGTTCATCCATCACCTCTGTACTTGCTGACCCATGTTGGTTCTTGGTCAAGAAATTTTTATCTGTTTTTAAATCCTTCCTCTTCCTGTCCTGCCCCACATCTGTCTAAGATCTCTGCACTTCTCCAATTCAGCCCTCGAGAGCAGCTCCAAATTTAATCTCCTCCTATGATAACCCCCATGATCTGCATGGGCAGTCACTCATTGACCTCCCAGTTAGACTTGTTGAATATGAGCTCCCTGGGAATTAGTAATTAGCCAACCAGATGGAGCTAGTATACTGAGCCCAGTATAAAGCAAGACTACAAGTGAGTCCATTATCCTTTTAGTCTCAGTTGTGTTCACCACGGCTTGTGTTTATTGTTTATTTTCATTTTGTGCAATAAAAGCATAGTGCCTTCATAGTGGACACCTCCATTGAAGGTGCCAAGGCCTCAAGCTTTTAAATTCCTTTCCTAAACCTCTCTACTCTCTTTCCTCCTTTTGGAGTGCTGTTCCTTCATCAGATGAGTCAGAATTGGGTTCATAAACATGGCACATATAGACAAACTCAATTACAAGATAATAGTTGGAATGCAAGTATTTACAGGTAATCAAGTCTTTACAGCACAGACAATGCAAGTGGAGAGAGGGTTAAGCACAGGTTAAAGAGGTGTGAATTGTCTGAAACCAGAACATTTAGTGAGATTTTGCAAGCCCAGGCAAGTCATGGGGGCTACAGATAGTGTGACATGAACCCAAGATCCCGGACATCTTCATGTGTGCAGAACTTGGCTATCAATTTCTGCTTGACAATTCTACATTGTTGTGTGTCTTGAAGACCACCTTGGAGAATGCTTTCCACAAGATCAGAGGCTGAATGCCCTTGACTGCTGAAGTGCAGGATTGTTCAGTGGTATTCATTCATCCATTGTTATAGCGTCTGTATGGTCTCATCAATGTACCATTCCTCGGGACATCCTTCTCTGCAGAATATCAGGTAGACAATGTTGGCTGAGTTACAAGAGTAAGTAACATGTACTTGGAGGTTGGTGTTCTCATATGTGATGATGGCATCCATGTCAATGATCCGGCACGTTCTGCAGACATTGCTGTGGCAGGGTTCTATAGTGTTGTGGTCACTGTTCCCTTGAAGGCTGGGTAGTTTGCTGCCAACAATGGTCTGTTTGAGGTTGATGGTAGTTGAAGGCAAGTATTGGTAGTGTGGGGATGGCCTTAATGAAACGTCCATCTTCATCGATATGTTGAAGGCTCCGGAGAAAATATCATAGCTTTTCTGCTCCAGGGAAGTACTGGATGATGAAGGGTACTCTGTCCGCCATGTCCCATGTCTTCTGAGGAGGTCAGTACTGTATGTTGGTGAGACCATACAGACACTACGACAACAGACGAATGAATATCGCTCAACAATCGCCAGGCAGGAATGTTCTCTTCCTGTCGGGGAACTCTTCAGCAATCAAGGGCATTTGGTCTCTGATCTTTGGGTAAGCGTTCTCCAAGGTGGCCTTCATGACACTTGACAATACAGAATCGCTGTGCAGAAACTGATAGCCAAGTTATGTATACATGAGGACAGCCTGAACTGGGATCTGTAACCCCCACAATTTGCCTGGGCTTGCAAAATCTCACTAAATGTCCTGGGTTCAGACAATTCACATCTCTTTAACCAGTCTTAACTCTCTCTCCACTTGCATTGTTTGCACCTGTAAAGACTTGATTACTTGTAAAGATTTGTATTCTGACCATTATCTTGTAATTGAGTTTGTGTCTATACATGCCCTGTTTGTGAGCCTAACTCCCACTCACTTGATGAAGGGACAGTGCTCTGAAAGCTCACGCTACCTGGTCTTTATCCTGCTGTTGTGAGACTTCTTACTATGCCCACTCCAGTCCAATGTCAGCAACTCCATATCATCACTCTTCCCATCTGTGGGACACTCCTTAAAACTGACCTCTTTATGCTTAAGACTTATTTGCCTTAATTTATTTCATTTATTTGTCATAAGTAGGCTTACATTAACACATCACATCATATTAACATATCAGGAAGGTGATGGCCTGGTGGGATTATTGCTGGACTACTAATCCAGAAATCTAGCTAATGGTCTGGGGATGTGAATTCAAAACCCACCATGGCAGAAGGTGGAATTTAAATTCAGTAAAAAATGAAAAATTAGGAATTAATTGATGACCATGAAACCATTCATGATTGCTGTAAAAGCCCATCTGGTTCACTAATGTCTTTTAGGGAGTGAAATCTACCATCCTTACCCGGTCTGGCCTACATGTGACTTCAGAACCAAAGCAATGTGGTTGGCTCTCAACTGCCCTCTGAGCAAGCGCAACTAGGGGATAGGCAGTAAATGCTGGCCAGCCAGCGACACCCATGCCCCATGAATCAATAAAAAAAACACTGCAATGAAGTTACTTTGAAAATCCCCTAATCGTCACTCTCCAACACCTGTCTGGATACACTGAGGGAGAATTTAGCACAGTCAATGCATCTAACCAGCGCATCTTTTGGACTGTGGGAAGAAATCAGAGCACCCAGAGGAAACCCACACAGATATGGGGAGAACATGCAAACTCCAAACAGACAGTGGCCCAAAGCCAGGAATCAAACCTGGGTCCCTGGAGCTGTGGGGCAGCAGTGTTAACCACTGTACCACTTTGCGGCCTAAGGCTTGGTGTCAATAGGAAGCGCGTTGGCAGTTTTTATCACGTTGAAGATGCTACTTGAATACAAGTTTTTGTCGTTCCTGGACCATCCAATCAAAATGTAATATCAAACAAAAACAGAAAGTGCTGGAAAGTCTCAGCAGGACTGACAGGATTTCTGGAGGGGGAATAGAGTCAGTGTTTCGAGTCAGGATGACCTCTCGTCAGAACTGTTTTTAGATTTCTCGTTCCCAGATCACAACAGTGAGTCTACTTCAAAAGTACACCATTGGGTGTAAAGTGTTGTGGGAGCTCCAAGTACTGTGAAAGATGTTAGATAATACACATTTTTTTTAATCTTTCAGTTAGTTTATTAAGAATGAGCCTGACTTAGATAAAATATCCCCATGACGTTTTGTATAGGGAGCTGCCGCTGGGATTTAAAGAAAGATTTAGCCAGCTTAAATTCTATCGCTGATTGTTAAGTAGGCTTAATTGAATTATTTCTGATAAGCTAATTGAATGAACAATTATTTTATCTGCTTGGATTTTAAACCTGAATTCCAGCCTCCCCAGGCATAAAGCATGTTGCCAAAAGATAACTTCCAATGTTTTATCAATATCAAGTGATTATATATCACACAGACTGATTGTGTATCATATAGGAAGTTGTCTTTACGTGATCAAAGCAAGGTTAGAGTCTTGACATAAGTGTTGTAACAAAGTTCTTGTTAAAACGCAAAATGACCTTCTTGCTGGTTGGTGTTTAAGTTATTCAGGTTTCAACTGGGTTGCAGTGAAATATGAACTTTAAGTTAGAAATGGAAATACTTGTGAGAAATAGATTATTTTGGGTTAGACCCAGGTTTTATTACCATCCAAATAAATTTCTAAAGGTTGTGCTGGTTAGATACACTGATCTAAATATGCGCTAGAGTGCCGACTAGGGAAATTTCACAGTAACTTAATTGCAGTATTAATGTAAGCCTTGTTTGTGACTAATGAATAAACTTTAACTTTTTAGATTTGCTGAAAGTTTTGTTGAATTAATGTTCCATGGGGAACTGTAACAGGAAACATTCTAAAATACTATTTTTTCAAATTGAGGGATTTAAGCCATTTTAATACTTGCGAAACTATGAAATGCAGAGTCAACTACTGCTCCACATCCCGAGAATTGACTTTTGGTCGTGTATTGTATGGATATTGAAGTATTGTTCTCTCAGACATATTTAGATCATAGAATCCTAGAACCCTACAGTGCAGAAAGAGGCCCTTCAGCCCATCAAGTCTGCACTGACCACAATCCCATCCAGGCTCTACCCCAATATCCCTACACATTTACCAGCTAATCCCTCTAATCAATGCATCTCAGGACACTAAGGGGCAATTTTAGCATGGCCAATCAACCTAACCCACACATCTTTGGACTGTGAGAGGAAACCGGAGCACCCGGAGGAAACCTACGCAGACATGAGGAGAATGCGCAAATTCCATACAGACAATGACCTGAGTCAGGAATTGAACCCTGGAGCTGTGAAGCAGTAGTGCTAACCACTGTGCTACCATGCCGCCCCAAAAATTTGGAATTTTAAAGATTCTAATTTGGAATAATTTTTTTCTGCTACTGTTCTATAATTGGCATAGCTTCATTTGGAAAATATTAACCAGAATTATCTGGTCACGCATGCCTTGCTACAGTGCCAGCGAGAATGTGGAATTTGATGCTCAACTAAATCTCTGTTTACAGTACCACAACCAGAAAATCCCAGCTGTGGACAAGGTCAGAGAATTTTGGCCATTGTTTTTTTGCCATACTCTTAACCTACTGTTACATGTCATTGCCAGAAAAATCAAAGCTTTGGAGATGTTTAGTCATTATTAGTGTCACAAGTAGGCTTACATTAACACTGCAGTGAAGTTACTGTGAAAATCTCCTAGTTGCCATACTCCGGCAACTGTTCAGGTACACGGAGGCAGAATTTAGCATGGCTAGTGCACTGAACCAGCATGTTTTTTGGAATGTGGGAGTAAATCAGAACACCTGAAGGAAATCCGTGCAGACATGGGGAGAATGTGCAAACTCTGAACAGACAGTGACTCAAGCAGGGAATTGAATCTGGGAATTTGACATCGCGAGGAAGCAGTGCTAACCACTGTGCCACCATGCTGCTGTGTAAAGCAATAAGTTTATAAAGTTTATTTATTAGTCAAAAATACACTTACATTAACATTCTAATGAAGTTACTGTGAAATTCCCCTTGAACTATGATTTGATTCTGGATCTTTGAGTTCTGCAATCTGATGCTGTAATGTGGAGGTGTGATTCCCCATTTACATAATAATCCTGACATTGACTCTATTGCAGTTTCCATGTTCAACACATTGCAGTTTTGCTGGGCAGGATACTGATAAATTTCCTACCAGCAGCTGGCCACATATGCTGGCAGGCCCAGAGAATACTTGGAATCAGGAGGAAACTCTGAACGACATAATATGCTGGATTTTAAGCTCAAGAGCTCTTAAAGAAGAACTAGAATGTAGAAACTAAAATCCCAATGAACCTAGCCAGCCTGAGAGCCAATTGTCTAAGGTAAATGGTTCAGAGTCTTTGAGTTTCTCCACTCTTTCCTGATATGATTATCCAGATTAGTTATGTTTTCTGAACTATCTGGTATGTCCATGCAACACCCTGATCCAATCACTGCACATAAGAAAATAAGAACATAAGAAATAGAAGTAGGCCATCTAGCCTCTCAAGCGTGCCCCGCCATTCAATAAGATCATGGCTGATCTCACCTGCTCCCCATAATCCTTAATTCCCTTATTGATCAGAAATCTATCTACCTGTGACTTAAACACATTTAATGAATTCTCTGCTTCAATAGGCAGAAAATTCCAAAGATTCACTACCCTCTGAGAGAAGAAGATGTCCCACCCCTTGCCGCCAAGATATAATCCAATGCCAATCTGTGTTGAAGTACCACAGTATGCATGGCTAACATCTTATTATTAACCTTAGCAAGGGTAGTTGCTGTATCATTGGCACCTTGTTCTAAAATGGAATGTAGAACAAGAATTTCACACATTGCTTTAGCTATTCCATTATTGGGGAAACAATCTGCCAAAGAACCATTCTGTTTCTCTTATAGCTTGCTGATGTCTTGGGAGGGAGGGAGTTTAGGAGTGTGATATATGTTTGGGATTACAGATCTAAGGTAAAATAGCCCTTTCCATCCGACAGGGGACCAAGGATATGCCCTATCCGCACAAATCCAGTATGTTTCATTGAGTTGGCTAAGTGTTGCATCCAATAAGAATATTGCATATTGGTCATTACTGGGTGGAGTCAGACATAGGCAGGTAGTTCGATTTACCATATGGTCACATTCACTAACGCCCAAGTTTTCCTCTTGGCCTTCCATGTTTCTAGCACAATACATCCCTTATGGTTTTGGCATTGGCTGTTTTAAAACTAAACTAGGAGTTGGTTCCCCTAGATTATAGATAGGTGTATATGTGTTTATACGACCTAACTTCCCTGCACCAGACTCACTGTTAAGAAATTCTTTCCTTATCTCTCTACTGATTCCCCCTCCTGCATGTATGGGGATGCGTGAACATACCCAATACTTCACCCAACTAGTCAATCTAGCATATGTGTGTGCTGTACATAAGTAAGTATTAACACATACTTTCTGTCTTACAATCAGATACAATTGTTGATCAATGTCAGTAATAAGACAGATTGTTTACAAAACTTGCACAATCACCGCACCATATTTTGCACATGCTCGCAACTTGACTTGCTTCTGTGTTGGGGGAATGTCTGGTCGATCTTGATTGGAGTTGTACCTTGATTGCAACCTTCATTTTAGGGCTTCGGGTATCTTTGCTAGCATATAATCTGTAATACAATCCAAATGGCCTTACGACCTTAAACCTAAAATTTGATCTAATCAGATTCTCTCCACTTCTACTATTATGTTAAATCATTCTGTCACTGGATCAGGTTCGTATCTTGGGGCTTACAACCAGGGCACGGCTTTACTTGAGTCCAGTGTCTCCAGCATCGGCCACACTTCTCATCAATTAGGGCACATGTCTGCTCTGTAACCATCACGTCAAAAGGCCCTTCCCAGTGAATTCCTGGCCCATTTTTGTCTGTCATGAGTTTCACCATTACCTTATCTCTCAGTGATGGTAACTTAGGAGTATTCTCTCCCGCCAATTTAGTCCAATCTCGGTGCTGCTGTTGTGTGATTACCTTCTTTTTACGAAAATGTAGATAGAACATAGAACATAGAACATTACAGTGCAGAACAGGCCCTTCGGCCTTCGATGTTGCGCCGACCAATTAGGAAAAAGCAATGACCCTCTACCTAAACCATTCCCTTTTCATCCATAAACCTATCTACTAACCTCTTAAACGCCACCAAACTTGGCGCATCTACAACTGACGCAGGCAAGGCATTCCATACCCTTACCATCCTCTGGGTAAAGAACCTACCTCTGACATCTGTCCTAAAACCACCACCCCTTAATTTAAAGCTATGTCCCCTCATGCTAGCTTTCTCCATCCTAGGAAAAAGGCTATCACTGTCCACCCTATCTAAACTCTAATCATCTTATATGCTTCAATAAGATCCCCTCTTAGCCGCCTCCTTTCTAACGAAAACAACCTCAAATCCTTCAACCTCTCTTCATAGGACCTGCCCTCCATACCAGGCAACATCCGGGTAAACCTCCTCTGTACCCTCTCCAATGCCTCCACATCTTTCTTATAATGCGGGGACCAGAACTGTACACAATACTCCAAGTGCAGCCGCACTAGAGTTTAGTACAGTTGCAACATGACGTTGCGGCTCCGAAATTCAATCCCCCTTCCAATAAAAGCTAAGACTCCGTGTGCCTTCTTAACAACCTTATCAACTTGATTGCCAACTTTCAGGGATCTATGCACATATACACCAAGATCCCTCTGTTGTTCAACACTATTAAGAGTCCTACCATTAGCTCTATACTCTACACATTTGTTATTCCTGCCAAAGTGAATTACCTCACACTTTTCCGCATTAAATTCCATTTGCCATCTGCAACTTGTCCAAGTCTCTCTGCAAACTATAACACCCCTCCTCACTATCTACCACTCCTCCGACTTTGGTGTCATCCGCAAATTTACTAATCCATCCTTCAATACCCTCATCCAGATCATTTATTTTATCCCTTAATTCTTTTGTTCAAAAATTTATCTATCCTTGCCTTGAAAACATTCAATGAGGTAGCCTCAACTGCTTCACTGGGCAAGGAATTCCACAGATTCACAATCCTCTGTGTGATGAAGTTCCTCCTCAACTTAGTCCTCAGTCTGCTTCGCTCTATTTTGGCCATGCCCTAGTTCTAGTTTTACCCACCAATGGAAACAACTTCTTTGCTTCTATCTTATCTATTCCCTTCATAATCTTATATGTTTCTATAATTTCTCCTTCATTCTTCTGAATTCCAATGGATATAGCTTCAGTCTACTCAGTCTGTCCTCATAAGCCAACCCTCTCAATTCTGGAATCAACCTGGTGAATCTCCTTTGCACCCCCTCCAGTGCCAGTATATCTTTTCTCAAGTAAAGAGACCAAAACTCTATACAGTACTCCAGCTGTGGTCTCACCAGCACCTCATACAGCTGCAATGTAACCTCACTGTTTTTAAACTGTATCCCTCTAGCAATGAAGGACAAAATTCCACTTGCTTTCTTAATTACTTGCTGCACCTGCAAACCACCTTTTTGTAATTCATGCACAAGGACACCCAGGTCCTTCTGTATAGTAGCATGCTGCAATTTTTTACCATTTAAATAATAGTCTATTTTGCTGTATTCCTAACAATATGGATGACTTCACATTTACCAACACTATACTCCATCCGCCAGACCCTTGCCCACTCACTTAGACTATCTGTATACCTTTGCAGACTTTCAGCATCCTCTGCACACTTTGTTCTGCCACTCATCTCAGTGTCACACTACACACTACACTTGGTCCCCAACTCTAAATCATTTATGTAAATCGTAAACAATTGCGGTCCCAATACTGATCCCTGAGGCACACTACTAATCACTGATCGCCAACCAGAAAAATACCCATTTATCCCCACTCTTTGCTTTCAGTTAGTTAACCAATCCTCTATCAGTGCTAATACATCACCCGTAACAATGTGCACCTTTACCTTATGCAGCAGTCTTTGGTGCGGTACCTTGTCAAATGCCTTCTGGAAATCCAGACACACCATATCCACAGATTCCCCACTGTCTACTGCATGTTCTCAAAGGATTTCACCAAAATTAGTCAAACATGACCTGCCCTTCGTGAACCAATGTGATCATTTATATCCAGTCTCGCTATTCCTTCCTTGATGATAGATTCAAGCATTCTCCTTACTACAGAAGTTACGCTAACTAGCCTATAGTTATCTGCCTTTTGTTTATCTCCCTTTTTAAATGGTGGTGTCACATTTGCTGTTTTCCAATCTGCAGGAACACCAGAGTCCAGCAAGTTTTGGTAAATTATCACTAGCGCATTTGTTATTTTTCCCATCGTCTCTTTTAGTATCCTGGGATGCATTCCATCAGGACCAGGAGACTTGTTCTCCTTTACCCCCATTAACTTGTTCAACACTACTTCTTTTGTGACAATGATAGTTCCTAGGTCCTCACCTGCCTTCCTGTCATCAATTTTTGGCATGTTATTTGTGTCTTCCACTGTGAAGACCAACACAAAATACTTGTTCAAAGCCTCATCTATTTTCTCATTTCCCGTTATTACATCCCTCTTCTCATCCTCTAAAGGACCAATGTATGCTTTTGTTACTCTTTTTCATTTTATATATTTGTAGGAACTTTTTCTACATGTTTTTATATTCTGAGCTAGTTTATTCTCATAATCCATCTTACTTTTCATTATAGCATTTTTTTGTGGCTTTCTGCTGACCTTGAAATATTTCCCAATCCTCTAAGTTCCCACTAATCTTTGCCACTTTGTATGCATTGTCTTTCAATTTGATACCCTCCTCTATTTCCTTAGATATCATGGCTGATCATCTCTTTTTCTACAGTCCTTCCTTATCGCTGCTATATACTTCTGCTGAGTGCTGTGAAAGATCACTTTGAAGGTCCTCCACTGTTCCTCAATTGTCCCATCATAAAATTTTACTCCCAGTCTACCTTAGCCAACTCCTCTCTCATCCCTTTGTAGTCTTTTTTGTTCAAGCACAAGACACTGGTATTGGATTTTACCTTCTTACGTTCCATCTGTGTTTTAAATTCAACCATACTGTGATTGTTTCTTCCAAAAGGATCCCTAACTGCAAGATCATTAATTATTCCCATCTCATTACACAGAACCAGATCTCGGATAGCTTGTCCCTTGCAGGTTCCATTCCAAACTGTTCAAGGAACTTATTGTGGATACATTCTGTGAACTCATCCTCAAGGCTGCCTTGACCGAACTGGTTTGACCAATTGATATGTAGATTAAAATCCCCCATGATAATTGTTGTATCATTTTTACATATATATCAGTTATTTATTTGATCATTTCTTGCCCCATCATAACGTTATTATTTGGTGGCCTATAGACTACAACTGTCAGCGACTTTTTTTCCTTACTATTTCTAATTTCCATCCAAATGCATTCAATCTTTTTTTCCATAAATCTGTATCATCTCTTACAACTGCTTTGATGTCATCTTTAAATATCAGAGCTGCACTATCTTCCTTACCTTTCTGTCTGTCCTTCCGAACAGTCTGATACCTCTGGATATTTAACTCCCAGTCTTGCCCATCCTGCAACTGTGTCTCTTAATGGCCACCAAATCACACTGGTTTACAATGATTTGTGCTATCAGCTCATTTACCTTGATTCGAATACTATGAGATAAAGTGTCCTTATGCTAGTTTTTGTACGTTCTTTTTGAATTCTAACACTTTCATTAATAACATCTCCTGAGTTCCCCTCCCTTTTAGCTTTTTTGATGTCATTGGAACATTCTCCCCGCATATTTTTTCCTTGCTGCCTCCTTCTCAGACTCCTTACATAGGTTCCTATCTCCCTGGCATATTAGTTCAAACCCTTCCCAACTGCTCTAGCAAACTCTGCCCCTAGGACATCAGTCTCAGTCCTGCCCAGGTGTAACCCGTCTAACTTGTACAGGTCGCACCTCCCCCAGAAACTGGCCCAATGCCTCAGGAATCTGAAACCCTCCCACGACACTATCTCTTCAGACAAGCATTTATCTAATATATCCTGCTCTGACTAGCATGCAGCACCCATGGTAATCTGGAGATCACTATTTCTGAGGTCCAATTTCTTAACTTTCTTCCTACTTCCCTATATTTTGCTTTTAGGACCTCATCCCTTTTTTTACCTATGTCATTGGTACCAATGTGTACTATGACCACTGGATGTTTGCCCTCCCCATTCAGAATGTCCTGCAATCGCTCAAAGATTTCCTTGAACTTAGCATCGTAGAGTCTTGTTTGCGGAAACGCCTGCCTATTCCTCTTACAATTGAATCCCCTATAACTATTGCACTGGCAAATTTCTTACCCTCCCCCTCTGCAGCAGAACCAACCATGGTGCAACGAGTTTGGCTGCTGCTGCTTTCCCTAGGGAGGTCGTTCCCCTCAACAATATCCAAAGCCATATATCTGTTCTGCAAGGGAATGGTCACAGGAGATTCCTGCACTACCTGCCTATCTCCCTTGCTCTTCCTTTCCCTTCCTGCCTGCAGAGTCTGAGCCTGCGGTCTGACCACCTCTCTCTATGTACTATCCACGATACTCTCTGACTCGCAGATACTCCACAGTGTCTCCAGCTCCCGCTCCAGCTCTAAGACTCGAGCTTCCAGGAGCTATAGCTGAAGACACTTCTTGCACACGCGGGGATTGGGACTGTCCCCAGCCTGCCACGTGGAGCAAGAGGAGCAAACCATAGCTTGAAGCTCTCCTGTCATATCTTACCCCTTTAAATTAAACTTTTGAAAGATGTTTTGTTTCAGATTTTGTCCAATTTCCTAAGCCCTTCTTTCCTGCTCCTCGTTACTACCAGATATAACCTTTACAAATTATAAACCACAGAGATTACACAGAAAATTACAGTGATGTACAATAACTACAATGCCAAGAGCAAAAAGAAACAATAACACTTACTTACCAATCAGCACTCTTGCTTGTAGCCTCTGCGACCTCTTTCACCTATTCTATCATGGCCTTACCATCCTCCATCTTTTTTCCATTATTCCTTTTCCTCTTCATTGGCTTGTTCCTGCACTTTACAACGATATCTGGATTGTCCTCAACTGCTATAGCTGCCAATCCTGCAGGCTGTGTCCACTCCCAATCCTGTTTTACTCAGGCCTTTGCTGCCTAGTTAGCAAAATGATTTCCTTGCTTCACTTCATTCTCAATTTTCCTGTGAGCTTGAACTTTAATCTAATATTGCTGCTTCTAAAGAAGCACTGGCTGGCTGGAATAAATTTCTGAGTATGAAGGCTATGGAGGATTGTTTTTTTTCCCCTATCAATGTGAAGAGCTCCGAAACATTGACCTCTCACGAGGCACAAATGAGTGCCCTCACACACCATTGTATCCCTCTGGCAACAAAGTCTAACTGAGTGGAATAACACCCCATCAATCTCAATTTGTCCCCGTGCTGCTGAGCACCTACAGCTGCTTGTATTCTATAATTTTCCTCACAATGTGGAATGGTTTGGTGACAAAAGCTGGGCCTTCACCAAAGCCTGCTTCAAATCTGAAAAAGCCTGTACTTCTGTTTCTCCCCACTCTATCTTTTCCTGACTGGCTCTTCTGCCCTTTATCAACTCCTGTAAGGGCTTTACCACTCAAACATAATCTTCTATAAAATTCCTACAATCGTTAAAACGTCTTCAATACTCATCTTGCCCCTTTTCTGGTGAAAAGCCTTTGTACATAAATAACCTTCTCCCAATCCTCTTGGAAATTAGCTTTTTATTTCCCCAAATACTATATCCATTATCATCTTTGAAACATAGATCAAATCTTTCAATTTGATCCCAGGCCATAATTTACTTTAATTGTTTGACCTTGTCTTAAATAACATCATTTTATTAAGGTAACTTGCTTATAGCACATTTTCTTATGTCAGAATCATCTCAAATTCAGAAAGCAGTGTTTTGGACTTGCAACTACCTATTATTGTCTATCTCATCTCTTTTTTCCTTTAAGAAAACTTTGTTCCATCATCTGTGACTATCACCTAAACTGTGTTCTACTTCCTAGAATCCCTTTAAATGCTGATCTTTCATCAAATGAATCCCACTTTTAATTCTGTCCTCCTCTGTTTACTATCAATTCCTCTAAAACATATCTTATATTACCCCGTTCATTTTCCTTTCTCATTTACTCCACTGAATTATTTCCCTCCCTCGTCTCTAATTATATTAATCTGTCAATTCAATGTTATAGGTGGGCTTTCCCTTTTAGCCCGTCTGGCAGCTAATACTGCTTTCAACCTTCCAATATCCAAAATTTACAATGGGACATGCTTAGTGTTCAAAACTACTCCTCCAGTTACACATTTTAACTAGAATGCATTATGGCGGTATAATAATTCCCATCATTAAACCCTCATTCTACCTAATGCAACTCCTCTTTCTGTTAGATTTTTGATTTTATGTCGTAAAACTACTTCAAGTCTTACAACACAAAGGTCCATTCTGTCTGGGACAGAAAAGGTTAAATCTCTGCTTGTTTCAGCAAGGGCAGAGTAAATTCATTTGGATTTACATTATCATTTTAGACAAACAAACTAAGAACAAAACAGCATGGGAAACAGGCCCTTTGGCCCAACGAGCCCGCACCGCCACCCCGATGTTCCCACTTCTACCCGTGATCCCTGTCTATATTTATAGATCTATGGATTAAAAACCAAATTTGAGACAATTTAGGGAGAATTTGTTTTGCCAGTTAGCCTAAGAGCACATCTTTGGGATGTGGGAGGAAACCGGAGCTCCCGGAGAAAACCCACGCAAGCACGGGGAGAATGCGCAAACTCCCACAGACATAGGCCCAAATCCATGTATCTGCACAGCATAGCTATAGTCACTGAGCTGTTGTGTTGCCCATCAAATGGTCCAGGTCAAGTGTATACTAATGACGTGAAGCACTAGGATACTCTCGAAAAAAATCCAAGAGCAGCCATCTCACGACCCATCGCGTGTATGCCCCTTGTTAGACAACAAAGTGGACCAAAGCACTTGTAGGATAAAAACAAGTAAATCAATATCATCATCTATTTACACACTTCCCCGGGACTCCCAAGGCTCATGATCCCTATTTTAAATCAGTTTTTTATGTCTCTCCATTCCTATTCTGTTTACGTGCCCATCTAATTATCTGTTAAATAACTCCAGAGAGACTGCCTCCACCACTTGGCAGTGCATTCCATACCCCCACCATCCTCTGTGTGACCTTTCTAAGCGGGAAGAATCTCTCTACCTCTACCCTATCCATCCTCTTCACTATTTATATGTCTCTCTAAGATCCCCCCTCAATCTTCTAAACTCCAACGAGCACAAACCTAGTCTACTCAATCTCTCCTCAGAGGCTAACCCCCTCATCTCTGGTATCAGCCTGGTGAACCTTCTCTGCACTCCCTCCAAGGCCAATATATCCTTCCACAAATGCTTATTTCCATTTATCTTTTCTTTGTCAGTTCAGTCAAGAGTACATTTTTGAAATTAACAACAAGCTTGATCCTGATTAAATTTATTTTTATTTTTATCACTTTTAAGTATCCCTACTAAATTAAAACTTTTCATTTACAACCTTTCCAATTTAGCTCAAAATTTGCATGATTAATTATTTCTACAACTCTGCCTCCGTAACCAATACAGATAGATATAAAATCAAATCAACTGTGTGTCTAAATGGTTAATTCTCCTTATAACTTTTCAGACATAACATAATGCCATCTTGAAATTGATTGTTCTTTCCCAACATGGCAGAGCTCAAATCTCTGTCAGATTCCTATTCTTGAAAATGACCATGAATCACACAGTTCCATCCTCTTTGTCTCTGTGCCATACAGAGTCCATGCCTGCTTTTAACCCTTTACTCCCCTCTTTGGTCTATAATGCTTTAGACCAACCAATTTAACTTGCCTCTTTCTCTCGCTCTCTAACAGGACACTTATACCCCTAGGACCTCTCCCTGCTGGTTCTCTCACACGGCCTTGTCTCTACCTCTGGAACCCTGCCTTGCAAGTTCCTTGTGCCCGAGCCAGCCATCGTCTGTACGCATGGCCTAACCTCTTGACGCTTTTCTAGCTACGTGACCTCTTCGGCTTCGTTGCATAGAACTGTCCGAGAGTCCTTCCCTTGCCCTCTATATTTACACAGTAAGAAGTCTCACAACACCCGGTTTACCCCAGTCCAACATCGGCAAATATACATGACCTCTATGTTTTAGCATCGCTTCTCTGCAAGCTCCTCTTCTATCCATGCAGATTTTCACTCCATTCCAGAGGAGATCCAAGGGTCTGTCCCGGCTCCTGTCCCAATGTGTAAACATGGGCTCTTTACACAGACGCTATTTTCGCACCACTTCCCTAGTTACTCAACTTATGACTTCTGGCTGCCGGATGCATAGCCCCCTAGCTACTGGGTGGTATTTAAAGAAAGTATTCACCCACCTTTTGGGAACACGTCTCACTGCCAGTCACCCATGAGTACCCTGCTGTCGCAGTGCCAAATTGTAAGAGGAATTTTCTGAAGGGTGTTCCCTGTGGGGTGCCCTGAACCCCATTCAGCCAATACATAGACTGTCAAAGACGGCATATATTTAAGGAATAAAGAGGAATTTATTTGCTAATGCATTCACCAGGAGAGAGACACTGTCATTGAGGGTTGACTCTGCTCTCTGACCTAATACTGCCCAGTAAAATTATGATATTATTCTTAACATTTCAATATCCCGCCTAGTCTTGTCAATCAGACTAGAGGCCCAATCACAATATTCAACATTATTACCTCAGCCACATGTCAACAGGAGTTGTTGATTATAGAACATAGAACATAGAACATTACAGCACAGAACAGGCCCTTCGGCCTTCGATGTTGCGCTGACCAATATAAAAAGCAATGCCCCTCCAAACTAAACCATTCCCTTCTCTTCCATATACTTATCAACTAATTATTAGTATTTATTTGACTAATTATTGACAATTGACTATTGACTTGACTAACTATTATTATTATTAGTTTATTGCCCATGTCGGCTCCTTCCCCTTTACGTAGAAAATCTAACCCAGTAACCAAGGCGATTAGAGGATTTTTGCATAACTTCATTGCAGTGTTAATGTAAGTCTACTTGTAACAATAATGAGTAAACTTAAAAACTTAAACTAATGAATAAATTTTAAAAAAGGGCAGGATATCTATCAAGAAAGATGGAACGGCTGGAAATTTTATTCATACCATAGAGAAGGCTGTCAGCCAACCAACATGTTTTAAAATTTTGAAAGGTTTTGATAGATTTGACAGAAAGAGACACTGGTGTGCTAGGAGAAAGGGTGGTTATGATAATGATTTAATAACAATAATGGCAATAGTGGCTTTAAAGTGGCTATTTTGGCTGAGAGCTAAGCATATTAGGAATTTTGGTCAATTTATAGATTAAAACCAGATGTAGGTGGTAAAGAGACTCCAGTCTTGGAGCTGTGATCTGAAGCTCCCTGTGTTGGTCAGATCAGGGAGGTTGTTCACATTAACTCAGACAGAATTGGCTCTGATTTATGGATGCTGTGTACATAGAACATAGAACATAGAACATTACAGCACAGAACAGGCCCTTTGGCCTTCGATGTTGTGCCGACCAAAATAAAAAGCAATGCCCCTCCAAACTAAACCATTCCTTCTCTTCCATATACTTATCAATTAACCTCTTAAACGCCACCAAACTTGGCGCATCTACAACAGCTGCAGGCAGGGCATTCCACTCCCAAATCACTCTTTGAGTAAAGAACCTACCTCTGATATCAGTCCTATAACTCATACCCCTTAATTTAAAGCTGTGTCCCCTCGTGCTAGCTTTCTCCATCCTAGGAAAAAGGCTATCACTGTTCACCCTATCTAAACCTCTAATCATCTTATATGCTTCAATAAGATTCCCTCTTAGCCGCCTCCTTTCTAACGAAAACAACCTCAAATCCTTCAACCTCTCTTCATAGGACCTGCCCTCCATACCAGGCAACATCCTGGTAAACCTCCTCTGTACCCTCTCCAATACCTCCACATCTTTCTTATAATGTGGCGACCAGAACTGCACACAATACTCCAAGTGCGGCCGAACTAGAGTTTTGTACAGCTGCAACATGATGCTGCGGCTCCTAAATTCAATCCCCCTACCAATAAAAGCTAAGACTCCATCTGCCTTCTTAACAACTTTATCCACTTGACTGCCTACTTTCAGGGATCTATTGACACATACACCAAGATCCTTCTGTTCCTCAACACTATTAAGAGCCCTACCATTAGCCCTATACTCTACACATTTATTGTTCCTGCCAAAGTGCATTACCTCACACTTTTCCACATTTAACTCCATTTGCCACCTCTCGGCCCAGCTCTGCAACTTGTCCAAGTCACTCTGTAAACTATAACACCCCTCTTCAATATCTACCACTCCACCGACTTTAGTGTCATCTGCAAATTTACTGATCCATCCCTCAATACCCTCATCCAGATCATTTATAAAAAATTACAAACAGCAGGGGCCCCAAAACAGACCCCTGAGGCACACCACTTGTCACCGAAATCCACGATGAATATCTCCCATCAACCACCACCCTCTGTCTTCTATCTGCCAGCCAATTCCTAATCCAATTAGCTAAATCACCCTCTATTCCACACATCTGCATTTTCTGTAGAAGACTTCCATGGGCCACCTTATCAAACGCCTTACTAAAGTCCATATATACTACATCAACCGCCTTACCCCCATCCACCTCTTTGGTCACTTTCTCAAAAAACTCAAATGAGGTTAGTAAGGCATGACCTACCCTTCACGAAACCATGCTGACTATCCCCAATCAATTCATTTCTCTCTAAATAACTATAAATCCTATCCCTAATAATTCTCTCCAATACCTTGCCCACAACAGACGTAAGACTCACTGGCCTATAATTCCCTGGAAGGTCTCTCTTCCCCTTCTTAAACAATGGGACCACATTCGCTATCCTCCAGTCCTCCGGAACCACACCCGTAACCAACGAGGACCTGAAGATCAGCGCCAGAGGCTCTGCAATCTCCTCTCTTGCCTCCCAGAGAATCCTGGGGTAAATCCCGTCCGGCCCAGGGGACTTATCCAACTTCAAACCCTCGAGAATTTCTAACACATCCTCCCTATCTACTACAATACTTCACAATTTGCAACCCTGTACCTCAGTGTTCTCCATAGCTACATTTCCAGCACTCTGCGTGAATACCGAAGAGAAATATTTATTCAGTGCCTCACCAATCTCTTCAGGCTCCACGCACAACTTCCCACTGCTGTCTATGACTGGCCCTAATCTTGCCCTAACCAATCTTGTATTCTTAACATATCGAAAGAAAGCTTTAGGATTCTCCTTAATCCTATCAGCCAACATCTTCTCGTGTCCCCTCTTAGCTCTCCTCAATTCACTTTTTACCTCCTTACTGGCTAATCTATAGCTATCCATTGCACTATCTGAGCCTTCAAGCCTCATCCTGACATAAGCCTCCTTTTTCTTCTTAACCAGCAAATCAACTTTTATCGTACACCAAGGCTCTCTTACTCGACCATTTCCTCCCTGCCTGACAGGGACATACTTATCAAGGACTCGCAGCAGCTGCTCCTTGAATAAGCTCCACATTCCAGATGTTCCCAGTCCCGGTAGTTTCCTAGTCCAATCTATGCACCCTAATTCTCTCCTGATGGCCTCATAATTACCCTTCCCCCAGCTATAACTACTGCCCCCAGCTTCATGCCTATCCCTGTCCATCACTAAGGTGAACGTCACCGAATTGTGGTCACTATCACCAAAATGTTCACTAACTTCCAAGCCTAACACCTGGTCTGGCTCATTGCCCAGCACAAAATCCAATGTAGCCTCACCTCTAGTTGGCCTATCTACATACTGAGTCAAAAAACCTTCCTGCACACTCTGTACGAAAACTGACCCCTCTAACGAGCTAGAGCTATAGCTATTCCAATCAATATTAGCAAAGTTAAAGTCCCCATCACAATTACCCTACTACTTTCACTCCTAATCAGAATTGACTTCGCAATCCTTTCCTCCACCTCTCTAGAACTATTAGGAGGTCTGTAAAAGACTCCCAACAGGGTGACCTCTCCTCTCCTGTTTCTAATCTCAGCCCATACTACCTCAACAGACAAGTCCTCATCAAACGTCTTTTCTATCACCGTGATACAGTCTTTGACCAATAATGCCACTCCTCCCCCCCTTCTACCTCCTTCTCTACTCCGACTAAAGCATTTGTACCCCGGAACCTGCAACATCCATTCCTGTCCCTGCTCTACCCAAGTCTCTGAAATGGCCAATGTTCTATGTTCTATGTAGGTGTGGGAAACCTAGGGGGGGAGGGAGAGAGAGAGAGAGAGAGAGAGAGACCCCCAGACATGACCAAACCCCAGCAAGCACCCCTGACCTAAAAGGAGCATGACATCTCCAATACTGCACACCTCAGTCACCAGCAACTGCTGGATATTGTACAGACCCTGGCGGCACAAAAGACCGCATGAATTGCGTCGGCCCCCACCCCAGGAGCTGACCCCTGTATCTGGGTTAACGCATCAGTAGGGGGCCAGCAATGCAAAATATTAATAGATACAGTGGCCATATTTCTAATATGGGACATATAAATGAACTAAGCATCATGGCTTCATTCAAAAGTATTTTCATTGGATGTTTCAGCCATGTGATCAATTTCCGGTTACACAATTGGCTGGATGACAGAGAATCTTCCGGAAGTGAGTGGAGAATTGCAGGTGAAAGACATGTGAGTCCTTTGTTTGGCAGCAATAATTTGGAAGAGACCAACTATCGCAACAAAGCTTGTCCCCTAAAGAATGCTTCAAAGAGAAGACTGATTCCACATCAAGGATATTTCTTGACCAAGGTTTTCCTAACTTGGTAGTATCTATTTTCAGTTAAATAGTTAAAATTGATGTTCAGATAGGATTAAAGTGTAGTTTAAGAGTTAAAGTTCAGCTGAAAGTTGATATTCGGTAAAAGTTCAGAAAAGTTAATGAGTTGCAACTGTTTATGTTTGACTGGTGGGCCTTCCCTTGGGATTAAGGACCCAGTTTGGTGGGGGCAGGGGAAGCAAGGGTTGGGGGCAATGTCCTGCCTATCAAATGCTGATGACTGAATCAGAGTCCAACAATCTTCTGTACTCATCAGCGCCACTGGGAAGATGGTGGCTATGGCTGGTATGACACTGGCCGGAGGCCTCGGAATTGAAGAAGGCCCACTCTTAAGTCAATGATGGTGGGAGCGTTGAGGGAGAGGGACACTGAGGGGGTTTGTTAGCACATGCAGGGTGATGGCTTTCTGCAGGGCCCCCCTCTCTCTATGCTAAACCTCTCAATCAGGTATTGAGCAGCTTTGAATGAGGACCCAGATTCTGGCAGTCTGGGATCTGCCAGAAACTAGATTCATTTCTCTGCAGTTCTGCTGTTTGGGGATATATCCTTCTCTGATGATTGCTGAATGGGAGCCAGAAGGCAAGTATCCTTCTGTATCTGCCCACAGGGATTAAAAGGATTGAAATCTAGTATCCATATGAACATATCTGTTTTTGGTGCTAATTGGTTCTGAAGTAGGATTTATGTCTATGGGATATTGCTTAAACTGGAACTATAGAGATGGATAGCTGTTAAGAATCACATTTTGTCATGTTTAAATATCTTAATTGATAAAAGTTATGTTAATTCTTTTTGATATATTCTAACTATGTTCTGAAATAAAGCTTGTTTTAATGAAAGCTTCCTAGTGGGTTAATAGAGTCATACCTGGAGCACTTTATGCTTGCTGTAATGCCAAAATCAAAAAAAGGCTAACTTTAATATACTTGGAGTTTCTGATTTGATTCCCAGAAGAAAGAAGTAGAAAAATGTATATTTTTTATTCATTCATGGGACACGGACATCACTGGCCAGAATTTATTGCCCATCCCTAGTTGCCCGAGGGCAGTTGAGAGTCAACCATATTGTTGTGGCTCTGGAATCACATGTAGGCCAGACCAGATGAGGATGGCAGATTTCCTTCCCTAAAGTACATTAGTGAACCAGATAAGTTTTTCTGACAATGGACAATGGCTTCATGGTCATCATTAGATTCTTAATTCCAGATATTTTTTATTGCATTCAAATTCCACCATCTGCTGCAGTGGGATTTGAACCTGGGTCCCCTATATATTAGCTGAGTTTCTGGATTAACAGTTTAGTGACAACACCACTAGGCCATCAACACCTCCCCCGAGAGACTGAGTGACCTGTTTCTGTGCTGTAAATTCTATCTTTATAAGGTTACCACTCCTGTTTTATTTTTCATAGAACAAGAAAATAACAATCTGCTCAATCATCTTTTAATCAGGCATCTTTGTGCTGATGGAATGAATTCCTCATTTTGAGCCACAGAATTCAATTGGATTGGCCACTATTCAGTTCCTATCCTTCTATTTGTGCCTGCCTGATTGGCTAGCTTCAGGATGCCTGAGACCTTTACTGGACGTCAATTCCTCTTGGTCTTCATTGACTATTGGATACCTGGCTACTCTCTACCTGTCAACATGGGCAGCACAGTGGCACAGTGGTTAGCATTGCTGCCTCACAATGCCAGGGACCTGAGTTCGATTGCCAGCTTGGGTCACTGTCTGTATGGAGTTGCTCCAATTTTTTCCCACAGTCTGAAAGACATGTATTGATACGAACAGGAGCCGGAATGTGGTGACTCAGAGAATTTCACTAACTTGATTGCAGTGTTAATGTAAGCCTTACTTGTGACTAATAAATTAACTTTAACTTTATTCAGTGCATAGCAGTTGCTTTGCCACATGGGGTTATACTGTGTGTATGTTTGTCTACAATAGAACATAGTACAGGCCCTTCGGCCCTCAATGTTGCCCCAACCTGTGAAACTAATCTAAAGCCCATCTAACCTACACTATTCCAATATTATCCATATGTTTATCCAATGACCATTTAAATGCCCTTAATGTTGACGAGTCCACTACTGTTGCAGGCAGGGCATTCCACGCCCTTATCGCTCTCTGAGTAAAGAACCTACCTCTGAAATCTGTCCTATATTTATCACCCCTCAATTTAAAGCTATGTCCCCTCGTGCTAGCCATCTCCATCTGAGGAAAAAGGTCCACACTGTCCACCCTATCTAATTATCTGATCATCTTATATGCCTCTAAGTCATCTCTTAACCTTCTTCTCTCTAACGAAAACAGTCTCAAGTCCCTCAGCCTTTCATCATAAGACCTTCCCACCATACCAGGCAACACCCTGCTAATACTCCTCTGCACCCTTTCCAGTACTTCCACATCCTTTCTATAATGCAGCAATCAGAACTGTACGCAATATTCCAAGTGCCATCACGCTAGAGCTTTGTACAGCTGCAAAATGACCTCATGGCTCCTAAACTCAATTCCTCTATCAATAAAAGCTAACACACCGTATGCCTTCTTAACAACCCTATCAACCCGGGTGCAACTTCCAGAGATCTATGCACATAGACACCGAGATCTCTCTGCTCAACCACACTACCAAGTAACTTACCATTAGCCCAGTACTCTGTATTCCTGTTACTCCTTCCAAAGTGAATTACTTCACACTTTTCCGCATTAAACTCCATTTGCCATGCCTCAGCCCAGCTCTGCAGCTTATCTATGTCCCTCTGTAACCTGCAACATCCTTCCACATTGTCCATAACTCCACCCACCTTAGTGTCATCCGCAAATTTACTAACCCATCCTTTTATGGACTTATCCAGGTCATTTATAAAAATGACAAACAGCAGAGGCCCCAAAACAGACCCTTGTGGTACACCACTAGTAACTGAACTTCAGGATGAACATCTCCCATCAACCACCACCCTCTGTCTTCTTGCAGCTAGCCAATTTCTGATCCAAACCATAACTCATCCTCAATTGCATGCAATAGCTTATTGTGGGAAACCTTATCAAACATTTTACTGAAATCCATATACACCACATCAACTGCTTTATCCTCATCTACCTCTTTGGTTCTTTCTCAAAGAACTCAGTAAGGTTTGTGAGGCATGACCTACCCTTCACAAAACCATGTTGACTATCCCTAATCAAATTATTCCTTTTCAGATGATAATAAATCCTATCTCTTGTAATCCTTTCCAAAATTTTGCCCACAACAGAAGGAAGGCTCACTGGCTTATAATTACTGGGGTTGTCTCTACTCTCCTTCTTGAACAAGGCGTCAACATTTGCTATCCTACAGTCTTCTGGTACTATTCCTGTAGACAATGATGACCGAAAGATCAAAGCCAAAGGCTCTGCAATCTCTCCCCCAGCCTCCCAGAGAATCCTGGGATAAATCCCATCCGGCCCAGGGGACTTATTTATTTTTATATTTTCCAGAATTGTTAACACCTGCTCCTTACAAACCTCAATCCTGTCTAGTCTAATAGCCTGTATCTCTGTGTCTGGCTGTCATGAGTCATCAGCAGCTTTACTGGTCTCATCCCAGGAAATTCAACCAGGGCCCTGCTCATGTTGGGTGTGTGTGAACCGACACGGCCTGATCCGGAAATAGGGCCTCAACATGTGCCACCACTTCTTCAGACAATACGCTAAAGACAATGGCTTCGTCAAGCTGGACTAAATTGCAAAAGGAGCAGGAGTGTATTCTAATGCAGTACGAAATAGAAAGCGGCATTTATTGAACAACTTTTACCATCTTTGCCTGACAGAAGCAAACTTGTGATGCTCCACTTTTTGTAAATAGAATTGACAACTCAGTAGCCTATATCTCAGTGTTCTCCTCGACAACATTGTCTTTTTCCTTTATGAATACTGATGAAAAATATTCATTTAGTGCCTCTCCTATCTCTACGGACTCCATGCACATTTTTGGAACGCATTGACTTGGTTGGTGTATAGTCTACAGTTACACTTCTGCTCACAAGTATCTCTGAGCTTTGCTTACCCCTTGCCTTCTGCTCACTGGCTCAAATGCAAAATCGAGGACATGAACCCTTACTCGTTCTGCTTGTGGGCACAACATTCCCTGCATCACATTGTTAACGCTGTGGCTAAAAATAGAAATTGCTCTGCATATGTGTCATCTAGGTGCACCTCAAGAAAATGCTGCATTAAATTTAGCTCTGCAAGCAGCAACACAGATTAACATGAGTCTGATCCTTCTCTGTTCAAAGCAAAATATAACTTTGTAGGTGTAAAAAGCTGAAACATGTCATTGGATTTTTACAAGGATTGCAATTGTAATCGTTAAGCTTAGATTTGAAATCAAATGTTGTTCCCTGGGATTGATAATACATTTTAGAATAATATTGAAATATTGCACTTTTATTTAATTATTAATTTATGCAATGATACAATTTCTCGGAAAGCTCTGCAAACATAAGCAGTTTTTTGTCTGTTGAAAGCACTTCTGCAATAACAGTACTAACAGTGCAGTATGTTTTCCATGGTTACTGTTGTATTACAGTATGCTCTGTTTAATTTTTATAACTGCGCCTCCCCACATGCGGTGTAGTGGGATTGGAGATCCATCCAACCATAATATTTCCTTTAATGAATTCCTAGAGGATTTCAGCACATACCATTTTATTCCAAAGGGTCCACAGGACGTTTTCCAAAAAATGTAAAATGCAGAGAAGCAACTGGGGCGGGGTGGGTGGGGGGAGGAAGCTGATTCAATAAAGGCAACGCAAGATTACAAAGGTTTTAAAAAAGATATCTACGAAAATAAATAACAGGGGCTGGCGGTTTTGTGTTGCCATCGGTACTAAATGATTCCTTTGGTTCACCCTCGTGTTGGTGAAATGGAGGCAGACCAGTCTATGAGGAGCACTGCTGCACTCGGGAGATATAAATCAGTTCAAGTGTTGTTGTAGGCGTTGGAGGAGCTGAGTTTGTCTTCACGGGAGCACGTTAAAAGCAGCAACCGGTTCATGATCTGGGACATTCTTTGCACCGATCGCACCAGCAGTGTATGGAAGAATGGGAAATGCCACAAAAAGATTCTGCTTGTTCTTGTGGATTATGCATCTGTTGCTCTTAATTGAAGCAAAGACATCCAAGCAGATGAGATGTCCTGCAGGGTGCACTTGCTCTAAGGATAACGCTTTATGTGAAAACAGAAAATCCATTCCTCACAGTTTTCCTCCCGGCGTAGTTTCCTTGTAAGTGCTATCATTTTGCAACAATGTTTGTCATTTGACATTAACGGGATAGCAGAGAAGCCAGGCTGTGTTTATTATATAATGTTGCATGAAAAGATTTCGCCTGTGCCACACAGTATCTAAAAATAGACTAGTGTGAATGCAGATTGTCGAATTGTTAACGGTGTTGTGGGACGATATTGACAAACGATGGTGGACTTGTAGTCAGTTAACAATGTGTGCGATTGGGTTGATTGAAAGGGCTCAGAATTCTGACATTGTTAATTTTGTTTACAGGTCGTTTGTGAAGTCTGGTTTCAATGAAATCCCACAAGGCAGCTTTTTACACATGCCCTCTCTGCAGCTCCTGTAAGATCACAGCTCCTTTTCTCTGTTTATTCGGTAGATTAATGAAGACTCTTTTTCTCGTCTCATATTCTGTGGCGTTGAAGGGGATATCAGGAGGGGTTTAACGTTGCAGCACTAGCGCCCTCTCCACCCCCCCCCCCACCGAAACAATTTAACACAAACTAGCACAATAATACCGAAATTTCCATTGGAAATTGTTGTGGAACAATCAACTGTTTTGAATCGTAGTGTAATTTAAAAATGAGAGATTTAAATTTTACATTAATAGATATCTGTGTTGGGAAACGCAAAAGCAATAGGTGTAAATTTTAAGTGCTAATTGTGTAAGGAACACTTATGGTTTGTATTTTTTACATATCAATCTTCAAGAAGCGTATTAAAAGAACATCATTATTGACTTAGGTCTTGGTCATGGAATGCACAAAATGTATTGAGAAATAGACACCTCCCAATATTTTGTGTTATTTGGAGAGTTTAAATGTCTGGGATGCTGCATCCAATCTCCTGGGATGGCACAGTGGTTAGCACTGCTGTCTCACAGCGCCAGAGACTTTCGGGTTTAATTCTGGCCTCAGGTGACCCGTGGAGTTTGCATTTTCTCCACTGTGTCTGTGTGGGTTTCCTCCGGATACTCCAGTTTCCTCCCACAGTCCAAAGATGTGCAGGTTAGGTGAATTGGCTAAAATGTCCCTTACAGTCAGGGGAATAGAAGATTAAATATATGAGGTTGCGGGCATAGGGCCTGGATGGAATTGTGGTCAGTGCAGACTTGATGGGCTAAATGGCCTCCTTCTGCACTGTAGGGATTCAGTGAAAAGGATCATAAATCTTCTTTGGCTTCTCAACCCTGTGAAAACTGCAGGAAGTATTCCTGCAGCAAAAATTTGTAACAGTGTGGGATTACTTTCTGTTCAGAAAAATGACCTTAGTCCCGCTGTGAGGGAGGGTTGGTTGATTAAGGCATTGTAAAAACAGAAATTACTTTAAAAACAGTGGGTGAAATTTTGAGCACACTCTGTCTGCAAGACAGGTGGCGAGGGCTTAAAACTCGGAGAGTTCGGAAAAGCGTGATTCTCGCCAGCGAGATTGCCTTTTCTGATTTTTGAGCTGGCCCCGCCAGCGGAGTGGGGCGGAACATTGTCAGACGAGGGCACAAACCTAATCTGAATGCATTGGCATACCAGGATAGATATTGAACCTGCACTGAATAGTCAGCGTGACATTGTCTTGGCACCATTTACAGTGGGTCTCTGCAAGTGTGAACCTGGTGCCATCACTTCCGAGAGGGACATCGGAGGTGAGCGCTTAGGTGGCCACTGTTTCTAAGACAATCCAAGACTCGAGAGGCAGCAGGAGGAATGTTGGGGATGCGCACAACTGCATACGGGGGGTGGGGGGGGGGGGGGGCAAGGATCCTGTGGCCATCGTGAAGGGGGGGGGGGGTGTCGCTCAGAATCCTCATCTTCCCCAAGTGTCGGGTGGCTCCTTGCTCCGAGGTGATGTGCTGGCTGCTAGGCTGGCATTGCTTCCAGATCCCTCCACGAATGGCCTCCTTCTGCAGTGCAGGGATTCTATGTCTCTGCCTTTGTCAGTGCTGAGTTATTGTTTAAACAGTAGCTGAGTGGGTGCCCTTCCTGTTTGAAGCTGCAAACTGGGTGGGAGGCAGCCACTACAGAGGGGCAGCACTGGTAAGGCCAGGACTTCTGCTTTGGGAGAGGCTGCAAGGGCAGTGTGGGGGTATCAGTATTGGGGAGCTGCTCTGCCTCAGAGGCATAAAGACCCTCTCCCTTGAGAGAGGACGAATTCAATTAAACTTGCAACCTTCACAGTGTGAGACCAGAGGGGCCTATTGGACGGGTAATTCAAATCCACTTCTGTGTAAACTCTGACTCTCAGTTCAAGCAGTGAGTGTGTGTTGGTTGTTCTCATGCAAGGCTGCTTAACAGCACAACATCGAAGAGCCAGAAGAATGAGGCTATCCTCGAGGGAATTGCTTCAAAAGTTAATTGCAGATCTCTCAGGGTTCAGCTGTGTCTCATCAAGATGGATGTTGTTGCCACAGCGACTAACTAATAAATCTTGGAGGTGTCCAGCAAGCCGGTTTAATATCCAGAGCTATATCTCGTTAGATCGAGACTGGAGATAGAGGCTGACCCTTTGGAACATCAAGCCCAAGAATGCAGAAGCGTCTTTCAATCCACAGTGCACAGCTGGCACTGTGGAGAATCCTCTGGTAGGATGGTGACAACTGCCATCATGCCCCTGTTCAGTATCAGGACTGGCACTATCTCTGAGGTGTTCTATCAGAACGCAGACCTTGTTATCATGCATTCTTTCAGATGCACTTTAGCACTGTGCAGGTTCGGGGCACATCCTTTGGCATAGGTGAGTGTGGGGAGGAGTGGAGGAGGGGGTTTCAGACACCATGAGACAATATAGGCTCAACACTATCCATCCTGCTGGAGTTCAGGGGAAGCTGTGAGGGGATTTAGCTGTAATATCGGAGGGGGCAGTGTGAGGGAGGGCTGAAATTCACGCAGATAATGGGAAGCACTGAGGTGGAGGTCGAGGATCAGGGCTCTGTGTGACTCCTTCGCGGTCACTGTTTCAGTGCAATGATTCATCAGAATCCCGGTGTCTTTTGACTTGGCCTTTCTACTGATCAGGATTGGCCAACAGCAGAGGCAGCTGATGCACATGGGCAGGACCAGCGGTCTACTGCAACTCAGAGAGCAGGACCACAGATGGTGATGACACCATTTCCTTGGACAGAAGGCGATGGGACTCTCCCAATCGGCCTTGCAACCGAAAGATGATGCTGCCGGTCCTTCCAGATATTCTATGACTCTCTTAAGGTAGCCAAATGTCTCGTCATCTAAGCAGGGACTTGGGAGCTACATTAAAAAGCAGACCAAAAAGGTGGTAATCTCTGGATTACTACCTGAGCCAAGAGCGGATTGGAGCAGGGTCAATAAGGTTAAGGAGATAAATGCATGGCTCAAAGATGGACGTGGGAGGAATGGTTTTGAATTCATGGGAGATTGGCATCAGTATTGGGGAAGAGGGGACCTGCTCTGATGGGATGATCTTCATCTGAATCGTGCTGGACCAGAGTCCTGGCAAATCATATAACTAGGGCTGTAGACAGGGCTTTAAATAAAGAGTGGAGGGGAGGTTTCAGGGGTATGGGGAATTACAAAATCAAAGGTAAAGGAGAGGATACGAGTGCAGGTTAATGATGAGACTGTTCAACAAGTTAAAGGAGTTGAGGGCTCAGGAGAGGTTAGTAACGTTTCCAGATCACGTAATAGGACAGAGAGTATAGAAGGTGGCAGGAATCTAACCTCGGGCAGAATAAAAAAGGTGATAAGCACGAGAAAGGAGGTGGTCAACACAATGCAGGGAAATAGTCTGGGGAAGGAAAACCAGTCTACAACAGGAAGGGACAGAGCGTGCAATCACAAGAATGGCGAACAAATCAGGTCCAGATAAAGGCTAGTATTACCTGAATGCACGTAGCATCCGAAACAAAGAGAATGAGTACAAATCAGTACAAATGGGTATGATCTCGTGGCCGTTACAGAAATGTGGTTGCAGGATGACCGGGATTAGGAACTGAATATTCAGGGGTATCAGACATTTCGGAAGGATAGACAGGAAGGAAAAGAACACGGGGTAGCTCTGTTAATTAAGGATAATATCAGGGCGGTAGTGAGAGACGAAATAACCTCTAAGGAGCAAAATATGGAATCAATGTGAGTGGAGATAAGGAAGAGTAAGGGGAAAAAGTCAATGGTGGGCATGGTCTATAGTCGGATTATAAACAAGCAAATAACAGATGCGTGTAAGAAGGAACAGCAATAATTATGGGGGATTTTAACCTACGTATTAATTGGCCAACTCAAGTTGGACATGGTGGACTTGAGGAAGAGTTCTTAGAATGCTGTCGGGATAGTTTCCTCAAACAGTATGTTACAGAACCTACGAGGGAGTGAGCTATCTTGGATCTGGTCTTGTGTAATGAGACAGGTAAAATTAATCTTCTTGTGAGGGATCCTCTTGGAATGAGTGATTACAATATGGTTGAATTTCTAATTCAGATGAAGGGTGAGAAAGTAGGATCTCAAACCAGTGTCCTGTGCTTGAACAAGGAGGAGTACAATATGATGGCGGCAAGAGTTTGGCTAATGTAGACTGGGAACACAGACTAATTGGTAGGACAGCTGAGGAACAGTGGAGGATTTTTAAGGAGATTTTTCTCAGTACTCAGCAAAAATATATTCCAGTGAAAAAGAAGGAATGTAAGAAAAGAGATAACCAGCGTGGATAACTAAGGAAATAAAGGAGAGTATCAAATTAAAAACCAATGCATGTAGAATGGCCAAAATTAGTGGGGAACTAGAAGATTGGGAAAACTTTAAAAAACAACAAAGAACTACTAAGCAATAAAGAAAGGAAAGATAAATTATGAAACTAAACTAGCACAATATATAAAAACTGATAGTAAAAGTTTTTACAAATATATAAAATGGACAAGAATGGCTAAAGTAAACGTTGGACCTTTAGAAAATGAGAAAGAGAATTTAATAATGAGAAATGAGGAAATGGTCGAGGCCCTAAACGAGTTTTTGTCCCTCTTCACAGTAGAGGACACAAATAGCGTACGGATAATTGATAGTCATGGGACTATAGAGGGTGAGGACCTTAAAACGATCACTATTACTGAAGAGGTAAAGCTTGGTAGGCTAATGGGACTAAAGGTAGACAAGTCCCCGGGTTTAGATGGAATGTATCCAAGGGTACTAAAAGAAATGGCAGAAGTAATAGCAGATGCGTTAGTTGTAATTTATCAAAATTCGCTGGACTCTGGGAAGGTACCAGTTGATTGGAAAACAACTAATGTAACACCACTGTTTAAAAAAGGAGGTAGACAAAAAGCAGATAACTACAGGCTGGTTAGCTTAACGTCTATAGTTGGGAAAATGTTGGAATCCATCATTAAGGAAGAAATAGGATGCCTGGAAAAGAATGGTTCAATCAAGCAAACGCAGCATGGATTCACAAAGGGAAAGTCATGTTTGATGAATTTACTGGATTTTTACGAAGATGTAACGAATGTGGTTGACAGAGGGGATCCGGTGGATGTGGTGTTTTTAGATTTTGGTTTGATAAGGTGCCTCACAAAAGGTGCTCACTAGTGAGTGACCCAGAAATCAATAAACTTAGTGATCCCACCGAGGTGTGTGTATCTGCACTGGTGCCGGGTGACAGCTGTGACATAGCTTCCATGGTGGGGTTGGAGAAGTCCCCCTCGGAGTTGCCTGAGTCCGGTGTGTCCAGAGGATGCAAAGGTGATCCGACCTGCTTAGTTACTTTCCCTAAAAGACAAGGGAAGTGGCATTAATGCATTACAGGGAATGAAGGAGGGAATACTGATTACTCACTTGGGACTTGAGGAATGATAGTGTGTCTTGAGGATTTTCATGTTCATTTGCTGCCCCCACTTCACCGTCAGCGTGGATGCACTCTTCCTCCTCCCCGCCAGCTCGAGGGCTATCTCCTCAAATTGTGTGAGTGTTCTGAGCTCCGATGTGACTCAGGCTGGGTGTGACTCAGGCTGGACGTCACTTAGGCTGGGCGTGCTTGCTGACGCTTGTTGTGGTTGAGTTTGTCTTGCAATGACACAGATAGGGAAAGTGTAGGCAGAAGTGTTGACACTTAAGATGGTGATGAGGTGTGGCAAGTGTGGGTCTTGAGTGTGAGCTGGAGTGTGAAGAGCATAGTGTGAGGGTAGAGTGCATCCTGCTTCTGCTCCACTCTATCAGGAAGTCTGATCAGGGTCCCTCTGAGAATTGATGGGCAGGCATCCTGGGTCACTTGAGTGAGATTCACTTCACCTGAATGACGTTCTCTCTATTCAACATATTGGTCTACTGCCTCCTTCACATCTCCATAATAAAGCATGTAGCACAGTGGTTAACACTACTACCTCACAGTGTCAGGGACCTGGATTTAATTGCAGCCTTGAGTGATTGTCTGTGTGGAGTCTGTATGTTCTCCTCGTGTCTGTGTGTGTTTCCTCTGGGTGCTCCAGTTTTCTCCCACAGTCCAAAGATGTGCAGGTTAGTTTGATTGGATGCTAAGTAGACCCTTAGTATCAGGGGGACTAGCAGGGTAGGTATGTGGGCTGAGATTGTTGTTGGTGCGGGCTCAGTGGGCCAAATGGCCTCCTTCTGCACTGTAATGATTCATGCTTCTTTTTAAAATTTATTAATCACAAATAAAGCTTACATTGCAATGAAGTTACAGTGAAAACCCCCCTAATGAACCTGAGTCCCTGGCGTTGTGAGGCAGCAGGACTAACCACTAAGCCACTGTGCTGAAAGAGTCACCCTGAACATAACAATTATTCAATGGGACAAAAGCAAAATACTGAGAAAGCTGGAAATCTGAACTAAAAACAGGAAATGTTGGATGAGACTTTAAAAAGAAGCACAAATCATTGAATCATTATAGTGCAGAAGGAGGCCATTTGGCCCATTGAACCTAGGACAAGAACAAAGAACAAAGAACAACACAGCATGGGAAACAGGCCCTTCGGCCCAACGAGCCCGCGCCACTGTCCTAATGTCTTAATGACATATAGAGACCAGTATAGGGACAATTTGTTACCCAATCAGCCTAAGAGCACATTTTTGGGATGTGGGAGGAAACCGGAGCACCCGGAGAAAACCCACGCAACCACGGGGAGAACGCGCAAACTCCCACAGACACAGGCCCAAATCCATGTGTCTGCACAGCAACAGCGATAGTCTCTGAGCTGTCATGTTGCCCATCTGATGGTCCAGTTTAAGCATACACTAACGACATGAAGCACTAGGCCACTCCTGAAGTAACATCCAAGAGCAGCCCTCGCACGACCTGCCGAATGCATGCGCCTTGTTGGTCAACAAGGTGGACCGAATAGCCTGTGGAAACAAAAAGTATTTAAACAGTCCTCCTATATCCCTCTATCTGCAGACCGCTCATGTGGCTGTCCAAGAGACCCTTAAACAACCCTAGCATGCCTGCTCCCACCACCCCACTCGGTAGCGCATTCCACACCCCCACTAACCTTTGTGTGAAAAAATGCCCTCTAATATTCGTCTTATACATAGCCCCCTCACCCTAAGGCCGTAACCCCTCGTTCTATCCGATTCTAATGGTGGAAAAAGCTTACCACCATTTACTCTATCTATATCCCTCATAATCTTATATACCTCTAATAGATCCCCTCTCAGCCGACGTCTTTCAAGGGAAAACAACCCCAGTGCGTTCAATCTTTCCTCGTAAGACAGCCCTTCCATACCAGGTAGCATCCTGGTAAATCTCCTCTGCACTCTCTCCAGGGCTTCCACATCCTTCAGGTAGTACGGCGACCAGAACTGGACGCAGTACTCCAAGTGAGGCCTAACCAACGTTCTATACACTTGTAACATCAGACTCCTACTCTTGTATTCTATACCCCTTCCTATGAAGGCTAACATACCATACGCTTTCTTTATCACTATCTCCACCTGTACTGACACCTTCAGAGACTTGTGAACCTGCACCCCCAGGTCTCTCTGCATCTCTATACTCCGGATAGTTTTACCTTTTATCCTATAACTTCCCTCTACATTATTCCGGCCAAAATGCATCACTTCGCATTTATCCGGATTAAATTCCATTTGCCATCTATCTGTCCAGTCTACCAGCCTATCTATGTCCTGTTGTATTGCCTGCAGCAACAACAATCCCAGCCCACATATCTACTCTGCTACTGACATTAGCGTGGCCAATCAAACTAGCCTGCACATCTTTGGACTGTGGGAGGAAACCGGAGCATCCAGAGGAAATCCATGCAGACATGGGGAGAATGTCTGTGTGGAGTCTGCACAATCACTCAAGGCTGGAATTGAACCCAGGTCCCTGACACTGTGAGGTAGTAGTGTTAACCACTGTGCCACATGCTTTATTATGGAGACGTGAAGGAGGCAGTAGACCAATTAAGATATGTTGAATAGACAGAACATCCTTCAGCTGGTCTGACAGCACCTGTGGTGAGAGAAACACTTTGACTCGAAACATTAACTCTGTCCCCTTCTCCACAGGGGCTGCCTTAGATCTGATGAGTTTTTCCAGCAGTTCCTCTTTTTATTTATATGAATTATTCAGTGACTATTGCTGAAAAAAGAGCCATGCTATCAAAGTTTTTCATCTTGCACTCATCAGGAACAGGCCTAAGAATGGCAATTTTCAAAGGGAGCAGTAATATCTGCTGCATGGGAAAATAGTGCTGATAGCAAAACAAAGTGTGGTGGATGCTAGAAATTAGAAGTTTATGCAGAAAACTCAGCACCCTGGCATTGGGGTTCTTCATTTTTAAACCAGTGCTATGACA
The DNA here is from genome assembly GCA_024679065.1 of Sphyrna mokarran. Classification (NCBI taxonomy): domain Eukaryota; kingdom Metazoa; phylum Chordata; class Chondrichthyes; order Carcharhiniformes; family Carcharhinidae; genus Sphyrna; species Sphyrna mokarran. Next base: position 13,676,380 of record JAGIQG010000007.1, on the reverse strand, counting down.
ATTCAGATTGCCTGCCTCACAATGCCTGGGTTTGATTCCTGGCTTAGGTCACTGTTTGTGTGGAGTTTGCACATTCTCCCTGTGTCTGCGTGGGTTTCCTCCACGTGCTCCGGTTTTCTCCCACAGTCCAAAAATGTGCAGGTTAGGTGGATTGACCAAGCTAAATTTCCTCTTAGTGTCAGAGGGACTAGCTAGGGTAAATACACGGAGTTATGGGGATAGGACTTGGGCGGGATTGTGGCTGATGCAGGCTCGATGGGCTGAAGGGTCTCCTCCTGCTCTGTATGGATTCTGGGGATTTTAGGATGTGTCATGTATTGGAATCAAGTTTAAAACACCAGAAGCAAAAGAAGCTGACATTGATTCCTATTAGGATTTTCCTGTGGGAATGAGGTAGACAGGCCATAATCTTCTTTATGGTTCTTAGGCACTAATTCGCATTCCCACTCCACTTACTCACTGGGATGATCAATAGTATGTGACAAATTGCCAGAAAAGGAAACGTCTCTCCCTGCAGGCTGAGGACAACTTACATAATGAAGGGTACGTAAAATACACCTCTCAGACTATTTGTGGGCCAAAATACAGTAAGTTTTATTTCAAAAGCTTTTGGGAGGAGCCTGTTCCTCACAGTGGTTTACCAAGCTTCTCATTGAACACAAATACAAGTTGGTAGTTAGATAGCATGAGTCCCAGTATCATTCACGATGCAAACTCCCAATTCAACCAGGACTCACTGTCCATCTGGCAGCTGCAGTTCATGACATGTCCTTTCTTGAAGTTACTTGGGCGGTCGTGGCTATCCCAGCAGGACTCTTCCTGTTAAAAAGCTGGTATCACAATCTACCATTTAACGATGTTCAGTTAGCACAAACAGATAAGGTTTGCAATGTCTGCAAAATAACATTCACATTTGACTACCTGTTTTTATGGAAATGTAAATTAAAGGATGAAAGACATGAACAAGTAAGGAAAACAAATAATTTATATTGATACCAGGAGCGGTATAAGCTTAAGGAGATCAGCCATGAGGAAGAGTTATGTTAGTGATATTTGCTAGATACAAAATTCATTAACCCTTTCCCTACTTCAGTAATGTTGCTCCTTGCCCCATTTCTTTTGACTTTCTGTTTTTTTTTCCCCTCCATGGTCATCTAGCAGCTTACTAAGTTCATCGCGTCTGTTGAGAAAACTGGCCTGGAATTCTCCGGACATTCATAGCCTGCCGCCGCTACCAGCGAGGATGGAGAACTTGGCACTCAGCCAAATCTCCGCTCACTGCAACGGGACAGGAGAATCCCACTGCGAGCGAGGTCAGTGACTCTGGCTCTTGCAGTGCTGCTTTCAATGGAGATCCTTCCACCTGTGTGTGACCATGTTTTCATTGACTGCACACATGAATAAATGCCCAATGTGAATTACTGTACAACTATCAGCAGCCGAGATCCTCATTAATTTTCTTACTCCTTAAGAATTTTCCAGTTGTGCACATCCTAAGGTCAATGACCCTTTAAATGTAAGTCAGACTATTTTTCCCACCAGTGACAATTTCTAAAGGATTTGTCATATGAGGAGCAGTTGAAGTGTCTGGCTCTGTATTCAGTGGAATTTAGAAGGATGAGGAGGGGTGGCGGGATCTAATTGAAACTTACAGAATACTGAGACGCCAAAATAGAATGGACTTGGAGAGGATGTTTCCACTATTGGAAGAGACTAGAACTTGAGGGAATGACCTCAGAGTGAAGGAATGCTCCTTTAAAACTGAGGTGAGGAGGAATTTCTTCAGCCAGAGGGGGGGTGAATCTATGAAACTCATTGCCACAGAGGGCTGCAGAGACCAGGTAATTGAGTGTCTTTAAGACAGAGATAGATAGGTTCTTGATTAGTATGGGGAGAAGGCAGGAGAATGGGGATGAGAATCATATCAGCCACGATTGAATGGTGGAGCAGATGCGATGGGCCAAATGGCCTAATTCTGTTTCAATATCTTATCGTTTTTTGGAAAGGGCCAGAAAATTTGCCCGATTGGTGTTCTTGTTTTCTTGTGAACTAAGCTAAAATGGTACAGATCAGCATGCAAACCTGGGTATCTCCTGATCTGACTGGGTCACTGCCAGAACATTCAGTATAGCTATTAAGCTATTACACAAATTAGCTTTAATTGATGGACAAATCTTACTGGAAATGAAAATCAGCACATTTAAGATCATCAAGAAAAGTCTGCAGGTTGGATCGGGGTCTAATATATGACATAGGGTTTAACATTTTGCCAGGCAACATGGTGGCACGGTGGGCTGGCACATTAGTACAGTGGTTAGCACTGCTGCCTCATAGTGCCAGGGATCCAGGTTCAATCTCAGCCTCGGGTGACTGTCTTTGTGGAGTTTCAATGTTCTCCTTATGTCTACATGAGTTTCCTCCGGGTGCCCCGGTTTCCTCCGACACTCCAAAGATGCGCAGGTTAGATTGATTGGCCAGGCTAAAGTGTCCATTAATATCAGGAGGAATTAACAGGGTAAATACCAGGGATAAGGCCTCGGTGGGAATGTTGTTGGTGCAGGCTCGATGGGCTGAATGGCCTCCTTCTGCACTGTAGGATTCTGTTCTATTCTATTCTTTCTAAATCACAGAGTTTTGAAATAGAGAGAGCTGAGAAGATGACTATTCATCATGGTAAAAAGTATAACACCCAAATCTAATCCCCTAACTCCAAGTTAGTAAGTCTAGAAACTGGTACGTTTGTTCAAGTCCATCAAATACATGTTGACTTGTAAAACTCTAATGTATTTACTGACAACATTCAGGAAAAGGACCTGCCATGTCTCATGGGCCTGGCTTATATGTGATTTCAGTCCCATGTTGTGAAATTGACTTATGTTCTCGAGCTGGAGAGGCAGAATGAGAATCCTCAGTACTTCTTTGGTTGAAAGAGTCTCCCTCTCTCACCTACCCTGTCAGCCTTCTTTGCTGTCGCTCTCTATCTGTAACAACAATACAAATTTTGCCATGACAGAGAGACTCTATGTCATGGCAAAAATAATGGAAATGGTCCTGCCCCCAAGTGCAACATTTGCTGTTTTTGTGAGGGCGAAAATGGAGTAGGGCTGGGATTTGCCTGTGTATTTTTTTACGGACTTTGCTGGCAACTTAAATCATCAGCTGCTTCTGCTGAAGTGGCATTTTGATAGGCCAAGAGCGTGAATCTTGGCGTGTGCAAATTAGACCAAGTAAGACAAGATCTGAACTTGACGGTTTCATTTGGATAGCCCTTTGAAGAAGGAAATTATCCCCAGGGATATGGTCCAGGAGAACTATGGGAGAGGTAAGCCACCCTTTGGAATAGGTAAGACACGTTTTAGTAGATTAAGGGATTGTTAAAAGTAACATGATTGAGTGTAAAAATTGCATAGACTCATTGGAACTGTCAACACTGTCAAGCAACTGTCAAAACTAATTGGCACTGTCAAAGCTGTGAATGGATTTTACTATCTGGGATTTAAATCTTAAAAACCATCTGGAGTTTTTAAAAATTATGTTTGACTGTTTACATAAGCCTAAGAGTTATCATTATAGGATTAATGGCATGCATTGGGCATGGGTGAGGACTGAAAGGCTTTTTTTTTGTTTCAATCATTTTTTTTTATTGAATTCTATAAAGGATTGGAGCACAAAGCAGGTCTTCCCCACAGCCTACTCCTACACCCAGCAGCCTCCACACTCGTTCAAGAGTGGTGGGCCAGACTTCTACTCTACATTACTGCACCTCCCAAAATAAAATTGAAAGTGTGGGCTATCATTTTTAAACTGGATGGGCAGGGGCTGGAATTCTCCCATCTCTATGCACAGAACCGGGGAGTGAAATTCTGGGCCAAAAAATCCAAATTCCCAACATACCCTTGTAGGCCTCAGCTGTGCCTCAGTTTCTTCACATCATTAATCATTAATAATCTTTTCAAATTTGCTGTGTATAAACTTTGGATCTTCCAGTCTGATTTATTTTGAACAATTATTTGAAGCAATTAGACAAAGTATTTATAGATCCAGAGGACAGAGCCATAAGGCATTCGATTAGGAGCAACTCATGTCTCTCAATGCCATTCTTAATTAGATATAAAGTCATCTGCTTTTTAATTGGCACAGCATTAGCTTTTGTGAGGAGTTTAATTTGCTGTTGTTTGCTTTTCTGTAGGAAAGTTATTTAAAACCTTTAATGTTTGAGGTTTTCTATTCTAAGTGCTCCAATCCATAGTACTCTTTCAGTGCTGAACTGCAGTGTCAGCCTAGACTTTTGTGTTCAAGACCCTGGACGGGGACTTAAGCCATCTTTCACTTGGAGCCAAGGTTAACAGTGCTACACAACACCACACAACAGCAATAACTGCAATAGCTTCTATTCATAAAGCACTTTTAACATAATAAAACATCCCAAGGTTCTTCACCATGCCCAATAAAATAAAGTACAACTTCGAGCTACATAAGGAGCTGGACAAAAGCCTTGTTGAAGAAGCAAGTTGTAAGGAATGTGTTGAAGGGAGAAAGTGAGGTAGAGAGTTAAGTGGTTTAGGAAGGGAATTCAAGAGCGAAGGCCCATGGCCATCAATGCTTTGAAGTTTTAATTATGAGTGTCACCAGTAGGCTTACATTAACACTGCAGTGAAGTCACTGTGAAAGTCCCCCAGTCGCCACACTCTGGTACCTGTTCAAGCACACTGAGGGAAAATTTAGCATGGCCAATGCATCTAACCAGCGTGTTTTTCGGACTGTGAGAGGAAACCAGAGCACCCGGAGGAAGCCTGCTGGGAGAACATGCAGATTCCGCACAGACTGCAATTCAAATTGTGGAATGCACGGGAGGTCAGAATGAGATGAATGCAGCTGTCTCAATGGGTTGTAAGCTTGGAGGAGATGTCAGAGAGAGAGAGAGATTTGAAAAGAAGATAGAGGATTTTAAAACCAAAGCATTATCGACTTGGATACTATGTAGGTCAGTGGGCACAGGGATAGTGGGTGATCAGCAATTGCCCTTATTTGCTGACAGCATTATCATTTGCTTTTCCCTTCAAGCATTCAATCATTTTCCTTTTGGAAGTTGCTTTTGAATTTGCTTCCACCTTCCTTTCAGGCAGTGCCTTCCAGGACATTACTCGCTGGCTGAAAAAAAAAGTTCCCTCATGCTGCCTTTGGTTATTTTGTCAATCGCCTTGAATCTCTGTCCTCTGATTACAGGCCTTTTAGTCATTGTAAGTAGCTACTCCTCATTTGCTCTATCAAAACTACTGATTTTTATCACCTCCAGCTGCAAGAAGAACAGCCCCTGATTCATTAGACTTCCACATAACTGCAGTCCCTCATTCCTGGTGCCACTCTATTAAGTCTCTTCTGTCTCCTCTGTGAGGCCTTGACATCCTGCCTGAAGTAAGATGCCAAGAATTGAACACAGCACTCCAGCTGAAGAATGAAAGTGTGTTTTAGTATACAGTAAATGTTTGATCATAACCTCCCTGATTTTGTATTCGATTAATAAAAGGAAGGGTCCATTATGTCTTTTTCAGTTGTGTAAGTTAATAGAAATGCAGTTGAGGGCAATGTGGGAGGGGAGTGGTTGTGGTGAGTTGGAGGAGGCAACTACCCTGTACATAATTACAAACAGGTTACCAGCTTTGACAAAGGGTCACCTGGACTCAAAACATCAGCTCTTTTCTCTCCTTACAGATGCTGCCAGACCTGATTTTCCAACATTTTCTCTTTTGGTTACCATTTGCAAGTTCATATCAGGCTGCCATCATTTCTGAAATAAATTTATGCATAAAGTGCTAACCATTGGTATGGTGGCACAATGGTTAGCACTGCTGCTCACAGCTTTAGGGACCTGGGTTTGTGGAGTTTACATGTTCTCCGCGTGAGTTTCCTCTGGGTGCTCAGGTTTCCTCCCACAATCCAAAGCTGTGTAGGTTACGTTGAGTGGTCATGATAAATAATTTAGTGTCAGGAGGATTTGCAGGGTAAATATGTGGGGTTATGGGGATAAGACCGAGGTGGAATTGTTGTTGATGCAGGCTTGGTGGGCCAAATGGCTTCCTTCTGCTTCAAGTTTCTATGTTTCTATGCAAGTTGCTAATTGAAGCTGACTCCACTTCCCCTGCCCTCCCATCAGATAGGGACAACTAGCAAATTACACCCATCTTAAAGTCTGTGATTGAGAATTGCATAAATTTTGTCACTATCAATCATAATGTCAGATATTTTCTGAAAATAAAACATATTCTTGTTCTGATTGTTACTTCCCTAACAGCTTGTTCACTTCAAACTCTTTTGACACTGTTGGGGATGATGCCTTCCTTGGTCTTTCTCAACTGGAGTATCTGTGAGTAGATGACAAATCTGGACATATTCGTGTTTCGGAATAATTGAATATGATTGATATGAGAGCACTGAAATGCTAATCTTCCCCCTAGGTTTGTAGAAAACAATAAAATCCAATCCATCTCCAGGTATGCTTTTCGAGGACTCAAGTCTCTAATTCACTTGTAAGTATAATCTTTCTCACTCCATGTAACCTGTACATTTGACGTAGCATATGACTCTTATACCTTAACTCCAAATGCTCTTGAGGAAAAGTAGTGAACAATTCTAAAATTGTAATGAATGCTAGTAATATAATTGTGTTGTGCTGAAATCAATATATTTGATATCATCTGATCTAATTAGTCCACCTTCTCTTTGATCCTGCTTGTTACCTAAACAAGCAGGTTTGTTTAGGTTTGTTACCTAAACCCTTCTACTCTCACACGTGCTCTTGGTATTCCTAATTTCCTCTCTTACTTCATCTTCAATGTTATTATATTTCAGTTCTTTGCAACCTTTTATCTAGCACATGCCTTTTTAATGTCTGCAAGGGTGGCAGATGTAGGATATACCATAAGTCTTCAGAGCAGAAGTCCCTTCACCAAACTCTCTTTATTTACGATTCCAACAGCTGTACAGAGTGCTAGCAGGCTACTTCTAAGAGTGTCAGAGGAACTGACACACCCAATTAAATACAAGGAAAAGACTCCCTGATTGGCCCATCAATTGACTTCTTAATCAGCGAGTTCATATTCCAGTAGGCTAACCCCAATGGCCTGATTGAAGTCATTATAGGATAGATGAATGATTTCAAAAGGAAATTGGATGGGCACTTGAGGGAAATAAACCTACAGGGTTACAGTGACAGTGGGAGGAGTGGGTGGGAGAGGGGGAAGAGATGGGACTGATTTGTCTTCTCTGCGGAGAGCTGGCACTGAATGGGCTGAATGGCCTCCTTCAGTTCTATGATGATTCTATAATATGCAGGTTATTGTATAAGCTGTAATGCTGCAGGATACAATATAAAAACCTTAATGCTAACTACAATGTAAAAGGTTAACTAAGTTATTTAAATGTTACATGGAGATATACAAGTTACAGCGCAGAAACAGACCATTTGAGCCATCCACTCTATTCCAATGTTTATATCCAAATAGCTTCTTGGGGTTGATTAGATGGCTAGGATGTGGTGCAGAATGGCGTAGAAAGTCCAAACGTGTGCAGGTTAGGCAGATCGGCCATTCTGAATTGCTACTTAGTGTCAGGGGGATTAGCTAGGGTAAATGCATAAAGTTATGGGGATAGGGCCTGGTCAGTGGTCAGTGATTGTGATCAGTGTGGACTCAATGGACCGAATGGCCTCCTTCTGCACTGTAGAATTCTATGACACCAATGGTGCAGGTTCAATCCCTATGCTGGCTGGATTAATTTATGGACATTGTCCTCCTTGCTTTGCCCATGAGTTGTTTATTTGGAGAGTCAGTGCAGACACGATGGGCCAAATGATCTCCTTTGGCACTGTAATGATTCTGTGCTATAACCAATTGTTCTCACGAGTGAATATTAAAAAGCTTGTTTGTCTCATTCAACTCTTCTTGGTTTGGAATTCAACCCAGAGCAATAGCATGAAACTCCGGCCCTGGCTCAGTCTGGAATTCTGCAGGTATCCTGCGATAATTTGATTTGGACATCAGTGAAAACCATGTGTAAAATGATGATGAACATCATTTGGACTATTCCCCCTGGGAATTGTGCCATTGTTTTCTTGGAATTACTGTGGTAAATGCACAAGATTTTTGGGTCATTATTTCATTTGACTGCAAAAATCCTCAAGTTAACTTTGAAAGCTTAAAACACAGTTCCAGTCAGTGGTAGATGATCTGAGGCTGCTCACGGACTGATGGTTTTACTCAAGGGCTTACAAAGCAAAGTGGTATTGGAAATCAAGAAAAATTGAGTATCATAATGGAAATGGAGGGTTGGGGAGTGGGGATGGTGGAGAGATGAACTACACAGAAAATTTCAATGTAGGACTGTGCTGTTTTAAAAAATTAATCTACATTTCTCGGATGGATAATTTTGTGGCTTGATTGTTTTCTTGAGAATTGATTCTCTATCAGGCATTTCTCTACCAGCATGGCATAGTAGCCCAGTGGTTAACATTGTTGCCTCACATTTCCAGGGATCCAGGTTTGATTCCCAGCTTGGGTCACTGTCTGTGTGGAGTTTGCACATTCTCACCATGTCTGCGTGGGTTTCCTTTGGGTGCTCCGGTTTCCTCTCACACTCCAAAGATGTGTGTGTGACGTGCGTTGGACATGCTAAATTCTTCCTCAGTATATCCCAAGAGGCACTGGATGTGGTGACTAGGGAATTTTCACAGTACTTCATTGCAGTGTTAATGTCACTATTTGTGACTAAACTTAAAAAAAATCTTTTATACATTGATTCATCATTTTGACTTCAAGTGATATCTCTTAAATTGGAAGTATAGATTCCTAGTGCAGAAGGCTGGTACTCTATCTCTGGGCTTCCTGTCCTATCTGTCTTGGATTTATCAACTGAGTTGAAAAAAAGAGTAACAGCAGAATCAAGGCCAAGGTTACTTTATAATACCAGTCCTTGAGGCCCAGTCCTTGAGATCTCGGTCAAAGGAAATAAACCAGCAATTTGGTGCAACTGAGCTTTCCTGAACCCTCTTGGGGACAGTCACAAGTCATGTAGCTTTTGCTCTCTTACCAGTATGTTGGCTGCTGTCACATTATGCTGTAGATATTCTTAGCAATTCCAAGGCACTAATCCAATCAAGAGTTTTAAATAGTGTTACAAACTAGAAGGGTTATATATAAGCATTTATAATTGTCATCTAATTGTAATTGGATCACTGCCTTATTGAGTGCTATCTATATTTTTTTATTGGGCAATCTTAACGTCAGACCAAGATGCAAAATGTAAGATAGCCTTTTACCAAGGTTGAAAAGAATTAGACAGAAAGCGAGTTGAATTTAATTGTTATAATTGGATGACGTTAAGATTGTTGTTTTTAGTTTATTGGACAATGGGAAGACTCAGAGTAGTAAGTGATTGTTGTGTATTATTGAGGTGCTGGGGAACATGTTTTTTCATTTCCTCATGGATTCTGAGTGTTGCTGGCTAGGCCAGCATTTACTGCTAATTACTTTTGAGAAGATTTGACCAAGTGACAGTGAAAAAATGACAAAATATTTCCAAGTCAGAATTGTGGTGGTATTCTGCTGCTCTTGTCCTTCTAGATGGTAGAGGTTGTGGATTTGTAAGATGCTGTCTAAGGAGTCTTGGTGAGTTGCTGCAGGGCATTTTGTAGATGGCACACACAGTTGCTACTATACGTCAGTATCATAGAGTCATAGAGATATTTAAACATGGAAACAGGCCCTTCGGCTCAACTTGTCCATGCTGCCTTTTTTTTTAAACCCCTAGGCTAATCTCCTCTATACCCATACCCACCTGTACCCATCTTATCCATGTAACTCACCATCCACTGTGTGAAAAATGTTGCTCCTCTGGACACTTATATATCTCCCCCTCTCACCTTAAACTATGCCCTCTATTTTTAGACTCCCTTACCTTTGGAAAATGATATTGACTATCTAGCTGATCTATAAATCTATTTTATAGACTTCTATAAGATCACTCCTCAGCCTCCTACGCTCCAGAGAAAGTAGTATCAGTCTATTCAGCCTCTCCTTATAACTCAAACCATCAAGTCCTAGGCTCCTAATAAATCTTTTCTGCACTTTTTCTAGTTTAATAATATCCTTTCTAGAATAGGGTGACCAGAATTATGTGGCCTTGCCAATGTCTTGTACAGCTTCAGTGTTCTGTCCGATGAAACCAAGTATGCCAAATGCCTTCTTCAGCACTCTGTCCGCCACTTTCAAGGAACTATGAACATGTACTCCTAGATCCCTTTGTTCTGTAGTTCTCCCTGACGCTCTACTATTAACTGAGTAAGTCCTGCCCTGGTTCAGTCTACCAAAGTGCATCACTTCGCATTTGTCTAAATTAAACACCATCTGCCATTCATCAGCCCACTGGCCTAATTGATCAAAATCCCACTGCAATTGGAGATAAGTATCCGAATTAAGTGGTTCTGAGTTAAGGGTTAAGTGGTGGAGGGAGTGAATTGTGGATGGCGATCCATTCAAACAGGCTGTGTCGTTCTGAATTGTAAGGAGCTTCCTGAGTATTTTTGGAGCTATGCTCAGTTTAGAAGGCTGAGGGGGGGATCTTAGAGACATATAAGATAATGAAGGGGATAGATAGGGTAGAGGTAGAGAGATTCTTCCTGCTTAGAAAGGATAGCAGGACTAGAGGGCACAGCCTCAAAATAAGGGGGGGCGGGGAGTGCAGTTTAGATTGGAGTTGAGGAGGAAGTTCTTCACTCAAAGGGTGGTGAATCTCTGGAATTCTCTGACGTTGAAGTGATGGAGGCTACCTCACTGAATATATTTAAGTCACAGGTAGATAGGTTTCTGATAGTCAAGGGAATTAAGGGTTATGGGGAGAAAGCGGGAAAGTGGAACTGATCCACTGCAGATCAGCCATTATCTTATTGAATGGCGGGGCAGGCTGGAAGGGCTAGATGGCTTACTTCTGCTCCTATTTCTTATGTTCTTATGTTCATACTGACAAGTGGAAAGTATTCCTCACAGGTCTCTCTTGTAGATGGTGGACAGGCTTTGAGGAATCAAGAGTTACTTGCCTCATGATTCCTAGCCTTTGACCTGTTCTTGTGGCCACAATATTGACTTGGGTTATTCCAGCTTAGTTTCTAGTCAATGATAACTCCCAGGACATTGGTAAGTTTTGGAAATAGACATGAGTGTTTATTTCAATTCAGTGGGAGTTTAGGTTAGAGGAAGAGAATTATGAAGCTGGTTCTGCAATTGAAAGGCAGTGACAGACGTTGCTGTTCCTATTGGCCACAGATAAATTAGGTCTGATTTTGTCTCAGTTTGAGAGGTCAGGTTGCTTGACTGATCAGAAGATGCACACGTTAGGCGAGTAGCAACCTGATGAGGGAAGAGGATAGGAAATCTGGCTCAAAACTGAGTAGACTGGGCCTGTATTCATTGGAGTTTAGAAAGCTGAAGGGGATCTTATAGAGACTTACAAGATAATGAAGGGGCTAGATAGGGTAGAGATAGATGGAATTCTCTGCCCATTGAAATGGTGGGGGCCATCTTGCTGAATATGTTTTAAGTCATGGATAGATAGATTTCTGATCAATAAGGAAATTAAGGGTTGTGGGGAACGGGCAGGTAAGTGGAACTGATCCACTTCAGATCAGCCATGATCTTATTGAATGGTGGGGCAGGCTTGAAGGGCTAGATGGCCTACTCCTGCTCCTATTTCTTATGTTCTAACTCCTTTAACGGTTATTAAAAGCAAAATACTATGTAAGCTGGAGATCTGAAATAAAACCAAAATACTGGAAAAACTTAGTGATTCTTGCAGCGTCAGTAGAGAGAGAAATGGAGTTCTGTTTTGTGTCCATTACTTCTTTGGAACTGAAAAGAGGCAGAACTGTGATGAGTTTTGTGCTGTTGGAAAAGGGTCAGGTGGAGAAAAAAGAAAAGATCAGGGATAGATTGGAGGACGAGGGAAGTTAAATTACAAAGATGTCATGAAATAAAAGAACTTAAATCCTTTATGGGTTGCATGGAAAATTTCATGGAAAATAACTACATGAGAACAAGCAGTGTTTTTGGCATATGATGGGAGTGGAGGTGAATCAAAAAGCAAGTAAAGGCATGGCAATAAAGCAAAGGAGATGATGTGGGTTTGTGATAGAGTAACATAACTCTGTCTTGTTCCTGAGGAAGTGAATGTGTGGGAAGGGCTTGACCTCTTTAGCATTTGAAATTTCATAAGAAAGGATATAGAACTTGGAAGAAGATGGCACACATTAAGGAATCTGGCACTTTAATTATCCAACAACATCCAATGAATATATCTTGACTTCGCATGGCATACAGGGAAGTTGAAAAATGTGCTCATTAAACTATTAAGATGCCTGTATGTTTGCAAATTGGTGAGCACCACTGTCTGAGATAATTGGAATTAAAAGCTGTCCACAGACACTAAACCTTCGGAGCGGAATTTTCCAGCCACGCTTGTCCCATAATCGGAAAATCCTGTCTGAGGTAAACAGACCTCGGCATGGTCCTGTCCCACCTGCTGAGATTTTTGGGGTAGGTGGGACAGGAAAACTCCATCCTAGATGTGTGATATTAACACGAGATGAATTTAAAGTACTGCATAAAAGCAACTATATTTGCTTCAATCATTTATTACTCTGAGTCTTCTCATCCTCCAATAAATTAAAAACAACAATCTTAAAGTCATCCAATTATAACTATTAAATTCAATTTGCTTTCTGTCCAAATTTTTTTCAACCTTGGTAGTACTTTATATTTTGTACCTTAGGTCCTACATCAAGGTTGCCCAATAAAAAATATAAATTTAGATGCTCTAAATCTGAACTAAATAAAAAAGAATGCAAGTCAGGCAACATCTGTGGAGTGAGGAACAGAGTTAAATTTTTAGATTGCTGACCTTTCACCAGAATGGAAGTCATATTTGTGAGAACTTGCAGTGTACAAAATGGGTGCTTCACTTCTCTATATGATAACAGAGACTGTAGTTCAAAATAATGTGAAACACTTTTGAATATTACTGTAAGGTACAATGCTGCCTGTATAGATCAGCGTTCTTTATTTCCAGGTTGGTATGGAGACTTCTCTGGTGATTGATTTTCATAAGCAAACATTCAGTTAATGAACCTGCCCTATAGTCTAAATGGAGTAGCGTAAGCAGCAGGAAGGAAGAATTCAATGCTAATGAAAGAAAGAGCTTATATGGACTCAGCACTATGCACAAATTCAGATATGGCAAAGTGCTTCGCAGCCAATAATGTACTTTTAATTGAAACTGTGGTCAATGCTGTAAGGAATTATGGCATTGGATTTGAACATAGCAAGGTCAACAAACAATTTTTTTTAATTTGAGAGATATATGGTGGGGAAGGCATTGGGACAATTCCTTTGTTTTTCTACTTTTATTCTTTCACCTGATGTGGTATTGCTGGCTGGGCCAGAATTCTGATTGCCCAATCCAGGATGAGTTGGTGATATTGACCTGCAGTTGATGTAGTGTAGGTACATCCACTCTGCTTTTAGGGAGGAAGTTCCAAAATTTTGACCCAGCGACAATAAAGGAATGGCTATATGTTTACAAGTCAGCGTGGTGTATGGCTTGATCGGGGACTTGCAGTTGGTGATGTTCCCATGCATCTGCTGCCCTTGACCTTCTTAATGGTACAGGTCACAGTTTAGGAAGGTGCCGTTGTATGATCCTCAGTGAATTGCTGCAGTGCATCTTGTAGATGGTACATACTGCTGCCATTGTGAATGGTGATGGAGGAAATGGAGGATGTTGGAGTTCGTGAATGAGTTGCCAAGTAAGTCAGCTGCTTTGTCCTGGATGGTATTGAGCTTCTTGAGTCTTGATGAAGATGAAAATTTACTCATGGGATATGGGCATAGCTGATCAGGTCAACACTTATTGCCCATCCCTACTTGCCTTTCAGAAGGTGATGGTAAGCTGCCATCTTGAATCGCTGCAGTGCTGTTAGGGAGTTTCAGGATTTTGACTCATTAACAGTGACAAAAAGGTGATATATTTCCAAGTAAGGATCGTGAGTGACTTGGAAGGGAACCTCCAGGCGGTGGTGTTCCCAGGTATCTGCTGCTCTTGTCCTTCTAAATGGCAGTGGCCCTGAGTTTGCCAAATGAACGTGGTGAGTTCCTGCAGTACATCTTGTGATAGTACACACCGCTAACATTGCTTATCAGTGGTGGAGGGATTGAATGTTTGTGGAGGGGATAGCAATTGGATGGTGTTGAGCTTCTTGAGTGTTGTTGAAGTTGCATTTTTCTAGGCATGCAGAGAGTTTCCATCACACTTTGACTTATGCTTTGTAGATGGTGGAAGGGGCTTATCAGAGGGAGGGGAGGAGTGGTCAGGAGCAGAATTCCACCTCCCCCATGTTTCTCATCCATGTGACTCTTCTTCAGAGCTAAAGAGAAGGAGAAATGTGTTGGATTGGAAGTTGGGCATGATGGGGGAGTGGACCAGGGTGTCACAGAGGAAGCAGTCCCTGTGGAATACTGATAGAGGGAGTGAGGAGAAGATGTGTTTTGTTGTGACATCATTCTGGAGTTGATGGAAAGGGAGGAGTATGTGAAGGATGGTAGGATGGCTAGTGAGGACAAGGGAATTCCATGTTGGAATCTGAAACCAAAAGAGAAAATGCTGGAAAATCTCAGCAGGATCATCTGGACTTGAAACGTCAACTCTTTTTCTCTCCTTACAGATGCTGCCAGACCTGCTGAGATTTCCAGCATTTTCTCTTTTGGGGACCCTATCTCTGTTCTTGGAGGGAGAAGTGTGAGGGCAAGGTTACAGGAAATGTGTAGAACACATTTGAGTGCTCTGTCAACCATATGGAGGGAGAATGGGTGAGTGGGAGAGGGAAATCTGCAGAGGCTGAACACCAATTCTCAGACACTTCTTCTTACCTCCTCCTGGATCATGACCCTACCGCTGAACATCAGATCATTATTTTCAGGACTGCCACTGATTCCACAATGTCTAGTGATCTTCCCTACACATCATAATCTCACAATCCTGCACAGCCTGCTTGTACCTCCTTTCCAAAATCCACAAACAGGATAGCCTGGGTAGACCCATCGTGTCAGTCTGTTCCTGCCCCACTATGTTAATTTCTTCTTATTTTGGCTCCATCCTTTCTCGACTTGTCTAGTCTCTTCCCACCTATATTCATGATTCTTTTGCTGTCATAGAAACATAGAAAACCTACAGCACAATACAAGCCTTTCGGCCCACGAAGTTGTGCATGGGTTTCCTCTGGGTGCTCTGCTTTCCTCTCACAGATGTATAGATGCCAGCGTTGGACTGGGGTAAACTCAGTAAAGTTTTACAACACCAATTTTAAATCCAACCAATTTATTTGATAGTAAATCAGCGAGCTTTCGACTTTTCGTCTTCGTCAGGCAAATGCAGTGTCCTGGTCTGCAATAGCACACAATCAGCACAGACAGTCACAGATTGCAGATTAGAATGCGAATCCTTACATCTAACCTGCTATTCAAGTGTTAAAGTGGCTAACAATGTGTGTGAAGGGAATCCTGAGCATTGGTTAGAGAATTGTGCATTTTCTCCAGACAGTACAGTAAGTGAGGTTTTTTGCTAACCCAGGCAAGTCACGGGGGTTACAGATAGTGTGACATGAAGCCAAGATCCCTGTTGAGACCGTCCTCATGTGTGCGGAACTTGGCTATTAGTCTCTGCTCAGCGACTCTGCACTGTCGTGTGTCATGAAGGCTCCCTTGAAGAACATTTACCCAAAGGTCGGAAGCCGAATGCCGTGACTGCTGAAGTGTTCGCCCACAGGAAGGGAACTGTTTTGCCTGGTGATTGTTGAGCGATGCTCATTCATCCGCTGTTGTAGTGTCTGCATGGTCTCCCCAATGTACCATGCTTCGGGACATCCTTTCTTGCAACGTATTAGGTAGACAACGTTGGCCGAGTTGCAAGAGTATGTACCGTGTACCTGGTGAATGGTATCCTCACGTTTGATGATGTCGTCCATGTCTATGATCCGGCATGTCTTGCAGAGGTTGCTGTGGCAGGGTTGTGTGGTATTGTGGTCACTGTTCTCCTGAAGGTTGGGTAGTTTGCTGCGAACAATGATCTGTTTGAGGTTGTGCGGTTGTCTGAAAACAAGAAGTGGGGGGGTGGGGATGACCCTAGCGAGATGTTCATCATCATCAATGATATGTTGAAGTCTCCGGAGAAGATGTCGTAGCTTCTCCGCTCCGGGGAAGTACTGGACAACAAAGGGTACTCTGTCCACCGTGTCCCGTGTTCGTCTTCTGATGAAGTCAGTGCGGTTTATCGCTGTGGCATGTCGGAACTGTCGTTCGATGAGTCGAGCGCCATATCCTGTTCTCACGAGGGCATCTTTCAGCGTCTGGAGGTGTCTGTCACGATCCTCCTCATCTGAGCAAATTCTGTGTATACGGAGGGCTTGTCCATAGGGAATGGCTTCTTTAACGTGTCTAGGGTGGAAGCTGGAGAAGTGGAGCATTGTGAGGTTGTCTGTCGGTTTGCGGTACATTGTTAGCCACTTTAACACTTAATAGCAGGTTAGATGTAAGGATTCGCATTCTAATCAGCAATCTGTGACTGTCTGTGTTGATATGTGTGCTATTGCAGACCAGAACACTGCATTTGCCCGACGAAGACGAAAAATCAAAAGCTCGCTGATTTACTATCAAATAAATTGGTTGGATTTAAAATTGGTGTTGTAAAACTTTACTGAGTTTTCCTCTCACAGTCCAAAGATGTGCAGGTTAGGTTGATCGGCCATGCTAAAATTGCCCCTTAGTGTACTAGGATGCTTAGGTTAGAGGGATTAGCAGGTGAAATGTGTAGGGATATGGGGGTAGGGCCTGGATAGGATTGTGGTCAGTGCAAACTCAATGGGCTGTAGGGTTCTCTCTGTACTGTAGGGTTCTATGATTCTATGAACATAAGATGTATCCTAAGTCACATCGACAAGGCCCAGTTATCTGACTATAATGACTTCCTCTCACTGTGGATATGCCCTCCACCAGGATGAGTCTGGGGGCGTTCTCTGCTTCTTCCTACGTTAAAGTTACGTCAGAAGTAATATTTACAATTAAGTACAATATATTTATTATCTGTATTTTAAAATCAAGTGTCTCTTGATTTGCATCCATGAAATACATATCCATACAATGATTAACAGATGATGTGATTAACAGATAAGTAAGGCAGTAGGATCGAAACCAAAGTGACAAGAATTAAAATCTGGTCAATGCATCTTCATTTGGAGCAGGTTGGTTTCTCAGTCTTTTGGCCAAGATCAAGGTTAGGTCAAGCCTAAGATGGGGTGCAATGCCTTTTCTTGTCAGCTTGGATCTCATTTGTCTCTCTTGTAGTTGAGGCTGATTCATTAAAAGTATTTAAAGTGGAGGTGGATAAATATTTAATAGATCGAGGAATAGAGGGCTAGAGGGAAATGGCACAGAAAAGGAGCTGAGGCCAGCATAGCTCAGCCATGGTCATATTCAATGGCAGGGCAGGCTTGTAGGACCTGGTGGCCTACTTTTGCTTCTGTAGGAATATAAGAACATAAGAAATAAGAGCAGGAGTAGGCTATCTAGCTCCTCAAGTGTGCCCTGCCATTCAATAAGATCATGGCTGATCTGATAGTGAATCAGTTCCACTTTCCCGCTTTCTCCCCATAACCCTTAATTCTCTTGTCTATCAGAAACCTATCTACTCGTGAATTAAATATGTTCAGTGAGGTAGCCTCCACCACTTTAACAGGCAGAGAATTCCAGAGATTTACCACCCTTTGAGTGAAGAAGTTCCTCCTCAACTCCGATCTAAACCGCCCCCTGCCTTATTTTGAGGCTGTGCCCTCTAGTCCTGCTATCCTTTTTAAGTGGGAAGAATCTCTCTACCCTATCCATCCCCTTCATAATCTTATTTTTTTTATGTTTATATTTTATATTTATATGTTTTTATGTTTCTTGTGTATTCTTCTGCAGGAACCATGAATTGGTTGGATTTTGAAATTAGTTTTTGAAGCAATTGAGGAATGGATTTGAGTTTACCCAGTCCGGTCTGAGTATTGACATTGTAACTTTATGGATAGAGTGAAAAATTTTAAAAAAAGGATCAGCTTGTATATGAGGGGGTTTTGAAGTTGGCTCCTTTGTCATGTGTATAAAATTAGAATTCTAGCTGTTGACCAGTCTTGAACTTGTCAGATAGTGCACCACAGCTTATCACCATTTCTGTTGTTAAAGTAACATAATTTCTCCATTTTTGTTTTGACAGAAGCTTGGCAAATAACAACCTTAAGACACTTCCAAAGGATGTATTCAAAGGGCTGGATGCCTTGACCAATGTGTAAGAATGATCTGTAATTATAATCTTGT
Organism: Sphyrna mokarran; assembly: GCA_024679065.1. Lineage (NCBI taxonomy): Eukaryota > Metazoa > Chordata > Chondrichthyes > Carcharhiniformes > Carcharhinidae > Sphyrna > Sphyrna mokarran. Next base: position 13,657,934 of record JAGIQG010000007.1, on the reverse strand, counting down.
GCTGCTGATCTAATGGCGTAGCAGGCATTTATGTTAATTAATACACCATAATACTTTAAAAGGGTGGATGATGTCTTAGAATTTCTGATACAATAATGGGTGTTGGGGATGAGGGTAGCACAAAGTGGCTTTTCCAATTGTCTGTCCATGTTATATCCTAGTTGATACCCTATTCCATTGTGTAAAACTAACCGTCAATTCACTGTTATTGGTATTGTAACAGTCTCAATGGTCAATTTTCACTGCTCTCCTTCCCATGTGAAAGCTGTTATTGCAAATAAATCCATGAGATTGCGAGTTTTCAGCATTTTAAGAGGAGGGCAGTATTCTGGGAGCAAATGATTGGTACCCAGTCATTAATACTATCTCACTGGAACTCTGACAGTTTTGCACCAAAGGTTATAGTTAAAGATCAGGAGAACCATTGTGGAGTTCTAGACATTTTATAGATATGTTTAAGTTTTGCTTCCACTGAGCATTTATTTCCTGTTAATTCCGTTCTCCTGTTAACACATTCTGCTCTCACATCTTTGCCACTATTAATGCCCTTCAATCCCCTTCAATCCCTAATAGCACCATTAACAACTCCCTTGTCTCATGTCCATGGCATCTCTATCAATCTCTCTTTAACTCTGACCTATCACTGACTTTCCATTTTGCCCCATCCCCTTCTCCAAGGATGTAATCCTTCACGTTTCTATCCCTTTTCAGTTTTGTAGAAGGGTCGTATGGACTAGAAACAGTAACTCTGTTTCTCTCTTCACAAATGTTGCCAGACTGGTTGAGTTTGTATAGTACTTTCTGTTTTCATTTATGTTTTAGACAAATCTGAGTCTAAAATATAAAAGATTTGGATGCGGTATGTGAATAAAAACGACACAGTAAATGCAATGAGCATACAGCCCCAGCAGAAAACCTCATTAGACGGTAGAATATTCATGAAGTTTTACCGACCTACCATTGTATGTTCAGTGCGTGATTAGTAAAAATCAGACAGGAATTGAATAAATATCCATTTATGCCATTTTCTGTGCCTGTGCCAATCTCCTTCTATTGGAGATTGAGAGAAGATTGGGAGAAGTGTCACAGAATCCCTTCACAAAAACTCAATTACTGCTAATGCTCATTCAAAAAAAAGAAATGATTCAATAAGGTTAAATGTGACATGAAAAAGATACTTTGGAATTGCTGTTTTGACTTTCCAATATTTTTAATGGATGTCTCCAGTTTATGATCAAAAAGCTTAGAAAAATGGGTTACATTTTTAAAATAAAATTGGCATGCAGAGATACAAAAGTGGCACTGTGACACAGTGGTTAGCACTGTTGCCTCACAGCACCAGGGATCATGGTTCATTCACTCTGGTGACTGAATGGAGTTTGCACATTCTCCTCGTGTCTCTGTGGGTTTCATCTGGGTGCTCTGATTTCCTCCCATACTCCAAAGATGTCCGGATGAGGTTGATTGGCCATGCTAAATTATCCCTTGTGTCAAGGGGATTAGCAGGATAAATACCCAAGATAATAGGGATAGGACCTGGGTGGAATTGTTGTTGGTACTGGCTTGATGGGCTGAAAGGCCTTCTTCTGTACTGTAGGGATTCTGTGACACTGCAGCTCTGAACTTCTAAGTGCTGCCCTGTTCCAAGGACAGGAAAAATGATGTTCCTCCATCAGCTGTGAATCACCAAAGATAATTTTTCAGTTGGAATTATGTTTCTTTGCAGAGATCTTAGAGGGAATTCTTTTCATTGTGATTGCAAACTGAAATGGCTGGTGGAATGGTTAAGCAGCACAAATGCTACGGTTGATCAGATTGACTGTGCCAGTCCAGTGGAGTATCAGAATGATAAAATTAACAATCTCTCACTGAAGGAATTCGACTGCATAACTACAGGTGACACAAACCTCTTCATCAGGATTACAATGAGAAGATCTAAATCACAGCTTTATTAATTCAATTTCCTTTCTCTTTTCCATTTTGCAGAATTTGTCCTGGATCAATCTTTACAATTTCAGTCCCTATCAATCGAAGCCTTCACCTTCATGAATGATGCCAATGTTGTTATCGCACAGCCTATCATGGGGAAATGCAGCTTTTTTGAATGGGATCATGTGGAGATGGTTTTCAGAAACTATGACAACATTATTGGTATGGATAGTCAGTTCTCTGAAACAATAATCGGTGTTGACATTGAAATGAGTTGTCTGAGTTCCCTCAATTTTTTTCCTAATAAACTGCTGACCACTTGCAGGTGCCTACGTCAAGTGACAACATGTTAACGTTTGTCTTTGATCCATGTGGCAAACTCCATTTTGAGTAATTGACTCTATTCCTCTCCCAAGCAATAGTTGCAAGCTTGGTGTCATGCGATTCCGAGCTTCCGTCTGTATATCCATGCCATCACCAAGACTGCTTTTTTCCGGCTCCTTACCATCGTCTGGCTCAATCTGTTCCTGCCAGTTCATTTGATGCTGAAAATCTCATTCATATTTATATTACTTCCAGACTGTCTATTTTAATAAACTCCTAGCAGGCCTCCCACCTTCTGTAAATTTGTGGTCATCCAAAACATAAGAATATAAAAAATAGGACATGGAGTAGGTAATTTTGCCCTTGGAGATAGCTCTGCCATTAAGTAAGGTCCTGGCCAAATTGCTTCCTGAACTTTATTTTCCTTCACTAGCTCCATGTCCCTTAATTCCCTTAGTAGCAAAAAATCTACCACCTCTGTCTTGAATGTTGTCACTGCTCTCCAAGGTAGAGAATTCCAAGATTCATAATCCTTTGAGTAAAGAAATTGGAATCATGGAATGTTTACAGCACAGAAAGAGGTCACTTGGCCCATCATACTACTGAAAAATGAACCAGCCTGCCTAATCTGACTTTCCAGCATCTGGTTCATAGCTCTGCAGGTGATAGCATATTTGGACCATATCAAGAAACCTTTAAATAGGTTGAGGCTTTGCCTCAACTATTTCTTCAAGTAGTGAGTTACAGACCACTATAACTCTTTGGGTGAAAAATCTTTTCGTATCTCCCCTGTAATTCTTCCAGTAACCATATTAAACCAATGCCTCCTAGTCACTGACCTCTCTGCTGAAGTAATTAGGCCTGTCCATCCACTTTATTCAGGCCCTACACAAATTTGTACATCTCAATCAAATATCCCCTCGGTCTCCTCTGTCCCAAAGAGAACATGATGTGGAGATGCCGCATTGGATTGGGGTAAACACAGTAAGAAATCTCACAACACTAGGTTTAAGTCCAACCGATTTATTTCAGGGTTTGTCCTTTTGTCAGGTGAATGGAGAGTTCTGAACAATTCTAACCCAAAGAGAACAACACAGCCTATCCAATCTTTCCTCATAGCTGCAATTTTCTGATCCTAACAAGATCCCTGTAAATCTCCTCTTTTTTCTGAACTTAATTCTCAATGGTAAAAGTTTTCAATTTCCCCTGGCAACAGAAACATTTTCTGAGTTTCTTTCCTGTCAAATGCCAGAGGGATTTTACATTTTACAGAGATCACCTTTCATTCTCTTATCTTCAGGGAATAGAGGCCTAATCTACCATTCTCCACATAAGGCAATCTTTCATCCAAGGAACAAGTCGAGGGAACTTCTGTTGCACTCTTTTCAGGGCAAGCACCAGTATCTCCTCCCATAAATGCCCTGTATAATTGCACTGATATTGCGTTACTCTTAAACATTAATCTGTTTATAACAAAAGTTGTCATACAATTTGCCTTCTTAATTGCTTGCGATACTTACATGTTAAATTACCTTGATTCATGCACAAGAAATGTATAAACTTCTTACTCATTTAATCTCTTTCACCCATTACCCCTGTGCTCTTCCATTAACCAAAGCTTCCATTAATTAAAACTTACATTTTAAAATTCACATCCTTGTTTTTGAATCCTGCATTGGCTTCACACCTTTCTATCTCTTCTGTGCCCTCTAACATACTTACGTTCATCTAACTCTGGGCTCCTGAGTATCCTCGGTTTTAATTGTTCCACTGCTGATGGCTGTGACTACACCTGCCTGGGCCCTAAGTTTTGGAATTCCCCTCCGAAGTTCTCTGCCTCTCTCTTCTTCCTTTGAGACATTTTTCAACATCTATGTTTTTGACAAAATGTTTGGTTATCTGCCTCAATATTTGTTTAGACGGCTCAAGCTTTGTTATAATACTCCACATTTGCATTATTGCGCTCTATTTTATTACACTAGAGGTGAGATATATCAATACAAGTTGTTGTTGCAACCATTCCAGTTTTTAGGCCTAAGGGTCTGAGATCGCCAGCTTTGCCCTCTCACCCATTTCTGTTCTTCATTTCTTTACAATTAGGGGTCATGACTTAAATTTTAAAAGTTCCTCCTTGCTTCTCCTTTACTCTTCAGATGCTCTCAAAACCTACCTCTTTGCTCAAAGTTTTGGTCATCTATCCCAAAATTTCCTAATGTGGCTTGGCAGTAAATTTCATTTTATCAGCCTTGGGAAATGTTACTGCGTTAATATAATTATTAAAATGTTTTCTCTCAAGCACCGCCCCCCCCAACCCCGCCGCCCTCACTCTAGAACTCTACTCTGGTATCCTTATTCCAATTTTGGACTTGACAAAAAGTAACGTCCATAACCATGATAAACAATGTCAGATTCTGTTTTCTCTGCACATTAATAACTAACATTCCTTCTCCTGCTGTAGGTAGCTCGATTGTGTTCTGCAAGCCCCTGATCATTGATGCTCAGCTGTTTGTCATTGTGGCCCAGCTGTTTGGCGGCTCCCACATCTACAAAAGGGATGGTTTTTCCAACAAGTTCATCAAGATGCAAGACGTGGACAGCTTTAAGATCAGAAAACCCAATGACATTGAGACATTTGAAATAGAAGGTGAGCGGTACTTTGTAATTGCAGACACATCCAAGGCTGGATCGACCACTGTGTACAAATGGAATGGCAATGGATTCTATTCCCATCAGAGCCTGCATTCCTGGTTCAGGGATACAGATGTGGAATACCTCGAAATAGCAAATAAGCCACATTTGATCCTGTCAAGTAGTTCCCAACGTCCTGTTATCTTCCAATGGAGTAAAAGCCAGAAGGAGTTTGTGTGGCGCACCGATATCCCAGATATGGAGGACGTGTATGCAGTGAAACATTTTGTCATCAATGGCGATCTCTACATTTGCCTGACCAGATTCATAGGTGACTCCAAAATGATGAAATGGGAGAACTCCAGGTTTGTGGTCAAACAGTCCTTTCCGTCCCGTGGTGCCATGGTATTCCAGCCTCTACGAGTGAACAACTGGCAGTATGCCATTCTTGGGAGCGACTACTCCTTCACCCAGATCTACCGCTGGGAAAATAGCAAAGAGAAGTTTGTAAAATTCCAAGAACTAAACATCCAGGCTCCGCGATCGTTTACATTTGTGGTGACAGACCATCGCGAGTTCATGTTCAGCTCAAGTTTCAAAGGAAATACTCAAATATACAAACATATCACCATTGATTTGAGCACAATATGAGAAAACATTCAAATGTGATTAAGGCTCAGTAAAACATCTTAAAAGTAGCTTTGGGTAATAATATTTACATGGACGTGATAATGAAACGTATGCATGATTTATCATTGTTCTGCGATGAATGCTATCAGGTTCCGGTGTTCTGGGAAAAATATTTCAATTCCCAGTGTTCATTTTCCCTATTTTCGATCATATCACACATAGTGGTTTCCGAACTCTTACCATGACAAGGTGAGCAATTAACTATTGTATTTTGCTGATGCAAGCTGCAAATATTTGTGTAATCACATCTGTTACTGGAGCAAATATTAAGGTGTACATTTCCATTTATTTATTCTACTCGATGAACAATCTTCCAAATAAAATCTTTACATTTTTGTGCGGTTTTTAACAAAGATTATTTCATAATAGTTAATTCTTAAAGGAATAATTCTTCTTTGCTAATGTGAGAACTACTTAGTGCAAGATTTTGATTGTTCTTGTTTATATTCAAATAAATATGCATCTTTCCCAAGAAATACTTTTATGACTCTGCTGTAAGCAGCATTTTATAATGAGCGTATCTGCCATTATCTACATAGACATCTCCCTCTTTAATTTGTATTAAAAAAGTTAATGTTTATTTATTACTGTCACAGTAGACTTACTAACACTGCAATGAAGTTACTGTGAAAATCAACTAGTCGCCACACTCTGGCGTTTGTTCTGGTACACTGAGGGAGGATTTAGCATGGACAATGCATTTAACCAGCATGTCTTTCAGACTGTGGGAGAAAACTGGAGCACCCGAAGGAAACCCACGCAAACATGGGGAGACTCCACACTGACAGCGACCCGAGTCAGGAATCAAACCTAGGTCTCTGGCGCTGTGAGGCAGCAGTGCTGACCACTGTGGAATTGTTTGTTTAAACTTTTGTTACAATTAATTTTGGTTGTGCTCTGTACAATTAAGTAATCACAATTAACACCTTAAATAGTGTGCTCTTACCTATTCAATTTTAGCCAGGGAATCTTCAGTGCTTCATCATTGATCTTCCCTCCATCCTGTAGTCAGAAATGGTTTCTCTTTGCTTCCTTTATCTTTGAAATCACCCAAATGTGAGCAAAGCTATTGGCTTTAGCTCCGCCACAGATTTGTGTTTTCGCATCACCCAGTCCATTCCTCTCTCTGACCGCTGTTTCATGACGACCCAGTCTGCTTGTAACTGATGTGGCCTTGAGCTGAGCTTCCTACTCATTATCCTCTCCATCAGAAACCTGCATTTAGCCCATCTCCCATGAATTGCTAATGTCCGCCACAGTCCATCCACTGTCAGAATTCTCATCCCTTCTTATTTCTAGACTATTTGAAGGCTTAAACTGATCACCATTTACTTTCCAGATACCCAGACTTCTCCAAAAGATTACCCATATTTTAACTATCTTCGAATAGCACTGATCCCTGTTGATCTACACTGGCTTCTGATATGAGCCAGTGTAGATCAACAAAGCTAAAATTGTTAACCTTGTATTGAAATCTCTCCATTGCCTTGAACTCCACCTCCTCTGATTGCTACAACTTTCTAACAGCTCTGTATTTCACTCATTCTAAACTGATGACTCCCTGTATCCTCCTTTTGTGTTATGACCTCACAAGTTAAGCATGAGGAATGAAGAGAAAGCTGACCCACCACAAGGACTCATCAAGAGACTGTTCAGCTCCTGGCACGGAAACTTTCATTTTGGGGAATCAGATAGAATGTTCGAGGGAATAGCTGATGAGGAGGACTAAGAGCCACAAATTGATAGATGAAGAGTTAAACATTTTTTCTTGTAGATTTGTACCTTTTGGAACTTCACACGGAACATTTTAGGAAGGAAGAATACTCAATAATTTAACTTACTTCATTGCAGGTTGCAGACACTGAAGGGGTGTAATTTTGACACCTGCATGGACAAAAGTTTTGGAGAAGGTACAGAAAATATTTACCAGGATACTGCCTGGTATGGAGGGCATTGACTATGAGGAGAGATTGGAGAAAATTGGTTTGTCCTCAGTGGAATGATGGAGCTTGCAGGATGACCTGATAGAAGCCTCCAAGATTACAAGGGGCCTGGACATAGTGTACAGTCAGAAGCATTTTCCCAGAATGGAAGAGTCAAACACTAGGGGGCATAGGTTTAATGTGTGATGGGCAAGGTTTAAAGAAGATGGATGATGCAAGTTTTTTATACAGGGGATGTAGTGGAAGCAGATACAATAGTGACTGTTAAGGGGCGTCAACAAATAATGAATAGGATGGAATAGAAGGATATGATTCCCGGAAGGGTAGGGGATTTTAGTTCAGTTGGACAGCATGGTCAGTGCAGGCTTGGAGGGCTGAAGGGCCTGTTCCTGTGCTGTAATTTTCTTTGTTCTTTATAGGACAGTTCCACGGATAAGTCCAGTTAAGTAAGACTTGGGTCCAATTTAAAGGTTTTCACTTCTGCCCTTGAGAGGCCAAGAAATGGACTTGAGAGAATATGAATGGGAAGCAGCATAGTTCTAAGGGCTAATGTCCAATTCTCAGACAAATTCCCTGTTACTATGCAGCTGTGGCAACAGTGCATGTTCATATGATGCAGTTACCTCTCAGTGTGCTGAAACATTTGAAGATTCACTCATCCCTTTCAAATTATTGGATACATTTATTTTGTTCATGGGATGTGTGTGTTGCTGGCAAGGACAGCATTTGTTGCCCATTGCACGTGCCTTCTTGAATCATTGCAGTTCATGTGGGACATCCAGGATTTTGACATAGTGATTTGGAATACTGTGTCCAGTTCTGGTCGCCTTACTACCGGAAGGACGTGGAGACTCTGGAGAGAGTGCAGAGGAGGTTTACCAGGATGCTGCCTGGTATGGAAGGTCTGAGTTACAAGGAGAGGTTAGGCAAATTGGGGCTGTTTTCCTTAGAGAGACGTAGACTTAGAGGAGATCTAATAGAGGTGTACAAGATTATGAGGGGTATAGATAGAGTAAACAAGGTTAAGCTTTTTCCTAGGATGGACTCGAATAGCACGAGGGGTCATGGGCATAGGGTGAGGGGGGTAAGGTATAATTTGGATGCTAGAGGGAGTTTTTTCACACAGAGGGTGGTGGGGGTATGGAATGCGCTGCCAAGTAAAGTGGTTGAGGCAGGTACTCTGGAGTTATTTAAGAAATACTTAGATGGGCACGTGAACAGAATGGGAATGGAGGGGTATAGAAAACTGATTTAAAATAGGGATCATGAGCCTTGGGAGTCCCTGGGAAGTGTGTAAATAGACGATGATATTGATGTACTTGTTTTTATCCTATAGGTGCTTTGGTCCACCTTGTTGTCTAACAAGGGACATACACGCGATGGGTCGTGAGAGGGCTGCTCTTGGATTTTTTTTGAGAGTACCCTAGTGCTTCACGTTGTTAGTGTACGCTTGACCTGGACCATTTGATGGGCAACACGACAGCTCAGTGACTATCGCTGTGCTGTGCAGATACATGCATTTGGGCCTGTGTCTGTGGGAGTTTGCGCATTCTCCCCGTGCTTGCGTGGGTTTTCTCCGGGTGCTCCGGTTTCCTCCCACATCCCAAAGATGTGCTCTTAGGCTAATTGGCAAAACAAGTTCTCCCTAAATTTTCTCAAATTTGGTTTTTAATCCATAGATCTATAAACATAGACAGGGATCGCGAGTAGAGGTGGGAACATCGGGGTGGCGGCGCAGGCTCGTTGGGCCGAAGGGCCTGTTTCCCGTGTTGTTTTGTTCTTTGATGTAGAAAGGACAATATAATTCCAAATCAGGATGGTGCATGACTTGGAGCAGGGCTTGCAGATATTCCAGTGCGCCTTTTGTCCAAGTTTGGTCCAAGTTGAGATAATGAGGTCAGGAGCTGAGCATTATAAATGAAAATGCACACCTTTTCCATGCTCTAAAGCTAACTTTAGATATCATGATACCATGCTTGAAGGAAGGATTCTTGTCTGGTTCACAATTGCAAACCATTTTCCAATGTGACTCCATTTTAACTTATCACCACCTTCTCAAGGGCAAGGGTGACAAATGCTGGCTTAGGCAGTAATGCCCACATTCTATGAAAGAATATATTAAAAAAGTCTTGAAAATTAACAGGTCCCCAGATGTCAGCAACAATTAGCAGCATAGTTACATTGAATATATAATCAATCAAGTTTGCATGTTATAGATCAACATATATAATCCATCATATAAAAATTAAAATCCTTGTTTTTAAAGTGGGTTTGATTTCAGTTAAGCTCTCCATATTTTATCCAGTGTCCTGTCATTGTCTGAGAAATATGGGACACGTAGGGCACAATTTTCCTGGCCCGCTGCACTGCTCAAGTAGTAAGTAGCGCACTGAGCTGGGAAATATCAGTGGGTGGGGTGGGGCGGTGTGGTCTTTAGTGGGAATTGCAACTGGTGTCTAGCTGATCATGACTTTCCCATGCCCTTTCTTTTAACATAATCAACCTCATACCAGAATGCAGCACGAGGCTAATTACAATATGGAAATCGCCATTTCCACATATTTAGTAAGCCCAGGACAGTATCCTCCAGGCTCACTAATACTTCCCCCCCGCCCCCCACCACTGCAGAGAGAGGTTCCCAACAGCAGGGATTAAAGCTTATACCTATCAACGGGCACAAGACGTGATCACCCCCTTGGTGGGAACAGAGGCCATTGAGGCCCCCCAGGACATCAGGGGCAGGGGTTGCCCCATGGTCCATGTCAGCCTGGCACCCTGGCAGTGCCAGTCTAGCACCCTGGCATTGCCCATCAGGCACCGAGAGGAATAGGCCTACTGGGAGGACTTGGGAGGGATGGGGCTGATTGGTGGTAGTAGGGGAAGAACGCGCTGCATGCTCTGCATTAGGGATTGGTGAAGTCGGGAGAGGGCATTTCGGGCTGGCCATTATGGGCAGGAACTGGGGCTGGCCATGGGGGGGTGGGTGGAGGATGGGGCTGGCTACGGGAGAAGGGGTTCAGGATAGGGGGTTGGCATCAGTCATGGAGGCTGGTATTCGGGTGGGAGGGTCAGGGCTTGCCATGGGGGCACACAATTAGGGTTGGCCTAGAGAAGTTCTTCTAGGAAGCCAAGAGTGTTGTGGGGCAGTCACAGAGGCCAGCAATTGGTGGAGGGTGGGGCAATTGGAGAAACCTGCAATCAGGAGATTAGCAACGAGGGGGCCACTGATAGATCGCTGATTCCCAGCACGGTGATGCCAACCTCGTGGACGTGATTAAGCCCTACTGGCATGAATCCCCCTGCGACACAGTGTGATGCACAGAGTTCCAGAAATCCATCACACTAATTGCATCCAGAAAACGGGCAGGAAAATCTCCCGTTTTCCTGCCCATTTGGCACTTTGATTTTTTTGGGGGGAAAATTGCCCCCTAGTATCTTGCAAAGATGGGTGATCACCAAGTAGATTAACAAATGAATGGTTAATTTGGGCAAATAATCATTTATAGAGAGTGATATAAATGCTATCATACTTCACGACTCCAGATTCTGAAATGGCAAGATAAACCTGTGTTGAGATCCAGAATTTGTGCACTCTGGCCCAATTGGCTGAATGGGTCACACGAACCCCTGAAAATTTATCCCTGAAAGTAGGCAGTCAGGTCGAGAAGGTTGTTAGGAAGGCATATGGAGTCTTGGCTTTTATTGGTAGAGGGATTGAATTTCGGAGCCGCAACGTCATGTTGCAACTGTACAAAACTCTAGTGCGGCCGCACTTGGAGTATTGTGTGCAGTTCTGGTACCCACATTATAAGAAAGATGTGGAGGCATTGGAGAGGGTACAGAGGAAGTTTACCAGGATGTTGCCTGGTATGGAGGGCAGGTCTTATGAAGAGAGGCTGAGGGATTTGAGGTTGTTTTCGTTAGAAAGGAGGCGGCTAAGAGGGGACCTAATCGAAACATATAAGATGATTTAGAGGTTTAGATAGGGTGGACAGTGATAGCCTTTTTCCTAGGATGGAGAAAGCTAGCACGAGGGACACAGCTTTAAATTAAGGGGTGATAGTTATAGGACGGATATCAGAGGTAGGTTCTTTACCCAAAGGGTGGTTCGGGAGTGGAATGCCCTGCCTGCAGCAGTTGTAGATGCGCCAAGTTTGGTGGCGTTTTAAGAGGTTAGTTGATAAGTATATGGAAGAGAAGGGAATGGTTTAGTTGGGAGGGGCATTGCTTTTTATATTGGTCGGCGCAACATCGAAGGCCGAAGGGCCTGTTCTGTGCTGTAATGTTCTATGTTCTAATCTCTGAGGCTTTGCACTGTCTATGATAGTCATGATGTAGAGAGGCCAGCGTTGAACTGGAGTAAACACAGTAAGAAGTCTTACAATACCAGGCTAGAGTCCAACCAGTTTATTTGATAGTAATCCCATGCATAGTGTTACAGGTTGACCTGAGTGGGCTTGTGATCTCAGTCCTTTCGGTATCTTGTCTGCTTTCTTGCATCTTTGTAAAAACTTGATGCCTGTGTCAATATGCGCAATCTTCTTGGAGATCCTCCCTACTTGGATCCAGCAGTTTGCGATGTTGATGCTAGTCATGATGTAGCGATGCCAGCGTTGGACTGGGGTAAACACAGTAAGAAGTCTCACAACACCAGGTTAGAGTCCAACCAGTTTATTTGGTGGTAATCCCACACGTGGTCTGTGTTATAAGTTGACCTGAGTGGGTTCGGTATCTTGTCTGCTTTCTTGCATCTTTGTAAAAACTTGATGTCTATGCCAACATGTGCAATCTTCTTGGAGATCCTCTCCACTCGGACTACCTTGCACTACCACAGGACAGATGCCTCCCAAAGACCAGTCAACCGGGGCGTGGGACAAAATGTAAGATTATGAGGATGATCCCTTAAAATAAAGGATAGCTGGTCACTGCCATAATGTCACTCTTTAACTAATCTCTTCATGTCTCAACTTTTATGATTTTGAAAGACTGTAGCTTAGCATGGATTAATTCCACCTTGCGGTGATACAGGGATAAGGAACGGAAGTTCTCGTTGAGGAAGAAATTCCATCTTTAGAGATATTTGTAGGTGGCAAGAGATTGTGTTTGGGTTATACTTGGACAACCTAACAATACAGCTGGTTGAGGGGAGGAAGGGGTTGGGATTGGAGGAGAGCGGTAAAGGAATGGGTGCTAACTCAGTCACACTTTTCTGTGTGTGTGTGATCCAAGACAAATGCTCCCCCTCCAGTGGATTTATTCCACAAATTATAAAAATAATCAGATTGATATGGTGGGGGAGGTCATTCAGCCCATTGTGCTTGCGTTTGCTTTATAAAAGTGCAGTCCAATCACTCCACCCTCTTCCACTTGAATAGTAACCCAGCAACTTTATTCTTCAATCTTCCTGATAGAAGAAGATAAAAGAAAGAGTCGTAATAAATCTGGCAAATTTCCTTAGTTTTCCACCCCTTCTACTTGAATAGTAACCCAGCAACTTTATTCTTCAATCTTTCGAGGTATCTGTCCAATTCCCTCTGAAAGGTTGCCAGTGAACCTGCTAATTTTCAGTCATCAGGTTGCACATCACGACAAAAAAAACTGCACAAAAAATCGGCTCTATTCTCCCTCCACAGATACTGTCAAACTGGATGAATGTTTCCAGCATTTTCTACTTTTGCTTCACATTCCAGCGTAGAATCAGCGTACAGTTCAGAAGAGGCCCTTTGGCCCATCGAGTCCACACTGACACATCAGTATTATGTCACACTGACATTACCACATCTGTAATAACAAGAAAGCTTTGAAAATAGAAGTAGGAATAGGCCATTCAAGGCTGCTCTGCCATCTATTATGATCATGGCCAATCTTCAATACCACTTTTCCCACAAAACCCATCTCCAAACTACGTGGTGTGGAGCTCAGCTTCTCTCTCTGTGACTGGATCCTAAACTTTCTAACCTTCAGACTGCAGTTAATTAGTAAGGGTAGGCAACCATGATCACCAGTGGCCCACAAGGCTGTGTCCTCAGCCTGACTATACTTCTTGTACACCTATGAATGTATGACCAAATTCCTCTCCAACTCGATTTTCAAGTTTGCTGATGACACCACTGTAGTGGGTTGGATCTCAAACAATGACGAGATAGAGTATAGCAATGAGAAAGAGAATCTGGTGAACTGGCATGATGAGAATAATCTCTCCCTCAATGTCGATAAAACAAAGCAGATGGTCATTGACTTCAGGAAGCATAGTGGATGATATGTCCCCCTCTATGGCGACAAAGCAGAAATGGTCAAGAATTCATGTTTTTAGGTGTCCAGATCACTAACAACCTGACTTGGTCTCTCCAAGTCGATGCTATAGTTATAGAACATAGAACATAGAACACTACAGCACAAACAGGCCCTTCGGCCCACAAGTTGTGCCGAACACATCAAAAACCTACCCAGCCATAGACCTATCTATAACCCCCAATCCCATTGGATCCCATATACTCATCCAGAGGTCTTTTAAAAGACCCCAGCGAGTTCGCCTCGACCACCACCGACGGCAGCCGATTCCATTCACTCACCACCCTCTGAGTGAAAAAATTTCCCCTAGCATCCCCTCTGTACTTGCTTCCCTGCACCTTAAATCTGTGCCCTCTCGTCACGACCATTTCAGCCTGGGAAATAGTCTCTGAGAGTCCATCCTATCTATTCCTCTCAACATCTTGTAAACCTCTATCAGGTCGCCTCTCAACCTTCGTCTCTCCAGGGAGAACAGTCCCAGCTCCCTCAACCTGTCTCCATAAGGCATGCCTCCCAATCCAGGCAACATCCTTGTAAATCTCCTCTGCACCCTTTCAATAGCTTCCACGTCCTTCCTATAGTGAGGCGACCAGAACTGCGCACAGTACTCCAAGTGTGGTCTGACAAGGGTCCTATAAAGCTGCAAAGCCCAGCCCACCTTATGAAAGCCCACCAACACTGTTACTTTCTCAGAAAACTAAGGAAATTTGCCAAATCTATTACGACTCTATCTTTCATCTTCTTCTGTCAGGAAAAGGATGCAAAAGTCTGAGGGCTCGTACCAGGCTATTCAAGAATAGCTTCTTCCCTGCTGCTGTCAGACTTTCGAATGGACCTACTTTGCATTAAGTTGACCTTTCTCTATACCCTAGCTATGACTGTAACATTATATTCTGTACTCACTCCTTTCCTTCTCTATGAACGGTATGCTCTGTCTGTATGCACATCAGAAACAATAGTTTTCACTGTATGCTGATAGATATGACAATAATAAATCAAATCAAATGAAATTTTGCTTTTAAAAGAATCCATGCGCCCACTCTGAGTTCTTTTAAAGCATATTAAGATCATCACCTTTGCTTTCCTCCCGATGTATCTTCCTTGATCGAACGCAGTTGCTTGTGGGATCTTTTCCTAGAAGTGTTTGTTTCTTAATTTCTATTTTCATAGAAACCGTTCAGTGCGGATCTCGCTGTACCGTGTTTGGGGGGGAGGTTGGTGCGTTTTTTCACATGACAACAGGGATCAGATTATTTTGGAGAAAAAGAAACGGTTTCATTGCCTGTGAATTGATTGGGGATGACCAGTGGCTGTGAAAGGTGCTTTACAAATGCAAAGCCTTGCTTGTTGTACCGGTCTCTCCTGATGCAGATGGAGAGGGAGACAGTTCCCATGGTAACCGCAGCCATGGGGATGAACCGGAAGGGGAATCGTGGTAGTGTGGGTCAGAGGTCATCCATCGGCCGGAAGTAGTGGCGCCGAGCCCCTTCCAGGCTGTTCCCTTCCCATCTCCGCGGATGCACCGAGCGGGAAGATGAGCAGCTCGGCCCAGCAGGAGAGCCCGTCCCCGGGGCAGAGCGGCTCCGGCAGGCAGCCCGAGAAACGGAAGCGGCAGGAGGAGGGGGAAGAGAAAGCGGAGGGGGGAGGAGGAGGAAAATTTCAGGTAAGGACCGGCGGGGGGAATGATTATCAGCGCGCACGGAGCCCTCTGAATGGACAGTACCCCGTGTTTATAAAGGGGACGGATAGGGGGCTTGGCTCCCCCACCCCCACCGTGTTTATAAAAGGGACGGGGGGATCGCGTTGCACCCCGTGTTTATAAAGGGGACGGGGGGGGGCGCGTTGCACCCTGTTTCAAAGGGGACGGGGGGGGGCGCGGCACCCCCTCCCAGGTGTTTATAAAGGGGACAGATAGGAGGCTTGCCCCCACCCCTGTGTTTATAAAGGGACGGGTTGGGCATTGTGCCTCCCCCTCCCCCAGTGTTTATAAAGGGGAACGATAGGAGGCTTACCTGCCCCCCCCCACCCCCGTTTTTATAAAGGGGATGTGTGGGGCGTTACATTCCCCCCCCCCCCCACTGTGTTTAGAAAGGGGATGGGTACGGGTGTTGCCCACTCCCGTGTTTAGAAAGGGATGGATACGGGGCGGTTGCGCCCCCCCCCCCCCCGTGTTTAGAAAGGGGACGGGTACGGGTGTTGCCCCCTGCCGTGTTTAGAAAGGAGACGGGTACGGTGTGTTGCCCCCCCCCCCCCATGTTTAGAAAGGGGACGGGTACGGGGCGTTGCTGCCCCGGGCTTATAAAGGGGACAGGTAGGGGGCATTTGTACCCTCCCCTGTATATAAAAGGGGAATACTAATTCTGCCCTCTGTTTATAAAGGGGGGGAGAAGGGTGAGTGTCCCTCTATTTATCATGGTTTGAGTTTTACAGAACAGAGGTCTTTTAGCCATCAAGCTCTTAACTATTCTAGTTCTGTTTTCCAGAACTTGGTCCGTAGCCTTGTATGCTCATCTAAATGCATAGAGTCATAGAATCCCTACAGTTCAGGATTAGACTATTCAGCCCATCGAGCTTGCACTAACATTAACCCTACGCAGGCCCTATCCCTGTAACTCCACATATGTAGCCTTTAAATCTCACTAAGAGGCAATTTATCATAGTCAAACAACCTAACCCGCACATTTTTCAGTGTGAAAACCAGAGCACCTGGAGGAAACCCATGCAGATGTGGGGAAAATGTGCAAACTCCATACAGTCACCGAAGGCTGCAATTGAACCCGGGTCCCTGGCATTATGAGGTAGTAATGCTAAAACCACTGTGCCGCTTAAATGTTTTGAGGGTTCCTGCCTCTTCCAATCTTTCAGGCAGTAAGTTACAGATTCCCACCACCTTTTTCTCAAATCCCCTTTAATTCTTCTGCACCTTATCTTAAATTGATGCCCCCTGGCTATTGACCCCTCTACTAAGGGCAAGTAAAATTGGATTTCAAAGTCTAGAAATAGCCAACTGTTTCAAAATACATTAGTATAGCTTTTGTGCTCGTCATTTTGTGCTTTTCACTTGAATATACACTTTGGGTTGTTTGACTGCTTTCTTTTTCTTTCTGTTTTATTTCCTGAAGATAACTGTTGAAGCTGAAGTGATGTTTCCCATTCTTGTCTCTTTCCCTTTTGATTTTTGACAATGAGTGTCAGAGACTTATTTGGCTTTGGATCTCATCAAATCTAAACTAGCAGAAATTGTAGGAAAATGAACAAGATGTCTCGCTGGAGTGATTCATAGAGGTTTGATGGTATGCTGCTGGACTAATGTTCCAGGGATTCAACAACTTAATGCCTAAACAATAGTGTATGTTTCTTGGATTCTGAAAACACCAGGCAGGCAAAATTGTTTACAGATGCAGCATAGAAAGCATTCTTTCTGGTTGTCTCACAGCTTGATATGGCCTCTGCTCTGCCCAAGACCACAAGGAACAACCAAAGGTCATGGATGTAGCTCAATCCATCACACAAACCAGCCTCCTATCCATTGACTCTGTCTATGCTTCCCGCTGCCTCGGCAACGCAGTCAGCATAATTAAGAACCCCATGCACCCTGGACATTCTCTTTCCACCACCACCTTTTGGGAAAAAGATACAAAAGTCTGAGGTTACATACCAACCAACTAATGAACAGCTTCTTCCCTGCTGCTGTCAGACTCTTGAATGGACTTAGCTTGCATTAAGTTGACCTTTTTCTGCATTCTAGCTATGACTATAACATTACATTCTGCACTCTCTTGTTTCCTTTGCTATGTTTTGTCTGTATAGCATGCAAGAAAATACTTTTAGCTATGTTAGTACATTGACAATCAGATCAAATCTACTTGCATTTTGACAATAAACACTAATTGAAATTTAACCCTTTTGCTAAGTCCTAATTGTCACACAATGAAGTCTTGCACTGGTGAGAATGTTGGTTGAATGGCTATGTTTGCAAAGAAAACTCAATCTATTGGTAGGAAACCAATGGATTAATGGCAAAAATGTTTTCTGTTCTCCATTTGCTGTTTAATTTCTTTATCCATGTTATCAAGATTTTCTTTCAAGTTAAGGTCTAAGTTATGTAAAGGAAATTTTTGTCATAATTTTAAAAGCTTTTCTGTTTTTGAATCAGAAAACAGATGAAGGACACTGCCGTAAAGTGGCTGCACACTACAACGAGCTTCAGGAATGTGGTTTGGCAGTTCGTAATCAGAGCCCTATCTTTTACTTGCGCAACTTCAACAACTGGATCAAGAGTGTCCTTATTGGTACGTATGTAATAATCTGATTTATACTCAATGGCCATAATCCAATTACAGCCAATGTAGCATGGTAATGTAAGAAAAATGGCAACCAATTTGCTCATAGCAAGCTCTCTCAAAAGGCAACGGCAACTAGATAATCTGTTTTCAGTTGTTGGTTGAGGGATGAATATTGGCCAGGACATCAGGGGGAACTCCTGCCAGTTTTCAAAACATTAGAACATAAAAAATAGGGGCAGGAGTAGCTATCTAGCCCTTTGAGCCTGCCCCACCATTTAGTAAGATCATGGCTGATCTGAAGTGGATCAGTTCCACTTATCCGCCTGCTCCCCATAATCATTAATTTCCCTATTGATCAGAAATCTACCTACCTGTGACTTAAACATATTCAACGAGGTAGCGTCCACCATTTCAATGGGCAGAGAATTCCAGAGATTCACTACCCTCTGAGAGAAGTTCCTTCTCAACTCTGTTCTAAACTGCCACCCCCCCCCCCCCCCTTATTTGGAGGCTGTGGCCTCTAATTCTGGTTTCTTTTCTAAGTGGAAAGAATCTCTCTACCTCTACCCTATCTAGCCCTTTTATTATCTTGTAAGTCTCTACAAGATCCCCCTCAGCCTTCTAAACTCCAACAAGTATAGGCCCAATCTACTCAATCCCCCCTCATAAGCTAACCCCCTCACCTGCAGTATCAGCCCAGTGAGCCTTCTCTGTATTCCCTCCAAAAGTATATCCTTTTGCAAATAAAGGGACAAAATTGCACTCTGTACTTTAGTTGTGGCCTCATCAGTGCCTTGTATAGTTGCACAAGATCTCTCTGCTTTTATATTTTATCCCCCTTGTGATAAAAGCCAATGTTCCATTTGCCTGCTTGATCACCTGCTGCACCTGCAGATTGAATTTTTGCAATTCGTGCACAAGGACCCCCAGGTCCCTCTGCGCAATAGCATGTTGTAATTCTTTATCATTCAAATAATATTCCATTCCAGTATTATTTCTACCAAAGTGGATAACCTCACATTTGTCAACATTATGCCCCATCTGCCAGGTCTTCGCTCACTCACTCAACCTATCCAAATTTCTCTGCAGACTTTCCATGTCCTCCGTGCAATTCGCTTTTCCACTCATCTTCATGTCATCAGCAAACTTTGTTACCCTACACTCAATCTCCTCCTCCAGATCATTTATGTATATAGTAAATAGTTGAGGCCCCAGCACCGCTCCCTACAGCACGCCACTAGTCACGAACTGCAACCAGAAAAGCACCCATTTATTCCAACTCTCTGCTTTGTGTTAGATAGCTAATTCTCAATCCACGCTAATACTTTACCCCCAACTCCGTGTACCCTAACCTTTTGTAGCAACCTTTTGTGATGCACCTTATTGAACGCCTTCTGGAAATCTAAAATCACCACATCCACTAGTTCCCCTCTGTCTACTGCACTGGTCACATCTTCATAAAAATCCAGTAAATTCGTCAAACACGACCGCCCCTGCATGAATCCATGATGAAAACAGTACCATGGGAACATTGGCATCCACCCAGAGGGTTTCAAATTTCAGTTGATGTAGGGCAGTTTAAAATTTGGGCTGAGTATGATGGAATAGATTGCTATCATATTTGTATTTTAACACCTACAGTTCAAAACATGTACTGCTTAGGTGCATTGGCCATGCTAAATTCTCCCTCCGAAAAGGCGTTGGAGTATGGCAATTAGGGGATTTTCACAGTAACTTTGCAGTGTTAATGCAAGCCTACTTGTGACACAAATAGATAAATTTAAGTTGAATCTCTAGAATTGGCAAAAGTTCAATTTTATGTGCATATCTCAGTGATAACCTGGCAAGGTTCAGAAGATGAATGAAGATTAATCAATTTTCTTTCATTGCCTGAACATCGATATCCTAGGCCATCGCTGCTGTATATCAACTTCATATCTTCTCCACAATCTTGTGTTCTTTGGGAATAGGGTTCAGTATTCTGGACATAATGATGGTATTGGAGGGAGAGTGGTTGGTTTATAAAACTTAATCACTGAAGTGCAAATACTGCACTTTAAGTGGTCTGTATTAATCTAAAATAGCTAGGCTATTATATTTTTGTGAAGTTGTCATCAAGGAGATCACTTTACATTGTTGAAAGACCAGAAATCTAAAACTAAAACGTGCAGTCAGAAGGCAAGCATTTGAAAGAGAAAGATAGGTTCACGATTTGGATATAACTATTCATCTGAAAGGGATTACAAAGTAACCTTGATCTCTGGCTGTGCAGTTCTAACAATTTCTGCTTTCATTTTATGGCCCTCTATGAACCACACTGACCTTCAGGTAAAAACTTGGTTAATAGTTCATAAAGGGCAGACTCTGAGGAACTTCTGGGATAAATTTATTTTTTTGTTGCAGGAGAATGCCTTGCAAAGGTGAAGCAGATGAACAGGCACAACATCTCTGTCTTGGACCTAGGGTGTGGAAAAGGTGGTGATTTACTGAAGTGGAAAAAAGGACAGATTAACAAACTGGTTTGTGTTGGTAAGTAAATTGCAGGAGAAACAAGGGAAGAAAGTTGATCTGTTTTGGAAATAGTGCTGGAATGAATAGTTTATAAAATATTTGTATTAGGTGCTTTGATCTTATCTTTGGGTTAACACTTGAATTGATAAATGTAATTAAGATATAACTTAATTTTATGAATCAGATAATGTTCAAATTCTAATAGTTTTTTAAAAAACTAAAATTTGGAATGAAATCCCAAAACACATTTTTGCTATTTGTTTTAAACTGAATCATTAGCACTTGAGCTTTAAATGATGCTATTTAGTAGTTATTCATAGAATCACTACTGTACAGAAGGAGGCCCATCGAGTCTGCACTGATCACAATCCCACTGAGGCCTTATCCCTATAGCTCTACTTATTTTTCCTACTAACCCCCTGATGCTAAAGGCAATTTAGCATGGTTGTTCAACCTAACTCGCACATCTTTGGAACATGGGAGGAAACTGGAGTACCTGGAGGAAACCCATGCAGATACGTGGAGAATATTCCACACAGTGACCCGAGGCTGGAATTCCTCTCCAGAACCTTGGTTTCTGGCGCTGTGAGCCACAGCGTTAACCGTTGTGCCGCAATTTATTTAGCTACTGAAGAATAGTTTTCTGATTTCATTCTGTTTCTTTTGTTTTAGGTCAGTTTCTTTCAATGAGATTAATTGTGATCACTTAATCTCTGTGTTAACCACTTTGTGAAATGAAGTTTGTGTTTTTTGATCACAAAGAAATCTGTTTTACTATTTAAATTGTTAAATAAGACTTTCATAATGTCTTATCTTATTCATTCCTGGGATTATAGGTATTATTGCCAAGACCAGCAATTATTGTCCAGTGTTAATTGTCCCTGAGAACCTGGTAGTGAACCACTCAAGATCCTGTGAAGGAGAGTGTTTCTTGTTTCTGATCCAATTATTTCCAAGTCAGGATGATGTCTGACATGGAGGAGAATTTGCAGGGGGTTGTGTTCGAATCTATCTGTCACCTATGTTTAGCTAGTTGGCAAAAATTGAATGTTTGGGATGTGCAGTTGAAGAAGCACTGGCAGTGCATCTTATAGATGGTACACAGTGCTTAAAGTTTATTTATTAGTGTCACAAGTCACCTTACATTTACACTGCAGTGAAGTTACTGTGAAAATCCCTGAGGCACCACACTCTAGCACCTATTCTGGTACACTGAGGGAGAATTTAGTGCGGTCAGTGCACCTAACCAGCGCATCTCCCGGATGGTGGGAGAAAACTACTGCACCCGGAGGAAACCCTCGCAGACACAGGGTGAACCTGCAGACTCCACGTAACAGTGACCCAAATCACTGTTAACCACTGATAACTAATGTTGGAAGTGGGGACACAGTATTATAGTGGAAGGAGTCAGTGTTTAAGATGGTAGATAGAGTGCCAATCAAACAGGATATCTTGGGTGGTGTGGATCTCCTTGAGTTTCTTGGAAAGGTGACTTTTTTGTGTGTTAAGTGTTCCCTGAATGCCTTTTCTGTCTTAAATTAGGTTCAGGATCTGCCCCTTGCCATTTCAGGTTGATTTGGGCATGGTCTATCCATTTCAGAGACAGCACCTTGTAAAATTTACTTTGGGAGAGGAAGTAAATGATGATGAAGCACAAAGTTTGTTTCTTTTTAAAACGAGTCTGTGTTAAATTCATGAGGATAATTGCTTAAGTTCTTATTTTTCTCCTCTAACAGACATTGCTGATGTTTCTGTGGAACAATGCAAACAGCGGTATGATGACATGAACAGCAGATGTTACTCTAACGAACGTCTTTTTGCTGCAGAGTTTATAAGAGCAGACTGTACCAAGGTAAAATCCTTCAGATTTAGGAAGCAGTACAGCTCTATAATCCACACAGTATCTGGACATGGAGGCTTTGGAAGGAGCACAGAAAAGGTTTGCCAGCATGTTGCCTGGTATGGAGGGTATTGGCTATGAGAAGAAATTGAATAAACTGGGAATGTTCACCCTGGAAAGATGGAGGCTGAAGGAAGGACTGTGCAACCTGATAGAAGTTTACAAAATTATGGAGGACATAAGGTGAACAGTTGAAAGCTTTTTTCCCAGGGCAGAAATGACAATTACAAGGGGACACAAGTTCAAGGCAGTGAAGATGTGCAGGGGAGTCTTTGCACAGAGGGTGGTGGGGGCCTGGAATGCACTGCCAAGTGAGGTGATTGAGGCAGGTACGTTAGCCACATCTAAGTCTTATCTGGATAGACACATGAACAGATGGGGAATAGAGGAATGCAGGCGGTTGGTCTGGATAGGATAATGTGATCGGCTTGGTGAGATGAAGAGCCTGGTCCTCTGTTGTCCTGTTCTTTGTTGTTTTGTAATACATGAAAATCTGAATAAATGTAGATACTTTGCAACAGTTGGAAGCATATTTTAGCAGTAAAATCCAATAATGTTTGTAAACTCGAAAAATTTTGTTTAGAAAATCTTTTCCTTCATAATTCTGAAGGACAGAATTAATCAACGTTTGGAAAGGCAAGGATTGATTAGGGATAGCATGGATTTGTTGGTGGAAGATTCTGTCTGACTAATTGAGTTTTTTGAAAAGGTGACTAAATATATTGAAGGTAGCACTTTTGATGTGGTTTACATGGACTTCAGTGAGACCTTTGACAAGGTCTCACATGAAGGCTGGTGCAAAAGTTAGAGCCCATGGAGTCCATGGCAAATTGGATCCAACATTGGCTTGTTAGGAGGCAAAGGATGGCGGGTTGTTTTTATGATTGGAAGTCTGTGACCAGCACTATATCACAGCAATTGGTGCTGGGCTCTTGCTGTTTGTTATGTACATTAATGAATGGATGTGAATGTAGAATGTATAGTTAGTAAGTTTACAAATGATATAAAAATTGATGGTATTGTTGATAGTGAAGAAGATAGTCTTAGGCTACAGACTGATATTGCTCAGCTATTAAGTCGGGTAGAGTGGCATTTAATTCTGATAAATGTGAGGTGACGTATTTTGGGAGCTCTTATAAGGGTAGGATATACACAATGAATGGTAGCTCCCCAGGGACTATTGCAGAACAAAGGAATCTTGGTATACCAGTCCATAGATCCTTGAAGATGGCAGCACAGCTATATAAGGTGGTGAAGAAGGCATATAGAATTAGGCAGGACGTAGAATATTGGAACAGAGAGATTTTGGTACAACTTTACAAAAAATTGGTTAAATCACAGATGGAATATTGTGTGACGTTCTAGTTGCACATTATTCAAAGGACTTGATTGCATTGGAGAAGGTGCAGAGGAGGTTCATACAAGATTCACAAATGAAAAGTTCTGGCTATGAGGAGAGACTGGATAGGCTGTGTTTGTTTTCTTTGCAGCAAAGAAGGCTGAGGGGGAATGTGATAGAGGTGCACAAAACTGAGAGATGTAGGTAGTATAGATCATTATTTTATCCCCATGGCAGAAGTGTCTAAGACTAGAGGGCATTGGTTTAAGATGAGGTGTAAGTGGGTTGAGGGAATCTGAGGAAATAAAAATCACCTGAGGGGAATGGAAATATGGTGTATGCTGTCTGAGAATGTGGTGGAGCCAGGACTCTCAATATTTAAGAAGCATCACAATGAGTATTTAAATCACCAGACATAGTAGGTGTTAATCCAAGTGCTAGTAAATGGGATTAGCATAAATTGGTATTTGATGGATGGCATAGACAGGGTGGGCTGAAGGGCCTGTTTCTGTGCTGTATGACTCTTAACTCTGTAATCAGACTACTGGTGACAACCTTTTTGTTTATAAATGCCTGTACTTTTACAAAAATCTCCCAATTTAAAAAGTTTGTCACTTTTATTTCATCCAACAAGTTCCAATTAGGAACTTAGAAATTGGTATTTGAGAATTGTATTAGCAGATAATTTGTCTTTAGCAATTTTAAACTGAATGTAGTAAACTGCACAGACCCCAGTAATTTGGACTTTTTGCTGCTTAGTAATGACTGGAAAAAGATGTAGGGTAGGAAAAAGGGAGTTAGTTTTGGACTGTTCTTGCAAAGAACTAGCATAAAGGCAATGAACTGAATGGCCTGCTTGTATGCTGTAAACTTCAATAGTTTCACAATCCTCTGCAGTACAGAAGTTGGTTGCCATCTCAATTCTACTTCATAATCATTAACTGAGCTGTTAAACATTTACTTAAAGATGTATAATCTATCATCAAAATCATTTAGTTTTCATCCAAGGAAGTAGAGTTAATTAGCCACAGCATTGCGTTCTGTCTGATCTGGAGATTGAATGAGAATGGATGTGGGGATGAGTGTATGCTAACTAACTAGATGAAGTGACTTAAGTATGAAGAGACTAACAAAACCTGAAATAAAAAATTTAAATAAAAAAAAATTCTTTCATGGGACAAGGTTGTTGTTGGCTAGACCAGCACTTATTGCCTATCCCCACTTGTCATTGAGTGGGTTTAGTATCAACAATAGTTAGAACTATAGAACAAAATAGCACAGAAGGAGGCTGTTTGGCCCATTATGCCTGTACCAGTTCTGTGAAAAAGCAATCTGAATTAGACCCATAGCCCTGCATTTTTAATTTTCTTCCACTAATTACCTAGTGTCCTTTTGAAGGTTGTTATTGAATCTACTTCCCTAACTCTTTCCTGCATTCCAGATGATTGCAACTTGTCGCGTAGGCTTTTTTCTCCTCCTGTTGACCCTGCCCCTTTTTTGCCAATTTTCTTAAATCTCTTTCTTCCCTATCCTCTATTTTGTTATTGGAAGCAGTTCTCTCCTTGCTTACTGCAACAAAAATCATCATGACTTTCAAAGCCTCAGATAAATCTCCCCATAAGCTTCTCTGCTGCTTGAAGAACGATCTGAGTTTCTCCAACCTATCTGTCCATGTTTGATGTGGAAATCTCCTCTGCATCCTCTGTCAGCCTTTGGTATCCTTTGACACTGTTGCCCATTTAAAAAAATTTAAAAACTTACCCCTTTTCATCACAATCGTAGCTAAAGTGGAAAAAAAACAGCTTTTTGCTAAACAAAAATAACTGATCGCAGTCTTGTATGACACAATTAGAAAGACATTCAGTGGAAAGTAAGAGAGATAAGGTTTTATATATATATTTTTATTTATATGTATATTATTTATATATATATATTTTTATTTATATATATTTTTATTATTAATCTATGTTCTTAAAATGTTTGGTTTTGGTTTTAACTTTGGTGTGTGATTAATGTAAATACCTTTGCTTTCATTTTCAGGAGTTACTGACTGAAAAATATCGGGATTCTAACATAGTGTTTGATATCTGTAGTTGTCAGTTTGTCTACCACTATTCCTTTGAGACGTTGCAACAGGCAGACATGATGCTGAAGAATGCATGTGATCGTTTGCGCCCTGGAGGGTACTTCATTGGCACGACACCAAATGCTTTTGAACTTGTGTGAGTCTGAATTTATCTGGGAGAAGTTGACTTCATCATTGCCAAATTGCTACATGGGTGTGGGAGGAAATAAGTGGCAGGAGCATTGAATGACAAAACCCTAAATTAGACCAAAACTTCCAGAAATGCATTCAGTTGTGTCCAACTTATTTATACATTCTGCCTCAAGGGCCTTCCTTGGTAAGTCATTGGGTGGAGATGTTATACCTTGTTTCCTTTCTTGCTGACATTTAACTTGGTATTTGAATATTTTGCTGTAGGGACCAGCGTTGTTTTGAAAATTTACTTCATAACCATATATCGCCTTGAAATTACTGACAAAATGTGCTCAACTAACTCTCTGTTCCTCATTGAAGTCATCTTTTTGTTATTCACCCCTGCATCTACTGCTGGTCATATTATCCTTAGGTTAGGTGATTGAAGAATGGGAGGTGACTCCATTGAAACCTACAAAATACTTGCATAGACAAGATAGATGTGGTCAGATGTTTCCATTTACTTGGGGAAACTAGAATGAGGGGGCACAATTTCAAATAAGGGGATTGTCACATGGGATCGAGATAAGGAGAAATGTTTTTGTACTGAGGGTTGTTATTCTTTGAAATTCTCCACCTTAGAAGATAGTCGAAGTTCAGTCATTGTGTATGGTTAAAGCAGGGATTGATAGATATCTGATCAACAATAACAAAAAGGATTATGGGAATCGTGGGTATAATAAAATGTCCAATCAGCCATGATCAGAGGTTTATTTCTGTCACAGCTAGGTAACTTCACACTGCCGTGAAGAGCAGGCTCAATGGGGTGGTTAGTCTACTTCTGTTCCAGGTGGAAGAGAGGAGAAACCTCTTCAGTCCAAAACAGCCAACTCCAAATTCTGAAACTGTGAACCCCTAGTTCTAGAATCCTGAACCGGGGAAACGCCCTCCCACATCTGCCCTGTCTGACCACTTAATAATTTCATGTGTTTCAATTTGCTCACCTCTCGTCTAAACTTCAGGAAATGTATTCCTTAGCTACTCTGTCTCTCCTGATGAATGGACAAGCTATTCATCTGAAGAATCAGTCTACTGAACCTTTGTTGCACTTCCTCTAAGCTAAATGTGTCCTTCCTTAGATAAAGAGACCAAAACTAACAGCACTTCAGGTGCCGTTTCATCAAAGCCCTAAGATAATGCAATTTTTATCCCAATTCTTTTGTAATAAAAGCTAACATATCATTTGTCTTACTGTAACTTTGAGAATCTACAAGGATATCTCAGTACCTTGCTTACCAGTCTATCATCTTAAAAAATATTTTGCTTTTTTATTTTCTACCTAAGTAGAAAACTTTTACATTCATAGAACATAGAACATTACAGTACAGAACAGGCCCTTCGGCCTTCGATGTTGTGCCGACCAAAATAAAAAGCAATGCCCCTCCAAACTAAACCATTCCCTTCTCTTCCATATACTTATCAATTAACCTCTAAAACGCCACCAAACTTGGCGCATCTACAACAGCTGCAGGCAGGGCATTCCACTCCCTAATCACTCTTTGAGTAAAGAACTACCTCTGATATCCGTCCTATAACTCATACCCCTTAATTTAAAGCTGTGTCCCCTCGTGCTAGCTTTCTCCATCCTAGGAAAAAGGCTATCACTGTCCACCCTATCTAAACCTATAATCATCTTATATGCTTCAATAAGATCCCCTCTTAGCCGCCTCCTTTCTAACGAAAAACAACCTCAAATCCTTCAACCTCTCTTCATAGGACCTGCCCTCCATACCAGGCAACATCCTGGTAAACCTCCTCTGTACCCTCTCCAATGCCTCCAATCTTTCTTATAATGTGGGGACCAGAACTGCACACAATACTCCAAGTGCGGCCGCACTAGAGTTTTGTACAGTTGCAACATGATGCTGCGGCTCCTAAATTCAATCCCCCTACCAATAAAAGCTAAGACTCCATATGCCTTCTTAACAACTTTATCCACTTGACTGCCTACTTTCAGGGATCTATTGACACAGACACCAAGATCCTTCTGTTCCTCAACACTATTAAGAGCCCTACCATTAGCCCTATACACTACACATTTATTGTTCCTGCCAAAGTGCATTACCTCACACTTTTCCACATTAAACTCCATTTGCCACCTCTCGGCCCAGCTCTGCAACTTGTCCAAGTCACTCTGTAACTATAACACCCCTCTTCACTATTTACCACTCCACCGACTTTAGTGTCATCTGCAAATTTACTAATCCATCCCTCAATACCCTCATCCAGATCATTTATAAAAATTACAAACAGCAGGGGCACCAAAACAGACCCCTGAGGTACACCACTTGTCACCGAACTCCAAGATGAATATCTCCCATCAACCACCACCTCTGTCTTCTATCTGCTAGCCAATTCCTAACCCAATTAGCTAAATCACCCTCTATCCCATACATCTGCATTTTCTGCAGAAGTCTTCCATGGGCAACCTTATCAAACGCCTTACTAAAGTCCATATATACTACATCAACCGCCTTACCCCCATCCACCTCTCTGGTCACTTTCTCAAAAAACTCAATGAGGTTAGTAAGGCATGACCTACCCTTCACGAAACATGCTGACTATCCCCAATCAATTCATTTCTCTCTAAATAACTATAAATCCTATCCCTAATAATTCTCTCCAATACCTTGCCCACAACAGAAGTAAGACTCACTGGCCTATAATTCCCTGGAAGGTCTCTCTTACCCTTCTTGAACAACGGGACCACATTCGCTATCCTCCAGTCCTCCGGAACCACACCCGTAACCAACGACGACCTGAAGATCAGAGCCAGAGGATCTGCAATCTCCTCTCTTGCCTCCCAGAGAATCCTAGGGTAAATCACGTCCGGCCCAGGGGACTTATCCAACTTCAAACCCTCGAGAATTTCTAGCACATCCTCCCTATCTACTACAATACTTCCCAATTTGCAACCCTGTACCTCAGTGTTCTCCATAGCTACGTTTCCAGCACTCTGCGTGAATACCGAAGAGAAATATTTATTCAGTGCCTCACCAATCTCTTCAGGCTCCACGCACAACTTCCCACTGCGGTCTATGACTGGCCCTAATCTTGCCCTAACCAATCTTCTATTCTTAACATATCGAAAGAAAGCTTTAGGATTCTCCTTAATCCTATCAGCCAACATCTTCTCGTGTCCCCTCTTTGCTCTCCTCAATTCACTTTTTACCTCCTTCCTAGCTAATCTATAGCTATCCATTGCACTACCTGAGCCTTCAAGCCTCATCCTGACATAAGCCTCCTTTTTCTTCTTAACCAGCACATCAACTCTTTTCGTACACCAAGGCTCTCTTACTCGTCCATTTCCTCCCTGCCTGACAGGGACATACTTA
Source organism: Sphyrna mokarran (assembly GCA_024679065.1). Lineage (NCBI taxonomy): Eukaryota > Metazoa > Chordata > Chondrichthyes > Carcharhiniformes > Carcharhinidae > Sphyrna > Sphyrna mokarran. Next base: position 13,628,501 of record JAGIQG010000007.1, on the reverse strand, counting down.
TCAAGGACTCGCAGCAGCTGCTCCTTGAATAAGCTCCACATTCCAGATGTTCCCAGTCCCTGTAGTTTCCTAGTCCAATCTATGCACCCTAATTCTCTCCTGATGGCCTCGTAATTACCCTTCCCCCAGCTATAACTACTGCCCCCAGCTTCATGCCTATCCCTATCCATCACTAAGGTGAACGTAACCGAATTGTGGTCACTATCACCAAAATGTTCACTAACTTCCAAGCCTAACAACTGGTCTGGCTCATTGCCCAGCACCAAATCCAATGTAGCCTCACCTCTAGTTGGCCTATCTACATACTGAGTCAAAAAACCTTCCTGCACACTCTGTACGAAAACTGACCCCTCTAACGAGCTAGAGCTATAGCTATTCCAATCAATATTAGCAAAGTTAAAGTCCCTTTAATAATATTCTTCCACTCTTAACTTCCATTTGCCATGTTTTTGCTCATAAAGCTATCTACTAATATTCCTTTGCAGCCTCTTTGCTTGTAGCTTAGTTCCCAACCTAACTTTTTATCCTCGGTAAACTTGAATACATTTCCCTCAATCCCCCACGTTGCACTCGGTCCCCCACATTGATAGAGGCTGGGAATAGCTGAGGCTTGAGCACTTGGCAAGTGGGTTGAATGGATGTTTGCAGAATACTGATCTAACTGAGCTTCTGTTATTATTAGCCCTAGTTCATGTTTTTATAACCATCTGTTTTGAGGTCTTATTTGAAGTAATAACATAAGAACTAGAAGCAGGAGTAGACCATCTAACCCCTCAAGCCTGCTTTGCCATTCAATAAGGTCTATTTGTCTGAGAAATTGGTCTAATGAACTTTTGTTGCACTCTAAGCTAAGTGTATCCTTTCTTAGCTAAGGAGACTGAAAGCTAATCTTTTTGTGGACTCCGCTTCACTTATCCGCCTGTGCACCATTGCCCTTAATTCCTTTACTGATCAAAAATTTATATATCCTTGCCTTAAAAACATTCAATGAGGTAGCCTCAACTGCTTCACTGGGCAAGGAATTCCAAAGATTCACAACCCTTTGTATGAAGAAGTTCCTCTTCACCTCAGTGGTTGGTAAGCTGATGGAGAGGCTTCTGAGGGACAAGATTTATGAACATTTGGAGAAGTTTAGAATGATCAGAAATAGCATGGTTTTGTCAAGGGCAGGTTGTGCCTTACGAGCCTAGTTGAGTTCTTCGAAAATGTGACTGAACACATTGACGAAGGAAGAGCAGTCGACGTGGTGTACGTGGACTTCAGCAAGGCGTTTGATAAGGTCCCCCATGCAAGGCTTCTTGAGGAGGTGAGAGGGCATGGGATCCAAGGGGCTTTGGCCTCGTGGATCCAGAACTGGCTTGCCGGCAGAAGGCAGAGGGTGGTTGTGGATGGGTCTCGTTCTGCATGAAGGTCGGTAACCAGTGGAGTGCCCCAGAGATCTCTTCTGGGATCCTTGCAGTTTGTCATTTTCATAAATGACCTGGATGAGGAAATGGAGGGACGGGTTAGTAAGTTCGCTGACAATACAAAGGTCGGTGGTGTTGTGGATGGTCTGGAGGGATGTCAAAAGTTGTAGCGGGACATAGACAGGATGCAAGACTGGGCAGAGAAGTGGCAGATGGACTTCAACCTGGATAAATGTGTAGTGGTCCATTTTGGCAGGAATAATGGGATGAAGGAGTACAATATCAAGGGTAGGAGTCTTAGCTGTGTTGAAGACCAGAAGGATCTTGGGGTCCGGGTCCATAGGACTCTTAAATCGGCCTTGCAGGTGGAGGATGTGGTCAAGAAGGCGTATGGTGTACTGGCCTTCATTAATCGAGGGATTGAGTTTAGGAGTCGGGAGGTAATGATGCAACTTTATAAGACCCTTGTCAGACCCCACTTGGAGTTTTGTGCGCAGTTCTGGTCGCCTCACTATAGGAAGAATGTAGAGGCTATTGAAAGAGTGCAGAGGAGATTTACAAGGGTGCTGCCTGGATTGGGAGGCAGGCCTTATGAAGATAGGTTGAGGGAGCTGGGACTCTTCTCACTGGAGAGACGTAGGTTGAGAGGTGACCTGATAGAGGTTTATAAAATGTTGAGAGGAATAGATAGGGTGCATTCTCAGAGGCTATTTCCCCGAGCTGAAATGGTTGCTACGAGAGGACACAGGTTTAAGGTGCAGAGAAGCAAATACAGAGGGGATGTTAGGGGTAAGTTTTTCACTGAGGGTGGCGATTGAGTGGAATCGGCTGCCATCGGTGGTGGTAGAGGCGAACTCACTGGGGTCTTTTAAAAGACTTCTGGTTGAGTATATGGGAACTAATGGGAGAGGGGCTTATAGATAGGTCTATGGCTTTGTAGGTATAGATATGATCGGTGCAACTTGTGGGCCGAAGAGCCTGTTTGTGCTGTAGCGTTCTATGTTCAGACCAAAATCTGCTCCCTCTTTATTTTGAAGTCATCAAGAAATCAGAAATGCCATCCAAGTTGATGCTGTGTTTTGGAGGTAGCTGGGTTAGCAAGACAAATCCCCAATGGGGCCTATTTTGTAATCTTCGCCAATGTTGCATTTTATGTTTATCTTTGTTTTCCTATCCTTCAGTCTTTCTTCTGTGAAACACTAAACTGTCAATTCTGTGAAATTCTCTTAATTCTAAGCTCTTGTGTTTGCTTCTGAAGTGCTGCGTGTTATTTATATTGTTGGTATTTTCAAAATTAGAAGCCTTGCCTTAATCCATTTTGACTTGTCTTTCACAAAATTATACTTTTCCAAGTGTTTATCTACTTGACCGTTCACAATTTAACTGTTTCTTCCACTAACACGTTTCTAATTTCTAACTATGCCTCTCGATTCTTTGCTATTCTATTAGCTACTTTTCTATCTTAAATTTCATAAGACAGCTGGCCTTGTCTCTGAGTATAATGCAAATTGTGTCATCGTCTAGGCATTTTATGTATTTTAACAGGATCTGGGCATTTTTATGACCATTGTTCATGATGCTGCTTTTAAATGACATTGGCCTCACTTTAGTTTCTCTTTCTCTCCTCTTCAGAAAACGCCTGGAAGCGTCAGAAACCAACTCATTTGGAAATAAATTGTACAGTGTAACATTTCAGAAGAAGGGTGAATACCCACTCTTTGGCTGCCAGTATGACTTTAACTTGGAAGGAGTAGTTAATGTCCCCGAGTTCCTTGTTTATTTTCCACTGTTTGAAGAGTAAGTTATCTGTTGAGCCAGTAGTTCTGATTCAAAATTAGTGCCCCAGATTATCAGGGCTGCCTTGCTTGACTTTTTGCTTTGGAAATTTAGTGGCAATTGGTGCAAGGAGGAAGAAGACGCCGAATGTTCAAAATCAGCATCTCAAAAAATTAAGCCTGAATTTTAGACAACTGTGTTATCTTAATTGTTAAAATACGATTTGCCACATCCAGCCATAAATGGTGGTGGACAACTAAACAGCTCACTGGAAGACTAGGCTCCACGCATATCCCCATTGTCAATGATGGAGGAGCCTGGCATGTCAGTGCAAAAGATAAGGCTGAAAAATTTATAATAATCATCAGCCAGAAATCATGAGTGTATGATCCAGCTCAGCCTCCTCCTGGAGGCCCTCAGTATCTCAGATGTCATCTTCAGCAAATTTGATTCACCCTGTCAAGAAACAGCTGAAGTCACTGAAAACTGCAAAGGCTATGGGTCCCGACAGGAAGCTTTAGATCACAGCTCCTAGATAGGAACCTCTTTATGACCTGCATCTTGGTTTTAATCTGTAAATTGATCGAAAATTCTAACCTGCTTAGCTCTTACCAGAATAGCCATTTTAAAGCCACTATTGCCATTATTGTTGTTAAATCATTGTTGTAGTCATTCTTTCTCTGTCCACATTCCCTCCTCTTGATCCTGGAGCGTATAATGAAATGGATCACATACCATGACCAAACTCTTTCCCAACCAAGTAGTATCAAAATCCAATGAAACTATTAATTTATTACAAATGTTATATTTACAATTAACAGAATTTTAGTTTTGTACCAACATTTCCCATCACCTTCTCAGGCAGTGCATTCCAGACATTCACCATCCCTGTACAAAAAAATTTGCCTTGCACATCTCCTCTAAACTGTTCCCCACGCACCTTAAACCTGTGTCCCCTAGTACTTGACTTTTCCACTCCAGCAAAGAGCATCTGACTATCCGCTAATCATCCACTTATTGCAATAAACACTAAAGTGGACATTTTAATGTGTTAGTAAATGTATTTGTGAGATAATTGAACTGTAACGATTTAATTCATTGTGGGAATAGAAAAACCTTTCACTGCCTTTTGCCCTCTCAGCTAATTGACTAGCTCCTTTTTGGTATAATTTCTCCTAGTATGGAGTTCAATGTAATTTGGCAAACTATATCATTGCTGTTTGTGCTTCTAGGATGGCTAAAAAGTACAAGATGAAGCTTGTTTTAAAAAAGACTTTTGCTGAATTTTTTAAAGAGAAAATCCAGAATTCGGACCACAAACTGCTGTTGAAGAAAATGAAGTCGTTAGAGGTAATGTGAAATTTCAGCCAGTGTAGGTTCTGGCCATGTCTCACTGGCTGAGCACCATTGGCTTTCTGCTGTTGACTTACTTTGTCCTTTGTTCATGTCAAAATATAGAAAATATCAAATTTGTGGCGCAAAATCCAGTGTGTTCTGGAATGACAAATCAAAACTTGTAATTGGAGTGTTTTTTCCAACATCTGGGGTGAATGAATGGCTTAGTTTTCGAGTCTGGGAGGACATTTGCACTGCTGCCTCACAGTGCCAGGGACCCAGGTTCAATTCTGGCCTCAGGTCACTGTGTGGAATTTGCATATTCTCCCCATGTCTGCATAAGCCTCCTTCAGGTGCCCCGGTTTCCTCCCACAGTCCAAAGATGTGCAGGTTAGGTTGATTGAGCATGCTAAATTGACTAGTGTCAGGGAGATTATGGGAATGGGGCTTGGGTGGGACTGTGGTCCGCACTGACCCGATGGGCCGAACGGCCTCCTGTGCTGTAGATATTCTGAGTTAATATAGAAAGTTTCAGTCTCATTTTGCAGTAATCAGAACTTTATGGAACCCATAGGCTCCTGTGGATCCACAGATTTCTGTTGTTATCCTCCTTTGTGGATAACGGTTTTCCTTCGTGGATAATCTCAGCCGGCGCAGGAATTGAAGCAGCTCTGTTGGCATTGTTCTGCATCACGAACCAGCTTTTTAGCCGCTGTGCTAAACTGCAGTGATAAATATAAAAATACTGGATGCACCACCTGGCAACGAGCTATTAGAAGCATGTCAAAGGTGCGCACCAATCAGTCCACCCTGTAAAGATTTCCTCGTCTTAATATCTGGGAACCTGTGTCAATACTGAGGGAGCTGTCTTGCGGACTAGTCGAGGAACATCCTGAAATACTTGTACAGGATGATACTTTCAGCTAGTTATAGATCCATAAGTAACAGAGATAAAGCTTGCAGCTCCTAAAGGCTGAGCTCAACAGCAAGTGAATAAAACTGAATTTGTTTTACAGTGCCCATTTTATATGAAAGTGTGTTTCGCAGATCCTTCTGCTTAATATACAACTGTTGCAGAGATAACATTGCTGGAACAGAGAGATTTGCAATACAATTAAAGCATTTAATTGTTGAATCTCAATGTTGATTGTACAGGTTTAGAAAACATCACAGAACTAGAAGCTTTTTTTAAATTGAGGCCAAGGAAGAAGATGTAGTCATCAGAAAATATTTAAAAGGGACGGGAAAGAAATCAAATTCTCAGTGGAAGTACTTGCAGATGAGCAGAGGTGTTTGAATTGAAGGTGCAGCGTTAAGAACTGTGTTCAGATAGACTAGTTCCAAGTGAGAGAATTTGAAGTTCCTCATGAGAACCAATACAGTAGATTGTGTGGTAAGTTACTCCTGGACACACACAACACACTGGAGCAACATAGGAAGAATAACATGGGAGCAAATAGGAGTAGGTCATGTAGGAAGGTAAATGTAGGTAGTGCGGCACGGTGGCACAGTAGTTAGCACTGCTGCCTCAAATCGCCTGGAACCTGGGTTCGATTCCCAGTTTGGGTCGCTGTCTGAGTGGAATTTGCACATTCTCCCCTATGTCTGTGTGGGTTTCCCCCGGGTGCTCCGGTTTCTTCCTGCAGTCCAAAGATGTGCAGGTTAGGTGTATTGGCCATAATAAATTGCCCCTTAGTGTCGGAGGTTAGTTGGATAAATAAGTAGGGTTATGGGGGTAGAGCCTGGGAAAGGATTGTGGTCAGTGCAAATTTGGTTGGTCGAATGGCCTCCTTCTGCACTCTAGGGATTCTGTGTTATTGGGAATATTATCCAGGAGCTTTAGTAAATGGGGTTGGAAAGAGGAAAATTCTTAAATGAAACAAACCCCAAATTTCACTCTGACCTCTTTTCCCCCCTGCACAAACGCAAATGATATTTTAAAATTTGTACTACAGTTTCATTATAATTTAAAATGAGACTGAATTTACAAAGCACTTTACTGACATCTTGTGATGGAAATTAGAAATTACCACTTCTACGTCAATGAAGTGGACTGCTTCTCTACCTTCCTATGTTGGATATTACGTTTGCTTAACACTGTTTTTGCTGGTGTTCCCCAAAAAATGATATCCTAAATCTTTTGAAGTTAAGGAGCTGACAAAACATTATCAAACACCTTACTAAAATCCATGTATACAACATCAACTGCTCTCCCTTTATCTATACGCTTAGTTACCTCCTCAAAGAATTCAGTCATTGCTGCAGAATTCCCTCAAGATGGTGTCCTGAGCCCAACCATCGTGAGATCAGAGTGAAATTGTTTTTAGATGATCCCACAATGTTTGGCATTATTTGCATCCCAGACACCGAAGAACTCCTTAACTATATAAGATCTAAACAGCATTTGTATCACACAAATACTAGGTAATATCTCGAATGTGAGTCCAACGATCTCCCCATGATAGCACTGGGGGAGGGGGTTGTGGGGGTGGGGAGAACCCTAACTGGACCAGCCATATAAATACTATGTCTACAAGAGCAGATCAGAGACTGTAAATTCTGTGGTGACTAATCCCTCTCCTGACTCCCAAAACCCTGCCAACAATCTACAAGACACAAGTCACGAATGTGATAGAATGCTTTCCACATGCCTGGATAGGGAAGCTCCAACAACACCACCCAGGAGGAAGCAGCCTGCTTAATTGGCACACCATCCACCACATTCATTCCTTCCTCCTGCGCAGTGGAAGCAGTGCTTATAAAATGCATTGTCATGAACTTAAGATTACTTCCCAATCTCTGATCTCTGTCAGTTAAAAAGACAAGAACAGCAGATCACGGGAACACTACCACCTGCAATTCCCCTCCAAGCTAACTCATCAGCCGCAGTAAAGAGCTATTTTGCTGCTCCCTTGTCACTAGGTGAAAATCCTGAAAATTGTTCCCCAATAACACTGGCTGTACCTACACCAAGCGGATTGCAGTGATTCAATGGTGTGGCTCATTCCCACCTTTTCGAGGGTGACTGGGATGGGCAATGAATGCTGGCCTTGGTAGAGGCACACAAATCCTGTGAATGAATTAAAAAAACTTTGTGTATGAAATCTGTGGTGATGGTCTCTGCTGAACGGTTAAAATTCCTCGCTTCCCCAATGAATTTGTTTTCTGACCTGGTTTTTTAAATTTCTTGAATAACGAGTGTAAAGAGGAAACCTGAATGGGTTGATGAATAGAGTATGATTTTAACTTGGATCATGTGTTTTAAAGCTCTAATTACATTATTTAAACTATTTTGTGTGTACTTTGCAGCAATATCCTAGTGCAGAGGATAGTGGTAGCATTAGGCCTAATAAGGAGGATTATTTGCATGCGGAAGATTATCTGAAGAATTCACAAGCAAGACTGCCGCTGGTGAGTTTGAATAGCTCCTTTTTTATCAGGAGCAGTTAAATGAACATGTTGCCACTTTAATGATTTCTAATTAATTGTCCCAGGCTCGCCTTTGCGCTGATAAGTTACTTGCAGTTTTTTTTTTCCAAGCCCCATTTTATTTCCTGCTACTTGAATGACCAAATGATTGTTCCGCAAGAAGTCTCACAAGCTTTCGCAGCACTGCTCCTTCATCAGGTGAGTGGATATTAGTTTGTCCACTCACCTGGTGAAGGCACAGTGTTCTGAAAGTTCATGATGTCAAATAAAACTGTTAGACTTTAACCTGGTGTAGTAAAAGGAAGAGTCGGACAGATTAGGTCCGTTTAGACAGACAGTAGTGCTGATTAGCAGGTTAGACACGGTAGATGTTGGGATAATGTTTCCAGGGGCATAGTCATAGAATAAGGGGATGCTCAATTATGATGGATTTAAGGAAAAATTTCTTCCTTTGAACGAGTGGTGAATCTTTAGAATTCTTTAACCCAGGAAGCTGGAGGCTGAGTCCTTGAACGTTTTCAAAGCTGAGATCAATAGATTTTCAATCAGTAGGGGAGATGAGGCAGGAGAATAAAATTGGTAAAGATTAGGTCAGCCATGATCTCATTAAATGGCAAAGCAGGCTTGAAGAGCTGAATAGCTGACTCCTGTTTTTCCTCATGGAACCAAAAAGGAATTTACACATGGAGGCACGGGGAATAGCTGAGGTATTAAATGAATACTTTGCATCATACCTGGACCATAGTGAAAGTGGAGGTAATTCAAATGCTGGAAAGATTTGAGAATGGTAAGCTAGAGGCATTGGCCAGCTGTGTGTTCATTGTTGAAAAGGCACCACGACCAGGTGAAGTACATCTAAGGATACTGAGGAAAGTGGAAATTGTGGAGCTCCTGACCATCATTTTACAGCCTTCATAAACTCTGGGTGGTGCTGGAGGACTGGAGAGTTGCAAATGTTACAACTTTTGCAAGTTCTTTACCCAAAGGGTGGTTCGGGAGTGGAATGCCCTGCCTGCAGCAGTTGTAGATGCGCCAAGTTTTGTGGCGTTTAAGAGGTTAGTTGATAAGTATATGGAAGAGAAGGGAATGGTTTAGTTTGGAGGGGCATTGCTTTTTATATTGGTCGGCGCAACATCGAAGGCCGAAGGGCCTGTTCTGTGCTGTAATGTTCTATGTTCTATTTAACTTTGTTCAAAAAAGGGTGTAAAGATAAGCACTGCAACTGCAGGCCAGACAACTTAATATCTTAACCAGGCAATTGTTCTCCGGAGCAGAGTTTTTGGAGAGTGGCTGGTGAGATTCCTGACTTGCAATTTCTGTCTTGCACTTTAGTTGTTAGTGTTTATTTCGGCGCTCCGTAGCAGGAGATAGGCGCGGGGGGCTGCAGGGAAGGAAGCGCGGGAGTATAAAAGGAAGGCCAAGGTAAGACAGCGGGCAGCGTCGGGAGCGGGCAGTGGAGTGAGACGGGAATTAGAGTGAGAGCAACAAAGGCTTAAGCTCACTGGGCTTGGGCGAGCGCAGGCTTGGACACGGTGAGTACATTGATTCCTACCTAATCAACACTTTTCCCAACACCTTTAAAGGGGGTATACAAAATGCCACGATACTTGGCCAAACGCGTACGCTGCCATATGTGGACCTTCTTGGAGGCATCACGTCTCCCGAAGGCCCGCATATGCGCAAAATGTTTAGAACTGCAACGTTTAAGAGCAAAGTTGAGACAGCTGGAGCTACGCTTGGAGGACATGTGTCTAGTGAGGGAAAATGAGGTTACAATGAATAGGGAAGGTAGTCCTGCGGGGACCCCAGGATCTAGTAGTAGGGACGGGCTGGTTACAGTTACGAGGAATGAGAATAAAAATCAAGGCACAAAGGCCATCTCAAAGGAGGATTCCAAGAAAACCAAGGGAGGGGCAAAAGCTGTGATGGAGAGGGCAAGTGAGGGGGAACAGAATGCCACAGAGACCAGCAGGAAAGCAGGAAGTGAGATAGTGGTGGGGGATGGGATGGTTAAAGGGATCGATAAGAGATTCTGTGGGCAAAAGAGAGACTCCAGGATGGTAGTCTGCCTCTCTGGAGCAGGGGTCCAGGATGTTTCAGAGAGGGTAGAGGGAATTTTGAATGGAGAAGGGTCTAAGGCAAATGTAATAGTTCACGTAGGACAGAAAGATGTAGGAACAAAGCACAGGGGGGACTTATGTAGGCAGTTTAGGGAGTTGGGGGCTCAACTGAAAGGTAGGGCCTGCAGGGTGGCGTTCTCTGGCCTGCTGCCTGTGCCCGGGACCGATTGGGTAAAAACAAATGAGACACTCCAACTAAATGCATGGATGAGGGATTGGTGTAGGGCAGAAGGCTTCATATTCATTGATCATTGGGAGGTCTTCAGAAGGGAGGGTCACCTATTCAAGAGGGATAGGGAGCAGTTGACTGGGAGGGGAACACATATTTTAGCTGGGAGGTTAGCTGGAGTGTTTCAGAAGTGTTTAAACTAATAGGGAGGGAGGGTGGGGGGAGAGAGGGAACTGGGAGTGGGAGAGAGAGGGATGATAGGGTAACACCAGAAGGTAGAAAGGAATATCCGAGAGCTGAGGGTCTTCAGTGCATGTGTTTTAATGCGAGGAGTGTGACTGGCAAAACAGATAAACTGAAGGCAATAATGTTCACGAGGAGTTTAGAAGTGGTGGCAGTGACCGAGACGTGGTTGAAGGAGGGGCAAGACTGGCAATTGAATATTCCAGGGTATAAGTGTTTTAGGTGTGACAGAGTTGGTGTGAAGAGAGGCGGGGGAGTGGCTTTATTAGTTAAGGACAACGTCATAGCAGTGCAGAGGGAGAGGTATGGATGATTTAGGAATTGAGTCTCTATGGGTGGAGTTGAGGAATAGGAAGGGAGTGGTTACTCTGTTGGGTGTTTACTACAGACCGCCCACGAGCCGTGGAAGAAGGGATATGCAGGGACATTTTAGATAAGTGTAGGGAAAAATAGGGTAGTAGTAGTAGTGGGAGATTTCAATTTTCCTGGAGTAGATTGGAGAGGGCCCAGAGCTGTAGGAGTGGACGGGGAGGAATTTGTACAGTGTGTTTTGGAAGGGTCCTTGGAGCAGTATGTGGATGGCCCGACTAGAGATGGGGCTGTACTGTATTTGGTTCTGGGGAATGAGCCAGGCCAGGTGGTTGACGTCGAGGTAGGAGAGCATGTGTCAAATAGTGATCACAACTCTGTCTGCTTTAGGATATTAATGGAAAAGGACGAGACCGGCCCAAAAGGGAAGGTATTTAACTGGGGGAGGGCTAGATACAGCCAGATAAGGCAAGATCTTAAAGATACCGACTGGGATAAGCTTTTCGAGGGCAGGTCGACGAGGTACATGTGTGAGTCTTTTAAGGGAAAACTAAACTCCCTGCAGGAAAGATACATGCCGGCAAGGAGGAAGGATGGGAAAGGTAGGATTAGAGAACCGTGGCTTACCAGGGAGATTGAGGACTTGATCAGGAAGAAGCCAGAGGCTTACATTAGATCTAGGCAACTGGGGACTGAGACAGCGCTGGAAGCTTATAGAGAGTGTAGACGGGATCTTAAAAGGGTGTTAGAAAGGCAAAAAGGGGCCACGAGGTGGCTCTGGCAGGTAGGATTAAGGAAAATCCAAAGGCATTTTACACCTATGTAAGGAGCAAAAGGATGTTTAGAGGCAAGATTGGACCTCTCAGGGACAGAGGAGGGGACCTATGCTTAGAGCCTGAGGGAATGGGGGAGATCCTGAATGAATACTTTGCGTCGGTATTCACGCAGGAGACTGGACAGATGTCTGTTGCTGATGTTGACAAAGTTGAGGATCCGTTGAGGGAAATAAAGATTACGAGGAAAGAGGTGTTGGGGCTGTTAGGCAGCTTAAAGACATATAAGGCTCCGGGGCCTGATGGCATTTACCCCAGGCTGCTAAGGGAGTTGAGGGAAGACTTGGCTGGGCCTCTGACGCAAATCTTTGTCTCTTCCTTGGACACAGGTGCGGTCCCAGAGGACTGGAGGATAGCAAACGTAGTACCGTTGTTTAAAAAAGGTCAGAGGGATCACCCAGGGAACTATAGGCCGGTGAGCTTGACTTCAGTTATAGGAAAGCTAATGGAGAGGATCCTTAGGGACAGGATGTATGAGCATCTGGAGCGCTGCGATCTGATCAGGGATACGCAGCATGGCTTCGTCAAGGGGAAGTCTTGTCTTACAAATCTAGTGGAATTTTTTGAAGAAGCGACAAAAACAGTTGATGAAGGACATGCTGTTGATGTCGTCTACGTGGATTTCAGTAAGGCGTTTGACAAGGTTCCTCATGGTAGACTGATAGAGAAGGTGAAGGCGCATGGGATACAGGGCCAGGTATGTAGATGGGTCGAGAACTGGCTCGGGAGGAGGAGACAGAGGATAGTAGTGGAAGGCTCTTTTTCCGACTGGAGGCCTGTCACTAGTGGAGTGCCACAAGGCTCAGTACTAGGTCCTCTTCTATTTGTGGTCTACATAAACGACTTGGAAGTTGGGGTAGGTGGTGAGATCAGCAGATTTGCTGATGACACTAAGATGCTTGGATTGGCGGGTACAGAGGAGCAGTGCCAGGCAATACAACAGGACATAGGTTGGTAGACTGGGCAGATGGATGGCAAATGGAATTTAATCTGGATAAATGCGAGGTGATGCATTTTGGCTGGAAAAATGTAGATGAGAGTTATAGGATAAAAGGTAAAACTATACGGAGTATAGAGATGCAGAGAGACTTGGGGGTGCAGGTTCACAAGTCTCTGAAGGTGTCTTCACAGGTGGAGAAGGTGATAAAGAAAGCGTATAGTATGTTAGCTTTCATAGAAAAAGGTATAGAATACAAGAGTAGGAGTTTGATGTTGCAATTGTATAGAACGTTGGTTAGGCCTCACTTGGAATACTGCGTCCAGTTCTGGTCGCCGTACTATCGGAAGGATGTGGAGTCCTTGGAGAGAGTGCAGAGGAGGTTTACCAGGATGCTGCCTGGTATGGAAGGACTGTCTTATGAGGAACGATTGAATAGACTGGGGTTGTTTTCCCTTGAAAGACGTCGGCTTAGAGGGGATCTCATAGAGGTGTATAAGATTATAAGGGGTATAGATAGAGTAAATGGAGGTAAACTTTTTCCACCTTTAGAAATGGATAGGACGAGAGGTCATGGCCATAGGGTGAGGGGGGCTATGTATAGGACGAATATTAGAGGGCAGTTTTTCACACAAAGGGTAGTGGGGGTGTGGAATGCACTGCCGAGTAAGGTGGTGGGAGCAGGCACGCTGGGGCTGTTTAAGGGTCTCTTGGACAGCCACATGAGCGGTATGCAGATAGAGGGATATATTAGGACTGTTTAACTACGGCTTTTTTTCCCACAGGTAATTCAGTCCATACTTGACCAACATTGAGCATGCATTCGGCAGGTGGTGCGAGTACAGCTCTTGGATGTTGATTCATGGGTTGCCTGGTACTTCATGTCTAAAATGAGTGCTTTATGTGGACCATCTGAAGGGCACCATGACAGCTCAGAGACTATCGATGTGGCTGTGCAGACACTTGGAATTGGGCCGGTGTCTGCGGGAGTTTGCGCATTCTCCCTGTGGTTGCGTGGGTTTTTTCCGGGCACTCCGGTTTCCTCCCACAACCCAAAAATTCGCTGTTCGGCTGATTGGGAAACAAATTGTCCCTATAGTGACAGCCTTCCATATTAGGAATAACCTAAATCCATAATAGGATAATGGAATTGCTACTATATAGTTATGACGGACGCGCAGGCTCGTTGGGCCGAAGGGCCTGTTTCCCGTGCTGTGTGTTGCTCTAATCTGTGGTTGGAAAATGTGCTGAAATGGTTTAATGTTTATTTATTAACAAAGAACAAAACAGCATGGGAAACAGGCCCATTATTAGTGTCACAAGTGGGCTTATATTAGTACTGCAATGAAGTTACTGGAAAATTCCCCCGCCGCCACACTGGTGCCTGTTCAGGTACACTGAAGATGGATTTATCGTGGCCAATTCACCTAACCAACATTAGTCTTTTGGACTGCGGAAGGAAACCGGAGCACCTGGAGGAAACCCATGCAGACACAGGGAGAATGTGCAGACTCCATACAGACAGTGACCCAAAATTGGCTGTGTGACAGGAAACAGAAGAGTTGTAGTTACTGGATATATTTTGAGCTAGAGGAAGGTTTGTAGTGCAACTTCCCAGTGGCCGGTGTTGGGATCCTTACTCCTTCCTGACAAATAGACCATGGTGATGAGGGCACAAAATTTGTGGATCATATGAAACTTGGAAGCGTCGTGAACTGGAGAACTACATCAAAACCATTTCCCCACTCCTTTTCTTTCTCATCTTTCTTTAACACCTTTGAATCAAACATTCAACAAAAAGATATTGACAATTTGATGGACTGGGCATTCAAGTAGCAGGTGAAATTCAATGTGGAATAATGTGAAGTGACTCATGTTGATATGAAGAATGTGGAGAGACAGCATAATATAGAGGCTGCAATTCTAACGGAGATGTGGGACAGATGTGACACCTGGGTGTCTGTGGAAGCTGTTGAAAGGTGGCACGGCAGATTGTGCAATTAACAAAGCATGTAGTACCCTATGTTTTATTGATAGGGGCAAGAGTACAAGAGCAAGCAACTTTGTGTTTAAGACATTGGTTTGGCCTCAGCTTGGGGTATTGCATTCAGTCCTGTGTCCCATATTTAAGAATAGAACGTAGAACATTACAGCACAGAACAGGCCCTTCGGCCTTCGATGTTGCGCCGACCAATATAAAAAGCAATGCCCCTCCAAACTAAACCATTCCCTTCTCTTCCATATACTTAACTAACCTCGGAGATGATGCAGAAAAGATTCATGAAAATTGTTCCTCTGATGAGCAAGTTAAATTATGAAAATAAATTGAAGATAGAATAATACAGCACAGGAACTAAGTCTGCCCTGACAGTGGTTTCTATCCCTCTGTTCACCTCCAGTTCGTGTCTATCAAGATACATCTTGAACATTGCTAATGTACCTCTGCCATCACTTGCAATGTGTTCCAGGCACCCACCCTCTGTGGAAAAACATTCCCTGCACATGTCTCCTAAACTTAGCCCCTTTCACCTTAAACCTCTTGTAGTTGATGCTTTCACCCTGGGAAAAAGCCTCTGACTATCCACCCTGTCTGTGCCTTTTATAATTTTGTAGACGTGTATCAGTCTCCATCTTTCCAGTGAGAACAATTCATGTTAATGCAACCATTCCTCATTCCTAAAACAGGCAACATCCTGGTAAACTTTATTTGCACACTGTCCAAAGCATCCACATCCTTTCG
The DNA here is from genome assembly GCA_024679065.1 of Sphyrna mokarran. Taxonomy (NCBI): domain Eukaryota; kingdom Metazoa; phylum Chordata; class Chondrichthyes; order Carcharhiniformes; family Carcharhinidae; genus Sphyrna; species Sphyrna mokarran. The sequence continues at coordinate 13,613,204 of JAGIQG010000007.1, read as the reverse complement.
GTAGTGTGATAATCAGAACCGCACACAATATTCCAAATGTTACCTTAACTAAAGTTTTATATAGCTGTAACATACCTTGACATCTTTTATACTCGATGCCCTGGCAAGCTGCCTTAATTACCTTTGATTTAATTTATTATTGTCACATGTATTAACACACAGTGAAAAGTAGTGTTTCTTGCACATGATACAGACAAAACATACCGTTCATAAAGAAGGAACGAGAGAGCGCAGAATATAGTGTTACAGTCATAGTGAGAGTGGAAAGAAAGATCAACTTATTGCGAGGTAGATCCACCCAAAAATCTGACAGCAGCAGGGAAAAAGCTGCTCTTGAGTCAGCTGGGTACATGACCTCAGACCTTTGCATCTTTTTCCTGACGGAAGAAGGTGGAAATGTGTGTGTCCGGGTGCGTGGGGTTCTTGGTTATGCTGGTTGCTTTGCGAAGGCAGCAGGAAAGGTAGACAGTCAATGGATGGGAGGCTGGTTCTCCACCTGTGTTGCCACTTTCAGGTATTTGTGGATGTGTAAGCCCAGATCTCTCTCTGTCAATGCTCCTCAGGATTCTGCCATTTACTGTAAAATTCACATATGAATTTGATCTTCCAAAATGTATTACCTCGCGTTTGACTGGATTAAACTCCTTTTGCTATTTCTTTACCTAAGTCTGCAATCTGTCTCTATCCTGCTGTATCCTTTGACAATCCTTGTCATTATATGCCACCCCGCCAATTTTTGTCATCCACAAATTTACTAATCAGACCATCTACGTTTTCTCCAGATCTTTTGTATATACTACTCACAACAAAGGTCCCAGCACTGACCCCTGTGAAACAGTTACTTTATCTCCATTCTGAAAAGCACTCTTCCATTGCTATTTTGTCTTCAATGACCAAACCAGTTCTGCATCCATCCAACCAGCACACTCCGGTTCCCAAGAGCCTTTACTTTTTGCACCAGCCTGTCATGAAGAACTTTATTTTCCTTGGAGAAGAGAAGGATGAGAGGAAATCTGTTAGATATGCACAAATATGAAGCATCTGTACAGTAATTGGCAAAAGCAACCTGATGAAAATCTTTTTTGCACAGCGAGTGTTTTTAAGGTCTTGAATGCACTGCCTGAAGCAAGTTCATTCGAAGTACTTAGAAGGATATTAAACTATTTCCTGAAAAGGAAGAATGTGCAGATTACTGGAAAAAGGCAAGTGCAGACATGATGGGCTGAATGGGCTCCTTCATTACTGTAATGGTTCTGTGATTTCAAATCCATTGTGTGAATGCCTAACCATTAATGTAAATTGCTATGTGTGTGGTGACTTGTTTGGTATATTGATAGTTTAGGACAAAGTGCTTGTGCTGTTAAGACCTCTTAAAATAATCCCATATGCTTTTAATAATGCTTGGGTTGTTCTAGTTTAACTTCTCCCTCTGCTCCCTTCTACCATCCCTACCGTAATCTGACTCCACATCAGAGTGACAGCAGCACCTTGAAGGTTGGTTACCTTTGCAGTTCATAACAGCTAAAAAGAGTCCTGTCAAAGTATTGCACTGTTACAGCATTAATAATTATTTTATGTTGGAAAAAGTTGATTAAATTATTTGCAGAGAAGACATGCTAGACGAACTTAAATCTTTCAGTTTCCAAAGAGAACTGGGAGACTGCTCTGTGCTCTATTTGATGGAGACATGGCCCATTCCTGTTTCACTGAACCGCACTCTGCAGAGGGGCTTCTCAATCCATTGAATGGACTGTACAGTGGCCTCAGGCAAGGCTGCGGGTGGAGAGGGGGTGGTGGGGCCTGCTTCTGAATCAACATCTCATGGTGCCTATACGTAGCAACACTGGTGAGTTTCTGCTCCCCAGACCTTGAATACTTGACACTAAAATACAGCCCTATTACCTACCACGGGGGTTCTCCTCTTTTTTTCCTGATGGTAGTTTACATCCCACCCCATGTGGATGTGAAGATTGTGCTGGATGAAATATACACCACTAGGAATAGCCTTCAGATGAAACAACCTGAGGCCTTGTTCATCATGGCTGGGGACTTCAATCAGGCCAAGCTCAAGAGCGTACTACCAAGTTACCACCAACACGTCTCCTATTCCATTAGAGGCCCAAACATCCTAGAATACTGTTACACAAATATCAAACATGCCCACTGTTCTATCACCTGCCACTCTTTGGCAAATCGGGCCACAGGGCCATGCTCCTGCTCCCAACTTACAAGCAAAAACTGAAGTGGAAGAATCCATCAAAGAGAGTTGTGCAATGTTGATCTGAGGAATCAGATAATCTGTTATGCTGAGTCAATGAACTGGTCAGTATTTAAAAACACTGACCAGCCTGAATGAGTAACCACTACAGTAACTGACTTCATAAGTAAGTGTGTAGGAGACTGTGTGCCAAAGAAGCAAATCCGCATGTCCCCCAATCGGAAACCATGGATGAACAGGGATATACAAGAACAAAGAACAAAACAGCACGGGAAACAGGCCCTTTGGCGCCGCGCCACTTCGGCCCAACGATATCGGCTGGCTGAAGTCCAGGTCTGAGCTGTTGAAGTCAGGTGATCCTGACCTATACAAGAAAGCTAGATAAGATCCAAGGAGATCAATCAAAGATGTCAAAAAACAGTACCGGACCAAGCTAGAGTTCCAGGTTGGCCACACAGATCCCTGTTGACTATGGCTAAGTCTGCAAGACATTACAGGCTACAAGATGAAGGCATGTAAAATTGGTTCCAACGCACCTCTCCCTGATGAGCTCAATACATTCTATGTCTGTTTGGAGCAAGAACATGCCCTTCCACCTGGAAGCTCTGGATGAGACTGTATCTAGGGTCACCATTATAAATGTCAGAGCCGCTTTCTCGAAGGTGAATCCACGGAAAACCACTGGCCGGATGTTGTACCCAGTTGAGCACTTGAGTCCTGCGCAGATCAGCTGATGGAGTATTCGCAGACATCTTCAAACTCTTTACAACAATCTGAAGTCCCTATCCATTTTAAGATGACCATCATCCTGATACTTAAGAAAAGTGGCTCAGACATCCAGCATTATGAAGTGCTTCGAATGGTTAGTCACAGCATGAATCAGTTCCAGCCTCCTGGACTACCTGGAAGCTCTACAGTTTGCCTATTGATGCAACAAGTCTACAGCAGATGCCATCTCCATGGCCCTGCACTCAACCCTGGAAAACCTAGATAATAAAGACATCTATGTCAGACACCTATTTATTGACTACAGCTCAACCTCCAACACCATTATTCCCATGAAACTCGTATCCGGACTCTGTATCCTGGACCTTGGCTCCTTCCTCTGTGACTGGATCCTGAACTTTCTAACTCTCAGACCACAATCAGTAAGGATAGGCAACGACACTTCCTCTGCAATCACCTTCAAACTGGTGCTCCACAAGGCTATGTTTTCAGCCCCTACTATATTCCATATACATCAATGACTATGTGGCCAAATTTTCGAGTTTGATTTTTTTGAGTTTGCTGATGACACCACTGTAATGGGTTGGGTCTCAAACAATGATGAGACAGAGTGTAGGAATGAGACAATCTGGTGAACTAGTGCAGCGACAATAATCTCTCCCTTGAAGTCAACAAAACAAAGGAGATTGTCATCGACTTCAGAGAGTGTAGAGGAAAAGATGCTCCTGTCTGCATCAATGGGGATGAAGTAGAAAGGGTCGAGAGCGTCAAGTTTTTAGGTGCCCAGATCACCACCAACCTGTCCTGGTCCTCCCATGCTGATACTATAGTTAAGAAAGCCCATCAATACTTCTTCATTCTCAGAAGATTAAGAAAATTTAGCATGTCAGCTACAACTCTCACCAACTTTTACAGATGCACCATAGAAAATATTCTTTCTGGTTATATTACAACTGCTGCTCTGCCCAAGACTGCAAGAAACTACAAGAAGTCGTGAATGTAGCCCCATCCATCTCACAAACCAGCTTCCCATCCCTTAACTCCTACTACACTTCTCACTGCCTTGACAATGCAGTCAGCATAATTAAGGACCCCATGCACCCTGGACCACCACCTGTTGGAAAAAAGCTACGAAAGTCCAAGGTCGCACACCGATTGACGTAAGAAGAGTTTCTTCCCTGCTGCCATCAGATTTTGAATTGCTGTGCCTTGCATTAAGTTGATCTTGCTCTACATCCTATCTATGACTGCAACACTACATTCTGCACTCTTTTCTCTATAAATGGTATGCTTTGTCTTATATTATCTGCAGAATACAATACTTTCCATTGTATGCTGAAATATGTGGCACTAAATCAAATCAAATTTTAGAATCCCACCTCGGGGGAACAGAAAATGTGTGTTTGTGTTTTCTGAAACTGAGCCAATGAGTGTTTAAACTGTTGAGGAATGATATTCAAGATTTTGTGGGAGATATATTTCTGTATTTTTCTATTGAGTCGCTGCAAACTATTGTTTGATGTTTGTTTTGCAGGGAACGTTAAGCAAATCAGAGTGGGAGGCTACAAGTAAGTATAACTTTCAAACACCATTCTGATAGCTCCGTATTTATGTAGCATCTTGACTGTCATAACACGTTCCATGTGCTTCAGAGGAGCATAGTAAAACAAAGCATATTTGAGCTGCAAAAAGAGATGTTACTTCAGATGACCAAAAGCTTTGTGAAAGAAGTAAATTTTAAGCAGGTGTGTGTGTGGGAGGAGGGTATTGCAGAGCTTCAGGCCTTGGCTGCTGAAGATGTGCCAACTTTAGTAGTGGATGGTTAAAATCATGGTTGCTTAAAAGGCCAGATTAGATGATGCAAATATCTTAGAGGATTGTGAAGTTGGAAGAATTAAAGAAATGGTGAGGGATTTAACAACAAGGATGAAATTTCTGAATAAAACACTTTGCCCCTGGAGTCATCAGGACACTGCTAGAATTGCAATGTGAGGGGGAAAACAGTGTTCACTACACTAGAAAAGAGTATTGATTGGCAATTGGACTCTGGTAGAGGTGTTGCCATAGTGAATGTACCAGTTAATACTGGCTGTCATAAGGTGCAGTTCATTTACTGTAGATGCTTAGTTTGGAGGTCGTTGCGACACCAGAATCGTGAACAGTTTTGTCTAGTTGACAGTTGTCAGGGAGAGGGATGGAGTTGGAAGCTAGGGAGCAGAATTTGGATTGAGACTGGAAGCAGCAGCTTCACTCTTAACATTCATTTGAAGGAAATTTCTGCTCATTGGATCATCAAATTGTAAGCAAATATTTGTTCGGTATATGGTGTTAAACGAGCCCTGATTATCATTGATAGCAATTCCTCCTTCAAAAATACAGCTGGGGCATTGAGTACAAGAGTTGGGAAATCATGTTGAAGTGATATAAAGCCTTGGTTAGGCTGCATTTGGAGTATTGAGTACAGTTTTGGTCATCACACTTCTGGAATGATGTGGAAGCTTTGGAGAGCAAAGGAGGTTCACCAGGATGTTGCCTGTTTTTGAAGGTGTTGGCTATGAGGAGAGGTTGAATAAACCAGGATTGTTTTTTTCTGGAAAGTTGGAGGTTGAGGAGAGGGTGGACAGTCAGAGGCTTTTTCTTATGGTGGCAGTATCAATTACAAGGGTGCACAGGTTCAAGGCGAGAGGGGGGAAGTTTGAGGGATGTGCAGGGGAAGTTTTTCAGAGTGGTGAGTGCCTGGAATGTACTGCCAGAAAAAGTGGAAACAGGCACATTAGTAAATTTAAAAGGCATCTGGATGGGTACATGAATAGGGAGGGAATAGAGATACGGAATGAATAAAGACACAAGGTTTCCCTTTAGTTTTAGTTGGGGCATGTTCTGCACAGGCTTGGAGGGCAGAAGGGCCTGTCCCTGTGCTATACTTTTCTTCGTTCTGACATTGTGCATTACCAAGTGTCGGATAGCCTGCTCCCTGGTTGACTGAAGAATGTACTGCTCTAAGAAATTGTTCCGAATACACTGAATTAATTTTCTAAATGTCTTTGCCAACCCGATTTGCCAAATTTATTTTGCCATATTGAATATTCTGTTTTAAAGAAATCTGGTTTGTCACCAAATGCTTAACCAAAATAGTTGAATTGAGGATGGACTGTTTTAATAATCCTTAAATTTTAGAAACCATTATCCTGTCGTAGATCCTTGGTTTTAATTTGCAAGTGTAAATGAAAATGTAATACAACTTGCTGCCAATAGATGGTGTAGATATAACATGCACCATAAGAATCGAAAGCTGCTGTGCCTTGTATAAGAAACATATTTTTCAATTCTTTATGTTCTGTGACATGCTTTCGGGCTTTTCAATATCCTTATGATTGCTCTGTAAAATGCAGTCATCCTGTCTTTCCTCCTCCTCCTCTTCCTTTCTCTGCATTTCCAACTGAACTCTGTGCTAAACCTGGCAAGGCAGACACATGGCAGATGAAACTTAACGCAGAGAAGTGTTGGAAGACGTTTTGCTAGGAAGAATGAGGAGAGGCAGTGTAAAGGATGCAGTTCCAAAAGGAGAGGCATGGGATCTGTGGCACAAATGTTGAAAGTGGTGCTTTGTAATGGTGTCTGCACTCCAAAAGTTGGCTTTGAGAAGTCTAGTAGTTGTGAAAATTACAAGTCTGTCTGTCTTGCACACTGAGTTTTCCATTCTCTTGGAATGCACTGCCAGAGGAGGTGTTGGAAGCAGGCACGTTGGCAACATTTAAGGGGTATCCGGATAGGTTCATGAATAGGGAGGGAAGAGAGGGATACGGTCTGAGTAAGGACAGAAGGGTTTTTTAAAATTTAGGGTATCATGCTTAACACATGTTTGGAATGCTGAAAGGTTTGTTCCCAAACTATATTATATATCTTGATTAATATATTTAGCCATGTCAAGCATGAGCAACCATAAAATAAACTATTTGTAAAAGTCTTGGCATCATTGACGGTGCATTTGTATTGAAAAATGAGCGCAGCAATAACCATTCCTTTTGCATATTTTCTTCTCAGGCATATACTTAGTTTTTGCGTTTGAAAAGCTGCCGTAAAGAAACGAGCAAGCGTCCATTTTTCACTGGAAACTTTGGTACCTGAAGCTCCAGTACTAGAGGACCTAATTGCAGCAGTTAATCCTCTGAAGACTGCTTTGACGTACAGTATTTTAAGACTGATATTTATGACATTTAAGTCTACAAGATATTTTGGATGAATTTGTGGATTCGAGCTGAAGCCCTGGGTTTCCCAGGTTGTTAGCTGTATATGAAGCAATGTCTTGCTGGAATGTTGTTTTCTATTAATTTTTCTTTGTTCAATACTTGTTTCTGTTTTACTTGCAAGTATATATTTTCGGTTTAAAAAAAAATCTTTTTGGATACTGAGCTTTTTATTTTTCAGGACGAACGGTTCAAGAAATGATGTTAAAGTTGACATGACTGTTAAATATATTATAAGAAAAGAAATCTTACAAGAAGGGTTTGTTGGTTTCGCTGCCTCTGATTTGAGTTTCTGAGCACGGGTCAAAAACCGGTGTAACGAGAGCTTTGTGTTTGTGCATTTTCTGAAGAAGTATTATCTGGCCATCTTTTGAACTCGTTTTCTGCTCGTCAATTTGGTCATTTTCTCGAGTAATGTAACCTGTTTTCTTGTGAAGGAGATCAGCATCCATCTCCTTATTTTGCTGGTGGTTGAACTTTTTTAATCCCACCGCCCCACCACACACACAAACACCCATGTGAACAATTTTTATCTGGATCAACTTTATCAGTCTTTTGCTTTCGGAAGTTTGAAAACTGAATCTGAACAGCCTTCTATCTTTATTTTCCTCTCCCACTAAGAAGTCGTCCAGCATTTAACCTTTCCCTCAAAATTTACACTGTACCTTCAGATAGTGTTCTTGTAATACAGTGACCTTGAATGTACAGGGTACTGAAATCTAGTGTTCTATGTTGCAGTAATTATACTGTTATTATTGGCCAAATTTCGTAACTCAGTTAATTTTTCATGAGCTACTTGGCTTTTTATTTTCTTGATTTAATATGGGGATCAGGGGCTGGGGGTGGTGGGGGGTGGTGGTGGTGGGGAGAGGGCGGAAGGCAGGCGAATAGGGATGAGAAAAATATCAGCTGTGATTGAATGATGAAGTATACTCGATGGGCTGAGTGGCCTAATTCTGTTCCAATGTCTTATGGTCTTATTATTTGATGGGATGTAGGTGGTGGTGGCACTGGCAAGGCCAGCACTTGTTGCCCATCTCTATTTGCCCTTGAACAGAGTGGCTTGCTAGGTCAGCTCAGAGACAGTTAAGAGTCAAAACCACATTGCTGAGAGTCTGGAGTTGCATGTAGGCCAGACTGGGTAAGCATGGCAGATTTCCTTGCCCAGATAGAGGACATTAGTGAACCAGGTGGATTTTCCAACCAGCAACGATAAGTGTCATGGTCAGAGACCGGCTTTTTATTCCAGTTCTATTAACTGAATTTAAATTCCACAAGCTGCTGTACTGGGATTTGAGCTTGTGTTCCCAGAACATTAGGCTGGGTCTCTGGATTACAAGTCCAGTGACATTACCACTATGCCAGTGACGACTCATTCTAATTTTAGCATCTTTTGATTTCGGTGATCTTAATTTTGATGCACTTATTAGTGGTCCTAGGCCCACCACTGCTCTCTCTCATTCACAGTAAGAAGTCTGACAACACCAAGTTTAAAGCTTAAGGTTGAAAGCTTGTGAGTTTACTATCAAATAAATCAGTTGGATTTAAACCTGATGTTGTCAGACTTCTTACTGTGTTTAGCCCAGTCCAACGCCGGCATCTCTGTATCATCTCTCTCATTCACCAGTCAGTGGTGATATTTGCTGGGCTAAATCCAGAGTCGGAGCTACCAGTCTGGGAACATGAGTTCAAATCCCATGATGATAATTTGTGAATTAATGAGCAATAAATCCTGTTCTTGCCGGTGACACATTTTGTGAACGAATGGATGAAATAAAGTGAAACTTGTTTATGGCCACCCTGTTTTCTGAACAGGATTTTGCATTTTGCCCATACTGTGTTTTTTGTTGGGTCTCCGAATCTCAAGCCAATTCTTGTTAAACATGTTGCAAATCTAACTTGAAAGTATCCTCTGCTTCTTCAGTGTACAATTCAAAACTAGTAAGATATCTGTTTTTAAAAACTTCCAATAAGTTAATTCTTGATATACTTTACTAAATACAGCAGAAGCATTTTGGATTTTCTTCAAGTACAAATTAAGATGATTAGTCCATACTTCCTGGAAAATTCGACTTTAACTTGTCAATTTTCCAAGGGCCCCCATCCTGCCTCAAAGTATTATTTTTTCCTTGAGGGAGATGCATTTGGTGACTCTGATACCCCAAAAGGCCATTATTCATGGTCTACGCCATAGAACCATAGAATACCAACAGTGCAAAAGGAGGCCATTCAATCGATTGAGACTGTACCACCAGCAATCCCACCTAGGCCCTATCCCCAAGACTCCACATATTTACTCTACCGACCCCCCTGATGTCCCCCTAAGTAAGGAGCATGGCCTATCAACCTAACCTGCACATTTTTTGACTGGGAGGAAACTGAAGCATCTGGAGGAAACCCACACAGACACAGGGAGAACGTGCAAACTCCGCAAAGACAGACATCCTGAGCCAAGAATTGAACCAGGGTCACTGGAGCTATGAGGCAGCAGTGCTAACCACTGCCACCTAATTTGCTGGTGAAGGTTAGCTATTTGTTTAAATGCAGAGAGTCTGATCACTGAAGTCAATGCCATGGGGGTTCTTTTGATAATCAGGAGCAGTGATCCTGTTTTTTGCTTCATGTAAAATTAAGCAGCATGTACACTGCTTCTGTGACTGATCCGATTATTTAACAGAGACTGGATCAAATCAGACTGGATCGATAGCCGGAACTGAATAGAGAGGGATAAGTGGATACCTGAGTGCAGTATAAGTATTGGCATAGACCTGTTGAGAGGAATTGTCTGCTGTGTGTTCCATGTAATGTTAGCATTAGCAAATGAAAGTGACCTTTACTTAATCTTTTACAAAAGAAATCCTGAAATAATCATCTTCTCTTCTAAGGTGTTTTGCACTTGAATTCTAAATTATTGGAGTTAATAAAGTCAGTCCATAATAAGGTCGAGTTTGGATTTACTGATTCAACCAAAGATATACTTCAGCTGGGTTAGTGATTCCATGGTAGTTTGATTCTGATTGACTGAAATTTAACTTGGATGATAGCGTGGCATAGTGGTTAGCACTGCTGCCTCACAATACTAGGGATCCAAGTTCAATTCTGCCTTTGGGTGACTATCTGTGTGGAGTTTGCATGTTCTCCCTGTGTCTGTGTGGGTTTTCTCTGGGTGCTCCAGTTTCTTCCCACAGGCCAAAGATGTGCGGATTAGGTGGATTGGCCATGCTAAATTGACCCTAGTAGCAGAGTAAATATGTGTGGTTACAGGTATTGGGCCTGAGTGGGGTTTTTAATGCAGACTTGATGGCTTGAAAGGCCTCCTTCTGCACAGTCGAGATTCTATGATTTCATCAGACAGTAATGTGTCCAAGGATTTGTAATATTCTACAGTTCAAAGCTGGAGCAATGTTAAAAGAAAGTGTTGCTTAAATTGTAATATTTCTAACATTGTAGAAATCTGGTTGAAGAAGGCTGATCTTGGCTATTTCTGCGTATAGTTTTGCACATGGTTAAGCTGAATGGACTTACCTGCTGTTTTGACACTTATTGTTTCGATGTGATGTGGTAATCTTTACTGGTACAGCTCTCAACCATTTTGCTTTTGAGGCTTTCAGACCCCCCACCACAGCTGAACCCAACTTGGCGATGCCATATTGTTATTACTCTGTTCAATTCACCAATGCTAACTCAGCACTACAAACAAAAATACTGGTCTGCTTGCATGTCTCACTTCCTTTCCCCCTGCATGAATTTCAGTCTGATTCTGTTCCCCACAAATTAAATAGTTCAAATGCTCTCTGTCAACCATCTTGCCACTCCCACCCTCAACTCCAATATTTTTAAGTAATAAAAGTGTACAGATACTTCAATTAAAACAAACAATTAGGTTTTCTGGTACTGCCCACCATTACAGCAAGGCATGTTCACATGCTCTATTCAGGCAAAGCATACCATTCACAAAGGAAACAAAGTGAGTGTAGTATTACAGTCATAGCTAGTGTGTAGAGAAAGATCAACTTATTGCAAGGTAGGTCCATTCAAAAGTCTGATGGCAGCAGGGAAGAAGCTGTTCGTGAGTTGGTTGGAATGTAATATCAGACTTTTGTATCTTTTTCCTGATGGAAGAAGGTGGAAGAGCTTACCAGTGCTGTGGAAGAATAAATGGGGACAAAGTTGGAGAATAAAAATTATTTGAATGAATTTGCAGACAATTTCAGTTGATCTGCTAGTAAGCATCAATTGAAACAGTTTCTAAATGTACAGTTTATTTGTTAATGTCATAAGTAGGCTTATATTAACACTGTGATGAAATTAGTGAAAATCTAGTTGCCACACTATGGCACCTATTTGGGTACACTGAGGAAGAATTTAGCATAGTGAATGCACCTAACCAGCATGTCATTCAGACTGTGGGTGGAAACTGGAGGACCCAAAGAAACGCATGCAGACACAGACAGAATGTGCAGACTCCACATCACAGGCAATAACCCAAGCTAAGAATTGAATCCAGGTCCCTGGTGGTGAGAGGCAGCAGTGCTGACCACTGTGCCAAATGTTGACATATTCTGCTGTTCCTCCATGAGGAAAGCAGCTCTGTAGCAGCCACACATTTTCTTGCTGCTTCTTCATTTGTTTGCCAATCAGAACAACATGAATAACAAGAATGGACAAAAAAAATTAATGCTGAAACCGAGTTGGTATACATGTGGTCAGAAGTGCCGTTGGCTGATTTTAATGATTCTGGTATGCATGAACACTGGTGGCCTAAATGTTATTGTGGATTTATTCTGGAATTCTTTGGCTCTGTACTCTGGAAGAGATCTCTGGGGGGATGATCTTTTATCAAAAACATTTACGTGCTAACCATTTACAAAGGCTAAATAAGGCCACTACATTGCTGGAGCTACTCCCTGAGATGCTTCATGCTCATGCTGTACTATTGTATGTTTTATGAAACTGAATACTCCTGTCAATAAAAGAAACTTCAGGACAGCTGGGGTTTCTAAGAGAAAGCAGGGGAATCCTCCCCCTCTCCTAGTGAAACTGACATCACCTGTCAGTCAAAGTACTTTAATGGGATCTTGTCAGACCTGGGATTTCTGAAATCAAGGACAATCCTTTTCATAGAATAGAATGCTGCTGCGATTCTGCAGCTTTTCGATACTCAGCAAACATGGCTGTTAATGTGACCAGGCCACTTCAAAGATTTTACAGAATACAGGCAATAAAGAGTTTTGCCAGGCAGTTACCTGAAATCACCATGCTTAGAGTGATCGCCAGAAGGGGAAGTCCAGTCCTGAGACTCCCATCCCACAGGAGAGCCCAGAGGTCAACATCTTTTCCCCACCCAACTCCCAAGACCCTTGGAGAACCACCCCTATGCAGCCTGGCAGCAGCAGAAGGGCACATGGGCATGATATCTATCTCCTTGTCCCCCTCATGGTGTCTAAGATGCCAGGTCCAGGCACCAAGTTGTAGGTTGGGCTTCCGGCTTGGGGGGAGCAGATTGGCAGAAGCAAAACTTGTGCCTGGAGCTTCTAGCCTCAAACCTGTGAATTATATTCCAATGATATTAAAAACAGTTTTCATCCGATTCTAGAATGCTCTGTACAGAAGCCTGATTGGGGCTGGCACAGTGGGAGGGAATCTCGCAATGGGTTTGATGCTTGGTGAGGCTCCATACTCACTGACCTACAATGCCACAAAACTTTTGATATTCTCGTGTAAAAATTCCTTCTGTAGTATAGGATTTGGTGAGGCCATACCTAGAATATTGTCTGCAGTTTTGGTGTCCTTATCTGAGGGAAGATGTTCTTGATACGGGGAGTGCAGTGAAGGTTTACCAGGCTGATTCCTGGAATGGTAGATCTGTCATATGAAGAGAGACTAAATTGCTTATGGTTATATTCATTGGACTTCAGAAGAGTGAGAAGGGATCTCATAGAAACGTATAAAATTCCAGTCGGGTTAGACAAGGTAGATTCAGAAAGAATGTTCCTGATGGTGGGGGAGTCCAAAACCAGTGGCCAAAAATTAGAGGACAAACGGTAAATCTTTTAGGTGAGGAGAAATTTCTTCACCCAGAGAGTGGTGAATTTGTGGAACTTGCTACCACAAAGTAGTTGAGGCGAAAACATTGTCTGATTTTAAGAAGAAATTAGATATAGCTCTTGGGGCTAAAGGGGTCAGGGGATATGTGGTGGTGGTGGTGGTGGGGGAGGGGGGGGTGGAAGGAGACCAGGATATTGAATTTGATGATCAGCTATGATTATAATTAATGACAGATCTATGTATTGGTTCCTCTCTGTTTGTAATCCCTTCAGTCGTGCAACCCTTGCTACCATCGATATCTCTGCACTTCTCTAATTTTGGCCTCTTATGGATCACCAGATTTAATCACGCCATCCTTTCTAGTTGTACATTCAGCTGTCTCGGTTCTAAGCTCTGGAATTTCTTCTCCCAAACGCTTTCCCCTGTCGCACTTCCTTAAAATACTACCAATTGTGGCTACCTATCCTGGGAACTCTTTTGGTGCACTATCTGAAGGACTTAGGAAGGTTTTCACTACATTGAAGACAATAGATGTCAAAGCTGCTGATGATCAGAAGATTATCTATATGGACCAGTTATCCCTCCCTGGCTTTCAAAGAAATTCCTTGTTAAAGAAAAAATTCTCAATTTTTTTTGGGATAAAGCAAAGGAGTGGAAAAAGGGATGGTATTTTAGTCACATATTTCTGACATTCACGTAAGACTTCACTGTTCTATACGTTGGCCTGAATCCCATGATTAAATTGTGTCATCTTGTTTTTATAACAGATGCTTCCTTGAAGATAGGGCTGTAATCTGATGACTGGAGTCTCAGGGATGGGATTCCTGGAGCTGGATTAAAGTGTATTGAAATGTTAATGGAAGAGTTTCAAACTGGCTTCGTGTGAAGTCAAATTGCCTGCAGCAGTTTGGGGAAGTGTCCGAAATTTAACTTTAAAGATGTGTGTTATCATTAGATCATGATTAATGATGCAGGGAGAAGGGTGTAAGCTCTTAATGTTTGACCCAAATTCATTGAGGAATATTGGTGGATGTGTACAATTTCCAATTTCAAACTAATGCCTCAAGGTAATATGACAATTCATTCGATGAAATTATCAAATTGACTTTTTATGGAGCACAAGGTACTTGCAATGCATCCTGCACTCCAGTTTTCTTCTGTAGCTATAGGGAATGTTGCAAACAGTTGAGTCATGGAATCATGAGAGTTATGAAATGAATTGAGATGGTGTTTTAAGATTATGAAGGAAGGGGATAGAATAGCTAGAAACAAAACTGTTGCCAGAGTTTGAGGGACCATAGATGGTAGAGGGAAGTTTTTTTTTTTAAACATGTGGGCGATAAATTTGCTACTGAAATTAATGATGGATCAAATCATGTTGATCATGTCAACATTAAAGACTGAAGCTTAAATTTTTACTTGAGTTGGGAAAGCTTCCCAGCTCTGAAAGCCCAGTTTGGGGAAAATGTGCCCCAGATTTTCAATCCAGGATGCCAATGAGAATCCTATGCATTGTTTGGAGGCAGCCACAGGGATTACTGGGGGTGGAGACAGGCTGTCTGAAAGACCAGACTTGGTGCTCCACGACTTTGTCTCAGTTGTGAAATGAAAACAAAAAAACTAAACAGCTGTCATAGCAACATCAATAACATCATAGCAGTGCAGAGGGAGGGAGGTATGGAGGATTTAGGAATTGAGTCTCTATAGGTGGAGTTGAGGAATAGGAAGGGAATGGTTACTATGTTGGGTGTTTTCTACAGACCGCCCAACAGCCCGCGGGCCGTGGAAGAAGGGATATGCAGGGACGTTTTAGATAAGTGTAGGAAAAATAGGGTAGTAGTAGTGGGAGATTTCAATTTCCCTGGAGTAGATTGGAGAGTGCCCAGAGTGGTAGGAGTGGATGGGGAGGAATTTGTACATTGTGTTTTGGAAGGGTCCTTGGACCAGTATGTGGATGGCCCGACTAGATACTGGATTTGGTTCATGGGAGTTAGCCAGGGCAGGTGGTTGACGTCGAGGTAGGAGAGCATGTGTCAAATAGTGATCACAACTCTGTCTGCTTTAGGATATTAATGGAAAAGGACGAGACCTTCCCAAAAGGGAAGGTATTTAACTGGGGGAGGGCTAGATACAGCCAGATTAGGCAAGATCTTAAAGATACCGACTGGGATAAGCTTTTCGAGGGCAGGTCGACGAGGTACATGTGGGAGTCTTTCAAGGGAAAACTAAATTCTCTGCAGGAAAGATACGTGCCGGCAAGGAGGAAGGATGGGAAAGGTAGAATTAGAGAACCGTGGCTTACCAGGGATATTGAGGACTTGATCAGGAAGAAGCGAGAGGCTTACATTAGATCTAGGCAACTGGGGACTGAGACAGTGCTGGAAGCTTATAGAGAGTGTAGATGGGATCTTAAAAGGGGTGTTAGAAAGGCAAAAAGGGGCCACGAAGCGGCTCTGGCAGGCAGGATTAAGGAAAATCCTAAGGCATTTTACTCCTACGTAAGGAGCAAAAGGATGGTTAGAGGCAAGATTGGACCTCTCAGGGACAGAGGATGGGATCTATGCTTAGAGCCTGAGGGAATGGGGGAGATCCTGAATGAATACTTTGCGTCGGTATTCACGCAGGAGACTGGCCAGATGTCTGTTGCTGATTTTGACAAAGTTGAGGATCCGTTGAGGGAAATAAAGATTACGAGGAAGGAGGTGTTGGGGCTGTTAGGCAGCTTAAAGACATATAAAGCTCCGGGGCCTGATGGCATTTACCCCAGGCTGCTAAGGGAGTTGAGGGAAGACCTAGCTGGGCCTCTGACGCAAATCTTTGTCTCTTTGGACACAGGGGAGGTCCCAGAGGACTGGAGGATAGCAAACGTAGTACCGTTGTTTAAAAAAGGTCAGAGGGATCACCCAGGGAAGTATAGGCCGGTGAGCTTGACTTCAGTTATAGGTAAGCTAATGGAGAGGATCCTCAGGGACAGAATGTATGAGCATCTGGAGCGCTGCGGTCTGATCAGGGATACGCAGCATAGCTTCGTCAAGAGGAAATCTTGTCTTACAAATCTAGTGGAATTTTTTGAAGAAGTGACAAAAACAGTTGATGAAGGACATGCTGTTGATGTCGTCTACATGGATTTCAGTAAGGCGTTTGACAAGTTTCCTCATGGTAGACTGATAGAGAAGGTGAAGGCGCATGGGATACAGGGTCGGGTATGTAGATGGGTCGAGAACTGGCTCGGGAGGAGGAGACAGAGGGTAGTAGTGGAAGTCTCTTTTTCCGGCTGGAAGCCTGTCACTAGTGGAGTGCCACAAGGCTCAGTACTAGGTCCTCTTCTATTTGTGGTTTACATAAACGACTTGGAAGTTGGGGTAGGTGGTGCGATCAGCAAATTTGCTGATGACACTAAGATGCTTGGATTGGCGGGTACAAAGGAGCAGTGCCAGGCAATACAACAGGACATAGACAGGTTGGTAGACTGGGCAGATAGATGGCAAATGGAATTTAATCTGGATAAATGCGAGGTGATGCATTTTGGCCGGAAGAATGTAGAAGAGAGCTATAGGATAAAAGGTAAAACTATTCGGAGTACAGAGACGCAGAGAGACCTGGGGGTGCAGGTTCACAAGTCTCTGAAGGTGTCTTTACAGGTGGAGAAGGTGATAAAGAAAGCGTATAGTATGTTAGCTTTCATAGAAAAGGGTATAGAATATAAGAGTAGGAGTTTGATGTTGCAGTTGTATAGAACGTTGGTTAGGCCTCACTTGGAATACTGCGTCCATTTCTGGTCGCCGTACTATCGGAAGGATGTGGAGTCCTTGGAGAGAGTGCAGAGGAGGTTTACCAGGATGCTGCCTGGTATGGAAGGACTGTCTTATGAGGAACGATTAAATAGACTGGGGTTGTTTTCCCTTGAAAGACGTCGTCTTAGAGGGGATCTAATAGAGGTGTATAAGATTATAAGGGGTATAGATAGAGTAAATGGTGGTAAACTTTTCCCACCTTCAGAAATGGATAGGACGAGGGGTCACGGCCTTAGGGTGAGGGGGGCTATGTATAAGACGAATATCAGAGGGCAGTTTTTCACACAAAGGGTAGTGGGGGTGTGGAATGCACTGCCGAGTAAGGTGGTGGGAGCAGGCACGCTCGGGCTGTTTAAGGGTCTCTTGGACAGCCACATGAGCGGTATGCAGATAGAGGGATATAGTAGGACTGTTTAACTATGACTTTTTTTTTCCACAGGTAATTCGGTCCAACTTGACCAACAAGGAGCATGCATTCGGCAGGTGGTGCGAGTACAGCTCTTGGATGTTGATTCATGGGTTGCCTGGGGTGCTTCATGTCGTAAATGAGTGCTTTATCTGGACCATCTGAAGGGCACCATGACAGCTCAGTGACTATCGCTGTAGCTGTGCAGACCCTTGGAATTGGGCCAGTGTCTGCGGGAGTTTGCGCGTTCTCCCCGTGGTTGCGTGGGTTTTCTCCGGGTGCTCCGGTTTCCTCCCACTTCCCAAAAATTCGCTCTTAGGCTGATTGGGAAACAAATTGACCCTATATTGAGATTCTTCCATATTAGGAATAACCTAAAATTAGAATAAGAAAATGGAATTGTTACTCTAAAGTTATGACGGCGGCGCGGGCTCGTTGGGCCGAAGGGCCTGTTTCCCGTGCTGTGTTGCTCTTTGACTCTTTCCCTCACTCACAGCTCCTCACCACCCTCCCTTACCCCACCTCATACATTGCCAATGCTCCAGCCAAGCAAAACAATGCTGCCTCATGCCCTCTACCATCCCCATTGGTTGTTCATATTTTCTAATGTCAGCTTGTGCCCTTTTCTCATCTGTATGGACCTTCATAGCTTTATGCCAAGTTAGTTCCAATTCATGTCAACTAATGCTCCACACCCATGACCTTTCAGTTCTTACAACCTCCATGCTAATTCACTTAGTTTCCATGACGGGCAGACTGGAAGAAATATTCTAAGATGAAATAAAATGAAGCTCTAAGTGTCATGAAAACTTTATTTTTGTTAGAAACACCATCATTCTTAAAAACCATTCAATGCATTTTCATTCCTTCAACGTCACAATTTCTTACAGAAACAAATTTTATTCAAGTGTTTAATCTGTTATAAGAACAAGTATTTGTATTCATGGCCTCACGTTATAGATTTTACAATCATTTGAACTTGTCAACTAACAAGTAACCCATTGTAGGGATAGGTTGTGAAATCAGTCAAGCTGCATAAATTCTATAATGATAATCTTCAGGATTATATCAATAGACAGAATGAAGAAGCAATCACTTTTTAAAAAAACCTCCAGTTTAACAGTTCTCTTGCCAGTTTAAGAGTTTCAATCTGTTTATTTAATTTATACATAAATTCATGTCTAATTTTAACAATTGGATGTGCAATCTTATAGTGGTCTATGAAATAATGAGGGGCATATATCAATTAGATAGTTAATATTTAATAGCTCGCAAAGGTAGGGGAGTCTAACTAGAGAACGTAGGTTTAAGGTGAGAGGGGAGGGATATAAAAGTGTCCAGAGAGGCAATTTTTTCACATCGATGGCGGTGAGTGTCTGGAACGAGCTGCTAGAGGTAGTAAAAGAGGTGGGTACAATTTTGTCTTTTAAAAAACATTTAGACAGTTACTTGGGTAAGATGGATATGCTAAGTGTGGGCAATTGGGATCTTAAAAAAAAAAAAGGATGATGTGGACAAGTTGGGCTGAAGGCCCTGTTTCTATGCTGTAAATCTCTGACTCTATGGTTCTACACGTATAACCCTCCCCCATTTCTATTTTGGTGAAAATGGTGTGTGCCAGGTCTGAGTCCGGGGGTGGGAACTGGAGTGGGTGGAGGGGGGGAGGAGGAGGAGGAGATAGTAAACTAATGGAATTAGGTTTCAGGTGCTATTTTTGCCTTTGCTGGATGCACTCAGTGAATTCTCCTGCTGTGCCGTGGCTCAACATAGCAAATAATAAAGTCTAATAATGTGAACCATTAATAATTAGACATCAGTGAAACCTTGTGTGATTTCTGTCTGAAACCCAACTGCTATGTTTGATTGTCACATGGAAATATGATAAATTCCAATTACCACATGGTTAGTGGGTATTCTATGGGACTGCAATCTGTGGATGGGGACCCACTGTCACTCTGTACTGGGATTAGTGGGAGAGCAGGGGCTGGCCACGGGCTTGTGTGCATATTGGGCCTGGTTATTGAGGTGAGGGTTGATTGTTCTCACTGGAACGATGGAGGTTGTGGGGCGACTTGATAGAAGTCTCAAGATTATGAGGGTGTGGACAGAGTGGACAGTCAGAAACTTTTTCCCAGTGTGGAAGGGTCAATTACTAAGGGGCATAGGTTTAAGGTGCGAGGAGCAAGTTTTTACACGGAGGATGGTGGGTGCCTGGAACTCATTGCTGAGGAAGGTTGTGGAAGCGGATATGCTAGTGACTGTTAAGGATGTTTTGACAAGTACATGAATAGGATAGGAATAGAAGAATATGGTCTCCAGAAGGGTAAGGGTTTTAGTTCAGTCAGGCAACATGGTGGGTGCTGGCTTGGAGGGCTGAAGGGCCTGTTCCTGTGCTGTAACTTTCTTTGTTCCTAGTTCTTGTTTTAACATAGAACATAGAACATTACAGCACAGAACAGGCCCTTCGGCCTTCGATGTTGTGCCGACCAAAATAAAAAGCAATGCCCCTCCAAACTAAACCATTCCCTTCTCTTCCATATACTTATCAATTAACCTCTTAAACGCCACCAAACTTGGCGCATCTACGACAGCTGCAGGCAGGGCATTCCACTCCCTAATCACCCTTTGAGTAAAGAACCTACCTCTGATATCCGTCCTATAACTATCACCCCTTAATTTAAAGCTGTGTCCCCTCGTGCTAGCTTTCTCCATCCTAGGAAAAAGGCTATCACTGTCCACCCTATCTAAACCTCTAATCATCTTATATGCTTCAATAAGATCCCCTCTTAGCCGCCTCCTTTCTAACGAAAACAACCTCAAATCCTTCAACCTCTCTTCATAGGACCTGCCCTCCATACCAGGCATCATCCTAGTAAACCTCCTCTGTACCCTCTCCAATACCTCCACATCTTTCTTATAATGTGGGGACCAGAACTGCACACAATACTCCAAGTGCAGCCGCACTAGAGTTTTGTACAGTTAATACGCTCCCAATACGTGACTTGATGTTGATGTATGTTTTATCTATTGTCCCCTCAAAGCATCTGGACATTTTGATCAGCCTGCAACAGTAGTGGACTTGCCAACATTAAAAGCAATTAAATGATCGTTGGATAAACATATAGAACATTACAGCACAGAACAGGCCCTTCGGCCCTCGATGTTGCGCTGATCAATGGAGAAAAAGCAATGACCTTCTAACCTAAACCATTCCCTTTTCATCCATAAACCAATCTACTGAGCACTTAAATGCCCCCAAACTTGGCGCATCTACAACTGCTGCAGGCAGGGCATTCCATACCCTTACCACCCTCTGGGTAAAGAACATACCTCTGACATCCGTCCTATAACTACCACCCCTTAATTTAAAGCTATGTCCCCTCGTGCTAACTTTCTCCATCCTAGGAAAAAGGCTATCACTGTCCACCCTATCTAAACCTCTAATCATCTTATATGTTTCAATAAGGTCTTCTCTTAGCCGCCTTCTTTGTAACGAAAACAACCTCAAATCCCTCAGCCTCTCTTCATAAGACCTTCCCTCCATACCTGGCAATATCCAGGTAAATCTCCTCTGCACCCTCTCCAATGCCTCCACATCTTTCTTATAATGTGGCGACCAGAACTGCACACAATATTCCAAGTGCGGCAGCACCAGAGTTTTGTACAGTTGCAACATGACGTTGCGGCTCCAAAATTCAATCCCCCTACCTCTATTGTTGATATTGGAATAGTATATTTTAGATGATCTTTAGATTGGTTTCACAGGTCGATGCAACATTGAGGGCCTAAGAGCCTGTACTGCTCTGTAATGTTCAATGACTTCTATAACTCCACTTGCTCAACGTTGTGTGCCGCAATGTGGGCAACAGTGGCATAATGATGGAAGTGTGAGGCGAGATTGACTAGGTTACTGATGTATGAGGAGAGTTTGACTAGGTTAGGATTGTTTTCGCTGTAGTTCAGATAAATAAGGGAGGATCTCATAGAGTCTTAAAATTCTAACAAGGCTAGACAGCGTAGATATAGGGAGGATATTCCTGATGGTGCGGTAGTCCAGAATCCGGAGTCACAATCTGAGGATTCAGGGTAGACCATTCAAGACAGAGGTGAGGAGACATTTTTTCATCAAAGAGCAGTGAGCCTGTGGAATTCATTACCATAGGAAGTAGTTGACGCCAAAACATTGAATATATTGAAGAGGTAGCTTGATATAGCACTTGGGGTGAATGGGATCAAAAGTTATTAGATGATCAACCATGATCATAACGAATGTGGAGCAGGCGCGAGGGGCCAACTCCTTTCTTTGATGTTTTAATGTTTCTATAATGGCAATGTCACTGGGCTAATAACCTAGGGACCAGGCTAATGCTCTGGGGCCATGGGTTCAAATCTCACCACAGCTGGTGAAATTTAAATTTAACTAATAAATCTGGCATTAAAGCACTTGTCAGATCAAAATTAGATGCAATGCATTTTCTTGTCAGCTTGAATCTTGTATATCTTTCTTGAGGGGACAACGAATTGGATTCAGTTTGATTTTTTTGGAGCAAGCAAGGAGATGGATTCGAGCTTGTCCATCCACTCTGAGCATTAATGTTAAGAATGGAGTAAAAATTTATAAGACCTAATCTCAGTGCAAAGAACAAAGAAAAGTACAGCATAGGAACAGGCCCTTTGGCCCTCCAAGCCTGTGCCAATCATAATGCTGGAACTAAACTAAAAAAAACCTTCTGCCCTTACTCTGTCCATATCCCTTTATTCCCTTCCTATTCATGGAACTCATCCAGATGCCTCTCAAGTGTTGCTAATGTGCCTGCTTCCACCATCTCTGGCAGCGCAACTCTGCATGAAAAGCTTCTCTCGCACAAATCCCTTACCCTTTCACCCTCTCACACTGAATGTGTGCCCTTTGTAATTAATGCTTCCACACTGAGAAAAGCCTTTGACTAGTCACCATGTCAATGCCTTTCACAATTTTGTAGACTTCTATCAGGTCTCCCCTCAGCCTCCATCTCTTCAGTGAAAACAATCCTAGTTTATTCAACCTCTCATAACCAACACCCTCGAGAGCAGGCAGCATCCTGGTGAACCTTCTGTGTGCTCTCTACAAAGTCCTTCCACTTCCTGTTGGTAGTGTGGTGACCTGTAAGTTTAGAGCTACAGCTTTGACTACTTTTTCAAGAGACTAAGGAAATTTAGTATTTCAGCTATGACTCTCACCAACTGTTACAGATGCATCATAGAAAGCATTCCTGCTCTGCCCAAGACTGCAAGAAACTACAAAAGGTCATGAATGATACATTTTCTGCTGCCTCGGAAAAGCAGCCAGCACAATTAAGGACCCCAAGCACCCTGGACGTTCTCTCTTCCACCTTCTGCTGTCGGGGAAAAGATACAAAAGTCTGAGGTCATGTACCAACCAACTTAAGAACAGCTTCTTCCCTGTTGCCATCAGACTTTTGAATGGATTTACCTTGCATTAAGTTAATCTTTTTCTACACCCTAGCTATGATTGTAACACTATGATTGTAGCACTTGCTCCTTTCCTTATCATAGAATCACAGAACCCTACAGTGCAGAAAGAGGCCCTTTGGCCCATCGAGTCTGCACCGACCACAATCCCACCAGGCCCTACCCCATATCCTTACATATTTTACCCGCTAATCCCTATGACATCTCAGGATACTAAGGGCAGTTTTTTTTTTAGCATAGCCAATCAACCTAATCTGCACATCTTTGGACTGTGGGAGGAAACCAGAGCAGCCGGAGGAAACCCACACAGGTATGAGGAGAATGTGCAAACTCCACACAGACTTTAACCCAGGTCCTGGAGCTGTGAAGCAGCAATGCTAACCACTGTGCTACCGTGCTTCCCTGCGTACGGTATACTTTGTATAGCGCACAAGAAACAATATTTTCACTGTATGCTAATACACGTGACAATAATAAATCAAATCAAACCAAAAATGATTCCAGATCCATAGCAATGTAGTTGACTCTTAGCTATTGTCTGAAATGGCTTAACAAGCCGCTCAGTTCAAGGGCGATTAAAGATGGGCAAAAGATGCTGGCTTAGCCAGTGACATCCACATCCCTTAAATGAATAAATCAAAATAAATCCTGGTGACATGGAGGCCTTCAGGATGCCGAGATGCGATGTGTTGTGGAGTGCTGCAAGGGACTTCTTGGTGGTACTTCAGGAACATCTAAGAGAGGAAATGATGTTACAATAGTTTGCTGATGAGTACAGTTCACAAGTGGAAGAATCTGAAACTAACAGAGAAAAGTAATTTTACTGAGGAGAACCTTTCAGTTCTGAGTGATGGATTGACACAGTTATAGTCCAAAGGGATAAGGAGAGTGATGCAGATCAGGCATCATCTGTGAAATGATAGTTATATAAGTGTGTGGAAAATGATTTATTGCTGCAAAAAATGTTATTTAGAAGCAATGAATAAAAATTACAAATCATGGTAAATCACACTAAATCTTATTAAAAAGAGTGATACCAGCACTGGAGATGCAGGTAATCAAAGATTCATAGAATCTTACAGTGCAGAAGAAGGCCATTTAGCCCATTGAGTAAGCACCAGCCACAAACTCACCCAGTTCCTATCCCCATGACCCCATGCATTTACCCTAGCTAGTCCCCCTGACATCAAGGGGCAATTTAGCATGGCCAATCTACCTAGCCCGTACATCTTTAGATTGTGGGAAGAAACTGGAGCATGCGGAAGAAACCCATACAAATATGAGAAGAATGTACAAACTCCACACAGACAGTGACCCAAGTTGGGAATTGAACCTGCATCCCTGGTGCTGTGAGGCAGCAGTGCTCACCACTGTGCCACCATGCCACCCATGATTGGTGAGTTTATTTCTATTCAGCCGTATGGTTAAAATTCTTTTAAAGAGATGCATGGCAGCACAGCTTAGTCCTGGGGAGTGCTCATCCTTTTCCACATGGAATCACTAGGATACTTTTTATATCCTGGACAACCACGTGGGAAGGAAGCATTGTAAACTCTGGGAATCAGAACTTGTGCAGCAGTCGACATCACAAGGCAGAAAGTTTTGTGGAAAGCATATTTCTCTGTGCAATCATTGCTCATCTTAAGGGCGAGTAGGAAGAGAGCAAATGGGTGATTGTTAGACAGTTGATGATGCCCAGGCAGATACTGCATCTCACTCTCCAATCAATATTTAGCTTGAAGTGATGGTTCGCCTGTGAGTCCAGCCAGAACCATGTCTGTGGCACCACAGCTAGCTCAGTTATAGAGTGGGTGATGTCAGTCGGAGAACATTTAGTGAACAGTGATATAGGGTCATAGGTTTTGGTTAAGAGAGGCACTGCTCTCTCTCAACTCAAAAGTAGCACCTGAACAGCAGCTAAGCTTGAATTCTCTGTGTAAGTCTAGCTTCAACCAGTTGTATGATCTTACCTGACAATCAACCTAATCAAGACCTATTCTGCAAAGCCCCAGAGGAAATCCCTAAAAATAATGGATAGACTGGTATTTTTTTCCCTGGAGATAGGAGGCTTACGGGTGATCTTATAGATGTCTATAAAATAATGAGGGGCATACATTAGGTACATAGTCAACATCTTTTTGCAAAGATAGGGGAGTCTAAAATTAGAGGGCATAGCTTTAAGGTGAGAGGGGAGAGGGACAATTTTTTCACATAGAAGATGGTAAATGTCTGGAACGAGCTGCCAGAGATAGTAGTAGAGGTGGGTACAGTTTTATCTTTTAAAAAGCATTTAGACAAGAGTAAGATGGTATAGAGGGATATGGGCCAAATGCGGCACTGCCATAGGGGTTTAAAAAAAGGGTGATATGAACAAATTGGGCTGAAGTGCCTTTTTCCATGCTGAAAATCTCTATGACTCTTTACTTCCATAGTCCTGTAGTGCTCATTAACCTCTTCTACCTCATTTCTTGTTAGCTTATTTTCACTACTCTATTTCCTATGGATCTCCTATCAACCAGAGAGTGGTGAATGTGTGGAATTCACTACCACAGAAAGTAGTTGAGGCCAAAATGTTATCTGATTTCAAGAAGAAATAAGATATAATTCTTGGGACTAAGGGGATCAAAGGATGTAAGGGCAAGGGTGGGGGGGGGGGGGGAGGCAAGGTTATTGAATTCAATGATCAGCCATGATCAAAATGAATGAAGGAGCAGGCTTGAAGGGCCGAATGGCTTACTCCTGCTTCTAGTTTCTATGTTTCTAAGAGGGCCGGTTAGCTCAATTAGCTGGAAGGTCAATGTGTGGTTCAGGTTAACGTCAGCAGTGTGAGTTTGATTCCCATTCCAGCTGAGGTAGATTTTGGACCTGCCACCTAGCCCTGCCCCTCAGACCGGAATGATGAGCAACTAAGAAAAATATTATTTCCAAGGGTGAAGCATCAGCAGACAATGATCTGTCTCTAAACGTGAATGAAATACTTACCTAAATGTCGTCTTGCAAACTGGGTAGTATGTTCTCATATCTCAGGAAAAGTAATGAGGATTCATGTCCCTTTACTCTGCAGGATGCTTTAAATTCTGCAGAAATGCATTATTGCCCATTCCCACATTGCTGCCTCTCAATCAATGATGTTTTAGGTGCCAGTCTTGTAAATGCAAGTCCTTATTTCTTTCTACCTAACCAGACATATGAGTTGTAAGAAAGTGTAGGCTTATGTTGCTGTGTTTTGAAATGTCTCCAGTCTGATTGATACTCCTAGCTTTCTGTAATCATGTGACTATGCCGTAAAACACCTTATGATCAGTTCAATAACAGAAAGAGTCACTTGAGAAGACCTAAAACATGAAACATGGGTTGCGATTCTCTCATAGTGACCTACAACATTTCTGGCAGATCATGGTGGGAAATGCATTCTCTGACCTTGAACAGGAATTTGCACATGCACTGGGAATGCATGCTTATCTCCCAGAGCCGACAAACAGTCGCCAGTCAGACCACACTGGAAAACCGGCAGGAAGGCAGGTAACTTATTTAAATCTGTTTTGCATGTATTTTAAATTTGTATATTCGTTCATTATTGGGACCTGATTGAATCTCCCACTTTGCCAGGAGTACTTCATTCCAGTGGGTTCAGACTAGTGCCCCACGTGCTGGGAACTAGCGGGAAGTCCAGCCAGAACGAAGGGGCAGCAATCGAGGAGCCCCAGGGGGTCAGCGGTTGTGCTCAATGGGTATGGGACATTGGCAGTGCCAGCCTGCATCCCTGGCACCACCCATGGGGCAAACTGCCCATGCCCAGGGGCACTACCCATGGGGCAGTGCCAAGGGGGTGGTGCTAGTATGGGTGGGGCTTAGTAGGGTGAGGTGTCCTGCTGCCACTCTGTATTGGGTTAGTTTTGAGATGGAAGGAGGCCAGCGATTGGGGAGGGGGCCTCTGGGGGCTGTGATTGAGCCATAGGGGGTGTGGTGTGGAGGGACAGCATGCTGAGGTCCCAGACTGGCCAGGAAACAGGGAATCTGACAGATCGAGGCCACTGCGCACGCGCAGAATTCTAGAACTGTCAGAGTCCAGCACGAATAGGCCCCATTACACCCCCCCACCCCGGATTTTTAATGCGATTCCCGACTGGGACATCTGCAGTGCACAGAGTATGGAGATTCAGCCGAACTGACAAAAGAGTCGCGATTTAGAACAGCACTCTTGGGAGAATCGTGGCCATGATATCAGAGGCCTCCATAATTTAAAGATCTGTGTAATGCACGTGCAGTGGCTGACTAGTAGAATAGCTTTAATGCGAACTGTGGGTGTACAATGAGGAACTTGGGTAACTCACAGTCACATGGGATTGGGCTTACAGAAATGTATTTTGTTTGCAAGAGAAAGGGGATGTTTGTATTATCATTAGAGCTGAAAAGAGGGAAATGGGATGATGAAATATATATGGTCTGATTGACACCTCTGGTTCTTCATAGTCATGTGACTATGCTATAAGTTGCTTCTAGAGGCAGAGATTTTAAACCAGTTTAATATCGTCTTTTGAGACTGATGTAGTTTATTAACCCACAGTGTTATTTCTGTGATGAGATCTATGCACTGAACTTTGGTGGCCAGTAATCACTCTCTATATCTTTAGTCAGGAAGTGTATACCTTCCTACCTGGGATGGCACAGTAGTTAACACTGCTGCCTCATAATGTCAGGGATCCGTGTTCGATTCTTGGCTTGCGTCACTGTCTATGTGGAGTCTGCATGCTCTCCCTGTGTCTGAGTGGGTTTCCTCCGGGTGCTCCTGTTTCCCCCCAAACTCTAAAAGATATGCTGGCTAGGTGTATTGACTTGGCTAAATTCTTCCTCAATGTACCCGAACAGGTGTTGGAGTGTACCGGCTAGGGATTTAAAAGTTGCAATGTTAATATAAGCCTACTTGTGATATTAATAAAATAAAATTAAAACTTTAAACCTTGCATGTTCTGTTGCATAATCCTTGTAAAGTGAAATGCACGTGTTTTAAAATCACTCCAGGCTTTTTTCTCTTTTGTTGGTCTTTCATCGATATTCACACCTCTGTCGGTGTTCTTTGGAGCATTGTGGATCTCTGCAGGCAACTCACTTTTGAAGAAGAATCATTATTCAAATTCTTTGTGACGCAAACCTACAAATGAAAAAGACATGGATTTAATTTTGGGTTTACAAAAGCTCCGTGACAAAGGATCGAAGTTTTTGTGAACCCGAAATTAAATCTGAGGGAAGTTGTGTTGAAGCTTTAAAGAGATATAGATAAGTTAACTCTTTCTGTGCAGGGCTGAGTAGATGTTGAGAAAACGTGAGAAGATATAAAACTGGGGATGTAAGTATAAACAGCGTCAGATTAACCATAAGCTAATTAATCTACAGTTTAGCACCTCATGAAATGAGGGTGATTTTAAAAAATGACTCAATGCCAAATGTCAAGCTATGGGAAAATATCTCCTTAAATATGGACTTTTTGTTACAATATGACAAAAAATTTTCATTTCTATCGCTATACAGTTACGAGTCGCATTGGGTGCATAAAGTTATGCAGCTTAAAGTTTATTTATTAGTATCCAAGTAAGCTCACATTAACACTACAATGAAGTTACTGTAAAAAGTTCCCTAGTTGCTACACTATAGAGAATTTGGCTTTTTAAAAGGTAAGGAGTTTGTGAAACTTTGCGGCAACGGTGAGAAGTCAACTTTTCTCTCTCTTTCAATAACGATAAACATACACACTCCCTGTGTTTATCTGTCCTTATTTTCCTGTTGAATTTATTAGTAGCTATCCTTTATTAGATATTCTCCAACCTCACCCGCGGGTGGGAGTCTCTGGTTTTGGTGAATGGAGATTTGGCTGAGCACCAAGTTCTCCATTCTTGCCACAGTGGTAGTGGGATGGGCGTGACCAGAGAATCCTGGCCATTATCTCTTATTATGTAGTTACTAATGAACCCAAAAGGGAAATGAGAAATGTAGAGATGCAGGTGCGGTGCTGAAGATTTCTGCGGGAGTGTGTGCAAGCCACTGTAACAAAATGTGGCTGAGGCAAATAATTCCGATACTTGCAAAAGGGAACTAGATGTGAGAAAAGGAAATAGGAAGACAGGTTGAAAGATTGAGATGAGATAGGCGGAATAGGGGAAAAGACTTGTAAGCACAGACTAATTGGGATGAGTGGCCTGTTTAATCTGTGCAATTCTCTGTCAGTGCAGATCCAAATCTTGGCAAAACTATAGCGATGAAGAAAACTATTTTCCATTGCTATTGATGTTTTTAGGTTTTTAACTGAGAAAACCAAATGAAAAATATGTGGAGCAGAGGCGTTGGAAATAATCTCCATGCGTTTTGTTGTTATGAGCAAAGATAAAGAGCAGTACAGTAGAGGAACAGGCCCTTTAGCCTGCCATGTCTGTACTGACACAGATGCCTGTCCAATCTAGTTTTACAGATGTATCATAGAAAACATTCTTTCTGTTTGCATCACAGCTTGATATGGCACCTATTCTGCCCAAAACCACAAGAAACTACAAAAGGTTGTGAATGTAGCCCAATCCATTATGCAAACCAGCCTCCTATCCATTGACTCTGTCTACACTTCCCACTGCCTTGGCAAGACAACCAGCATGATCAAGGATCCCACTCACCCTGGACATTCTCTTTCCACCTTCCTCCATCAGCAAAAAGATGCAAAAGTCTGAGGTCATGTACCAGATGACTCGAGAACAGCTTCTTCCCTGCTGCCATCAGATTTTTGAATGAATCTATCTTGCACTAAGTTGATCTTCCTCTACACCCAGCTATGACTGTAATACTACTTTCTGCATTCTCTTCTTTCCTTCTCTATAAACAGTATGCTTTGTCTGTATAGTAAGAAACAATTCTTTTCACCTAATGCTAATATATGTAACAATAATTAATCAAATCAAATCATATTTTCTTGCCTCTATGTGGTCCATATCCTTCCATTCCCTGCCTGTTCATGTGTCTATCTTAATGTCTCCTGAATGTTATTATAAAATCTGCATCCATCCCTCCACTGGCAGCGCGTTCCAGACATTCAGCACTTTCTGTGTGAAAAACTTGACCCTTACATCTCTCTCAAATATTCCCCCTCTCCTATGTCCCTGAGTAATTGACCCTTCGATACTGGGAAAAAGACTCTGACTATGCATTCTATCCAAGCCTGTCATAATTTTGTAGATCTCTATCAGGTCTCCCCTCATCCTCCGATTGTCCAATGACAACAATCCAAGTTTATTCAACCTTTCTTCATAATTCATACACTCCATACCAAGCAACATCCTGGTAAATCTCTTCTGCACCCTTTCCAATGCATTAACATCTTTCTGGTAGCGTGACAACCAGAATTGTATACAATATTCCAAATGCAGCCTAACCAAAATCTTATACAACTGCAACATGATTTTTCAATTCCTGTATTCAATGCTCCAACCTATAAAGATTTATGTCACATTATGTGTAACCCTCACAAATTATCTGGGCTTGCAAAATCTCACTAACTGTCCTGTCTGGAGACTATACACATCTCTTTAACCTGTGCTTAATCCTCTCTCCACTCACACTGTCTGTACCTTTAAGACTCGATTACCTATAAAGACTCACATTCCAACCATTGTTTTATAAACTGAGTTTGTGTCTTTACATGCTCTGTTCGTGAACAGAGTTCCCATTCACCTGATGAAGGAGCAGTGAGTGCTTCGAAAGCTAGCAACTTTTGCTACCAAATAAATTTGTTGGACTTTAACTTGGTGTTGTGTCCAACCTATGAAGGCCAGTATGCCATATGCCATCTTGATCATTTTGTTCATCTGAGTCCCACTTTCAGAGAAGTGTGGATCTGCACATCTAAATCCTCCTGCATGTTAATATTTCAAAGGATCCTACCATTTACTATGTACTTGGCTTCTGCAGATCTTCCAAATCACATCACCTCACATTTGTTGGGTTAAATTCCATCTGCCATCTTTCAGCCCAGGTCTCCAGCCGATTTATATCCTGCTGTATCCTCTGACAATCTTCCTCACTATCCACTACTCTGCCAATTCATGTATAATTTGCAAATTTATGAATCAGTCCAGCTAGATTTTCTTCTGAATCATTTATATATACATTACAAACAACAGAGGTCGCAGCATTGATTCTTGCGGAATTCCGCTTGTCACAGACCTCCAATTAGAAAAGTACTCTTCCACTGCTACTCTGCTGTCTATGTCCAAGGCAGTTTTGTATCCAGCTTACCAGCTGACCTCAAATCCCATTTGACTTCATCTTCTGTATCAGCCTGCTATGAGGACCTTATCGAAGGTTTTACTGAAGTCCATGTATACGACTTTACTAAAGTCTATGTATACAAAATCCACTGCCCCACCCTGGTCAATTTTTCTTGTCACTTCCTCGAAAAACTCTATCAGGTTTGTAAGACACGACCTCCCCTTCACAAAACCATGTGGTCTATTGCTTATAAGCTATTCTCTTGTGAGTGCACCCTGTCCCTACGAATCATAGAGTCATAGAGGTTTACAGCATGGAAACAGGCCTTTCTGCCCAACTTGTCCATGCCATCTTTTTTTTAAGAACACTAAGCTAGTCCCAATTGCCTGCATTTGGCCCATATCCCTCTATACTCATCTTACCCACGTAACTATCTAAATGCTTTTTAAAAGACAAAATTGTACCCGCTTCTACTACTACATCTGGCAATTTGTTCCAGACAATCAGCACTGTGTGTGTGAAAAGATTGCCCCTCTAGACCCTTTTGTATCTCTCCCCTCTCACCTTAAGCCTATGCCCTCTAGTTTTAGACTCCCCTACCTTTGGGAAACGATGTTGATTATCTAGCTTATCTATTCCCCTCATTATTTTATAGATCACAATAAGATCATCCCTAAGCCTTCTCCAATAATTTCCCTACCACTGATGTAAGGCTCACAGCCTATAATTTCTTAGATTGTCTCTTCGGCCCTTCTTAAACAGAGAAGAGTTTTATTATGTAGTTTAAAGAGAAAATCTATCTTTGTGCTGGGAGGGAAAGAAGTTAAATTGTTCGAATCAAAAAGTGTAACAACTGAGTCCATTAGAAGTTTAGTATGTGCAAAATGACTAGCTGAGTAACTCATCACTCATATACACCTATGACTGTGTGGCCAAATTCCTCTCCAACTCCATTTTCAAGTTTACTGATGACAACACTATAATGGGTGGGATCTCAAACAATAACAAGACAGGGTACAGGAATGAGACAGAGAATCTGGTGAACTGGTGCAGCAACAATAATCTCTCTCTCAATGTCAGCAAAATGAAGAGATTATCATCGGCTTCAGGAAGTGTAAAGGAGAAATGCCCCTGTCTACATCAATGGGAATGAAATAGAAACCTTTGAGAGCTTCAATTTTTTAGTGTCCAGATCACCAACAACATATCCTCATTCCCCCCCAGACTGACACTATTGTTAAGAAGGCTTACCAACGCCTCTACTTTCTCAGAAGACAAAGGAAATTTGGCATGTCTGCTATGACTCTCATCAACTTATGCCTCATAAAAAGCATTCTTTCTGGTTATATCACAGTTTGGTATGACTCCTGCTCTGCCTAAGGCCACAAGAAACTACAAAAGGTCATGAATGTAGCCCAATCTATCATGCAAACTGGCCTCCCATCGATTGATTGTCTATACTCCCCGCTGCCTCAGAAAAGCAGCTAGCATAATTAAGGACCCTTCTCTCTTCCATCTTCTCCCATCAGGAAAAAGATACAAAAGTCTGAGGTCACGAACTGACTGACGCAAGAACTGCTTCTTCCCTGCTGCCATCAGACTTTTGAATGGACCAACCTTACATCTTTCTCTATACCCTAGCTATGACTGTAGCACTACAATCTGCACTCTCTCATTTCCTTCTCTATGTAAGATGTCACATGCATGAAACAATACTTTTCACTGTATACTAATATAGGCGACAATAATAAATCAAATCAGATCAAATATTGCTTTTAATTTTTCTATGTGGACAAGAGTTACCCTAATTTATATTTAGAAGTAGTGAGAGGTAAGTGTTATGATTTTTTAGGAATTAACAAGGGTACACTGCATGGAGCTGAAATGACTTGCAGACATGTGTATTGACTGGCAGGTACCTCGCATCATCCTGTTACTTAGCAACCTGCAATGAGTCACTGCCTTTAAGTAAGAGGCATTCATTTTTTAATGAATTATAAAATACAATTACCATATTTTTCCATGCTGATGTGCAAATTAAAAAGGAAGTGTAAGTATCTCCATAACTAGCGACTCCCAGAGCGAAATGGAAAAGTTCTGAAAAACTTATTTTGTGTCCCTTCTGTAAACAATGTGAAATAAAACTTAGTTTATTTGAAATATTGAATTTAGGTTTAATGAAATTTAGAAACTATTCCTCGGAATCATTAGATGTCCTGATTCTGTTGTGCTTTTTTATGGTGGTGTAGACTTGTTCGCGCACTTGGCATTCGATTAGATAATTTAACTGATTAAATGTTTGAGATTAATCACCCTCTGCAGAAATATTAAATGCTTTGCTACATCCTCCTTTTAGAATAATGGACTCGCAACAAGAATTAACAGAAGCCCCAGCACTCCTTGTTTACATACAGGAGATTTGCTGGATGACACACACTAATTTTTCCTCTGACTATTCCAATTAGTGCCTGTTAATTATCATCCTCTGTATTTAAATATACATTAATGAGTGAAAGCCTGTCAAGCAACAACTGAAGAAACAATTAATTTGTTGCGATGATTCATTGAATAGTACAAGAATATAACTTGTTAAATGGGTTTCATTACCGTTGGACAGTACTGATCTAGTTGGCTGTTTTGTCCTGCATGGTATCGCACAGTGGCACAGTGATTAGCACTGCTGCCTTACAGCACCAGAGACCCAGGTCCAATTCCTGGTTTGGGTCACTGTCTGTGTGGAGTCTGCATGTTCTCCCTGTGTCTGCATGGATTTCCTCCGGTCTGAAAGACGTGCTGGTTAGATGCATTGGCCATGCTAAATTCTCCCTTTGTGTATCTGAACAGGTGTCAGAGTGTGGCGATTAGGGGAATTTCACAGTAACTTCATTGCAAGTCCTAATGTAAGCAGGTATTGCTGAGCTGCAAAAGCACGCGGGCATTCTTGTCTATGCTAAACCTGGGACAGGTGTTTGTTTTATAGGATTTGCTTGGCTGGAACAGTATTTAGCTCTTAGCATTTATATAATATCATCGTTTTGTTTTATTGGTGAAAGGTATTGATAATTTTCTTTCTATACATGTTAACTATATTCTTAAATAAACTTTGTTTGATAAAAGCTCCCAAGTGGGTCTTTTGAATCATACCCAAAGTGAAACCTTATTCTAGCCAACTTCAGATTGACCCTGAATTGTTGGAGGAAGAATGATGGATGGGTCAGGCGCCTTTGGATAGTTTTAAAGTTTTACTTTCGACAGGGGGAGTGAGTTCAGCTTTTGACAGTTTTGTGTTGCGCTGAATGGTCTACTACAATGTTACGACATTGATGTATCATGGAATTCCTAGGGAAGCAGGCATTAATCTTTTGATTATGGCTCCTTTGGATACAACATTGTGGATAGATTCCAAAATGGCAACATGAGTGAAAGCCTTTTATATTCCTGGAAAGCCAACAGTGCAACAAAGTGCGCCAATCTTCTCAATCTTCTGTGTTTACTTGAAGTTTCAAAAGTGTTGGTCTTCCAAATGAAAGCACCACTCACTGTCTTAATATAACTATGAGCAGCAAACTGGGTAACATTGCAGATGCGTTCCGCCCCCCAGCCTCCATCAGCTAGGAGGATGATCCAAAATCTTTGAGGCTGCAGTGCCAAGCTAATGGCCAATGTTGCTCGGAGTTATTCTTGTGGAATTAAGAGTGCTGATCACTAATCTCAGTCGCTAGGTTAAGTGAATGAGTAAAAACAGATGGAGTATAATGTGAAAAAATATGAACTCTTCCACTTGCAGGAATAATATAAAAGCAGCATATTATTTATCTGGAGAGAGATTGCAAAACTTTGTAAAACAAAGGTGTCCTAATATCTGAATCATAAAACATTAGTATGCAGGTACAACAAGTGATTAGAAAGATAAGTGGAACATTATTGTTTATTGCCAGGGGATTAGAATATTTAAGTAAGGATGTTTTGCTACAGTTATACTGGGCATTGGTAAGATCACCATGTGATTTTCTAATTGCGCTCATCCAAAGGTCAGAAAATTATACCCGAGATCAACAAACCTTTGCAGGGTCCATGTCCCGCCTGCTATGAGTCCAGTGGAGGATAGATGGGAAAATTCTACCTTCTATCTGGAGTACTGTGTGCAGTATCATAGAATCATTGAATCCCTATGGTACAGAAGGAGGCCACTCGGCCCATCAAGCCTGCACCAACAACAATCTCACCAAGGCCCAATCCCCATAATCTCATACATTTATCCATGTATATTAATCCCTCTAACGTACACATCCTGGGACACTAAAGGGAATTTAGCATGGCCAATCCAGTTAACTTGCACATCTTTGGACTGTGGGAGGAAAACAGTCGAAGCACTTCACAATGATAGATGTCAGAGCCACCGGCCAATAGTCATTAAGGCACGCTGCTTAGCTTTTCTTTGGCACTGAGATGATGGTCGTCTTCTTGAAGCAGATAAGGACATCAGATTGTTGTAAAGAGAGATTGAGGATGTCTGAGAATACCTTGGCCAGCTGATCCGCGTAAGACCTGAGTGCTCGAACAGGTACCGCAACTGGACCAATCGCTTTCCATGGGTTGACCTGACATCTGCAATGGTGATCCCAGATACAGGTTCATCAGGGCTTTCAGGGTGCTGGGCATGGTCTCGCTGACTCTTGCTCAAAATGAGTGTAGAATGTATTGAGCTCATCAGGGAAGGCCAGCAATTTTACATGCCTTCACCTTGTAGTCTGTTATGTCTTGCAGACTCTGCCATAATTGGCGGGGGTCGGTGTGGCTAGCCTGGGACTCTAGCTTGGTGCGGTACTGTCTTTTGGCATCTTTGATGGATCTCCTGAGGTCATACCTGGTTTTCTTGTATAGATCAGTGTCACCCAACTTGAATGCCTCAAACCTAGACTAACTACTGTGTGCTAACCACAGTGGCACCATGTTGCCCGGAATGACTTGATAAGTTCATAACTATCTGATTGTGGCTTCTACTTTTCTTCTGTTTTCTTTGAATCCCTTGTCAATCAAGATTCTATCTAACTTAACAATATTCAACAACCCAGCCTCCACTCTCTCTAGTGAAGAGAACGCCACAGACTTTATCCATGCTAAGTTTTCCCTCAGTGTATCCAAACAGGTGCCACAGTGTGGCAACTACGGAATTTTCACAGGAACTTCATTGCAGTGTTAATGTATGCCTACATGTGACACTAATTAATAAAATTAAAAAAAACCCTCTAATGAAAATAAATTCTTCTCACCTCATCTTAAATGGAAGACCTCTTATTTTTAAACTGTGTACCCCAGTCCAGGCATCTATCATGAGGGGAACATTCTCTTGGCGTCCATCTTGTCTTGTACCCACAGGATCTTGTATGTTTCAATAAGATCACCTCTCATTCTTCTAAGCTCCAGGCCCACCTTGTCCAATCTCTTCTCACAAGATGATGTCTCCATCCAAGGAATCAGTTGAGTGAACTTCCCTGAACTGCAATTATATCCTTTCTTAAGGAATGAATTGGACTGCACGGTGGTTAGTACAGCTGGCTGACAGCTCCAGGGACCTGGGTTCGAGTCCCGGCTTTGGTTGCTGTCTGTGTGGAGTTTGCATATTCTTCCCATGTCTGTGTGAATTTCCTCCGGGTGCCACTACAGTTAGCCTACCACTGCAACAGGTTCACAGCAAATGCCATCTCCCTGGCCCTGAACCCAACCCTGGAACACCTAGATAACAAAGGCACTTATGTCGGACTTCTATTTATTACTACAGCTCAGCCTTCAACATCATTATTTCTCCAAACCTCATCTCCGTACTCCATGGCTTGGGGCTTGGCTCCTCCCTCTACAACTGGATCCTGAAATTCCTAACTCACTGACCATCATCAGTAAGGATAGGCAACAACACCTCCTCCACGATCATCCTTAACACTAGTGTTCTTGGTCTTCTACGATACTCCTTATACACTTATGACTGTGTGGCCAAATTCTCCTTCAACTCAGTTTTCAAATTTGCTGATGACACGATTGTAGTGAGTCGGATCTCAAACAATGATGAGACAGAGCAGAGGAATGAGATAGAAAACCTGATGAACAATAATCTCTCCCTCAATGTCAACAAAAGGAGATTGTCATCAACTTCAGGAAACGTAGAGGAGAACATGCCCCTGTCTACATCAATGGTGATGAAGAGAGCTTCAGGTTTTTAGGTGTCCAGATCACCAACAACCTGTCCTGATCTTCTATGCAGACAGTGTAGTAAAGAAAGCCCATCAAACTGCTGGGATTTTCCCGCCATACTCCGAAACACTTGGAGGTATGGGTCACGCCATTACACCAACAGGGCAGAACCAGGAGAAGCTGGCAGCCGGGAATCCCAAGATTGCGAGCGTCTTTTCTAAGGAAGGAATCCCTTGTCACATGCATACGGGAGAAACCCTGTGATCACTGACAACGTTACCGGGGCCGCACACCGCTATTCCATCTCTGGCAGCGAGCTGGAAGCAGTGATGGGCATTGCTGTTGTCAGCACATACAGACTCAATAAAATATCGTCAATCCTGTGGGAATGCTGGTGGACCCTCCAGATTAACTTTACCTAATGAGTCACCAATGAATATTTCAAGAGATAATATTTCCTATTTCTATGTCATTAACACCCCTGTAACTGCAGTGAAGTGAAGAAGTATATCAGGAGTTAGAGATTGTAGACATGGTACTTTGTGGCAAAATCATGGGCGCAAACCCAGAATCGAAGACGTATGTCACCCGAAGACTCAAACTATCCAAACAGGCTGATTGTCTCCTCTGGGCAATGATAGTCATCATTCCACCAATGTTGCGGAAATGTGTCCCAAACCAACTGCATAAAGGTCTCTGCATAGAATAAGGATGAAGGAGATAACCAGATCTTTGGTGTCCAGGTCTTGAACACAAAATTGAGAGTTATAGAACATAGGACATAGAACATTACAGCACAGAACAGGCCCTTCGGCCTTCGATGTTGCGCCGACCAATATAAAAAGCAATGCCCCTCCAAACTAAACCATTCCCTTCTCTTCCATATACTTATCAACTAACCTCTTAAACGCCACCAAACTTGGCGCATCTACAACTGCTGCAGGCAGGGCATTCCACTCCCGAACCACCCTTTGGGTAAAGAAAAGTTATGTGTTTAGCTTGTCCAATCTCACCACCATTAGCACCCGTTCACCCATGGAAATGGCCAGAAAGGCCACGGCAAAGAGTTCACATTGATTATGCCAGAACTTTCAAAGAGCATGTGTTTCTCATTACAGTAGATGCACACCCGAAATCTCCTCAAGGAAGACTACATCCTCAGAGAGGACAATAGAAAGACTGGACAAAATTTTTTTGCAAGATTTGATTACCCTGAATAACTTATGAGTGACAATGGGCCACAGTTCATTTTGCAAGAATTCACAAATTATCTAAAGGAGAACGGAATCTAACACATCTTACCTGTCCCTTATCTACCTGCCACTAATAGGCTGGCTGAAAGATTTGTTCAGACAAAGAGGTAATTCACGAACAAGAATCATTGTCTAAATGACCAAACTAATTCCTGATGACATATAGGAATACAACATATTCGATAACCCAAGGTTCTCCATCATTATAGAGTCACAGAGTCATAGAAGTTTACAGCATGGAAACAGGCCTTTTGGCCCAACTTGTCCATACTGCCCTTTTCTTTTAACCACTAAGCTAGCCCTAATTGCCCACATTTGGCCCATATTCCTCTATATCCATCTTACCCATATAACTGCCTAAACCTTTTTAAAAGACAAAATTGTACCCGCCTCTGCTACTGCCTCTCGCAGCTTGTTCCAGACACTCACCATCCTCTGTGTGAAAAAATTGGATTCTTTTATATCACTCCCCTCTCATCTTAAACCCATGCCCTCTAATTTTTGACTCCCTACCTTTGGGAAAAGATGTTGGCTATCTAGCTGATCTAGGCCCCTCATGATAAAACGTTAGTAGTGCACAGCGTTTGATTTGCTGAAGCAGCTTAAGGCAGGAGAAATTGCAGTGGGGAAACAGCAAAATCAGGTTTTGTAACGTGAGAGCAGGGCTGGACACCAAGTTTTCCAAAAAAGGTCACAAAGTATTGGCAAGGAACTAGACCACCAGTGGGTACCTGCCATTGTATTAGCACAGACAGCATCAATCTTCTACACCATTCAAAGTCAGCACAATGTAGTGTGGAGAAGACATGCTGATCCAATTTGCCCGAGGTAGAGCCAACCAAGAGTTTGCAACCAACTGTGCCAAGGGAAGACATAGATAGTGCTGAGAACCTGACAACATCACCAATGATGGAAGACAGTCCCTCAGCTGAGGACACTTCAACACCGAGTAAATCCTACATTGATTCCGCTTGAGACAACTACTCCAAACTCAATCAAGGACACCAGAGATTAACACAGAAAAGCCGACACCTAAAGTTCGCTGACAACTGCACAGGAATCCGTAACCTCCAAAACTTTAACTTATTGGCTGTTGTATTTACTAATTGTTTATATTGTAAATTTTGATTGTTAACCTACAATCGTAGAACTCTTCTGGTGCAGAAGGAGGCCATTCAGCCCATCGAGTTTGCACCCACCAACCATAACCCCACATATTTATCCTGCTAATCCCCTCAACGCTAAGATCGATTTAGATTCACCAATCAACCTAACCCACATATCTTTGGAGCAGGTTACACTGTGTTTTATTGCAGGAACACATGATGTAAAGAGAAAGTGTTGTGAGTTCATGTTTGTTCCTAGTCGGAACAAGATGACTTAAGAGTCTGATCATGTGACACATTGATGACTCATTGGCCGTTTGTGTGGACACTTTATCCTAGTGGCCTGTGAAGTAAACACCTTTCCAATATGTCTCATGTTTGTTCGTTCCCTCTTGGTCTGCAGGCCCATCTTTTAAAAATGTCACACTGCTCTCTGGTCTCAGTAGCACTCCTGGGACTGCAGCGAGTCCCAGAGAACCGCGATAGAGACTGACTTTGAGCAAAGTCACGGGGTCACCGTGAGAAATGGAAATGGGGAAGGGAGGGGAGGGGAGGATGGAAAAGGGGCAGTGGAAGTGGGGGAAGGGAAATGTATGCAAAAGGAGCCTAAAAGTGGAGTATTTCCCCATGCCTGGCCATCAGCCTGTCACGCTTTATTCAGTGGGCTGGGCACTTGGTGCCAACCTTCCCACTCCGTGCCCACCCCCACTGCCTCCTTCCGACCCATCATTTGCTGTGCGTAAATTAACTACCACTTCCCCTACATTAGAGCAATG
Source organism: Sphyrna mokarran (assembly GCA_024679065.1). Classification (NCBI taxonomy): domain Eukaryota; kingdom Metazoa; phylum Chordata; class Chondrichthyes; order Carcharhiniformes; family Carcharhinidae; genus Sphyrna; species Sphyrna mokarran. The sequence goes on along the minus strand of JAGIQG010000007.1, from coordinate 13,572,722 downwards.
ACTGAACTTTAGAAAGGACTTAATTGGCTGGAAGATGCTTTGAGACATCGGAGGGAGGGCAGTGAAAATGCGATCTCACCACATGCCTTTCATGTTAAGCTGGATTAAGCTGGACACTGTTTCATTTAAAAAGAGATGGTAAAGTTGGTCAATTGAAAAGCATTTGCTGGCTGCAGTGCTGGGAAAACATTAAACTTGAGTGTTGGGGGGTGTTCAGAGGCAACTGTGTACTCAGTGGAAAGTTACATCAATCAGCCACGTACTAGATTCTGATTCTGATAGCCTTGCAATGCATTACAAATGAAGATAAAGCATCTCCAGAGATGGACGTCACATCAGTGCCCAGCTACCAAGGAAACACAGACAGGGAGGTATCGAGCTGGGGTCAGCCTCCCTACTTTCAAGGTTTTGGCCCTGGGCCTGACAGATTTAATGATCTGATTCACACATTACAGCCGCAGTTTTATCTCAGGGCATATTTCTTGGGGGAAGGGGAGGGGGTGGGACCCAGAACTGGAAGGAAAATCTCCATGGACGTTCCAGCCTGCCCTTTGGCTCATCTTAAATTCTCTCGCCTTGTTTGCACTTGTCTGCAGCATCTACTCGAGGTGTTTAAGATGATTAAGTGACTTAATAGAGCTCGGAGGCAAGAGATTCTTTCCTCAAGTTGGGGAGTCCAGGACAAGAGAGCAGACAGTCAGACTGCTCTGGGATGATACTAAAGGGACACAAACATCTCAATCCTGTTAGGCGCAATAAAATATAAATTTTGCAAAACGTTTTACTGCTGCATTCCATCCCAGGGGTCACAAGGGCATTGGAGAAACAAAACAATTCTGTTATTTACTATCTGGTGAAATTGTAACCCTTAGTGCTTAACCTTGATTAAACTTCCACTCGATAAAAGCTACTCATGTAGGTTTGATTGCAACTGTGCAACACTATCAGTAAACAGCTTCCACACAAATCTGGTATAGCTTCCTGGGGAAGAAAGGCTTACATTGATATATCACCTGTAACATCTCCACAAACCTCCAATATTGTTCTCCTCTAATCCTGGCCCCTTAAGCATCCACAATTTTAATTGCTCCATAATGAGTGACCACAACTTCAATTGCCTGGGCCCTGAGTGCCCATCCTATACCTCTCTGCTTCTTTTTATGACACTTCCTTCAGTCTGTATTTGACCAAGTCTTTGGTTATTTTATCTCCTCCATGCCAAATTCTGCGAACAGCCTCAATGTATTTTGTTACATTAATGGTGCTATATAAATATGAGGTGGCACAGTGACACAGTGGTTAGCACTGCTGCCTCACAATGCCAGGAAGCCAGGTTTGATTCCCAGCTCGGGTCACTGCCTATGTGGAGTTTGCACATTCTCCCCATGTCTACGTGGGTTTCCTCTGGATGCTTTGGTTTCGTCCTACAGTGCAAAGATGTGTGGGTTAGATTGATTAGCCTTAATAAATTGCCCCTTAAGGTCAGGGGAATTAGCAAGATAAATGTGTGGGGTTATAAAAGAAGGTAAGGGAGAGTGCCTGGGTAAGATGTTCTGTCAGAGAGCCGGAGCAGACTCAATGGGCCAAATACAACAACGAATAAAGCCAAGATCCAAAAATATGATCTTTGTCATAATCCCCTCAACCTCCTTAGCTCAGCCTAGATGGTGTAGATCCACCATGTTACCTTCCAGTCACAGAAACAATTACAGTAACCCTGATATTTTCCTATTTGCTATTTTTGGATCTAGCACCTGTCTTTTTCAGCCTGCCTGTACTGCACCACTGGACTCATTATTTACTACTACTGAGCTTGGATCGCTCTCTGTGCTTTTATATGATGGAAAGTGGCAGTCTGTCTTTGTTCAGCTCCACAAGCAGGTTCTAGGAGCTTGGGAAAGTGGCGTCACATTGCATAACTTCTACTCCTTCCCTTTGGTTTGGACAAAGGATATGCATGCCAGGTCCAGATTCTGGAGGCAGTTAATATTTCATTCATTAGTTCGAATACTAAAGGCCTCAAAACTTTTAGTCCATTTAGACGTATTGACCAGAACTTTCTGGTAGTTCACACTAGTGGGATTGTCCAGTGCTTCCAACAACACACTCCTGCCTTGAATTTCCCAACACCATGGGGTGGACACAATGGGAATTCCCATTGACAATGTTGGGACCAGATGATCCTGCTGCTAGCGATTGACACATTGCCTCTCGCCACCAAAAATCATACAGCAGGAAGGCCCAAAAATCTCACCCATTGTCTTTTTTGGCCAGAGCTCTGCCCTAGAAATGCAAAAACTGCTGGTGCATTTCTCTGGCATTTGAGTTCCTGTAATCACAAGAGGATGTTAGTGCCTCTTTAAAGATAACGAGGTCCCTGGAGGTTTCTGAAGGCTAGAAAGTCCTTTTGTAGGCGGTCAGACTTCAGACAGTTTGTCCATTTAATGAAACGCTTTCATAAAGTAGTAGCTTTTTTTTACAGATGCAGCATCCTTTCTGGATATATCGCAGTTTGGTATGACTCCTGTTCTGCCCAAGACTGCAAGAAACTACAAAGATTCTGAATGAAGCCCTGACCATCACGCAAACCAGCCTTCCATTCATTGCCTACACTGTCTCGGAAAAGCAGCCGGCATAATCAAGCGCCCTACGCACCCCAGACATTCTCTCTTCCATCTCCTTCCATTGAGAAAAAGATACAAAAGTCTGAGGACACAGACCAAATGATTCAAGAACAGCTTCTTCCCTGCTGCTGTCAGACTTTTGAATGGACCTATTTTACATTAAGCTTATTTTTCTCTACATTCCAGCAATGACTGAAACATTAAATTCTACACTCTCTCCTTTCCTTCTCCCCTATGTACTCTATAAACTGTATGTTTGTATAGTGTGCAAGAAACAATATTTTTCACTTTATCTCAACGCATGTGACAATAATAAATCAAATCAAATCAAAGTAACCAGATGATGTAAAGAACAAAAAACAAAGAAAATTACAGCACAGGAACAGGCCCTTTGGCCCTCCAAACCTGCACCAACCATGCTCCCCAACTGAACTAAAACCCATTACCCTTCCGGGGACCATTTCCATCCCATTCATGTATTTGTTATGATTCCCCCTAAAAAGTCATTATCGTATCTGCTTGCACTACCTCCCTCAGCAGCGAAATCCAGGCACCCACCAGTCTCTGAGTAAAAAAACTTGCCTTGAACATCTAAGATAGAGAATTATCCTATATTAAAGTAAAATACTGCGGATGCCGGTGTTTGAAACAAAAACAAAAAATGCTGTAAAATCTCAGCAGGTCTGACAGCATCTGTGGCGAGAGAATAGAGCCAATGTTTTGAATCTGGATGACCTGGGTCAGAGCTGAGAGGACAGACAATCAGTAGAGCTTTATGCTATTAAATGAGGAATTGGACAATGGGGATACAGAAGGCTGAGAAGGTGCTAAAAGTGTCCGTCAACTGACTACTGAATTCAGTCAATTATCATTCCAATTGCGACATAAACAAAAAATTGTAATTATTGATAAAATTCTTGGGACAACACAGCTTGGAAATGTTAAGTATTCAGAGATTGCTGATTAATTATCTTATCAAATTTTTCATTAATTGGAATGAGGGCAACATGGGTTTATAGCGATAGCAAATGTTCTAAATCAATGTAGTGGAAATGTTTCAGTTCAAAGATTTGATATAATCTTACACCAGGCTAGAACTAATTAGTTGCCTCTCTCTTGAGTGACGCTGCATGACAGAAATGTTCTGAAAAAGATAAATTGCCTTTAATGATTTGAGATGACTATCTGGCTGATGAAATGCCTGGGGTCTGGGCTTCTCATTGGAGCTTTAAGTATTTCTAGTGCCAGAAGATGGCCCTGCAGGTGCCTGAAGATGCATGCACCACCGGCTTCTTAAAGTAAGGCAGGCTGGACCATGTGTCCTGTGGCTCAGATGCGAGTTGGTGCTTTAGCGTGAGAGGAGCTGGACGTCTGTGCAGCCAAAGTTATTGGTGTCCACACAAACCACAACAACAACAAAAAAACGGATTGCAACACCATCACCTGAACAGTAGCAGAGGAATTCGCTTAACAATTCTGCAAAGAACTGTCTTGATACTCAGGAACTGGAAGGGAGAGAGAGGAGCAGAGAATGTGCGCTGCTTAATGAATGAATCTGGTGACAGGCGGGTGATACGAAGCAGATCGCAGACCAGTAAGTAACTTTTAGAATTGTTTGCGTGCCTTTTGATTAAAATAATGTTAAAAAAATGACATCAATATTGTGACTGAAAATAAAGATTTCGAATGTTTAAATATTATTTATATCATATTTACATTTATATAACACAAACACAGCAATGGTATAAATGTGCAGTTTTCCCAGACGCTAAAGAATCGCTATTAACTTAATTGGGACAAAGTCTCAGAATTTGGGAAGCCTTATTTTTGTATCAGAGATAACAGACAGGAGAAGCAAGCACCACGTTACTAAGTTTGAGAGGCAGCACTGACCTTCATTAAGATGCTATCCAGGAGACCACATTTTCTATTCCAGTAAATAACTAAAATATATGCGGACTTTAACGAAGCGATTTCACTTCTATAGCGCCTGATGTGAACACATTTCTATTGCAGCGTTACCTGTGGGTAGTCTGCACTTGGGGATGTTACACCAGCTCTGAATTTTCACTTGGCATTTCCCAGTAGCCAGATCTCTATGCCAGAGGCAGAATTGTAAAATCCTGCAGAGCAGAAGGAGGCTATCGGCCCATTCAGTGTGCACCAACCACAATCCCACCCAGACCCTATCCCCACAAGTGCATGCATTTACCCTACCTAGTCTCCTAGACTAGGGGCAATTTAGTAGACTGTGAGAGGAAATTGGAGCACCCATACACACATGGAGAGAATGTACAAACTCTACACAGACAGTGACCCAAGCCAGGAATCGAACCTGGGTCCCTGGTGCTGTGAGGCAGCAGTGCTAACCACTGTACCACCATGCTGCAGAGGTTATGGAAACTGTGCTCCTCCGTGGGGATGAACTCAGCACGGGTTGGACTTGCAGATCCAAACTCATGCCTGATTGTCTGATGGGGAAACATGAGCCAATTTGGTGTTGCTACGCTTCATCCGGTCAAGTCTGGCAAACTGTCATCATTATGCCAGCTAGCCCCATATAAAATTTTAAGTTTATTCATTAGTGTCTCAGTAGGCTTGCATTAACACTGCAAAGAAGTTACTGTGAAAATCCCCTAAGGCCACATTCTGGCACCTGTTCAGGTACACTGAGGGAGAATTTAGCTTGGCTGTTGCATCTAACCAGCATGTCTTTCAGGCTGTGGGAGGAAACCAGAGTGCTCGGAGAAAACCTATAGATAAATCGTGCAAATTCCTCACAGTGACCCAAGCCAGGAATCGAACCCGGGTCCCTGACACTGTGAGGCAGCAGTGCCAACCACTGTGCCACCCTTGAGGCAGTTTCTTAAAGAGGAAGTGCACTTTGCTTGCTGCCACCTGATTTAAAGTTGGGGAAGCGATAGCCAAGCGATATTATTGCTAGACTATTAATCCAGAAACTCAGTTAATGTTCTGAGGACCTGGGTTCGAAATCTGCCATGGCAGGTGGTGGAATTTGAATTCAATAAAAAATATCTGGAATTAAGAATCTACTGATGACCATGAAAACGTTATCAGTTACGGTAAAAACCCATCTGGTTCACTCATGTCCATTAGGGAAGGAAACCTGCTGTCCTTACCCAATCTGGCCTACATGTGATTCCAGAGCCTCAGCAATATGGTTGACTCACAACTGCCCTCAGGCAACTAGCGAAGGGCAATAAATGCTGGCCAGCCAGTGATGCCCATGTTCCATGAATGAATAAAAAATAGTTGAAAAGGCAGGGAGGGAAGGCCCCTTTCTCACCTCCCTCCAATTTTTCTGATGCATATTTGGAAGTGTTGGCGAGGATGGTGATAAGAACATAACATAAGAACATAAGAACTAGGAGCAGGAGTAGGCCATCTGGCTCCTCGAGCCTGCTCCGTCATTCAATAAGATCATGGCTGATCTTTTTGTGAACTCAACTCCACTTACCTGCCCACTCATCATAACCCTTAATTCCTTGCCTTAAAAACATTCAATGAGGTAGCCCCAATTGCTTCACTGGGCAAGGAATTCTACAGACTCACAACCTTTTTTGTGAAGAAGTTTCTCCTGAACTCAGACTTTAATCTGTTTCCCCTTATTTTGAAGCTATGTCCCCTAGTTCTAAGTTGGAAACAACTTCTCCGCTTCTATCTTATCTATTCTCTTCATAATCTTATAAGTTTCTATAAGATCTCCCCTCATTCTTCTGAATTACAATGTGTATAGCCCCAGTCTACTCAGTCTCTCCTCATAAGTCAACCGTCTCAACTGTGGAATCAACCTAGTGAATCTCCTCTGCACCCCCTCCAGTGCCAGTATATCCTTTCTCAAGTAAGGAGATCAAAACTCTACACAGTACTCCAGGTGTGGCCTCACCAGCATCTTATACACAATCTCACTGTTTTTAAACTCCATCCCTCTCGCAATGAAGGACAAAATTCCATTTGCCTTCTGAATTACCTGCTGCATCAACTCCTTGAGATTCCTGCACAAGGACACCCAGATCCGTCTTGAGAGTAGTTACTCCTACCAGAATGGATGACCTCACATTTACCAACATTGTACTCCATCTCCCAGATCCTCGCCCTTAGACTACCTCTATCTCTTTGCAGACTTTCAGCGTCCCCTGCATACTTTGCTCTTCCATCCATCTTAGCGTCATCTGCAAATTTTGACACACTACACTTTGGTCCCCAACTCCAAATCATCTATGTTAAACCGTAAACAATTGCAGTCCCAACATTGATCCCTGAGGCACACACTAGTCACTGATCGCCAACCAGAAAAATACCCATTTACCCCCAGTCCTCTATCCATGTTAATGCATTCCCTGTAACACTGTGCACCTTTATCTTATGTCCTGTGATGTCCTGCTCAAATGTTAGGAAGAGTCACATTTCTTCATATGATTGGAGGAAGGAGTCATGAACACACAGAGGGCCATTTTCACCCATCTCATCCCCCCCATTTGTGCAGACAGTGAACGCAGTGGGACCACGGTGGGTGGTTCCGGTCTGCCCCGTAAATGTAGCAGAGGCAGATTCAATTGAAGCTTTTAAGAGAGAAATAGATGATTATTTGCATGGAAACAATGTGCAGAGGTTACAGGGAAAAGGCAGGAGAATGACACAAATTGTTGATGCTCGTTTGGAGAGCCAGTGTGGATACGATGGACTGAATGGCCTCCTTCTGCACTGTAATGATGTGGTGATTTGGTGATTCTGAACTCATTTCAAAGGGTGTTAAATATCAACCACATTGGAGTTACAGGTGGACCAGAGTGGATGGAAATTTCCCCCCTTGAAGTGAACCTATTGGACTTTTACAGCAATCCAGTTGTTCCATGAAGAATTATTAATGACACTAGCATTTTATTCCAGATTTATTAACTAATGGAATTTAAATTTCCCCAGTTGCTGTGGCGAGATTGGAGCCCATGTCCGGAGACACTAGTTTGGTATTACTGGCCACTTATTTTAGTGAAGCAATGTTCTCTTGAGCTACCCCTCCTCTGTCTCGCCCTCTCATACCCGCTGAGCACTAACCCTTGTCTCTGTCTCCCCGTTCCCAAGTTCACCATGAGTCAGGAGCTTAACTGGAGCAGACACAGAGAAAGAGGGGGAGAACCCTTCAGAGCGCTCAGCACTTAATCTGACAGGTAATAACTCAGAAATTTGGCGACCTATGCATCTTGGAGGCTCAACGAGAGATCAGTCTTGTAAATTTATCCAGCACAGGTATGCAGGAGCAAGGGCAGAGAGATAGGAGAACACAGGAGCCTAATGGAGGGGAAACCATTATCCTGGCCTTAATACAACGTGGGGCAGCACAGTTGTATAGTGGTTAACTCCACTGCCTCACAACACTGGGGACCTGACTTGGGTCACTGTCTGTGTGGTGCTCGCACATTCTCTCTGTGTCTGTGTGGATTTCCTCTGGGTGCTCCGGTTTTCTCTCACTGTCCAAATGACAGTGCTGGTTAGGCCCTATTCCACCATTTTAATTCTAAGTGCTGAAACTGGGGGTACAAAGAACAAAGAACAAAGAACAAAGGGTGTTTCATATCTGACTTTTAGACTCATTCTCAGGCATCCCTAAACACATTCTGCCTTAAAATCTATCGGCAATTCCAAATCACGCTGCGGAAGCTAGTGGGTGGGGCTAAACACCCCCAAAATCCTGCAGTTCCTATTGGTGCCTCCAACTGCGCGTGTGCAGAAAAAAAATGTAGAATGCGGCTCCCTCTCCACATTGCTCCTGGGCCGGATAATACCTCCCCCTGGCCCTCACAGACATTGCCCTCCTTTTCACCTCACTGACTATAGACAGAATGGCAGCAGAATCCCCTTTCCCCTCACTGGCCACAGGCAAAGTGGCAGCGGACACACTCCCCCTCTACCTCACTGACCACAGACCACGTCGGACTTTACCAAGTTTTCACACCCAAATGGGCAACTTGATAGTAAAATCATGCCCTTAGTGTCCAAAGCTGTGTGGGTTAGGCGGATTGGCCACGCTAAATTGCCCCTTAGGGTCAGGGGGATTAGCGGGGTAAATATGTGGGATTACGGGATGGGGCCTGGGTGGGATTGTTGTCGGTGCAGTCTTGATGGGCTGAATGGCCTCCTTCTGCACTGTAGGGAAGCTATCCCTGGTGTCCTGGCCAATATGCGCCTCTCATTGGAAACAAAGAACCTCATTATCTGCTCTAACTGGAATCTTGCTGTGCACATTTCTGATCTTACAAGAGTTGACTTCACAAAAGTACTCGACTGCTTGTAAAGTGCTTTATGTAGAAACTGAAAATTAGGAGCAGTTAGCCCCTCAAACCTGCACTGAAACAGCTTGAGGTTGTGAAAGATGACGTGTTAAGTGCAAGACCTTTCTGCCTTTCCATAAGAATAACTGCTTGGAGCAAAGAGAGAGTTATCGGTGACAGTCTGTTAAGGTTTAAAACCAGACTTGTGTAAAATTTCAATTAGAAACATCGCAAGGTTCGGTTTGACTTTTTCCCTTTCTTCGTTTAGGGAAGAAATGCACCTTTCCCAATAAGTATTTCACATCGAAAGCGCCAGGAGGACGACTCCTCCCCCCGACGGGCAGACGTTAAACATGAACTTAACAGATTTACACTCGTGTGCACCATGGCTGCAGAATCTAACCCCCACCGATGATGCCACACACAAGATGAAAAGGACTTCTGCTTTATGTGAACAAGTCAGTGTAGCCATTGAGGTGTTCCTAACACTGGGCATTATGAGCCTGCTGGAAAATATTTTGGTCATTATGGCAATTATTAAGAACAAGAACCTCCATTCCCCAATGTATTTGTTTGTCTGCAGCCTTGCTGTTGCAGACATGCTGGTGAGTGTGTCAAATGCGTGGGAGACCGTTGTAATAGCCTTGCTCAAACATAGGCATTTGATTGTCGAGGACAGTTTTGCCAAGCAGGTAGACAATGTGTTCGATTCGCTGATCTGTATTTCTGTCGTGGCATCCATGTGCAGTCTCTTGGCCATCGCTGTCGATAGGTACGTCACCATATTTTACGCTTTACGCTACCACCACATCATGACAGTGAAACGAGCTGCTTTTATCATTGCAGGTATCTGGATGTTCTGCACTGGCTGTGGTATCATCTTCATCATCTACTCCGAAAGCTCAACCGTCGTCATCTGTCTCATCACCATGTTCTTCATCATGTTGGTGCTCATGGCGTCCCTCTACAGCCACATGTTTCTGCTGGCTCGCTCCCACGCTAAGCGGATTGCAGCTCTGTCCGGCTACAACTCCATTCATCAGAGAGCGAGTATGAAGGGGGCCATCACCTTAACAATCCTACTGGGCATTTTCATCATCTGTTGGGCTCCATTCTTCCTGCACCTCATCCTCATGATCTCCTGTCCCGGGAACCTGTACTGTGTCTGCTTCATGTCGCATTTCAATTTGTACTTGATCCTCATCATGTGTAACTCAATCATTGACCCACTCATCTACGCCTTCCGTAGCCAAGAAATGCGGAAGACATTCAGGGAGATAATCTGCTGCTACAACTTAAGGGCAGGTTGTGTTGGACTTTCTGAGAAGTAAGACTGTAATGAATGAAGACAGCTCTGTATCAAACCTCCCCTTGTAGCTGAAAATGAATGATCCAATATCTGACAATCAATAAGTTATTAATTGAATTTCAAGAGTATTACTCACAATCAAACAAAATTATTTCCAATACCTCCACTTGCCAGATGGTGGAAATTCAGTGGCGACTCTGAGATTGCTTTCACTCATTTCATAGAATCACAGAACCATACAACGCAGAAGAGGCCCTTTGGCCTATCAAGTCCGTACTGACACATCTGAACTCCCGCCTAATCTAGCACTTAGCCCTGAATGTTATGGCGTGCCAAGTATTTCTCCAGGTGATTTTTAAAGGCTGTAAGGCATTCCCCTCCCACCCTCCACCATCCTCCCAGGCAGCACATTCCAGACTGTCACCACCCTCTGAGTAAAAACATTCTATCTCTATTGCCCCGTACATTTTTTTCCTTTCATATATTTGTTGTCATATTCCTTTAAGGATAATAGCATGCCATCTCTGTGTCATGTTGGGGGAAGTGTGTGGAAGTGGGGCAGCACAGTGGCACTGCTGCTTCGCTGTGCCAGGGACCCCAGTTCGATTCCTGGCTTGCTTCACTGTCTGAGTTTGCACGTTGTCTGCGTAGGTTTCCTCTGAGTGCTCTGGTTTCCTCCCACAGTCCGAAAGATGTGCTGGTTAGGTGCAGTGACCCAAACAGGCACCAGGCTGTGGCGATTAGGGGAACTTCATGGTAACTTAATTGCAGTGTTAATGTAAGCCTTATTTGTGACTGATAAATAAACTTTATTTTTACTTTACTTTTCATGTGGGCAGGAGGTTTTCTTTAGTTTAATTAGGACATAATGATTAGCACAGCTTGGAGGGCCAAAGGGCCTGTTTCCTGTGCTGTACTTTTCTTTGTTTTTTGTTCTTTGTGATCCAGGCCAGTCTCCGTCTCAGAAACTGAGACTGGATCACATGGCAAACTTCCCTTAAAGTGATGACATGTTGCAATCCCTTATGTTGTAATATATCTTTAAGTGAGAGCAGAAAAACATTTTTCCTCAGCCTCCCCCCACCGCCGCCCCCAAACCTCCTGCCCATCACCTTGAACCTTTGGAACAATTGGAGTACCTCATGAATAAAGGGAAAACAAGGGAGAGTCTCCTTAGTTGCGTCAGTTGTAGATGCGCCAAGTTTGGTGGCGTTTAAGAGGTTAGTAGATAAGTTTATGGATGAAAAGGGAATGGTTTAGGTTAGAGGGTCACTGCTTGTTCCTAATTGGTCTGCGCAACATCGAAGGCCGAAGGGCCTGTTCTGCGCTGTAATGTTCTATGTTCTATGTTCTTAGATCACAGAAAAGGAGATTTAATAAAACTGTTCAAAATTACAAGGAGGTTTGATAGGATTAGTGGGGAGAGGAAGTAGGCGGATTAGTAACCTGAGAAAATAGATTTACTTTGATTTGATTTGATTTATTATTGTCGCATCTGTTAGCATACAGTGAAAAGCATTGCTTCTTGTGCGCTATACAAAACATACTTTTCATAGAGAAGGAGATGAGAGGATGCAGTGTTGCTCTCATAGCTAGGACGTAGAGAAAGATCAACTTAATGTGAGGCAGATCCATTCAAAAGTCTGACAGCAGCAGGGAAGAAGCTATTCTTGAGTCGGTTGGTACGTGACCTCAGACTTTTGCATCTTTTACCTGACGGAAGAAGATGGAAGAGAGAATGTCTGGGGTGCGTGGGGTCCTTAATTATGCTGTCCGCTTTGCCGAGGCAGCAGGAAGTGTAGACAGAATTAATGGGTTTGTGTGATGGATTGGGCTACATTCATGATCTTTTGTAGTTTTTTTTGCGATTTTGTGCAGAGCAGGAACAGGATTTATGCAATAGGCAAAATGATGAAGAGGAAATGAGCAGAAATGTTTTCAATGCGGTGAGTGGTTACAATCAGGAACTCACTTTCTGAAAGGATAGTGGCATCAAACAAAATTGAATCTTCAAAATTCAATTGGATAAATACTGTTGTAATATGCCTTGACAGTGCTATCACTTATCTGAATGAATCGAAGTTTGAGGTAAATGAAGCAATTTTATTTAATGATATCAAATATATCTTTCATAAATTTTTAAAGCAATCAGAAATAAAAACAGAAAGTTCTGGAAATATTCAGCGGGTCCAGCAGCATCTGCAGTGAAAGAAACATGGTTCAGGTCTGTAAAGTTCTTTCTGAACCTTACCTCAATTATGATGAAAGGTCATCAACCTTCAACACGAACTCTGTTTCTCTCTCCAAAGATGTGGATGTTCGTTAGATTAGTGTCCTAGACTTGACCATCTTCATCAATGACCTTCCTTCCATTATAAAGTCAGAATTGAGGACATTTGCTGATGATTGTCCGATATTCAGCACCATTCACAACTCCTCAGATACTGAAGCAGTCCAGGTTCAAATGTGATATGATCTGGACAATATCCAGGCTTGGGCTGACAGGTGGCAAGCAACATTTGCACGACATTAGTGTCAGGCAATGACCATCCCCAACAACAGAGAATCCAATCACCACACCTTGACATTCAATGGCATTGTCTTTGCTGAATCCCCCCCACTATCAACGTCCTGCAGGTTACCACTGACCAGAAACGGAACTGGACGAGCCATATAAATACTGGGTGCAAGAGCAGGTCAGAGGCTGGGAGTTCTGAAGTCAGTAACTCTGCTCCTGACTTTGCAAAGCCTGTCCACCATCCACAAGGCACAAGTCGGGTGTGTGAAGGAATACTCCCCATTGAGTGCGGCTCCCAACAACACTGAAGAAATTCAGTAGGATTCATTACAAAACAGCTTGTTAGATGAGCACTCCCTGCACAAACATTCATTCCCTGCGCTACCAAAACAATAGATGCAGTGGCACTGTGGTATTGTCACTGGACGAGTAATTTAGAGACATGAGTTGGAACCCCACCATAGTGGATGGTAAAATTTGAATCAAAATATTCAATTAATGGAATTAAAAGTGTGAGTAATAGAGAAGGAAATCTCCCTTCCTTACTTTGTCTGGCCTATCTTACAAGTGATACCAGATCCACAGCAACGTGGTTGATTGGAGATGGGCAATAAAGACTGATACAGCCAGCGCCACTCAAATGAATATAACAAATGCACAGTAGCAGCAGTGTGTGCTATCTACAAGATGTACTGCAGCAACTCCACAAGGCTATTTAGACTGCACCTTCTAAACCCAAAACTCCTATCATCAAGGGACAGCACTTGTATGAAACCTGGAGGTTTCTCTCCAACTCGCTCACCATCCTGACTTGGAAATATGTTGCCGTTCCTTCGCAGCCACTGGGTCAAAATCCTGAACTCCCACCTTATCAGCACAGTGGGTGTACCCGCACCACACAAGCGGCAGTGGTTAAAGAAGGCTGCTCACCACCACCATCTCCACACCTTCTCCTAGCCAGCGGCACCCATGAATTAAACAAAAAAAGCTGTTGTGAGGCCTGTTGCATATGTGTCAGATTTTCTGATTTAATTACGGATTGGTCTGCAGACCAGTTTCCTGATCTGTATGTACATCGCTCAGTATAGCACTGTATTTTAAGGCCACGGAAGTCTCCGAATTTAGCGCCAGTCTCTGATATTGTAATGGGCTGCAACAGGTTTCATAATGAGAAGAAGCTGCAGTCGCTTCGAATCATGTCTCTGAGGAGAAAGGTGAATTGTTTAGCGTCTTTGCTCTTCATCACTAGGCAACCACATGTACTGAAAGTCTGAACACATGGGAATGGGGTGAGGACAGTTCTGGAGTTGGTTCAATTGATTTGCCATTTGGACAAATTACTGTCATTCATTATCTCGGCCAACTGCGGCCGGTAGTGCATCTCATGTCGTGTAGGCTGCCTGCTTCAATGGATAAAAGTGAAGAGAAAGAGAAGAAAAACCTCAGGAGGGGAGGAAAATAATTGCGATTTTCAGCCTAATGGTACCTCTTGAGGGCAGCTGTTGAGTGGCAGTCTTTCACGTGTAAAGCAAGAAGTTGAAATTATATATTAAATATGGGAGACTAGTGCATCAAATTTTGCACTCATCTCTATTAAAACAAATGCTCACAGTTGAACATTGCTTAAAACAAGGTTTGCTTAAGCTGAAATCCATTTAATGTGTGTTTCCTTTTCAAATAATCTCAGAAGGTCAGTTTACAGTACAGTAATTACAAACTTGTTCTTTGTCCAATTAAGATCATCTGATTTTTGTCATTTATGGTTTAAATAGTGCTGAGGAATTTTATAGTCATTGAGTTTAATTGGAAATCCGCTGAGACAGAACCCATTCTTTGTCTAGATAACACCATAGACTGAAGCAAACATTCAACCTTTCTAATATAGCATAGATTTATAGAACTCCCACAGCATAGGACTCCATTCACCAGAACATAAAAACATAAGAAAGTAAGGACTACGAGCAGGACTAGACCATCTAGCCCCTCGAGCCTGCTCTGCTATTCAGTAACATCATGGCTGATCTTTTCGTGGACTCAGCTCCACTTACCTGTCCTTAACTACTTTACAGTTCAAAAATTTATCCATCTTTGCTTTAAAAATATTCAATAAGGTAGCCTCAACTGCTTCACTGGGCAGGGGATTCATAACCCTTTGTGTGAAGAAGTTCCTCCTTAACTCAGTCCGAAATCTGCTTCCCTTTGTTCTGAGGCTGTGCCCCCTAGTTCTAGTTTCAACCACTGGTGAAACAATTTCCCTTCTTCTATTCCTTCATAATCTTACATGTTTCTATAAGATCTCCCTTCATTCTTCTGCATTCCAAAGCGTATAGCCCCAGTCTACTCAGTCTCTTCTCATAAGCCAACCCTCTCCACACCAGAATCAACCTTGTGAATCTGCTCTGCATCACCACTAGTGCCAGTATATTCTTTCTCAAGTAAGGAGTCCGTTATGTTCATGCTGGCTCTCTACATTGACAACTCAGCTGGTCCCATTCCCCTGCCTTTTCCCCACAGCCTCACAAAGCTTTCTCTCTTTAGGTGATTATCCAATTTGCTTTTGAAAAACCATGATTGAATCTGCCTCCACCACACTGTGAGGCAATCCATGTCCTAACTGAGTGCTGTGTGAAAAGAGGTTTCCTCATGTCACCTTCTGTCAAATGCTTTAAATTGACATCCTTTGGTTCTCCACCCTCCCGTCAATGGCAGCAGTTTCTCCCTAATTGCCTTGCAGATCCCTTGTGATTTTGAACACCTTTCTCAGATGGCCTCTCATCCTCCCCTTCTGCAAGGCAATTAGTCTCAGTTTCTCCAATTCACACAAATTCTTCATCCATTAAACATGGGAATTAAAAGCAGAAGTTGGCAATTCAGGACTTTGAGCTTGCTCCACCATTCAATCCGATCATGGCTGATTGCTTCCTGGCCTCAAATCCACCTTCTCACCTGTTTCCCATATCCCTTTAACTAGTTTTTAAAATCAGAAATGCATCCATCTCCTTCTTGAAACCAAATAATGATTCGGACTCTGCCATGCCCCATAAATTCACTACTCTCTGCGAGAAGTAGTTGCTCCTCATCTCAGTTTTAAATCTACTGCCTCTCAACTTATACCTGTGACCTTTTGTTCTAGACTACCCCACGAGAGACTACTAAATTCTTCACCCTCTTTAATGTGTCCCAATGTGTGATGTCCAAAATTGGACACAATACTCAGTTGGGATGAAAGTCAATTTTTCAAAGGTTCACCATAGCTATCTTATTTTATATGGGGCCTCTATCTAAAGAGCCCAGGATGCTGTACGCCTTGATAACTGCTTTCTCAACCTATCCTGCCACCTTCAATACATTGTGCATTTTCCCCAGGACCTTCTGCTCCTGCATTTCCTTTAGAATTGTCTCCTTTATTTTTCATTGTCTTTTCTCATTCATCATCCCAGATGCAGCCCAGACTGGGGAGGTGTCGTGTAGTGGTTTTGTGGACTAATAACCCAGAGGCACATGATAATGCTCTGCGGACCCAGGTTTGAATCCCTCCAATTTCCTTAAAGGCAGGAAATCTGCTGTCCTAACCTGGTCTGATTACATGTGACTTCAGACTCACAGTAATCTGGTTGATTCTTAACTGCTCTCTGAAATGGCCTAGCAAGTTCAAGGGCATTTAGGGATGGGCAATGAATGCTGGCCATGCCAGTGATGCCCACTCCTCTGAATGAATAAATAAAAAATAAAACTTTACGCTTCTCTGCATCGAATTTCATCTGCCACATGTTGTCCATTCTACCAGCCTGTCTGTATTATCTTGGAGTCTATCGCTGTTCTCTTGTTCACAATATTTTATGTCATTCATTAATTTTGAAATGATCCAAGTCACTTATTACAATGAAGGAAAGCTGTAGTCCTTGGGGAATCACCATGTTGTGGGCAAGGTATTGGAGAGAATTATTAGGGATAGGATTTATAGTTATTTAGAGAGAAATGAATTGATTGGGGATAGTCAACATGGTTTCGTGAAGGGTAGGTCATGCCTTACTAACCTCATTGAGTTTTTTGAGAAAGTGACCAGAGAGGTGGATGGGGGTAAGGCGGTTGATGTAGTATATATGGACTTTAGTAAGGCTTTTGATAAGGTGGCCCATGGAAGACTTCTACAGAAAATGCAGATGTGTGGAATAGAGGGTGATTTAGCTAATTGGATTAGGAATTGGCTGGCAGATAGAAGTCAGAGGGTGGTGGTTGATGGGAGATATTCATCGTGGAGTTCGGTGACAAGTGGTGTGCCTCAGGGGTCTGTTTTGGGGCCCCTGCTGTTTGTAATTTTTATAAATGATCTGGATGAGGGTATTGAGGGATGGATCAGTAAATTTGCAGATGACACTAAAGTCGGTGGAGTGGTAGATAGTGAAGAGGGGTGTTATAGTCTACAGAGTGACTTGGACAAGTTGCAGAGCTGGGCCGAGAGGTGGCAAATGGAGTTTAATGTGGAAAAGTGTGAGGTAATGCACTTTGGCAGGAACAATAAATGTGTAGAGTATAGGGCCAATGGTAGGGCTCTTCATAGTGTTGAGGAACAGAATGATCTTGGTGTATGTGTCAATAGATCCCTGAAAGTAGGCAGTCAAGTGGATAAAGTTGTTAAGAAGGCAGATGGAGTCTTAGCTTTTATTGGCAGGGGGATTGAATTTAGGAGCCGCAGCATCATGTTGCAACTGTACAAAACTCTAGTGCGGCCGCACTTGGAGTATTGTGTGCAGTTCTGGTCCCCACATTATAAGAAAGATGTGGAGGCATTGGAGAGGGTACAGAGGAGGTTTACCAGGATGTTGCATGGTATGGAGGGCAGGTCCTATGAAGAGAGGTTGAAGGATTTGAGGTTGTTTTCGTTAGAAAGGAGGCGGCTAAGAGGGGATCTTATTGAAGCATATAAGATGATTAGAGGTTAGATAGGGTGGACAGTGATAGCCTTTTTCCTAGGATGGAGAAAGCTAGCACGAGGGGACACAGCTTTAAATTAAGGGTTATGAGTTATAGGACGGATATCAGAGGTAGGTTCTTTACTCAAAGAGTGATTAGGGAGTGGAATGCCCTGACTGCAGCTGTTGTAGATGCACCAAGTTTGGTGGCGTTTAAGAGGTTAATTGATAAGTATATGGAAGAGAAGGGAATGGTTTAGTTTGGAGGGGCATTGCTTTTTATTTCGGTCGGCACAACATCGAAGGCCGAAGGGCCTGTTCTGTGCTGTAATGTTCTATGTTCTATGTTCTATGTACCTGCCTGCAATCCAAAAACCAACCTTTCAGCATACTAAGTTTAGTCTGTATCCATGCTGCGACTGTACCTATTTTAAAGGCATTAACTTTGCTGACAAACCTGTTGTGTGGCACTTTATAGAACATAGAAAAACTACAGCACAAACAGGCCCTTCGACCCACAAGTTGCGCTGATCATATCGCTACCTACTAGGCTTACCTATAATCCTCAATCTATTAAGTACATAGTCAGAAGTCTCTTGAAAGACCTTATCGAATTTGCCTCCACCACCACCGACGGCCGCTGATTCCACTCACTCACCACCCTTTGAGTGAAAAACTTACCCCTGCTATCTCCTTTCTACGTACTCCCCCATGCCCTCTCGTAGTGACCATTTCAGCCCTGGTAAGAAGCCTCTGAAAATCCACTAATCATTACCTCTCAACATCCTATCCACTTCTATCAGGTCGAGAAGATGGTTAGATATTAGACTTCTATATCTTTACTTTGTGGATATCGCAGGCACGTGATCGGCACAACTTGTGGGCCGAAGGGCCTGTTTGTGTGGTAGTGTTCTATGTTCTATGTTCTATGTGATGCACTCTCTTCAAGCTGCGGCCATATAACAGTAATGAAGACCTTCTGAACTCAGACAATGTCTTAACTATAATTTGTAGTCTGTAATGAAGTTATATTGTACGTTACACGGGTGGAAGAATCTTAAATATATACAGAGCAGTATATCAACAAGAGGCTTTTATTTGTACAAAATGAATGACTTGTAAAATGTCTTGAAGATTCCTAGTTAAATATAACTAAGAATAATCATCGAATGATGCTTGATAACGTTATTGAATCAATGATGATTGTAGTGGGCTTTGGGACTTACAGCACAGGGGAAGCTAATTGCCCTATTGCCCCCCACTCCCCCCCCGCCAATGCAAGGGTTTCAGCTGGAGCTAGAACTTGAAGTACTTTTCTGTGTCCTTTCTCCATTCCTCTTCAAACATTTGTTCAATTTCCTTTCAAAAGTCTCTGCCTTAACAGCTGCTTGTGGTAGAAGGTGCCACGTTGAGTGTCTCCAGAGTTTCCTGTTGCCATTTGGGAAATGTTGTTCCTCAGATAGTGCCCACATGCAGCACAAATGTTGGACAACATTTGGCGTGTTGGCACAATGGTTAGCATTGCTGCCTCACGGTGCCAGGGACCTGGGTTCAAAGAACAAAGAACAAAGAACAAAACAGCACAGGAAACAGGCCCTTCGGCCCAACGAGCCCGCACTGCCACCTTGATGTTCCCACTTCCATCCATGATCCCTGTCAGTGTGTATAGAAATCTGCATTAGAACCAAATTTGCAAGACAATTTAGGGAGAATTTGTTTTGCCAATCAGCCTAAGAACGCATCTTTGGGGTGTGGGAGGAATCCGGAACACCCGGAGAAAACCCACGCAAGCATGGGGAAAATGCGCAAACTCCCACAGACACAGGCCCAAATCCATGTATCTGTACAGCACAGTGACATTCCTGATAATGCAACACTTGGGGACCTATGATTCCACAGCATCTTTCACATTAATGTTCTGCATGTTAAGTGACACAATGGCTTCAGTATCTGAGATGTACTGAGATAGTGACAGTGCCTCCAGAAACAGGCAAAGATTGACCCTTGTCACAGCGGCATGTAACACAGGGATTAGCACTGCTGCCTCATAGCACCAGTGACTTGGGTTCGGTTCCCAGTTTGGGTCACTATCTATATGGAGTCTATACATTTTCCCTGTGTCTGTGTGAGTTTCCTCCGGGTGCTCTGATTTGCTCCCATAGTCCGAAAGATATACTGGTTAGGTGCATTAGCTGTGCTAAGTTCTCCCTCAGTGTACCCGAACAGGCGCCAGACTGTGGTGATTAGGGGATTTTCACAGTGACTTCATTGCAGTGCTATTGTAAGCCTACTTATGACATGAATAAATAAACTTTAAAAACTTTAAGATTCAAATTGGGCTGATAAGTGGCAAGTAACAATCATTCTTCAAAAAGGGGCAAGGTGTGGGAGTGATGGTTCAGACTACCGGTGTACTTCATTATCAGGTTTGTGGGATCGGCATAGTTGAAACAACTTTCCTTTGAATACAGGATGGATTTTGTAAATAGTCCCAAGGCAAAGGATGCAGAACTGATGGAATTAGTGAAATTCATGTTACATAATCTCTAACTTGTTGGCTTTGTTGCTCTGCTGATGTTAATCAAATTAGGTCGGCTTAGTAAACATGGTGATTAGGAGAGATTGAAAAGTGCATCTTGTCGTCTCCCTGTTGTTACATTGCTCTTACTTTTATGTATCATTGATGGGCTGTGATTTAGTGGTAGTATGTATAGAACATAAAGATCAAAGGTAGAATTAGTGTGAGAGTGAGAGTGAATCATTGTACTTGAGTATTCATGAGGGATGTGATGTACCTGAGTCCTCATATTGAATTGTGAGCTCAATAAAAATCCATATGGGAATTGTGTAGTATAATGTTTTATTAAAGACTTGATTGTTTCTGATGCCTGTGTCTTCCTGTGTTTAAAGCAACAAAATGTTAAGACACTGAAGTGAAAGAAAGAACAAAATCAAGATTAAAAATGAAATTGGGATAAAATAAAGCCAGGAAACTGGATAAAAGCGGAACTTTGATTGCAGCTGTCTGAAAGGTTATTTTTGAGATGCAAACTAGCGTTGGTAGAGAAAAAATATTTAGCCTGGTGGCCAGGGAAAACAATGGTTACATATAAATAGATGTTAGAGCTATAGAAGAGGTGAGTTCAAAGTGGAAAGAAAAGAATATAATTTGCATCTACATGCTAAAAGCTTGGTCTGTGGTCTTATTAAGGTAGCATAATATCAAAGTGAAAGGACAGTACAACCATAGGAAGATATCTGTCTACAGCAGGGGAAAAGCAACTAGCACCGTAGCTATACACAGTTGGAGAAGGTGAGCTCTCTTGGAAACAAGATGCTGTTTTACAAATATGCTAATAGAGATAAACAGCTCCACCAAACTGAAGATGGTTTTCCCAAACTTGGAAAATAAACTGTGTGTTGCAAATATATGTTATTTGGGGAAAAAAAGAGCTTTTTTTCAGAATTCAGGAAACATAGGTGTTTGGAAACAAGAGCTAATTTCATTCACTATTCTATATGTGTACAATTATTGTAGTTAATACACTGTAGTAGTGTATTATCATCTTTCTTGTGTGATTTCTGTTAAGCTAATAAATATTCTTTACTAATTGATTACCACAAGGCTTGTCTATTCCTCACTGGTTTGCATATCTTTTCTCATTATTATACCAAATTGAAAATAAACACTATTAAGAGTGGAGATTTCAAGTTACCCTTCTGTGTGAGGGGATACTCTCACATTTAACATCAGTGGCATTCTTAACAATTAAGCTCAAAATATTCCTGCCTCTGGCGATGTCTATCTTCAGTAAGAAAGAATCTAGCCAACTCTCCTTGATATTCTATGACCTTGCCATTGCTGAATCTCCTATCAACATCCTGGGGCGTTGCCATTGACCAGAAACTGAACAGGACCAGGCGCATAAATACTGTGGCTACAAGAGCAGATTACTGGCTGTGGCGAGTAACTCACCCCCCGACTCCCTAAAGCCTTAGGATAGTCTTTCTAAAAATTCATTCGTGGGACGTGAGCATCACCGGCTGGCCAGCATTTATTGCCTATCCCTAGTTGCCCCTGGAGAACAGTTGAGAATCGACCCCATTGCTACGACTCTGGGGTCATGTAAAGGCCAGGCCAGGCCAGGTAGAACATAGAATATAGAACATTATAGTGCAGTGCAGGCCCTTCGGCCCTCGATGTTGCACCGACCCATGAAACCAATCTAAAGCCCATCTCACCTACGCTATTCCAATATTATCCATATGTTTATCCAATGACCATTTAAATACCCCTAATGTTGATGCATCCACTACTGTTGCAGGTAGGGCATTCCATGCCCTTACTACTCTCTGAGTAAAGAACCTATCTCTGGCATCTGTCCTATATTTAACACCCCTCAATTTAAAGCTATGTCCTCTCATGCTAACCATCTCCATCCAAGCAAAAAGGTTTTCAATGTCCACCCTATCTAATCCTCTGATCATCTTATATGCCTCTATTAAGTCACCTCTTAACCTTCATCTCTCTAATGAAAACAGCCTCAAGTCCTTCAGCCTTTCCTCATAAGACCTTCCCACCATACCAGGCAATATCCTGGTAAATCTCCTCTGCACCCTTTCCAATGCGTCCACATCCTTCCTATAATATGGTAACCAGAACTGTATGTCATATTCCAAGTGCGGCCACACCAGAGTTTTGTACAGCTGCTAACTACCGCAGTCCTGGTGTTTAGCCTTCAGCTTCACCTCTGGGGATCGAGGCTTTAGCACACAACTACAAGCTGACACTCCAGCGATTAGTTTTGGGAGGTTTGGTCCATCGTGCCGCTTATTCTCAACTCTGTTACATGTGATTTTGAAAACACTGCATTCTCCGAGCTGTAGCCACCGAGAATGTAAATTTTTCCACCCAGAACTGCCACTCCTGACTCACTGTTGGTCTGCAATAGAGGGGAAACGTGGGTCTATTGGTTATACTGTGGGCTGTAACATTCAAAGAACAAAGAACAATACAGCATGGGAAACAGGCCCTTCGGCCCAACGAGCCCATGCCACCATTTTAACATTATGAGTGTTCTCCTCTACTTATGATCATTGTCTACACCTATTGGGGAAGATTAAGGGAGAACTAATTTAGGGACAATTTGTTACACCAATCAGCCTAAGAGCACATTTTTGGGGTGTGGGCCACGCTTAAAATATCAAATCTCTCTGCAGACTCAATGTGATCATCACTACCACCTATAGCATAGATACGATCCTGTAATGTGCACATACAGTGCCATTCTTGTGCAGTTATTATTGATCTTTCTTCCTTCCCAAACATCAGTCCAATAGTCATAGCAAAGAAGGTTATTTCTGTAGGGTCCCATTTGGTATTTATGACCTCCTGAGATAGACATAATTCTTTATATATTGAATCAGCTTGGCCATACCTAAACCTTGGTAAACCAGCCACATAGGACCAGAAATCATTATTAGGGTCATACATTTCAACAAAGGATAAAGCACCATTTTCATTCCTTTCTCCAATAGCTATCAGAAAATTTGCAAAGGCATCCAAGTAAAAATCCGCTCATCTCTGATTCATGGGAGCAACCTTGAACCATTGAGCACATCTAGGATCATATCTATAAAGGATGTTTGAGCTGCATCATGTCCATTGTCACGAGATGAACTTCCGCCTGCTGTAAAGATAAATCCTCCAAACAGAGTTACATAGTGATGCTTGTGTCTCGCCAGTAGCATTGTTTTGGAAAAGCGTTGCTCTTTTGTCACATCAAAGAAGCACATATCATCACTTAGCTCTCCTCCACGTTCTGACCCTTCCCCACCAATAAATAATACCCTCTCAATATCTCAGCAAAGGGAGGAACGCTCATTCTGAAGATTTCATTCCCTAAAGTACATTACTGGATCAGGTGGGTTATTCCAACATTCGACAATAGTTTCATGGTCATCAGTAGATTCTTAATTCCAGATTATTTTTATTGAATTCAAATTCCACCATCTGCCATGGCAAGATTTGAACCTAGGTCCCCAGAACACTAGCTGAGTTTCTGGATTAATTGTCTAACGATAATATCACTAGACCATTGTCTCTGTGGAGCTTCATAAAGGAAGAGAGATCAGTTGTGAACAAGAGGGGTTTAGGGAGGGAGTTTATGGCTTAATTAACTGAAAATGCAGCATCAATGATGGAGCGATCAAAATCAGAGATGCTCAGGAGGCTAAAACTGGAGAAGCATTGAGCTTTTGGAAGATTGTAGGGGTGGAAGAGGTTACAAGGGGATAGAGGTGGATGGGTGTGTTGAAGCCATGTTACATGGAGTGCTGGGTTTTCTACCATCTTTTGGAACTGGTCATGCCCGGGATTCCACCTGAATTCTGAAAATAAACAAAGAGCAAAGAAATTTACAGCACAGGAACAGGCCCTTCGGCCTTCTAAGCCTGCACTGACCATGCTGCTTGACTGAACTAAAACCCCCTACCCTTGCGGGGATCATATCCCTCTATTCCCATCCTATTCATGCATTTGTCAAGATGCGTCTTAAAGGTCTCAATCATACTTACATCCCCCCCACAGTAAATTCCAGGCACCCAACCCCTTCTGTGTAAAAAACTTGCCTCATACGTCTCCTTTAAACCTTGCCCCTTGCACCTTAAACCTGAGCCTCTGGTAATTAACTCTTCCACCCTGGGAAAAAGCTTCTGACTCTCCACTCTGTTCATGCCTCTCATAATTTTGCAGACTTCTATTAGATCTTGATTGCTATAATTAAAAACAGAAAGTGCTGGGTACAGTCAGCAGGCCTGGAAGTATCTGTGGAGAGAGAAAATTGAATTAACATTTTGAGTTTGTAGATATGGGAATTGGAGAGGTTGAGTTGGTTTTCCTTGGAGCTAAGAAGGCTGAGAGGGGACTTGATAGAGATATTTGAGATCCTGAGGGATACAGACAGAGTGAACAGTGAGAACCTGCTCCCACTCAAGACAGCATTAAGAACTAGATGGCACAGATTCTAAATCATGAGTGAGATTTTCCTCCCCTCCCTGATGTGTTTCACTGTAGTGGGAGGGGGTGAGCCACTCGCTGGTGATGGGATGTTATGTTCCCGCTACTGTCAACAGGGTTTCCTGTTGAAAGTACCCCTCGCCATGGCGGGGGTGCACACCACTGATGGGACCATAAGATGGGTAAAAGGAAAAGAAGTAAGGACAAATGTTGGTTGGAACCCGGAATGATCTTCCTGAGGGGGGGATTGAAATTAGGTAGAATGCTCTTTCAGTGAGCTAGTGCTGCTTTAATGAGCCAAATAGCCTCCTTCTGCACTGTGATTCTGTCCAATGACTCATCTTCACAACCCTCTGGGTTTTAGTATAGTGAAGATACCACTTCCTCACTGTCTTTCCCAGAATGTCAGAGTTGAGGGCTCAGGTAGCCCAAGTCACAGCCGTTATATGGTGGAGTGTGTCATCCATTTGCCATTCCAATTTATGGCCACATATGTCAAAGTAATTTGCCTTCTGCTGCCGTTTTAAAAAGCCTTTAGTATTCAATATTGATCAGTGACGTATTAAAGATATGAGGCAGGAAACATAATAAGTGACCGGTGAATCATGCCTCATGATGTCGGAATAAATCTATTTTCTTCTTGAAAATTGATGAAGACACATGGTTATGCAACTCATAAATGAATACGAACTTCTATGGCACTTGCCCGCCTTTTAGTAGATAAGTTTATGGATGAAAAGGGAATGGTTTAGGTTAGAGGGTAACTGCTTGTTCCTAATTGGTTGGTGCAACATCGAAGGCCGAAGGGCCTGTTCTGTGCTGTAATGTTCTATGTTCTATGGTTTGTCATCCAGCATGCTCAGTAAGATTGAGGCAGGGGTGGACCTATTTGTTCAGCTGGATCCATGCCCTTTATATGATAGCACCCTGCTAACCTTACACCAATAAATAAATTCCATTTCCGAATATTTATTGCTCTGATTCAGACTGCGTGCAATCTCTGTTGGACATATAAGAACTGGAGAAAATAGCAAAACTTTCAAGCTTTTTGAATCAGTGCAACAATTGCTGAAGACTTCATTATTTTTTGCCTCCCTCTTTGTTTGGGCAGTGGCACAGTGGTTATCACTTCTATCTCACAGCAATAGGAACTTGGATATAATTCCAGCCTTGGGTCACTGTCTGTGTGGATTCTGCACATTCCTCCCATGTCTGCGTGGGTTTCTTCCGGGTGCTCCGGTTTCCTTCCACAGCCCAAAGATGTGCAGGTTAGGGGGATTGACCATGCTAAATGGCCCCTTAGTGTCTGGTGGATTAGTGGGGTAAATACATGGGATTACAGCGATGTGATTGCACTGGAGTGGGTGCAGAGGAGATTTACCAGGACGCTGCCTCAGATGGAACATTTAAGTTATGAAGAGAGGCTGGATAGGCTTAGGTTGTTTTCCTTGGAGCAGAAAAGACTGAAGGGCGACCTGATCGAGGTGTACAAGGTTATGAGAGACTTGGACGGGGTGGATAAGGAACAATAATTTCTCTTGGTTGAAGGATCAGTCACGAGGGGACATAGTTTAAAGGTGAGGGGCAGGAGGTTTAGGGGGAAATGTGAGAAATTCTTTTTACACAGAAGATGGTGATGATCTGAATGCACCGCCTGGGAGGGTGGTAGAGGTGGGATGCCCCACATCCTTTAAAAAGTACCTGGATGAGCACTTGGTATGTCATCATGTTCAGGGCTATGGGCCGAGTGCT
This sequence comes from Sphyrna mokarran, assembly GCA_024679065.1. NCBI lineage: Eukaryota > Metazoa > Chordata > Chondrichthyes > Carcharhiniformes > Carcharhinidae > Sphyrna > Sphyrna mokarran. Next base: position 13,546,298 of record JAGIQG010000007.1, on the reverse strand, counting down.
GGCAGATGAGATGAAGTGGATTCGATGGACTGAAGGGCCTCTTCTGCACTGTATGAAACTGCACACCATTGGAATCTCAAAACTGAGTACTCATCTGCAGAAGCCAATGTTATTGGAATCTGAAATCACAACAACACAACAGTTAATCATCTACACCTCATTTATTAAAGCTTTTTTTCACTGACTTTCACCTCAGTTGTCCTTTCTGATTGGTATGAATGTTTATTGTGTGTTTTATCATTTTCTTGTCTTTAGTAGTTAATAAATGAAATCTATCTTTACACAGAAACTAGGAATAGGCCATTTGATCCTTCGAGCCTACGCCACCATTCACCTTGATCGTGGCTGATCACCAAATTCAATACCCTGATTCCCTCTTCCTCCCACATCCCTTGATCCCTTTAGCCCTAAGAGCAATATCTAATTTCTTCTTGACATCACTCAATGTTTTGGCCTCAACTACTTTCTGTGGTAGTGAATTCCACATGTTTTTCACCCTCTGGGTGAAGAAATTTCTCCTCACCCTTATCCTCAAACTTTAACTCAAGCAAGCCGAGTTAAATTGTCTTCTTTCAAAACATAAATATTGAGATTGGGATAAAGTATCCGTGAAGAGAAGGACCTTTTAGAACATAGAAACATAGAAAAACTAAGCACAATACAGGCCTTTCGGCCCATAATGTTGTGCCGAACAGGTCCCTATCTTAGACATTATTAGGCTTACCTATAACCCTCTATCTTACTAAGTTGAATGTACTTATCTAAAAGTCTTTTAAAAGATCCTATTGAATCCGTCCCCATCACTGTTACTGGCAGCCCATTCCACGCACCCATGGTTTTTGATGATTCTGCGACAGACAGAGAGAGTTGAATAAATAAAGGGAGCCAATTTATCCCTCCTGACTTGGGGCATGACCATTGCAGGCTATTCCAGCCAAACTGTAACAAGTTGAGAGATCTCGCTCAGGTTGACAAGTTTGGGGAACCGAACTCTGAGGGTGTTTGTAACACCTACCGCTCAGGAAAACCTGGCTGAAGCTCCCTATCACTAAATTACAGCCAAAAAAGTTCCCTTTCAAAATAAATTATTGAATCTCTACAGTGCAGAAGAAGGCCATTCAGCCCATCAAGTTTGCTGACCGCAGTCGCCATGGCCTAACGATATTATCATTAGACTATTAATATTAGGTGATGTTCTGAGACAGCAGATGGTGAAATTTGAATTCAATTGAAAAATATATCTGGAATTAAGAATCTGGTGGTGACCATGAAACTATTCTCGATTGTTGTAAAAAACCCTAATGCCCTTTAGGGAAGGAAATCTGCCGTCTTTACCTGGTTTGGCCTATATGTTACTCCAGGCAATGTTTTTGACTCTCAACTGCTCTCGGGCAACTGGGGATGGGCAATATATGCTGGCCAGCCATCAACACCCATGTCCCACAAATGAATAAAACAGTCCCACCCAGGCCCACAACCCCATGCATTTACCCTCTCTGTTTTCCCCCTGACACTAAGCAGCAATTTAGCAGGGCCAATCCACTTAACCTGCACGCACATCTTTGGAGTGTGGGAGGAAACCAGAGCAAGCCCTCGCAGACACAGGTAGAATATGTAGACTCCCCACTTCTCACCCAAGCCAAGAATTGAACCCAGGTCCCTATCGCTGTGAGGCAGCAGTGCTAACCACTGCGCCACCATTGGAAAGTATTCTCTGCAACAGAAATGTGCAAGTTTCTTTTGCTGATAGTTGTTCAAATTGGGGAAAGTTTGACATCTAAAGTAAAAGTGATTATTACACTACAGAAAAAGTACATGGACTGAATGTAGGGGCAGCACGGTGGCGTGGTGATGCCTCACAGCACAAGGGACCCAGGTTCAATTCCGGTCTTGGGTGATTGTCTGTGTGGAGTTTGCATGTTCTCCCTACGTCTGCATGGGTTTCCTCCAGGAGCTACAGTTTCCTCCATAATCTGAAAGATGTGAGGGTTAGGTAGATTGTCCATGCTAAACGGCCCCTTAATGTCAGGGGCATTAGTGGTATAAATGTATGGAGTAGTAGTATAAATATTTTTTTCAGCCAGACATGAGAGGCACACAGAGGAAGAAATTTCTTAGTGGGTTAATGAACTGATAAAGAGGTCAATTAACATCCATAGCTCTTGAAAATTCGTAGTGAAAATTCACGTTGACTTCTGAATTTGGAATGTCAAGATTCTAGAGAAGACGAACTCATAGAATTGCCCGATCACCTCTTCAAAATCAAACATTAACGATGAGAAGCAACATTTCTGTTTCGAATCACTTTGCATTTAAGACAACAAAGTTTTGTTCTCTGCCTTACTTTTAATTAAATTTTCTCATCCTCCTTTTGATCCACTCCCCCCGGCGAAGGGATAATAACAGCTTGCCACCAGATAATGGGAATTCGATTTCTCCTTCTTAGCTTTCAAAATGTGCTCATTATCTGAAGCTCTCGGGTGCTGGATTAAGTGACAGAGTGCCGAAAAAATTTGAATTATATTTCTGAAAAAAAACTCCATTTATATAATGCTTTCCAATGTGCTCTTCATGGGAATGGGAGAGTAATGATTTAGGTTAGGCCTGCCAATCCACAAGCCTTAATTAACAATGTAAGGGATTGAGTTCAAGTGGCAGCTTGGCAACTTAAATTCTATTAATTACATTGAGAAGTATTGCTTCTTGCATGCTGTATGAAGCATGCCATTCATAGAGAAGGAAACGAGAGAGTGCAGAATGTAGTGTTACAGTCATAGCTAGGGTGTAGGGAAAGATCAACATGATACAAGGTAAGTCCATTCAAACGTTTTGTGGCAGTAGGGAAGAAGCTGCTCTTCAGTCGGTTGGGACGTGACCTTGGAATTTTGTATGTTTTTGCCAATGGAAGGAGATGGAAGAGAGACAAAATGCTGGAAAACCTTTGCCAGCCTGACAGCATCTGTGGAGAGAGAAATGGAGCCAATGTTTCAAGTCTGAGCTGAAAGATGGAAGAGAGAATGTCTGGGTGCGTGGGGTTCTTGATCATGCTGGCTGCTTTTCCAAGGCAGTGGGAAGTGTAGACAGAGTCAATGGATGGGATGCCAGTTTGTGTGTGATGGACTGGACTACGTTCATGAACCTTTGTAGTTTCTTGAGGTCTTGGTCAGAATAGAAGCCATACCAAGCTGTGATACAACCAGAAAGAATGGTTTTGATTTTGAAAGGATTTGTTCTAAAAAAATGAACTCATTCATTAATGCCCATGAAGGGAAAGCAACCTTATTCCCTCCTTTTCATTCATGAATGATTGAATTACCCCAATTTCCATTCAAAATGAGTTGCCCATCCCTAATTGCCCTTGAACTTCAACATCATTGGTTTTTTGTGGCACTTCAGAGGGCATTGAAGGATCAACTGCATTGCTGTGGGGCATGGAGTCATATGTAAGCCAGACTGTCATATTTCCTTCCCTAAAGGGTTTATAAGTGAGCCAGCTGGGCTTTTTTTAATGGTTTCATCAGTCATCATCAGTCTTTTAGTTCCAGAGTTGAAGTCCAATTTCACCACTTGCTGGGATTTGAATCCAGTCTTCAAAACATTACCTTGTCTCTCTACTCACGAGTGCATTTGGAATATCACTATGCCACCACCTCTACCTCCCCTGCCAGCCTTATCCTGTCAAAACTTGTCCTAAAAGTTCTAGAGAGGTAGAGGAAAGGATTGCAAAGTCGATCCTGGACAGGAGTGAAAGTGATAGGGTAATTGTTATGGGAGACTTTAACTTTACTAATATTAATTGGAATAGCTATAGCTCCAGCTCATTAGAGGGGTCAGTTTTTGTACAAAGTGTGCAGGAAGGTTTTTTGACTCAGTATGTAGATAGGCCAACTAGAGGTGAGGCTACATTGGATTTGGTGCTGGGCAATGAGCCAGACCAGGTGTTAGGCTTGGAAGTTGGTGAACATTTTGGTGATAGTGACCACAATTCGGTTACGTTCACCTTAGTGATGGATAGGGATAGGCATGAAGCTGGGGGCAGTAGTTATAGCTGGGGGAAGGGTAATTATGAGGCCATAAGGAGAGAATTAGGGTGCATAGATTGGACTAGGAAACTACAGGTACTGGGAACATCTGAAATGTGGAGCTTATTCAAGGAGCAGCTGCTGCGAGTCCTTGATAAGTATGTCCCTGTCAGGCAAGGAGGAAATGGTCGAGTAAGGGAACCATGGTGTACTAGAAAAGTTAATTCACTGGTTAAAAGGAAAAAGGAGGCTTATGTCAGGATGAGGCTTGAAGGCTCAGTTAGTGCAATGGATAGCTATAGATTAGCCAGGATGGAGCTAAAGAGTGAGTTGAGGAGAGCTAAGAGGGGACACGAGAAGACTTTGGCTGATAGGATTAAGGAGAATCCTAAAGATTTCTTTAGATATGTTAAGAATAGAAGATTGGTTAGGACAAGATTAGGGCCAGTCATAGACAGCAGTGGGAAGTTGTGCGTGGAGCCTGAAGAGATTGGAGAGGCACTGAACAAATATTTCTCTTCGATATTCACACAGGGAGATGTAAATGTAGTTGTGGAGAACACTGGGATACAGGGTTGCAAACTGGAAAGTATTGAAGTAGATAAGGAGGATGTGCTAGATATTCTTGAGGGTTTGAAGTTAGATAAGTCCCCTGGGCCGGACGGGATTTACCCTAGGCTTCTCTGGGAGGCAAGAGAGGAGATTGCAGAGCCTCTGGCTCTGATCTTCAGGTCCTCGTTGGTTACGGGTGTGGTTCCGGAGGACTGGAGGATAGCGAATGTGGTCCCATTGTTTAAGAAGGGGAAGAGAGACCTTCCAGGGAATTATAGGCCAGTGAGTCTTACTTCGGTTGTGGGCAAGGTATTGGAGAGAATTATTAGGGATAGGATTTATAGTTATTTAGAGAGAAATGAATTGATTGGGGATAGTCAGCATGGTTTTTGTGAAGGGTAGGTCGTGCCTTACTAACCTTATTGAGTTTTTTGAAAAAGTGACCAAAGAGGTGGATAGGGGTAAGGCAGTTGATGTGGTATATATGGACTTTAGTAAGGCGTTCGATAAGGTGGCCCATGGAAGGCTTCTGCAGAAAATGCAGATGTATGGGTTTGAGGGTGATTTAGCTAATTGGATTAGGAATTGGCTAGCTGACAGAAGACAGAGAGTGGTGGTTGATGGAAGTTATTCATCGTGGAGTTCGGTTACAAGTGGTGTACCTCAGGGATCTGTTTTGGGGTCCCTGCTGTTTGTAATTTTTATAAATGATCTGGATGAGGGTAATGAAGGATGGATTAGTAAATTTGCAGATGACACCAAAGTCGAAGGAGTAGTAGATAGTGAAGAGGGTTGTTATAGATTGCAGAGAGACTTGGACAAGTTGCAGAGCTGGGCCGAGAGGTGGCAAATGGAGTTTAATGAGGAAAAGTGTGAGGTAATGCACTTTGGCAGGAATAACAAATGTGTAGAGTATAGGGCTCATGGTAGGACTCTTAATAGTGTTGAAGAACAGAGGGATCTTGGTGTATATGTGCATAGATCGCTGAAAGTTGGCAATCAAGTCGATAAGGTTGTTAAGAAGGCATATGGAGTCTTAGCTTTTATTGAATTTCGGAGCCACAACGTCATGTTGCAACTGTACAAAACAGTGCGGCCGCACTTGGAGTATTGTGTGCAGTTCTGGTCCCTGCATTATAAGAAAGATGTGGAGGCATTGGAGAAGGTACAGAGGAGGTTTACCAGGATGTTGCCTGGTATGGAGGGCAGGTCTTATGAAGAGAGGCTGAGGGATTTGAGGTTGTTTTCGTTAGAAAGGAGGCGGCTAAGAGGAGACCTTATTGAAACATATAAGATGATTAGAGGTTTAGATAGGGTGGACAGTGATAGCCTTTTTCCTAGGATGGAGAAAGCTAGCACGAGGGGACATAGCTTTAAATTAAGGGGTGATAGTTATAGGACGGATATCAGAGGTAGGTTCTTTACCCAGAGGGTGGTAAGGGTATGGAATGCCCTGCCTGCAGCAGTTGTAGATGCGCCAAGTTTGGTGGCGTTTAAGAGGTTAGTAGATAAGTTTATGGACGAAAAGGGAATGGTTTAGGTTAGAGAGTCATTGCTTTTTCCTAATTGGTCGGCGCAACATCGAAGGCCGAAGGGCCTGTTCTGCGCTATAATGTTCTATGTTCTATGTTCTATGTGTATCTGATTCCTGACTCACAGAAATGTGATTGATTCTGAACTGCCCTCTGAAATGACCTAGCAACCATTCAAAAAGATGACTCACTCTCATCTTCTTAAGGACAGAAATACTGGCTTTGCCCAAATCCTGGATCTGAATGAGTAAAATAAAAATCCCTTTGCAAGTGTAATCACTGCTATCGTGTAAATAAACACACAGTGCTTATTACAATCCTAGTCCCTTTCTGGGTCTAATCTAGATCAGGCATGCCTCTTGATTAATCCCTTTTGACTGAAGATAGAAAGAATCAGAACATTTACCTGAGTTTGCAATATGAGCAATCTCTCCCTGAAGGAAAAGAACCAGTGAAGATCATAGAAATTATGAAGAAATTAGAAGCAGGAGTAAGCCTTCAATTCTGTTCTGCCATTCATTTTGATTATAGCTGATCATCAAATTCGATACCGTGATCCCCCCTTTACCCCTATATCCCTTGATCTCTTTAGCCCCAAGAGCAATATCTAATTTCTTCTTGAAATGACTCAACATTTTGGCCTCAACTACTTTCTGTGAAATTTCTCTTCACCTCAGTTCTAAAAGGCTTACTCCTTATCCTCAAACTATGATCCCGAGTTCTGGACTCCTCCACCATCAGGAACATTCTTTCTGAATCTACCCTTTCCGATTTTCTATGAGATCTTCTCTCACTTTTCTAAATTCCAGTGAATGCAATCCTAACTGGCTTAGTCTGTTCTGATATGACAGACCTGCCATCCTAGGAATCAGTCTGGTAAACCTTTGCTGTACTTCCTCTATAGCAAGGACATCCTTCCTCAATGCTCCAGGTGTGGCCTCACCAACACCTATACAATTGCAGTAACAATATTAAAAGGTCATTGCCTTCTCCCTGATAAGTCTTTTATTTTTAAGTAGTTTTTAACCAGATTGTCATTTTTCAGGACAGTACAAGGATGTGGATGACACTCCTCAGTGAACAATTCCCCCACCAGAGAGGAATTGGAGTTGGTGGATGAGAGGATGGTTTGAGTTATTGATACAGAAAATAAAGTCAGATAATTTAAGTTTTAAAACACACAAAAGTTTATTCAAACAAGCAAATATGCAATTCAATGTTTATAAATCAGATAAATTGAGAAAAAGAGAAAATAACTCATTCTTATTTGTGATAGAGAATTCAAAGTTTAAACTTTAGTATTTTGAAAAGGAAAAGAGTAAAGTGAGATTATCTTATTTCCCAAGTGTGTGAAATGCATTAGGTTCAAAATGAATTTAAATATATATAACTTATGTTCTGATCCTTGTGATAATTTTTGGGGGGACTGTATCATTATTTTTTTACATGGAGAGATATTTCTTTCATTCAGAAGCAGACATGCCTTTTAATTTCCCACATTTTGTGGAAAGGCTACCTATTTTAATGAAGGTATCTGGAAAGGACTGGAAAATCCCATTCAGTGGCCAGAATTTTACAACCCTGCTCACCACGGGAATTGAAGTGGGCAAGAGGCAGACAATGGGAAACCCCCTTGACATTAGTGGGATTTTACAGTTTCAGGACGAGTGAGGCTATAGAATCTTGTCCATTAACTCTGCTATCCCTTATTGAAGGGTAAAAATGACTAATTGCAACTGCACAGGGGGAGCATGTTGGACAAAGCGCTTTGCTTTTCAACACGAGCTGTGAGTTCATGGTGGACCTGGGAACTTGAAATCCTTAAAACTATCAGGAAACAACCACTGTTTCTGAAGATTAAATTCAGATTCCATCTCAGACTATTAACACACACCTCTTCCTCTCTCTCACACAGTCTGGAACTGTACTGCAACTGGCCAGAGTGAGTCAGAAAATATTTCTCCTCCTCCACTCCACCTCCACTGTTCAAACATGTGCAGAGAAAGTATGTTCAAAAGCTAAGATTTCTAGCCTACATTACATCAATAAAACAGAGTATTTTCAGAAAACAAGGGGAAATCTTTCAATCCTTCAAAGTGGAATTTGCCTGAGACTTCATCCTCTAATTTGGATGCGTTGCTCTTAAATTAAGACTAACATAATGCAGTTTCTTCAGATATATATATTTAAGTGGTTGCAAGATTGCTTTAAGAGTTGGTCACATGATTTGATGGTGATGTTGTTGGGTGCATCACAAGCTCTTGTTTACTTTCAATTTCTACATTGTTCAGGCAATATCCCCTGCAATAAACCTTCTTCTTGTTAGTTTGAATTTACATGTGCAAACCATATCTTTTTCTTTTTGTTTAAAACCTACAATCTCTAACACAGTTAGGACATTACAATTGTATTACCTCTTTGCATTCTTCATAGTTATTTATTGAACTGAGCAACGAGTTTCCATAGTTATATCTCTAGTGCAACACTAACTCTTAATAGTCTGGGTGGCACTGTGGTACAATGGTTAGCACTACTGCCTCAGTGCCAGGGACCTGAATTTGAATCTGGCCTTGGCTCACTGCATGTATGGAATTTGCACATTCTCCCTGTGTCTGCGTGGGTTTCATTGGGGTGCTGTGGTTTCTTCCAGTTCAAAAATGTGCAGTTCAAAAATGTGCAAATTGGCCATGCTAAATTGTCCCTTAGTGGAAGGGGCCTAGCAGGGTAAATCTGTGGGGTTGTGGGGATAGGACCTGGATGGAATTGTGGTCAGTGTAGACTCAGTGGGCCAAATGGCCTCCTTCTGCACTGTAGGAATTCCATGATTTTATGATAATCCAGGACTGAAATATACAAAGGTTTCTGAGAATTCAACTCAAGGATCAAGGGTTATGGGAATAGACAGGAAAATAGTCAAAATCAGAGTAGCCATTGAATGGTGGAGCAGCCTCAATGGTCCACTGGCTTGCACCTGCTCCTATTTCTAAAGCTCTCACAAACTCTCCTGTTTTAAGATGAGCACCATTTCTGTTTGGGTTTTGAAATGTATCAGTCTAACTGACATCTTAGTCATGTGGCCGTACTAGGATCAGTTAAAATCAGGTCAATGAAAACTCCTCACAGATACAGACTGAAGATGTCGTTCTGTCCTTATATTTGCAACCATTTCCATACCATTTATGATTGCTTTAACATTTGCATACCATACTATAGTTAAGAAAGCTCACCAATGCCTCTACTTTCTCAGAAGACTAAGGATATTTGGCATGTCAGCTACGGCTCTCACCAACTTTTACAGATGCACCATAGAAAGCATTCTTTCAGATTGTATCACAGCTTGGTATGGCTCCTGCTCCGTCCAAGACCGCAAAAAACTACAAAGGATTATGAATGAGCCCCAGTCCTCACGTAAACCAGCCTCCCATCCATTGACTCTGTCTGCACTTCCCGCTGCCTCTGCAAAATAGCCAGCGTAATTAAAGACCCCAAGCAAATTCTGTCTTTCACCCTCTTCTGTCGGGATAAAGATACAAAAGTCTAAGGTCATGTATCAATTGACTCAAAAACAATTTCTTGCCTGACATTGTCAGAGTTTTGAATGGAAAGTCTTGCATTAAGTTGATCTTTCTCTACACTCTTGCTATGACTGTAACACTACATTCTGCACTCTCTCTTTTCCTTCCGTATGTATGGTATGCTTTGTCCATATAGTGCACAAGAAACAAAACTTTTCACTCTATGTTAATACATGTGACAATAATAAATCAAATCAAATCAAATATCAAATCTTTGAGGTTTAAGTACTTTTTAGGTGATATTTACTTAATATATAATGAATGTTGGTGCTTATTTTGCTGGTAATTTTAAAGTTCATATTTCATACAAATAATTTAACACTCAACTGCAGCATCCAAAGGAAACCCGTGCAAACATGGGGAGCATTGTAAGTATAAGATACCCCGAGACCGTTAGTGAGTCAAAGTATAGTAGTTTTATTTCAAAAGCTTTTGGGAGAGACCTGGTACCTAACAGTGGTTTATCAGGCTTCTCACTGAACACAAATAAGTGTAGATATTGATTTGTCATGATTCTCACCATCAGTCATGATGCAAATTCTGTTATCAGTCAGGACCCGCGAAGCTTTCACTTCCAGCCAAGATGCAGCTCCCAGCTTCAGACAGGAGTCACAGCTTGTCTGGCAGCTTCAGTCACAGCGCAGTCATCGGTGTAATCACGATCCACAGCTTTTCCGGTGGCTTTGGCAGCTTCTCCATTGAAGTAATTTGTGTGTTCATGGCTTCCCGGCAGGAATCCTTCTGTCAAATAGCCGTTATCGGATTCTACCATCGGCAGCTGTTTAACTATGTTTAGTTAGTACAACAAGGTGAGGTTTGCAATGTCTGCAAAACAACATTCACATTTAACTATCTATCTTTATGAGTTAAAGTTAAAGAATGAAAGACATGAACAAGTAAGGAAAACATGAATAAATAATTTGTATTGATGCCAGGAGTGGTATAAAATTGAGGAGATCAGCCATGAGGAAAGGTTATGTTTGTGATATATGCTAGATACAAAATGCATTAAATTCATTAAGCCTTTCCCTTCTTCAGGGAAAATATGCAAATTTCACACAGAGAGCCAAGGCTGGATTTGAACTCAGGTCGCTGGCACTGAGGCAGCAGTGCTATCCCGGTGCTGCCAAGACTATTAACAGATAGTGTTGCACTGGAGATATAAGTATGGAAACCCCTTGCTCAGTTCAACAAATAACAATGAAGAATGTAAACAGATAATACAATTATAACATCCTAAATGTATTAGGGGTTGGGGGTTTTAAACAAAAAGAAAAATATGTGGTTTGCACATGTAGATTCAAACTAACAGCAAGAAGGTTTATTATAGGAGATGTTGCCTGTACAATAAAGAAATTGGAAGTAAATAAGAGCTTGTGGTGCACCTCAATGATATCACCATCAAATCATGTGACCAACTCTTAAAGCAATCTTGCAACCACTTAAATATTTATATGTGAAGAAGCTGCGTTATGTTAATCTTAATGGTAACATGGTGCACTTTCATTTAAGAGCAATACATCCAAGTTGGAGAATGAAGTCTCAGGCAAATTCCAGTCTGAAGAATTGAAAGATTTGCACTTGTTTTCTGAAACTGTTACTGTTACATATTATTGATTATTATTCTTAATATTATTCATCATTTTGTCTGTATAGCATGCAAGAAATCATACTTTTTGCTGTGTGTCAATACATGTAACAACAGCATGGTGGCACAGTGGTTAGCACTGCTGCCTCCCAGTGCCAGGGACCAGGGTTTGATTCCCGGCTTGGGTCACTCTCTGTTTGTAGCTTGCACATTTTCCCATCTCTATGCGGAGTTTACTCAGGTTTCCTCCCACAGTCTGAAAGACTTGCTGGTTAACTGCATTGGCCATGCTAAATTCTCCCTCTTGGTACCTGAATAGGTGCCAGAGTGTGGCAACTAAGGGATTTTCACAGTAACTTCATTGCAGTGCTGACATAATCCTACTTGTGACACTATTAAATAAACTTTCAATAAATCAAATCAAGTATCTTCTGTTATGAGTAAAAAGGAGGTTATATGTTTCCTCCACTTTCTGATTAAATATATTTATTAACATTTCATTGAAAATTTGTTGATGTGATAAAACACAACATCGCCTTTTCAGTGGTAATGAACATGTTGCTGCAATACTGCATAATGCATCCATTTCTCAAAAAGCTACACACTATGACCTTTTGTTAAAATTACAAAGGTGATCTCTGCCTCGTTTTAGCTTTGAACAGAATTGCAAAGGAAAATGATAAGATCATGATGGTTGATAAAAACAAGTTAGCTGTTTGCTTGTGTGAATATTTTTGTGTAGTTTAAATGGAGATGTATTTTGATTTGATTTATTATTGTCACCTGTATTAGTACACAGTGAAAAATATTGTTTCTTGCATGCTATACAAAAAAAACATAACGTCCATAGAAAAGGAAAAGAGAGGGTGTAGAATGTAGCGTTACAGTCATAACAAGGGTGTAGAGAAAGATCAACTTAATGCGAAGTAGGTTTATTCAAAAGTCTGATGGCAGCAAGGAAGAAGCTGTTTTTGAGTTTGTTGGTATGTAATATCAGACTTTTGTAATGATTGTTTAGTTTTTAAAGTTTAAAGTTAAGTTTATTTTTATTAGTCACAAGCAAGACTTACATTAACACTGCAACAAAGTTACTGTGAAATCTCCCAAGTTGCTGCACTCTGGCACCTGTTCGGGTCAATGCACCTAACCAGCACATCCTTCGGTCTATGAGAGGAAACCTGAGCACCCGGAGGAAATCCACGCAGTCCTGGGGAGGATGTGCAGACTCCACACAGATAGTGGCTCAAGCTGGGAATCAAACCTGGCTCCCTAGCACTGTGAGGCAGCAATATGCCACACTGTGCCGCACTGCCACCCTATCATGCACTCCAATGTGTTAGAGTCCCTGCCACTGAGTCAGAAGCTCTGGGTTCGAATCCACCCCAGCACTTGATGACCAAAGAAGGTATGTTCATCACATGGTCAAACAGCTTCTGTGTCAACCTGCAAAACCCTTTCAACACACACTATTGTCTTGAGGTAAGAGCAGGAGTGATCAGTCCTGCTTCATGTGGAGTGCATTATTAGATGTGGGAAGAGAATTGGAATGGAAATTAAGAGTTGCATTATCATCCATTCATGTTTTGGATGAGACATTGCAATTCCTAACGCCAGACCTGTTAATATTCCCCTTTCATGAGCAAACACGATTATTTTTAGTTTTTGCAGATTAATCAAAGGAAAACCACAAGCGCTTTACTTACTTCTGTATTAAGATCCTTTATTAAGTAAATAGTAAGCAGCTGCTTCTGCTTGTCATTCTCCTCTGGACATTTTGCATCTGGGGGAGGCATTAAGATGACAGCTTTTGCAGAGTCAACTTTATTTTCTTATACCCCTCCCTCCAAATCCTGCCTCTTTGTTAGAGCGATAGGAGAAGGGAGGGGATGTGCATTTAAACCTAAACATATTTTTCAGAGGTTTCTCAGAATCCTTTTCTGCTGTGTTTTCACCCCTCAGACACAGAGGACGGGGTGAATTTTTTGCTGTTTGCGTTGTTTCATTTAGTGAGAGTTATGATTATAATTTACCGTTGACTTGGGTCCGCAGTTATTTTTGTGGTTTAGCCTGTAGTTCTTTTGATTAGTTCATAATAATTTTATTGCTGTTGGATATTTTAACAGAGCAACTGTTTAAAAAGCAGCGAATTCATACAAATTGTATAAAACTTTTTGCACTAAACGTCTGGAGTTTATAATGTTCAGTGGTAACTGTCTGGAGTGCCTCTCTGCTGCAGAAATAAAATGGCACTTGTTACATATTTGTGTTGATACTCTATGTTTTTTGGGCCATTTTCAGAGTGAGATGGAAGGATTTGTTGCCGCACTAATTGTCCCAAACCAGCTCTTTAGTCATGTTCCAGCTATCAACTGTGATGAGCTGTTAATTTGCTTTGATTCTTTAATTGATGGGGAAAATAACCTGGTCAGGCCCAAGGCTCGTGTTATTGAAAATTACATGACAGAAGCAAGTTTGGACCTGCTGGTTTTGAACTCAGTGCGTCTTGGTGAATGAACTGTGAAGGAAAGCTGCCTGATTTGCTCTCTCCCTGCCTTGCCTTTTTTTTATTAGTTCATGGGACACGGGCATTGCTGGCTGGCATTTTTTGACGTAGAGATGTCGGTGTTGGACTGGGGTAAGCTCAGTAAGAGGTCTGACAACACCAATTTTAAATCCAACCGATTTATTTGATAGTAGGCACAAATGCTGAAAGCTAGCAAGTTTACTATCAAATAAATCGGTTGGATTTAAAATTGGTGTTGTCAGACCTCTTACTGGCATTTTATTGCCCGTCCCTAAATGCCCTTGAACTGAGTGACTTGCTAGGCTACTTCAGAGGCCTGTTGAGAGTCAATCAACATTGCTGTGACTCTGGAATCACATGTAGGCCAGACTGGGTAAGGATGGCAGATTTCCTTCCCTAAAGGACATGAGTGAACCAGATGGGTTTTTCCGACAATGGTTTCACAGTCATCAGTAGCTTCTTAATTCTGCCATGGCAGGATTTGAGCCCAGGTCCCCAGAATATTAGCTGAGTTTCTGAATTAATAGTCGAGCAATGAAACAACTAAGCCATTGCCTTCCCTGAAATTCCACATGTGGTTATTAGCCTGTAGCCTGAGAATCTCCATCTGAGTATAATTTGTCTGCATTTGGAAACCTGCAAAGCACAGACAAGAAGAATAACTCCACCTCTATATTCTCTTCTGTGCTGAAGCTTATTTGGTGAGAACATCCCGACATCTACTGGAACCATTCTTCGCACAAGGCAGCTCCAGATCAACAGCATCCAAACACTGTGAACTTTATCCTTTATTTTTACCTATTTGCCTTTTGTGTTTGTGTGTGGGAGAGACAGAGTGTGTGTGTGTGTGTGTGTGTGTGTGTGTGTGCGCGATTGTACATGTGTCGTGATGTGGAGATGCCGGCGTTGGACTGGGGAGGACACAATAAGAAGTCTCACAATACCAGGTTAAAGTCCAACAGGTTTATTTAGTATCACGAGCTTTCCGAGTGCTACTCCTTCACCAGGTGAGTGGGGAGTTGGGCTCACAAACACAGTATATAACGACAGAGACTCAATTACAAGATAATGGTTGGAATGAGAGTCTTCACAGGTAATCAAGTCTTTACAGGTACAGACAGTGTGAGTGGAGAGAGGGTTAAGCACAGGTTAAAGAGGTGTGTATTGTCTCCAGACAGGACAGTTAGTGAGATTTTGCAAGTCCAGGCCAAATGGTGGAGGTTTCATGTCGTGTGACTTGAATCCAAGATCCCAGTAATCGGTGGATGTTCTCCAAGGTGGCCTTTATGACACACAACAACACAGAATCGCTTGAGCAGAAACTGATAGCCAAATTCTGCACACATGAGGGTTAGATCATCGGCCTTACTAAATTCACATTTGTATCAGGGGGATAAGCAGGTTAAATGGGTGTGTCACAAGAATAGGGCCTGGGTGGGACTGTGGTCAGTATAGACTCGATGGGCCAAATTGACGCCTTCTGTACTTAGGCATTCTATGATCCTATATAATAATGTGGCTTGGTGTCAATATTTATTGAGTTGAACTTCCTACCTCATGTTTATGGAATCACAAGTGCCGCCTACCTCCCCAACATCGTCCAGCTTCCCCCTATCTCAGCTCATCTGTGTCTTTGTTACAACTACACTCGACTATTCCAAATTGTCAAGGCTGGTCCCCCATATTCTACCCTCCAGAAGCTTGAATTCATGCCTGAACTCACAACAAGTCACTATAGCCCCCTGTGCTCACTGACCTACATCTTCTCCTGGTCAAAGAATACCTTGATCATACAATTCTCAACCTCATTTTCCAATCTCTCTTGCTCCTCACTATCTCTACAATCCTCCCGGCTTTCTGCACTCCCCTGGTTCTGACCTGGTGCATATTGCCCTTTATGATTTCTCCACCATTGGTGGCTGCACCATTAGTTACTTCTCCCTCAGACTTTGGAATTCCCTCACAACGTTGGTAGCACAGTGGCACAGTGGTTAGCACTGCTGCCTCACAGCATCACGGACACAGGTTCGATTTCCAGGTTGGGTTGCTGCCTGTGTGGAGTTTGCATGTTCTCCCCATGTCAGTGTGGGTTTCCTCTGCGTGCTCCGGTTTCCTCCCTCACTCCAAAGATGTGTGGGTTAGGATCACTGGCCATGCTAAATTGCCCCTTAGTGTCAGGAGGACTAGCTAGGGAAATGTGTGGCATTATAAGGATTGCGTCTTGGTGAGATTGTGGCTGGTGCAGATACGATGGATCGATTGGCCTCCTTCTGTACTGCAGGATTCTATGATTCTATGACCCCTGTCCGACATCTATATCTCCCTGTCCTCCATTAAAACACTTTGAAATCTACCTGTGTGATCAAATGTTTGGTTATCTGACCTAATGTGTGGTTCATTTGGTCATATTGTTGTTATATAACATTCCTGTGAAGGACTCTGGGATATTTCATCATGTTAGTGGTGCTATATAAACATAAGTTGTTGTATTATGGAAGGCACATTCAGCCTAATCATTTATCAGGTACCCTCCCTGCCTCCCCTTAGGAGTAGGTATGGAAAGGTGTTGGGTGTGGACAAGATTGGGTTTGGTTAATAGAACATAGAACACAGAACATAGAACATTACAGCGCAGAACAGGCCCAATGAAACAACTAAGCTGTTGCCTTCCCTGAAATTCCACATGTGGTTATTAGCCTGTAGCCTGAGAACCTCCATCTGAGTATAATTTGTCTGCATTTGGAAACCTGCAAAGCACAAACAAGAAGAATAACTCCAACTCTATATTCTCTTCTGTGCTGAAGCTTATTTGGTGAGAACATCCCAACATCTACTGGAACCATTCTTCGCACAAGGCAGCTCCAGATCGACAGCATACAAACACTGTGAACTTTATCCTTTATTTTTACCTATTTGCCTTTTGTGTTTGTGTGTGGGAGAGACAGAGTGTGTGTGTGTGTGTGTGTGTGTATGTGTGTTTAAGACTCACTTCAGGTTAAGACTCACTTCATCCATAAGGAATTGCAACGTGAGAAAAATGTTGGAATGCATTATTTGTGGACCCAAGCCTCAGCAAGGAGTATCATTTATCACTGGTGTTAAGTTTCACGAAGCTTCCACTTAGGATATTGCGCATATTTGCTAATGCTTAACTGGCATTTCCCTATTGGATTGGTAAATGCACTAACTGGCTGCAATTGGTGCCCCTGTATCCCCATGTGATGGATTGGAATGGTCCTGCAATTGCTTTTGCCAATAGCTTGTCCTCTCTGCTTTCCAACACATCTCACCAATGTTCCTCTGCCAGAAGGAGGTTCCTTGTTGACAATGTCGATTCAGAAAATTCCAACGCTATTGGAAGACAGATATGGAGACTGGAATAATATTGATTGCAGTGGAACAATTTTTTAGAAAAATCATTCACAGGATATGGGACATTGATAGTTGACCAGCATTTATTGTCGGTCCTTAGTTGCCTGAGAGCAATTGAGCAACTGAGAGTCAACCACATTACTGAGACTGTGGAATCGCATGTAGGCCAGACCAGGTAGAGGCGGCAGATTTCCTTCCCTAAAGAGTGTCAGTGAACCTAACAATGTTTTTCTGACAATTGACAATGGCTTCATGATCATCAGTAAATTCTTATTTCCAGATATTTTTTATTGAATTCAAATTCCACCATCTGCCGAACCAAGGTCCCCAGAACATAAGCTGAGTTTCTGGATGAACAGTCTCGTGATAATATCACTAGACTATCACCTTCCCTAAGAGACAACGATAGAATGCTTGAGGTGAGTCCAATACTGACTCTCACCCATAAGAAATACACACTAGCAATGATGGACATGTTGCATCCAAGTTTGGAAAATGATTGCCATTCTTTGAGTCTCTGGTCTACTTGCAGTGAGTTGCTGTCAGAAAATGACCTCTAGAATCTATCTATGGTGTGAATTAGGTAATGTCAAGAGTAGGTAATTTAGCCTTTTGAACCTGTTCAACCATTTAGTCAGATCATTGGTGATTTGGAACAGATATATATAGATGTGTCCCATATTACATAGAAACATAGACTATTATAGCAGGCCCTTCGGCCTTCAATGTTGTGCCGAGCTATGTTCAAACCCAAGATCAAACTATCCCATTCCCTATCATTCTGGTGTGCTCTATATGCCTATCCAATAACCACTTGAAAGGTCCTAAAGTATCTGACTCCACCATCACAGCAGGCAGTGTATTCCACACCCCAACCACTCTCTGAGTGAAGCATCTACCTCTGACATCCCTCCTATATCTCCCACCATGAAGCTTTTAGTTATGCCCCCGAGTGACAACTACATCCACCTGAGGAAATAGTCTCTGTATGTCCGCTCTATCCTCCTCATCATCTTATAAACCTCTATTAAGTTGCCTCTCATCCTAGAACATAGAACATAGAATCACTCTTTACTCAAAGAGTGATTAGGGAGTGGAATGCCCTGCCTGCAGCTGTTGTAGATGCGCCAAGTTTGGTGGCGTTTAAGAGGTTAGTTGATAAGTATATGGATGAGAAGGGAATGGTTTAGTTAGGAGGGGCATTGCTTTTATTTTGGTCGGCACAACATCGAAGGCCGAAGGGCCTGTTCTGTGCTGTATTGTTCTATGTTCTATGTTCTATGTAGAACATTACAGCGCAGTACAGGCCCTTCGGCCCTCGATGTTGCGCCGACCAGTGGACCCTCTAACCTAAACTATTCCAATATCATCCATATGCCTATCCACCGAACATTTGAATGCCCCCAAAGTAGGCGAGTCCACAACTGCTGCAGGCAGGGCATTCCACGCCCTCACCACCCTCTATGTAAAGAACCTGCCTCTGACATCCGTCCTATAACTACCACCTCTTAATTTAAAGTTATGTCCCCTCGTGTTGGTCATCACCATCCGAGGAAAAAGGCTCTCACTATCCACCCTATCCAGTCCTTTGATCATCTTATACGCCTCAATTAGGTCACCGCGTAACCTTCTTCTCTCTAATGAAAATAACCTCAGGTCCCTCAGCCTTTCCTCATAAGGCCTTCCCACCATACCAGGCAACATCCTGGTAAACCTCCTCTGCACCCTTTCCAATGCTTCCACATCTTTCTTATAATGCGGCGACCAGAACTGTACGCAATACTCCAAGTGCGGCCGCACCAGAGTTTTGTACAGTTGTAACATAACCTCACGGCTCCTAAATTCAATCCCTCTACCAATAAAAGCTAACACACCGTACGCCTTCTTAACAACTTTATCAACCTGGGTGCCAACTTTCAAAGAGCTATGTACTTGTACCCCAAGATCCCTCTGCTCGACAACACTATTAAGGGTCCTTCCATTAGCCCTATATTTCATATGCCTGTTATTCCTACCAAAGTGAATCACCTCACACTTATCCGTATTGAATTCCATTTGCCACCTCACGGCCCAGCTCTGCAACCTATCTATGTCCCTCTGCAAACTGTAACATCCATCCTCGCTGTCTACAACTCCCCCCACTTTGGTATCGTCAGCAAATTTACTAATCCAACCCTCTACACCCTCATCTAGGTCATTTATAAAAATGACAAACAGCAGTGGCCCCAAAACAGATCCTTGAGGTACACCACTTGTAACTGCACTCCAGGTTGAATATTTCCCATCAACCACCACCCTCTGTCTTCTATCAGCTAGCCAATTCCTAATCCAAACTGCTAAATCACCTTCAATCCCATGCATCTGCACTTTCTGCAGTAGCCTACCATGGGGAACCTTATCAAACGCTTTGCTAAAATCCATATACACTACATCCTAGGATGGAGAAAGCTAGCACGAGGGGACACAGCTTTAAATTAAGGGGTATGAGTTATAGGACGGATATCAGAGGTAGGTTCTTTACTCAAAGAGTGATTAGGGAGTGGAATGCCCTGCCTGCAGCTGTTGTAGATGCGCCAAGTTTGGTGGCGTTTAAGAGGTTAATTGATAAGTATATGGAAGAGAAGGGAATGGTTTAGTTTGGAGGGGCATTGCTTTTTATTTTGGTCGGCACAACATCGAAGGCCGAAGGGCCTGTTCTGTGCTGTAATATTCTATTCTATTCTATTCTATTCTAAAATTGGTTTCATTGGTCGGCGCAACATCGAGGGCCGAAGGGCCTGTACTGTGCCGTAATGTTCTATGTTCTGTGTTCTATGTATTGCCGCTGATTGGCTGGAGGTACCCCAACAATGCGGAAATTGACAGTTTGAATGGGAGACCTGCCCATCATAACCCTCTTTTAATCCAGGCATATTTGTAACAGCTTTCCTGATTGTTCCAAAATGCTTTACGATCAAAGAAGTGCTTTTTGAAGTGTAGTCACATTTGTACTATTGGAAACGCAGCAGCCAATTTGTACACAGCAAGCTCCCACAAACAATTACGTGATAGTGACCAAATGATATTGATTAAGGGAAAAAACATTGATTTGATTTAGATTTATTTCAACATGTATTAGTGTACAGTGAAAAGTATTGTTTCTTGTGCGCAACACAGACAAAACATACCATTCGTAGAGTACATGGGGAAAGGGAAATGAGAAAGTGCAGAATGTAATGCTACAGTCATAGCTAGGGTGTAGAGAAAGATCAACTTATTGCGAGGTAGGTCCATTCAAAAGTCTGATGGCAGTGGGGAAGAAGCTGTTTTGACTCAGTTGTGACCTCAAACTTTGGGTGGGATTTTAAGGCCTGACTTGTTCTGAAATGGCAAAATCCCGCCAGAGGTCAATGGACATTGCCATTATCCGCCCCTCGCCCCCTCTGATTCCCATGGTTGGCGGAGTGGTGGGTGGGGGTGTGTAAAATTCCAGCCTTTGTATTTTTCTCGACAGAAGAAGATGGAAGAGAGCATGTCTGGGATATTGGCCAGGGAGCAGGGATAAGCATTGCCTGCTCTTCTTCGAACGGCATCATAATCCTCTGAGAAGAAAGGCAGAGCCTCAGTTTAACATTTCAGCTGAAAAACAGCGCCACTGACAGTGTAGCACTCTCTCATTATTGCACAGTCCAATCCTCAGATTTCTACAATGGGCTTTGAACCCTTGACTTCCTGATTCAGTGGTGAGGGTGCTGCCACTTACTGCGTCGTTAACACTTATTCAACCTGAGATCAGAGTGGAGGGCAAAAATGGCCTTTTGTTGTCTGCGTCACCCAGCTAGTGATACGAACACATGACTGAGCTACGCAAGTAGCCCTGCCTTTTCAAGCAACACATTTTCTTAAAAGTGTTGCACATCTCAGGGCTGCGGAACGCATAAATTAGAGGATCAATGATTGAGTGGCACATGATAAAGATGAGGTCGATCTGAAAGAGAGATATGAAGCATGCGCAATAGGGGTTTGAAGGGCAGAATAAGTAGAGAGCGAGGTGCAGGGAAAATGGGGCCCAGCAAGCAACAAAGATCCCCAGGAGGATAGTTAGCGTGAGAGCTCCTTTAAAATTCGCCCGTCGGTGAAGGGCGTGACCTGGAAGTGATCTAATCCGCCTGGCGTGCATTTGAGCCAAGAGAAACATGAATATATAGAGGGACACAATGAGGACCAGTGTGATGAAAAACAATATGAAGAAGAAGCTAACAATGGCGTCATACTTGGCGAAAGAGATGAGGATGATACCGGTGAAAGTACAAAAGACCCATATTGCCGCAATGATCACTGCGACTCGCCTTCCTGTCATGATGTTGTGGTAGTGCAGAGCGTGGAAGATAGTGATGTATCTGTCCGTCGTGATGGCAGCTAAGTTGAAAATGGAGACCGTGAAAGAAATGCACAGCAGTGAGTCAAACACATCATCCAGCCTTTGTAACATGGCCTGAGTGAACAGATGTTCCTTGCCAGCTGTTATCGATATGGTAATTGCTTCCCAGGCTTTGGTCAAGCTTAGGAGAATGTCTGACACTGCCAGGCTGCAGATGAAGAAGTACATCGGGGAGTGGAGGTTCCTGTTCCTGATCACCGCGATGATCACCAGCAGGTTTTCCAGCAGGCTAACCCCCGCCAGGATGAGGTACACCTCAGTCGGAATTTGGATTTGGGAACATTCTTTCACGGCACTCGTGTTCTCCTGGCCGTTGCCATTTATTCCAGGCACTGTTCTGTTCAGCAGCCAAGGAGAGAAAGTGCGTGGGGTGATGTTGGCATCCGTGCCTAGTGAGATGTTAAATGCTGCCATTTGTTGCACTAGGTGTCCGCAGCAAAATTCAAGAGGAATTAATCTTCAGCAAGCAGAGTGGAATCGATCCATTTCTATTATGGCTTTGAGCCGTGCCATGGGTGGTCATTGTCCAGGGAATTGGAAGCTGCCACTGAAATAAAATATATATAATAATAAATTAATTCAAGCTAAACTTTGTCAAACATTCAAGTTAAAATTAGTGAAAGAACTTCCATTAAAATATATGTTTAGTTTACAGTGAACAATCTGGTCACCTGATTACAAAATGGAGCAAGTGCAAACAAAAGAGCAAAAAAAGATATTTTAAAGGTAATGTCACTGTATTAGCCATCCAGAGGCCTAGACTAGTTCTCTGGGGGCATGGGTTTCAATTCCACCGCAGCAGTTCGTGGAGTTTAAATTCAATTAAGTGGTGGCACAGTGCACAGTAGTTAGCACTGCTGCCTCACTGTGCCAAAGGTCCAGATTCAACCCCAGCCATAGTTGACTATCTGTGCAGAGTCTGCCCATTCTCCCTGACCAGAATTTTACTGTCTTTCTTGCCACAGGAAACGGAGTGGGTGAGGGGCTGTCCATGGGAAGGTCTGTTGATCTTGGGCAGTGTTTCAAGTTTATTTATTTGCCACAAATAACGCTTACATTAACACTGAAATGAAGTTGCAGAGATATAGGAGGGATGTCCAAGGTAATTTCTTTACTTAGAGAGCAGTCGGATGTGGAATACACTGCCTGCTGTGATAGTGGGGTCGGGCATTTTAGGAACTTTCAAGTGGTTATTTGGATAGGCACATGGAGCACACAAGAATGATAGTGAGTAGGAAAGCTTGATCTTGAGTTTGGACATAGCTTGGCTTAACACTGGGGGCCGAAGGGCCTGTACTGTGCTGTACTTTTCTATGTTATATGTTCTACCCAGAGGAAACCCACACAAACACAGGGAGAACATGAAGACTTGACACAAGCAGTGACCAAGCTGGGATTCGGACCCGATGCTGGGTGCTGTGAGGCAGCAGTGCTAACCACTATGCCACTATGCCATCCACAGTTTTGGTTTTACGGTTTCAGGACGAGCGAGGCCATAAAATCACATTCCCCAGTTCTGCATGGGTTTCCCCTGGGTGCTCCAGTTTCCTCTCACAGGCCAAAGATGTGCGTATTAGATGCATTGGCCAATGCTAAATTTCCCCTTAGTGCAGGGGGACTGGCAAGAGTAAATAGGACCTGGTTGGGTTTGTGGCCTGTGCAGCCTTGATGGGCTGAACGGCCTCCTTTTGCACTGTAGGATTTCAATGATTCTATTCTATGAAAGAAGATTTACAAGGACGACACCAGGGCATATTTTCAGAATTAGAATGTTAAAACTGAAGGATGAACAGGAGAAAAGGGAGCCTATGGTTGATGTAGTTGATGTTGAGAAAACTATAAAAGGATTCAATAGGATAGGCATAGAAAGGCAATTGATAGAATCCCATAGAATCTGTAAAACGTGAAAGGAGGCCATTCGACCCATTCAGCCTGCATCTACTTTCCGTAACAGCATCTCACCAAGACCTGCAAACTCCCATCCCCACAACCCCACACATTTACCATGGTTAATCCACCTAACCTATGCATTTTTGGAGAATGAGACTTATGGGGAGTCCAAAGCTAGGAACTAAGATAGTCATTAATAAATATAATGGAAAACTTTGCTTTACATAGAGCATGGCTAGAAGGCGGAACTGGCTACACATGGAATGGTTAAAGTGATTAGAATAGATCCTGTTGGGATACTATAGATAGATAACGCCATAGTGGCAATATCACTGGTCCAGCAATCCAGAGGAATAGGCAAATGCTTTGGAAACATGAGTTTGAATCCCAGCATGTCAGCTAGTGGAATTCAAGTTCAAGCTAGCCTCAGTAATCATGAAACCATTAGTGATCATTGTTCAAAACCTATCTTTATGGAAGGAAATTTTCCATCCTTACCTGGTCTGACCTATAGGTGATTCCTTAACTATCCTCTGAAACATAACCCAGCAGTAATCCAGAGACCCAGGGTAATGCTCTGGGGACCTAGGTTCGAATCCCACAGATGGTGAAATTTAAATTCAATAAAAATAATTTTCTGTTGACCATTGCTGATTGTCAGGAAAACCCATCCAGTTCACTAATGTTCTTTAGGGAAGGAAATCTGCCGTCCTTACTCGGTCTGGCCTACATATGACTCCCAAGCCCACGGTTGGCTCTTAAATGCCCTCAGGGGTGAGTGATAAATGCTGGCCCAGCCCCAGCGATGTCCGCATCCCATGAATGAAAAAAAACAAGCAAACCACTCAGTTGTGTCAAAGTGTAAAAAGTCTAGAAGGAATGAAACAAAAATAGAAAATGCTGGAAAATCTCAGCAGGTCTCACAGCATCTGTGTGAAGAGAAAATAGAGCTAATGTTTCAAGTCTAGTCACAGCTCTGATGAAGGGTCATCCAGATTTGAAACGTTGACTCTATTCTTTCCCCACAGATGCTGTCAGACCTACTGAGATTTTCCAGCACTTTCTTGTTTTTATTTCAGATTCCAGTATCTGCATTATTTTGCTTTTACCAATGGAAATGGAAAGACCATCCAGCATCGATTCAGGAAATTGACGACAGCAAACTTAGCTCTGCTGATCTTGAGGAGCCTTGCTTGTTAACATCTGGGGCCTTAGATTGGGAGAGCTGTCTCACAAACTAGTCAAACAACAGCCTGACATATTCATACTCACAGAATCACAGCTTCCAGTCATTGCCCACTATCATCATCTCTGGGTATGTCCTGTCCCGCAAACAGACAGACCTGTGGTGGTGGCACGGCGGTATACAGTCAGAAGGGAGTTGCCCTGGGAGTTCTCACTATTGATTTTGGACATCATGAAGTCTCATGACATCAGGCCAAACATAAGAAAGGAAGCCTCCTGCTGATTACCAGATACCACGTCCATCAGCTGTTAAATCATTAATTTTCCACATTAAAGACAGTCGGAAAACATACTGAGGGTGAAAAAGGTGCAAAACGTACTCTAGGTCGGAGGAAGGAGTGGAACTTCAATACCACTCATCATGAGTGGTTTGGTAGCACCACCAGAAACCAAGCTGGCTGAGAGCTAAAGGATATAACTGCTGGACTGGGACTGTGCCAGATAGGGAAGGATCTAAAATTTCTCTGAAAACTCATAGATAAGGACGGTCAGCCAGGGTCTTGGATAGAGTTAGAAATACTAGTCTGAATAAGGAAAAAAAGCAGAAGGAAATACTCAGGAGCTAAAAATAACTTTGGACAGATTCTGAGTGAATTGTTCAAAAACAGTACAGATTATATGCTTTTCGGTTGTGCAAAAAGTAAAAAAGGAAAAGTCTGTTCCGTGGTTTAAAATATGCATTTCCCATAAAAGTAGTGTTCAGTAGACCGTACTTTTAGTCTTGTGTTATGATACAAATATTACACTGTGTCATGCTATTTCTTCAGATTGAGATACTTTGAGAGCATATTGTCCGATTCTGGACCCCACACTTTAGGAAGGAATGAATTACAGAGAGTGATGTGGATATTGGAGAGGTGATGGATGGTTTCACTTTTCTCCCCCATTATTAACTGACCAGAGCAGGTGTGTGTTAAAATAAATGTCTTAATCCGTGAGAGATGTGATTTTCAAGAACTCACACAAGGTAAGTTTACAGGTAAATTGAAAGAAAGAGTAAACATTTATTTTCGCAGCACTCAAAATATAAATACATCCACACACTCATTCATAAGACACACAGATACACACACACAGACATGCACATGTGCATACACACACACATGAACACTTGCAAACACATACACATGCACACGTGCACTCACACAAACACATACATGTACGTTCACACATAGGCAGATACACACACACACAATAATGCATACACACACACACACACACACACACACACACACGCTCGCGCGCACACACACATGCACACACACACACACTCGCACAAACACACAGAAAATATGATTACTAAAGATACAGCATGCACTTAGATTTATAGAGGAATCAAAAACAATTATATACCATAGAAATCCTATAGTACAGAAAGAGGCAATTTGGCATGTCTTGACCACAATCCCACCCAGACCTTACCCCCATATCCCTACATATTTACCCACTAATCCCTCTAACCCTTGCATCTCAGGATACTAAGGACAATTTTTAGCATGGCCAATCAACCTAATCTGCATATCTTTGGACTGTGGGAGGAAACTGGATCACACAGAGGAAACCCACGCAGACGTGAGGAGAATGTGCAAATTCCACATAGACAGTGACCCAAGCTAGTTATCGAACCCAGGTCCCTGGAGCTGTGAAGCAGCAGTGTTAACCACTGTGCTACCATGCTGCCCATATAGCTCAATTCTCGAAGTGATAGTTGAAAACATTGCAAGTCTGAGCGCTCTCTCTTGACTGACTGAAAACAATGGAGATTTCTTGCAATGAACTTAGTGACTTATTTTATGCAACACCAGGTTTCTAGTATTTCCTGCTGAAGTTATGGCTGGACCCCTATTGTGAATCTGCAGGTAAAAAGAACAATCCTGCTCTTCTGTCAATTACTGGATTTCTAGGCATGGTTCTTCCTTTATGTGGTTGAGATGGCTTCCCTGTATAATCTTTGTATCCTACACTACCCTGTATTGGGCTGTCCTTGGGAATTAATAAGCTGTTTCCTATCACAAAACCAATTTCATTCATGTGACCACAGTATTGGTGTTCTCAGTGATCACACAAATGGTTTGATAGGCTAAGCAATTGTCACACAATGAGGAACATTTGGTATCCCAACCAACATTCCCGTTAGGAATGGTCTCCGAATATCTTTATCCGCATTTCCATCTCCATGAGGTTTGCAAGTCTATCAGGTATTGCTACTCTCAGTCACTGTAATTGAGATGGAGAGAGAGACAGTCATCAGCACCAGAGGAGGTTGTGGGTTTCCAGAAACATGTCCAGATGTGAATCAGTTCCTATGTCTGTACAGAAAACACACAATCCATGACCCCATAGATTCCATCTTCTGAAGATAAATTGTCCATCTTCCATGCTGCTTTTTTAAAAAATAAAGCTTCGGTGAAGAGACCAGCCAGCAAATAGTTACTTTTAAATGGTGAAATGACTTTAACATCGTAACGAGACAGGATTAACAGAAGAAGTGGAGTGTAAGTAAGGAGTAGCAGGTTTATCAGCTCCACTAAGAGACAAGGATGACTTGAATCATAAAATTAGAAGCATTATTTTCTTTGGGTGTTCCCACATTCTGAAGATAAAGTATACAAAAAGATAGAGTAAGTGTGACAAGTTTAAAGTTTATTCATTTGTGTCACAAGTAAGTTTACATTAACACTGCAATGTAGTTACTGTGAAAATCCCCTAGTCGCCACACTCTGGTACCTGTTCGGGTATACTGAGGGAGAATTTGTCACGGCCAATGCACTCTAACTAGCACGTCTTTCAGACTGTGGTAGGAAACTGGAGCACTCGGAGGAAACCCATGCAGACACTGGGAGAATGTGCAGACTCCAAACAGACAGTGACCCAAGCTGGGAATCGAACCTGGGCCACTGGCGCTGAGAGGCAGCAGTGCTAACCACTGTGATTCTGTGACATCCCACACTGAGGTGAAGGGGGGCAGGGGGCGCTCCTGTGGCCCATTCACAAGCCTACATTATGCAGCACCTATGCACATGTTATAAGTAGTGTGAAATGAACAAGTTTTTGAGCTGATAAGCTTAACCTTTTCCTTCCTGGCCCAGCATATTCAATAGCAAGGGCAACTCTCTCACCTCAGGAATAAAGCCAGCATTTTTGTTTCATAATGGTCCTACTTAGAACATTTTATTATGTTGAGGGCTTTTCATAAATGTAAATTTTTGTAATATTCACTTAACGAAATCAGTGCAGGCTGGTATCTATTCTATCCCCTAGACAATCAACAGCAAATGCTCATTGGAGCTGCATTATAAGATAAATCATCATCAGTAACATTAATGTAACATGTCGAACGGATTAAACAGAAGCGCGATGACTCTTTTAAATGAAGCTTTTGTAAACAACACGAGTACGGTTGGAATTTACAAAGAGCAGTTCATCTATTTGTGGGGGTATAATGATGCTTCACCCTTTCTCTCTGTTCCCCTTGTGTTGTAACAACAAGTGCCACTGCCCAATTAGGTTTGTTAGGCATCGCTTTATTAAGGCAGCTATATAATAGCTTCGGTGAAGAGTCCAGCCAGCTAATAGTTATTTTTAAATGGTGAGATGACTTTAACATCATAACAAAGCAGGATTAACAGAAGAAATGGAGTGTAAGTAGGGAGTAGCAGGTTTATCAGAGACAAGGAAGACTTGAATCATGGAAGCTAGAACTATTATTTCCTTTGTGTGTTCTGGTTTCCTCACACATTCCAAAGATAAAGCTAAAGTATGTTAAGTTTATTTACTTATCACAAAAAAGACTTGCATTAACACTGCAATGAAGTTACTGTGAAATTCCCCTAGTCACCACACTTCAGCGCCTGTTTGAGTCAATGCATCTAACCAGCACATCATTCAGACTGTGGGAGGAAACCAGGGTATCTGGAAGAAACCCATACAGACATGGGGAGAACATACAAACTCCACATAGGCAGAGATGAAAGCCAGGAATTGAACTCCCTGATGCTGTGCCACCATGCTGCGGATTAGGTTGATTGGAAATGCTAAATTGCCCTTACTGTGAAGGAATTAGCACATGCAGTTATGGGGATCAGGTGTGGGTGGGATTGGTGTCGGTACAGGCTCAATAGGCTGAATGGCCTCCTTCTGTACTATAGGGATTCCATGACTCCAGGAGATGATAATCATCCTCCTTGCCCATGTTTGATTAGGTAGCATGAAATTTCCTGGGCTTCTGAGTCAATATTGAGGACTTCCTCTTGGTTCTGTGCCAGCACTGATTGGTTTGTCTTGTTGGTAGGACAGGAAACATGCACAGATGGTGATGGAGGAGACTGGGATATTGGCTGCAAAATATGACTGTCAGGCTGTCGCTTGTATACACTTGTGGGAGAGCTCCCTGGGTTTTGGCACCACCAGCCAGTGAAGAGGACTTGGTATATAATCTTATTGCGTGTTTAAACCCCAGTTAACAACAGCACTTAGGGACATTAGTTCACTGTTTTTCTGTTTCATTTCTTATTATTTTGAATAAAATAGGAAGTAATTGTCACAGCTTACAATCCAGTAATGTCCATTTTACACCCCAGGGAGGGAGGTAATGTTGAAAAGTACCATGAGTGTAATCCCTATGGGTTCTTTTTGTGTAACAGGTATCTTAAAATCAAGCACAGAAAAGATACAGCTTTCGAAGGGACCACAGTAGGCATATGGTTAACACTGCTGTCTCACAATGCTAGGGACCCGGGTTCAATTCTGTCCTTGATAATTTGATTTATTACTATCACATGCAGCAACATACAGTGAAAAGTATTATTTCCTGCGTGCTATACAGACAAAGCATATCGCTCATAGAGAAGGAAAGGAGAGAGCACAGAATGTAAGCATAGGACAAGAGTAAAAGATAGAATTGGAAAATATGCTGGGCATAGCTTGCAAGAAGTTGCCTCACTTCCGATGCCACATTGGGGAAAAGAGAATAGGTTGTGTGCCATTGGCGTTGTGGACACAGCAGACAGGGAGTGTATGCAGGGTGTGGGCACGGCCATTGAGCTCCCTTGAGCCATTGCCATGAGTGTAACTGCAGCACTCCCTTCCAGGCATGTGTTGCAGGTCTGGGACAGACTATTTATTATCACAAGATGGGTTCCCATTCACTGCAGAGTACATGCAATCTCTGTTAACGTGAACACTCGACTGGCACATCAGCTGCCTGAACAGATGAACCCTCACACAGCCCACACGGTGCACTTCCCCCCTTCTCATCCCTAAACCGCACCCCCAGCACTCACCACACCCCACCAGCCGGGAAACTGGAACAGCCCAGTGGCTGCAGAGAACTGCATTCAGTAAAGGACCCCACTCCAATCCCACAGGTAGGACATGGGACATTCCTGGGCTTGGGGACAGAACTACAGCTCTCCGGGAGCTTCCTCACAACAAGCCGCGATTTTCCTGGCCCTGCCTCCAACTTCCCCAGCCTGCCGGAGGCTGCAGGCTCATAAAACTTATCTCCCTACCTTTGTTCAACACTGCCACACCAGGTCCTGACTCTTGTAGAGCAGATATAAACCCTTCCAGCGTGAGGAGAGGAGGGAGACACTAGCAGAGAGGAGATTTTTAGTCGCGGACCCCTAATAGCTTGCTCTGGCAAATTAATGAATGGAAATCGCCATTCTGTTAATTCTCAAGTGGGTCCATCAACGCGAATGAAGCTAAGCTGGGAGAAACACGTAGGCCTGGACACCTAGCGGTAATGGACCACCACTGATGTCTCCTGGCACAATGGGGAGAGAATTGGGATGGGAGAATTTCCCCCTGTATTTTTATTCCTGAACTGTTTAATGCATCATCTTTAAAGTTCTCAGCTGCCAAGGTGGCGTTTAAACACTGTGCTGTAGTTTGGGGCTCTGGAATACATGTTCCGTAACGTCACCACTATGGAACTGCCATTCCTAATATTGTCTCTCATTCTCCTACCATCACCTCACACTTTTCTGCGTTGAATTCCATCTGCCGTGCATCCGTATTCTTCAGCAAGTCTTTATATTCTGGCGAAGGCTGTTATCATCGTTCTCACTCTTCAGTCTTCAATGCACTCCCAAGTTTGATGTGGGCTGCAGATTTTAAAATAGTGTCCTGAGCCTCCAAGCCCAATGGATGAGAAAGCAATGCTCTGGGGTATTGAAAGTTTGTAGATCTCCCTCCAGCCTGAAAACAGCATCACAATTCTGGCCTGGGATGACTCTGTGAGAGGGGTCTGTACGTTCTCCCCCCGTCTGCATGGATTTCCTCCGAGTGCTCCGGCTCCTTCCCACAGCCCAAAGGTGCACAAGTTAAGTGGATTGGCTGTGCTAAATTGTCCCAAAATGTGTAGCTTAGAGGGATTAGCGGGGTAAATGCTTGGATTTGCAGGAATGGAGGCGGGGTGGGTGGGGAATGGCCCTGGGAAAAGTGGTCTGCCGGAGAGTTGGTGCAGACTCTATGGGCCAAATGGCTTCTTTGTGCACTGTAGGGATTTTATGATGCTATCCTTTCTTGGTCTTGGGGTTTTCCAATCCTGGTAGGTGGGATCTGCTGTAGTGGATGCAGCAAACCAGCCAGACTTTCATTGACTTCAGCGGAACTGGAAGAACTGATGGGCAGGGTCAAAAATCCCACAAGGCGGCTTCAATGGTTGGTAGGGTTGGTGATGTAATGGTGTGCTTGGCCTCTGCTCTGTCACCTCTGCTGCCCAGTAAGAAGTCTCACAACACCAGGTTAAAGTCCAACCAGTTTATTTGATAGTAAACTCACAAGCTTTCGGAAATGCTGTGCCTTCGTCAAGTGCGTCCTGACAAAGGAACACCATTTCCGAAAGCTTGTGGGTTTACTGCCAAATAAACTGGTTGGACTTTACCTGGTGTTGTGAGACTTCTTACTGTGTTTACGCCAGTCCAACACCTGCATCTCTACATCATCACCTCTGCTGCCTCCAGATATCATTGTTCTTCCAATTGATTCTCTGTGAAATCCTGCGAGAGGAATGGACAGAATGGGACCCCCGCAGCTTGCAACCAAAGGCGGCATGAATAACTGGTCAGCTTGCTGAAAGGCCTTTCTTTCCTTTGATGCCAATTCTAAATGGGGACCAACATTCTTGTGTGAAGAATAGAATTTTGCCTGATACCCATTCACATAGGACAAAACATTATAGATTTGATTTGATTTAATCTGATTTATTTCTGTCACATATATCAGCATACAATGAAAAGTATTGTTTTTTGAGCGCTATACAAACAAAGCATGCCGTTCATAGACAAGGAAATGAGAGAGTGCAGAATGTAGTGTTACAGTCATAGCTCGGGTGTAGAGAAAGATCAACTTAATGCAAGGCAAGTCTATTTAAGAGCCTGTAGGAAAGAAGCTCTTCTTGAGTCGGTTGGTACGTGACTTTAGAATTTTGTATTCTTTTCCCGACGGAAGAAAGTGGAAGAGAGGATTCCGGGGTGCGTGGGGTCCTTAATTATGTTGACTGCTTTACTGAGGTAGCAGAAAGTGCAGACAGAGTGATTAGATGGGAGACTGGTTTGTGTAATGGACTGATCTACATTCATGACCTTTTGTAGTTGCTTGCCTTGTTGCACAGAGCAGGAGCCATTCCAAGCGTTGATACAATCAGAAAGAATGCTTTCTTTCTGTAAAAGTTGCCATAGTGAAGCTTCTGTTGGTTCTATACTATGGAACACTGCACTGCCCAGTAACCAAATCAGGGATTTACGTAGTGAGCTGGCAGGAAACCAATCAATTCCTTAACTCCCAGTTGTTGGCTCTGTTTTACACAGTTCCTGCAGATTTTTAACAGTTGAAATTTCTAGACTTATATTTAATAAGCTGAACAGCTGCCTCATAGTGCCAGGGATCTGGGTTCGATTCCCAGCTTAGGTCACTGTCTGTGTGGAATCTACATGTTCTCCCCATGTCTGTGTGAGTTTCCTCCCACAGACTGAAAAATGTGTTGGTTACGTGCATTAACCATTCTAAATTCTCATCCAGTGAACCTGAACAGGCTTCGGGGGGTGGCGACTGGGGAATTTCCACAGCACTTCATTGCAGTGTTAATGTGAACCTCCTTGTGACACTGAAGTTAAAGGTAAAGTTTGTTTGTTAGTCACAAGTAAGGCTTACATTAAGAATGTAAGTTAGTGTGAAATTCTCCAAGTTGTCACATTCCGGTGCCTGTTTGGTTCAATGCACCTAACCAGCATGTCTTTCAGACTGTGGGAGGAAACTGGAGTTCCCAAAGGAAACTCACGCAGACACGGGGAGAACATGCAAACTCCATGCAGATAGTGGCCCAAGTTGGGAATTGAACCTGGTTCCCTGACACAGTGAGGCAATGGTGCTAACCACTGTGCCACCATGTCACCCTAATAAATTAATAATAATGATAAAAAACAGTTATTCCTCAGTCTCCTGGTGAGATATTTATATCCAAACTGACTGGAGGTCTATCTTTATTCATAGAGTGAATCCTCCTGGCCAAGGGCAATGAATAATAACTTGCTAGATTTGCAAAGGTGAAACATAACCTTTCTTTCCCTGTTTGATTTTGATTTTGGGCACTGTGGCCATGATTCTCTGGAATTGAGGGTTTCCTGGAGGGTTTACGGCTGGTTTAGGGATGTTGATTAGCCCAGAAAGTCCCATCTGAAAGATACTAAATTATTCACACTGTTCTGAGACTAGTCAGCCATTTGTAAAGGGTGACCCGGCTTTGCCTACTGCTCCTACCCCTCAAAAAATTAAATGCTCCCCTTCTCAAAGTGAAATGCCCCCTCCCCAACCAGTCCCTCACCAAAGTGGGGCATTCTCCCCTCCCTCACAACAAACAGTGGGTGACCGACCCGCACCCCCCCCCACCCCACCTCCCCACCCCAACCCCCCGTCGCCCCCAACCAGACACGCAGGTGTGAAGATCACTCAACCTGCCCCATGTCTCCCTCACTCGGCCCTTTCCCCTCAAACGCCCACTCAGCTGCCTCTGTTCTCAGGTTCCTTCTGCACTCAGACTCCCACTCAGCCCCTCCTTCTCTTTCAGATCCTCACTCTGGCCCTCTTCTCCCCTCAGACTCCCTCTCAGATTCCCCCCTCCTCCTCCCCCCTCAGAACCTCACACAGCCTCTTTTCAGGCCAAGCGTGCACTTCTCCCATGCCCCCGGCACTGATACCCTGCCATTCATACCCTGAGAACACCAGGTTAAAGTCCAACAGGGTTATTTGGTAGCATAAGGCACAAGCTTTCAGAGTGCTGCTCTTTCTGAAAACTTATGTCTTGTGCTACAAGATTATGTCTTGTGAAACCTGTTGGACTTTAACCTGGTGTTGTGAGGCTTACTGTGCTTACCCCAGTCCAGTGCTGGCATTTCCACATCATGACTCACATCCTGGTCCACTGCTTTGCTCCTGAGGGACCTCAAGAAGGTGGCAAAGGTAGCCATTTGCTCTGTGCCACTCAGGGCTGCAAAGGAAAGGTGACTCAAAGCATCTAGGGGTTGGGTTGCTCGGGTTGGGGGCAGGAATTTGATGTTGCCACACTCTGCCAAGATAGAGATGCCATGGCTTGACTGCCCCTCCTCCAGCCACCTGTTTTTATTTTGATTTCCCTTCGGGGTTGGCTGCATCTCAAGTACCCCATCGTGTCGACAGAGTCGAATCCTGATTGACAGTCCATGGTTTCACTCCCTCTTTGAAATGATTTTCGAAAGAAGAGGTGAATTCCAAAGGTTAACCATCGTCTGTGTGGAGAAATTACTCCTCATTTCAGTTATAAATGGCCTGATCCTGATCCTGAGATTTGGTTTCAGACTCACCAGCCAGGAAAAAAACATCCTATCCACAGTGACCCTGTCGTATCCTGCAAGAACTTTCTAATTTTCAGTGAGGTCGCCTCTCATTTTTGAAACTCTAAAGAATACAGCCCCAGTTTCCCCAGTCTGTCCTCGAACATCAACCTGACCATTCCAAGGATTAGTCTGATGTAATTTTGTTGCATTCCTTCTGTAGCAAGAAACATCCTTTCTTAGGTAAGGAGACCAAAGTTGTACACAATACTCTACGTGCGACCCCATCAAGGCTCCTTTACAATTGCAGCAAGACATCTATGGGCGGTACGGCAGCACAGTGGTTAGCACTGCTGCTTCAAAACTCCAGGCACTGGGGTTCGATTCCCGGCTTGGGTCACTGCCTGTGTGGGGTTTGCACATTCTCCTTGTGTCAGTGTGGGTTTCCTCCCACAGTCCAAAGATGAGCAGGTTAAGTTGATTGGTCATGCTAAAATTGTCCCTTAGTATACTAGAGGCTTAGGTTAGAGGGATTAGTGGGTAAAATATGTAAGGATATGGGGACAAGGGTGGGATTGTTGTTGGTGCAGACTCGATGGGCTGAAGGGCGTCTTTCTACACTGTAGGGTTCTATGATTCTATCTATCTTTGTTCCTGTATTCAGATTCCTTTAGGGTAAAGGGCAACATAATATTCTCGTTCCTAATTGCTTGCTGCACCTGGTTGTCAGCTTTTAGTGACTCATGAACAGGGACACTCAGGCCCCTCTGGATATTAACACTTCCCGACCTCAAACCATTTCACAAATACCGTTCCTTTCTCTGTTTTTTGAACCAAAGTGGATAACTGGCACAGTAGTGTCGCCAAACAGTGCCAGGGACCTGGGTTTGATTCCCAGCTTGGGTCACTGCCTGCGCAGAGTCCGCGTGTTCTCCACAATTCTGCGTAGATTTCCTCCATGCGCTCTGGTTTCTTCCCTCAGTCTGAAAGATGTGCTGCTTAGGATGCATTGACCGTGCAAAATTCTCCCTCAGTGTACCCGAACAGGTGCTGGAGTGTGGCGACTAGGGGATTTTCACAATAACTTCATTGCAGTGTTAATGTAAGTCTGCTTGTGACACTAATAAATAAACTTTAATTCATACTTACTCGCACTGAACTGAACTCTTCAATGCAGGTCGTCGGTGCTCCACAAATGCTGAACCAAACTCACAGCCAACAGTTGAGAAGGATGTCCCTTAACAACATCTCAAGGAGTAAAGAGAAATGGACAATAAATAAAAACAAAAGACTCTGACTGACTGCGAGGGATAGGAAATAAAGTGAAGTCACATGAGATATGCGACTAGCTGCTATTTTGTTTTGTGCATTAAGTGCTGTTCCCAGAGTTACTATAATTTAAGACTTCCAATGCCTAAAATTTGGGGACTTATAGATTACTCCTGCCAAGTACTCCTTCCCTTTGTTATTTTTTATTTCTACCCAGACTGATCCCACATCTTGATGTCCGGTTCTTATCTCATTTTCCATTACAGCACTGATATCTTTCTTCATCAGCGAAGATGCATCACTAAAGTAGTTTTATAGCCCATGCCTGCTGCCACTGTACCGTGGGAAATTATGAGCACATTGCATGAAATTTTCTAGCAGATACAGTTGGCAAACTCAATGGACGGCACGGTGGCAGTGTTAGCACTGCTGCCTCACAGCGCCAGGACCTGGATTTGAATTCCAGCTTGGGTCACTGTCTGTGTGGAGTTTGCACGCTCTCCCCGTGTCTGCATGGGTTTCCTCCGGGTGCTCCAGTTTCCTCCCACAGTCCGAACACATGTGAGCTAGGTGCACTGGCTGTGCTAAATTGCCCCTAGGGTTCTGAGATACACAGATTAGAGGGATTAATAGAGTAAATATGTGGAAAAAGGACCTGGGTTGGATTGATGTTAGTGTAGACTTCATCTGAATCATACTGGGATCAGATTCCTAGCGAATTGCAAAAGTAGGGCTGTGGATAGGGCTTTAAACTGAATAGCAGTGTGGAGGGTTCAGTTGTAGGGGAAATTAGAAAACCCAGATTGAAGGAGGAGGTAAGAGTGCAGGTTAGCAATGTGGCGGATGGTTACCAAACAATAAAAGAGAGAGACAGGATAGTCTTTATGCACCAAGGAATTAGAAGAATACAGAAGCTTACCAGTAGAACAAATTTAAAAGCTTTGGATCTAAATGCATGAAGCGTTTGGAACAAAATTAATGAGTTAACGGCACGAATATAACTTGGTAGCGATTACTGAGGCATGGTTACAAGGTGACCAAATCTGGTAATTGAGTATCCAAGGGTAACTCATCATTTCAGGAAGAGAGACTGAAAGGAAAAAGAGGTGATGCATCTTTGCTGATGGAAAAAGATGTCAGTGCTGTAATGGAAAATGACATAAGCAACAGAGATTAAGATGTAGAATCAGTCTGGCTAGAAATAAAGAATAGTAAAGGTAAGGAGTACTTGGGAGGAGTAATCTATAGGTCCCCAAGCAATAGTTCAGCAATGGGGCAGAGTATAAACCAGGAAATATTGGGGAGATTGCAATAAAGGTACGGGAATAATATGGGTGATTTTACTATGCACATAGATTGATAGAATCAAACTGGCAAAGGTAACCTGGAAGCAGAGTTCATTGAATGTATTAGAGATTGTTCCTTGGAACAGTATGTTATGGAACCAACCAGGGGGCAAGCAACTGTGGATTTGGTATTGTGTAATGAGGAGGAATTACCATAGAATCCCTACAGCACAGGAAAAGGCCATTTGGCTCATCGAATCTGCACCGGCTACAATCCCACCCAGGCCTACCCCATATCTTTACATATTTACCCAGTAATTCCTCTAACCTCTGCTTGTCAGAACACTAAGGGCAATTTTAGCATGGTGAATCAACTTAACCTGCACATCTTTTGGACTGTGGGAGGAAACCCACACAGATCCAAGGAAAAAGGTGCAAAATGTGGAGGCATTGGAGAGGGTACAGAGGAGGTTTACCAGGATGTTGCCTGGTATGGAGGGCAGGTCCTATGAAGAGAGGTTGAAGGATTTGAGGTTGTTTTCGTTAGAAAGGAGGCGGCTAAGAGGGGATCTTATTGAAGCATATAAGATGATTAGAGGTTTAGATAGGGTGGACAGTGATAGCCTTTTTCCTAGGATGGAGAAAGCTAGCACGAGGGGACACAGCTTTAAATTAAGGGGTATGAGTTATAGGACGGATATCAGAGGTAGGTTCTTTACTCAAAGAGTGATTAGGGAGTGGAATGCCCTGCCTGCAGCTGTTGTAGATGCGCCAAGTTTGGTGGCGTTTAAGAGGTTAATTGATAAGTATATGGAAGAGAAGGGAATGGTTTAGTTTGGAGGGGCATTGCTTTTTATTTTGGTCGGCACAACATCGAAGGCCGAAGGGCCTGTTCTGTGCTGTAATGTTCTATGTTCTATGTTCTATGTTCCACACAGACAGTGACCCAAGATAGGAATCGAACCCAGGTCGCTGGAGTTGTGAAGCAGCAATGCTAACCACTATGCTACCATGTCGCCCAAATTAATCGATGACTTCAGTTCAGGGGATCCTTGAGGAGTAATGACTATAGTGTGATAGGATTCAAAATTCAGTTTGGGGGTGAGAATGTGGGGTCCCACACTAACGTTCTGGAATTAAGCAAAGGAAATTATATAGGCACGAGAACAGACTTGACCTGAGTAGAGTGGCCAGGGAGATAGGATAGCGGATAAACAGTGGCAGTTGTTTAAGGAGATAGTCAATTCCTCACAACTGAAATATATTCCAGTGAGGAAGAAAGATGGTAAGAGAGGCAAAAAACATCCATGGCTAAACGAGGAGACCAAGGACAATGTAAAGATAAAAACTAAAACATTTTGCAAAGGCCAATGGCAGGTTGGAAGATTGGGAAATTTTCAAACGTAGGCCAAGGGATATTAAAAAGGTAATAAAAAGAGCTAAGGTAAATTATGAAAGAAGGCTTTCATAATTTGGGTGGAAATGAGAAATAATAAGGAGGCAAAATCACTGACAGGCCTAGTATATAGGCCACCAAGTAATATCATGGTGTTGTGAGAAATAAACAAAGAAATAGCTGATGCATGTAAAACTGGTACAGCAATTATCACAAGGGATTTTAATCTACATTCAATTGGTCAAACCAGGTCGGTCAAGGCAGCTTTGAAGAAGAATTCATAGAATGTGTCTGCGTTAGCTTCCTTGAACTGTATGTATGGAACCTACAAGGGAGCAAGTTGTCTGAGATCTGGTCCTGTGCAATGAGAGAGGAATAATTAATGATCTCACAGTTAGGGATCCTCTTGGAAAGAGTGATCACTGTAAGGCTGAATTTAAAATACAGATGGAGCGTAAGAGGGTAAAATTTAATACCACTGTCTTGTGCTTACACAAAGGAGACTACAGAGGGATGAGGGAGGAGTTGGTTCAAGTAGTCTAGGAGCAAAAACTTTATGATGGGACAATTGAGGAACAGTGGAGGACTTTCAAAGTGATCTTTCACAGCACTCAGCAAAAGGATATACAGAGATAAAGAAGGACTGTAGGAAAAGAGGTAGTCAGCCATGGATAATAAAGGAGGGTATCAAATTGAAAGAAAATGGAGACAAAGTGGCAAAGATTAGTAGGAAACTAGAGGATTGGAAAATCTTTAAAGGTCAGCAAAACATTATAGAGAAAATTTAGATGGATTATGAGAGTAAACTAGCTGGAATATAAAAATGTATAGCAAAAGTTTCTAGAAATATATAAAATGAAAAAGAATGGCTAAAGTAAACATTAGTTCTTTAGAGAATGAGAAGGGGAAATGTAATAACAGGAATTGAGAAAATGGCTGAAGTATTAAATTGATGTATTTTGTGTCAGTCTTCACAGTGGATATATAAAAAAAATGCCAAAAATTGAGGATAAGAAGGCTGTGGCAGGCAAGGACCTAGAAATTATCATTGTCACGGAAGAGGTAGTGTTGGGCACGTTAATGGGCTGAAGGTAGACAAGTCTCCTGGTCCAGATGGAATGCATTCCAGCGTACTAAGAGAGATGGCAGGGGAAATAACAAATGCACTAGTGGTAATTTACCAAAATTTGCTGCACTCTGGAATGGTTCCTGCAGATTGAAAAACAGCAAATGTGATGCTACTGTTTAAAAAAGGAGATAAACTAAAGGCAAGTAAGTATAGGCTGATTAGCTTAACTTCTGTAGTAATGAAAATGCTTGAATCTCCGATCAAGGAAGAAGTAGCGAGGCATCTGAATATATATTTTTCTGTTGGTAAGATGCAGCATGGGTTCATGAAGAGAAGGTCACGTTTGACTAATTTTGGTGGAATTCTTTGAGAACCTTACATGTGCAGTGGATAATGGGGAACATGTTGATGTGGTGTATCTGGATTTCCAGAAGATATTTGACAAGGTACTGCAGCAAAGACTGCTGCATAAGATAAAGGTGCACTGTGTTATGGGTAATGTTCTATCATGGATAGGGGATTGGTTAACTAATAGGGAGCAACAAGTGAGCATAACTAGGTCATCTTTTGATTGGTGATCAGTGACTAGTGGTGTGCCTCAGGGATCAGTATTGGGACTACAATTGTTTATAATTTACATAGATGATTTGAAGTTGGGGACCAAGTGTAGTGTGTCAAAATTCAAAGATTAGACTAAGATGGGTGGCAGAGCAAAGGGTGCAGAAAACGCTGAAGGACTACAAAGGAAATAGATAGTCTAAGTGAGTGAGCAAGGATCTGGCAGATGGAGTACACTGTTGGTAAATGTGGGGTAAATATAAGGGACTGTTTTGGTAGGAATAACAGCAAATGGTAAAAAAATTGCAGCACGTTATGATGCAGAGGGACCTGGATGTCCTTGTACAGGATTTCAAGGTTTGCAAGTGCAGCAGGTAATTAAGAAGGCAAATAGAATTTTGTCCTTCATTGCTAGGGACGGAACTTAAAAACAGTGAGTTATGGTGAGCTGTATAACGTGCTGGAAAGGCCACACTGTGTACAGTTTTGGTCTCCTTATTTGAGAAAGGATATACTGGCACTAGAGGGGGTGCAGAGGAGATTCGCTAGGTTGATTCCAGAGTTGAGAGGGTTGGCTTATGAAGAGAGACTGAGTAGAGTAAGTCTATGCTCATTAGGATTCAGAAGAATGAGAGGAAATATTACAGAAAATATAAGATTATGAAGGGAATAGATAAGATAGAAGCAGGGAAGTTATTTTCACTGGCAGATGAAACTAGAACTAAGGGGCATAGTTTCAAAACAAGGGGAAGCAGATTTAGGACTGAGTTGACAATGAACTTCTTCACAACAGAATGTTGTGAATTTATGGAATTCCCAGCCCAGTGAAGCAGTTGAGGCTACCTCACTGAATATTTTTTAAGGCAACGATACATCAAGTTTTGAAAAGTAAAGGATTAAAGGTTATGGTGAGCGGGCGGCTAAGTGGAGCTGAGTCCACAAAAAGATTATTGAATGGTGGAGCAGGCTCGAAGGGCCAGATGGTCTACTCCTGCTCTTAGTTTTTATATTCTTATGTTCTTACAAGGTTAGGTCACATGGGATTAGGTGTAATTTATTAACTTGGATAGGTGACAGGCTGATGGACAGAAGAGAGTCAGTATAAATGAGTTTTTTTTCTGGGTGGCGGGCAGTAACTAGTGGGATGCCACACGGTTTGGTCTTTGGGCTCCAGTTATTTGCAATCTATGTGAACAACTTGGATACAGGGGAAAAAGGCTATATAACCAAATTTGCAGATGGCACAAAAATAAGCCGGATAGTAAGTTGCCATAAGGAAATAAGAACCTTACAAATGAATGTAGGAGAGTGGACCAAATGTAGTCGAATGTAGGAGAGTGGCAGATAGAGTTTAATGTGGATAAGTGTGAGGTCATGCATTTCTGTTGCAAAAATGGGAAGGCGACTTATTATCTAAATGGAGAAAGACTTCAGGATGCTCCGGTGCTCTGGATCTGGGTGTCCTTATTCATGAGTCACAGACAACTAACATGCAGGTACAGCAGATAATAAAGAAAGCAAATAGAAATGTTGGATTTATAGCTAAAGGAATAGAATTTAAAGGTGAGGACGAATTGTTGTAACTATACAAGGCGTTGGTGAGGCCACACCTGGAATATTGTGCACAGTTTTGGTCCCTGTATCTGAGGAAACGTGTAGTGGCTTTGGAGGCAGTTTAGAGGAGGTTCATTAGATTAATCCCAGAGATGAGGGGTTTGTTGTATGAAGAAAGATTGAATAGTTTAGGTCTCTATCCTCTAGAATGTACAAGAATGAGGGGAGATCAAATTGTGGTATTCAAGATGATAGAAGGTATGGATAAAGTAGACATGAAGTGGATGCTTCCTCTTGTGGGTATTCTAGGACGAGAGGTCATTGGCTTCGGACAAGGGGCAGCAAATTTAAAACAGAGTTGAGGAGAAACTACTTCTCCCAAAGGGTTGTGAATCTATGGAATTCGCTATCCCAAAGTGCGGTGGATGTTGGGACAATGAGTAAATTTAAGGAGGAGTTAGAGAGATTTTTAATTGGTAATGGATTGAAAGATTATGGGGAGAAAGCAGGAAAATGGGAATGATGACCTATCAGCCATGATTGAATAGCGGAGTGGATTGGATGGGCCAAATGGCTTAATTCTGCTCCTATATCTAATGAACTATGAACTGATGAATCGATGGGCTGAATTACCTCTTTCTACACTGTAGAGATTTTATGATTCTGTAAGATACATTGGCAAACTCAATGAGTGGCATTGTGGCATAGTGGTTAGCAGGTTAGTACTGCTGCCTTGCAACTCCAGGGACCTGGGTTTGATTTCCAGCTTGGGTCACTCTATATGTAGAGCTGGCACATTCTCCCCGTGTCTGTGTGGGTTTCCTCCATGCTCTCCAGTTTCCTCAGTCCAAAAGATGTGCTGGTTAGGTGCACTGGCTATGCTAAATTGCCCCTTAGTATCCTGGGATGCATGGGTTAGAGGGATTAGCAGGGTAAATATGTGGGGTTTTGGGGGTAGGGCCTGGATGGATTTGTTGTTGTTGCACACTTGATAGGTTGAATGGCCTCCTTTTGCACTGCTGGGTTTCTATGATTTCTATAAATTCCTAGTATGTATCTTCTTCTTTTACGTGGAGTTTACGGTGCAATTTGACTCAACTCAATCTATGCTGTTGTTCATGCCCCACACAAATTGCCTCTCGACACTTCTTCATTTCATCCTATCAACACAATCTTTTATTCCTTTCTCCCTCATGTATTTATCTTGCTTCCTTTTCACCAGTGGATACGGTAAGGCAGTGGTTGGCATGGCTGCCTCACAGAGTCAGAGACCTGGGTTCGATTCCAACCTTGAGTAACTGTCTGCGCAGAGTTTGTACATCCTCCCCGTATCTGTCTGGGTTTCCTTTGGGTGCTCCGCTTTCCTCCCGCAGCTCAAAGATGTGCAAGCTAGGCGGATGGGCCATGCTAAATTGCCCTTTAGTGTCCAGGGATGTGTAGTTTCGATGGATTAGCCATGGTAAATTTGCACGGTTACAGGGATAGGGTGGGGAAGAGTGCCTGGGTAAGATACACAGTCAGAGAGTGGCTGCAGATTCAATGGATTGAATGATCTCTTCTGCACTGTAGGAGTTCTACGATTCTACTCTATGATTCAGTAATTCCACTTTGGTAAATAGCTGCAGAACAATGACAACAGAAGGTTGATACAAATAACCCTTTGGTACTACAGAACTTAATTATTGCTGGAATAAGACACTTCATTGAAGCTTTTTGTCTTGTACTCATCAGGACAATCACAAGAATATCAATGTCAGGGAAAACTTTATACTTTCTGATAAACAATGTTTGATGGTTAATTGTCAGTCACCATAAACTGGTGTAATCTTCATGGCAATACTTCTACCAATCAGAGTTCACTTGCCAACCAATCAGTATTCTCCTCACATGCAGTGTAAAGTCATTGTTTCCCCGACATTGGTATTCCTGCTATTTTCTCAGCAATACATAGGAGTTATATATGAAAGTGAACAACTATGCTCAGCATTTTTTCACTTATTTATTTATGAGGGAGGTTTTATAAGATTTTCTTGGTATGTTGCTTGGGACCAATTTTAGTAATAATACTTTCCTGTTTACTTTCGCTGCAGTGCGAAGGTTCTTGGCTGCATCATGCAGTCGAATGCAGGATGTGAAAATGTTCTGCCATCTATCTGGTCATCCCTAAAATGAAACATACAAACATAGAAACATCAAAGATAAGAGCAAAAGGAAGCCATCTGGTCCTTCGAGCCTGCTCCGCCATTCATTACGATCATGGCTGATCATCCAACTCAATAATCTGACCCTGCTTTCTCCCCATAACCATTGATCCCCTACACCCCAAGTGCTATATCCAGCCACCTCTTGAGTACATTCAATGTTTTGGCATCAACTACTTTCTGTGGTAATGAATTCCACAGCTTACCGTTCTTTGGGTGAAGAAACATCTCCTCATTTCCATCTTAAATGGTCTACCTCGAATCCTCAGCCCTGGTTCTGGGCTCCCCCCACCATTAGGAACATCCTCCCTGCATCTACCCTGTCTAGCCTAGTTAGAATTTTATAAGTCTCTATGAGATCCCCTCTTATTTGTCTGAACTCCAGCGAAAACAATCCTAACTTAGTCAATCTAGTCGTATCTTTCAATTGCCCTGATCCTTCAGAAATCTATCTAATTCACCATTATCATTTGATTTTTTAGCATTTATTCAGGAGAAAATTATTGTTGCACCTTTTGTGCCTGGGGTCCCTTGAACTCAAACAAGGCAAATTCTGTGGCAATTCCAACCAACCTCCACCCTACAAGAGTGTACACTCTGCAGCAAATCATCTCAGCTTTTGATGTCTCCTATTGCCTTGTCCTCTCGATCTCATGTCCTCCTTAACCTCAACCTTCCAATACATGATTTAGTACTGTCAGATGTATTGGGATATAGTGAAAAGTACTGTTTCTTGCCCATTATATAGAGAAAGTATACCATTCATAGAGCACATAGGGCAGAAGGAGAGGGTGCAGAATACAATAAAGAACTAAAACAAAGAAAATTGTGGCACAGAAACAGGCCCTTTGGCCCTCTAAGCCTGCACTGACCATGCTGCTG
Organism: Sphyrna mokarran; assembly: GCA_024679065.1. Lineage (NCBI taxonomy): Eukaryota > Metazoa > Chordata > Chondrichthyes > Carcharhiniformes > Carcharhinidae > Sphyrna > Sphyrna mokarran. The sequence continues at coordinate 13,501,551 of JAGIQG010000007.1, read as the reverse complement.
AACTGAACTAACACTTCCTACTCTTCCGGGAGCCATAACCCTCCATTCCCATCCTATTCATGTATTTGTCAAAATGCCCATTAAATGTCACTATCATATTTGCTTCCCCTGGCAGCAAGTTCCAGGCACCCATCACCCTCTGTGTAAAAAACTAGCCTCGTACATCTCCTTCAAACCTTGCCTGTCGCACCTTAAAATTATACCACTGGTAATTGACTCTTCCACCCTGGGAAAAAGCTTCTGACCATCCACTCTGTCCATGTAATGTTACAGTCACCGCTAGGGTGTAGAGAAAGATCAATGTAATATAAGGTAGGTTTATTCAAAATTGAAATGGCAGCAGGGAAGGAAACTGCTCTTGAGTCGGTTGGTACGTGATCTCAGGCTTCTGCATCTTCTTCTCCCCGACGGAAGAAAGTGGAAGAGAGTATGTCCGGGATGCGTAAGATGCTTGATTATGCTGGCTGTTTTTCTGAGACAGTGGGACAGAGTCGATGGATGAGAGGCTGGTTTGCATGATGTACTGGGCTATGTTCACAACCCTATAAACCCTCTCTGATATTCACTGCTCCAACATTGTGCCTTCATCTCCCTAAGGGTCTTAAACTCTGGGATTCCCTCCCTGAATCTCTCCGTGTTTTTCTCCTCCTTTCAATCCTTGAAACCTACCTCTTCATAGCAGTGAATCTCCCGCAGCAGTGAGAGTAAACGGGAAACTATTACTGCCAAAACTGGTCTTAAAAAGCGGTGCCAGAAAAATGTCACTTGCAAACACGGAAGAAATCTTAATATAATCACCCATTTTCATATCCAAATCTCCTGTCGTTCTTCTGTAGCTGTCTGCCAGAATAGACTTATGAACAAAACATCTGCTATGCCTGTGCACAATTACTGGATTATATCTGGAGTGCAACAGTATTATTTGAGTTACCAATGAGTTCAGCAGGTGGATCCCATGTCCATTTTATTCCTCTCTTGCAGCTGTTTCGCGTTGACCTCTGGCACAAACTTAGCCCTTTCTATTTTTAGCATCAATTTCCTATGTAACAGCCGCCGTCTGGGAAATGGTTAATACGCCTTGTGGAAGGTTTTAAACATATGTCTGGAGCAGTGCAGTTTGATAGAGACGTTTCCGCATTTGGAATGTGCTTTTCTATTTCAGAATTAGAACATTTTAATAGGCTGCAAATTACCTTTGAGTCACACCAAATCTTTTGTGTGAGCATTTCAAGAGTTAGTTTTTTGTCTACTTTTGTACCTATTTTATGAGGATAGAACCTGGGTGGGATTGTTGTCAATGCCGGCTTGATGGGCCTCCTCTAGCACTGTCGGGGTTCCATGTTTCTATTCAAATCACTGCTGGGAAGGAGGAATGGACAAAGCATTAAAAATCCTGTGACAAGGGTCTGCGCTGGTCTCCCGATTGTTTGTCATTTACATAAATGACATAGATGACTATGTGGGAGGTGGGATTAGTAAGTTTGCTGATAGCACAAAGCTTGGTGGTGTGGTTGAGTGTCTTGGCCTATAGGAAATATAGATGGGATGATCAAATGGGCAGATTAAATGGCAGATGGAATTTAATGCTGGAAAGTGTGAGGTGGTGGCACAGTACCACAGTGGTTGGCACTTCTGCTTCACAGCTCCAGGGACCTGGGTTCGATTCCCAGCTCTGGTCACTGTCCATGTGGAGTTTGCACATTCTCCTCGTGTCTGCGAGGGTTTCTTCCAGGTGTTCCGGTTTCTGCCCATAGAAAGATGTGCGGGTTAGGTTGATTGACCATGCTAAAATTGCCGCTTAGTGTCCTGAGATGAGTAGGTTAGAGGGATTAGTGGGTAAAATATATAGGGATATGGTGGTGGGGCCTGGGTGGGATTGTGGTCGGTGCAGACTCAATTGGTCGAAGGGACTTTTTCTGCACTGTAGGGTTCTATGATTCAAGGTGGTACACTTGGGAAGGAACAATTTGACAAGGAAGTATTTAGTGAATGGTATGACATGAGGAAATTCTGTGGAACAAAGGGACCTTGGCATGTTTGTCTATAAATCTCTGAAGGCACATGTTCGTAAGATGGTAATAAAGGTATATGGAACACTTGCCTTTATCAATCCAGGCATAGAATACAAAAGCAGGGAAGAGATTTTGGAGTTGTATAGAACTTTGACGAGGTCACAGCTAGAATACTGTGTGCCACATTATAGGAAGGACATGATTTCCCTGGAGAGGGCGCAGAGGAGATTCAGAAGATGTTGCCTGGGATGGAACATTTAAGTTATAAATGTTCCATTGGATAGGCTTGGGTTATTTTTGTTGAAGCAGAGGAGGGGACCTCTTTGAGGTGAATAAGATTTTAAGGGACATAGACAGGGTGGATAAGGAGCAGTCGTTCCCCTTAGATGAAAGGTCAGTCAGAAGTTCAGAGTGAGGGGCAGGAGGTTTAAGGGGGATGTGAGGGAAAACATTTTTACCCAGCGGGTGATGACGGTGTGGAATGTGCTGCCGGGGAGGGTGGTGGAGGCGGGATGCCTCATATCCTTTACAAAGTACCATGATGAGCACGTCATATCATTCGGGGCTGTGGGCCAAGAACAAAGAACAAAGAACAAAACAGCACGGGAAACAGGCCCTTCGGCCCAACGAGCCCATGCTGCCACCCCGATGTTTCCACCTCTACCTGTGATCCCGGGTAGATGGGATTAGGTAGAAGGTAAGGTGTTTCTAATGTGTCAGCGTGGACTCAATGGGCCGAAGGGCCACTTGTACGATTCTATGATTCTGTGAATTGTCAACAATTTGCACAGTATGATCGGAGATTATTTTCCACTGTCTGGGAGTATATATAAGCAGCATACTTTGTCACCTAAATGTTGCATTTAAATTATGAACACAATCAAGTGCCAAGCTCACTGGAAGCATTTTCCGATGAGTTTTGGATGATTACGACTCTGGAAGATTGAAAATTGTTAAATGCTTTATCTGGGAAGTGGCACTTTGAACTCTATTTTGAATGAGTGCGGAATGTGATTGCTTTCTCTCGGCATCCCACAGAGGGTCGAGATCATAAATACACCAGCCGTCTCAAAGGTAAATCTATCCATCGCATTGGCACTCATTAAACAGAGGTGATAATGCTGCTTCAGGCATGTCCATAGGGTGGAAGCGGATGTACAGCCAAAGATTTTTTTGTGTGATGATTTAACCAGGGTCAGAAGACAAAAGCGACTCCCAAACATCTGCTTCAGGAATGCTTGCGGGCATGGCGTGAAGATGCTACACAGCTGATTATCACATCTGGGATGCAGCTGCCAGCGATTGAGGGAAATGAGAGCATCAGCTGTGGGCCGGTGCACATCACCATGACGATCAGTGCCAACTGCGTCTTAGCAAGAGGTGCCAACACCGAAAACGAAACAATTAATAACCATAGCATTTGTGGCTGAACTCTTTGTGGATTAGTCTTTCCAGTAGTCAGAAAAATTGTGTCATGGGAATCTACTTATAAAACCATGGATATGGGACACTTGCCTTTATCAATTGATTACAGAAGCAGGGAAGTCATGTTGGAGTTGTACAGAACTTTGCTGAGGCCACACCATGAACTGTATGTAGTTTTGCTTACCACATTGTAGGAAGGATGTGATTGCCCTACAGGATAGAAAAGCAGAATAAGGCCATTCAGCCCATCAAATCTGCTCTGCCATTCAATCATGACGTGTGTTTCTCAATCCCATTCTCCATCCTTTTCCCCCTAACCTTTGATCCCCTTGCCAATCAAGAACCTATCCATCTCTGTCTGAAATACACTCAATGACCTGGCCTCCACGGCCTTCTTTGGCAATGAGTTCCTCAGATTCGCCACCTTTTGGCTGAAGAAATTCCTCCTCTTCTCAGTTGTCCCTTTACCCCGAGAGGTTCTGGCTTCGGATCCTAGTCTCCATCACTAATGGAGATCCGGTCCGGTTTTGTGTCCATCACCTTAATTGTTGGAAGAACATCACTACCAATCACCAATGATTGGCTCTTGACGGCAGCCATGAGTTGAGTAACCTAATCGCCCTGGTGGCGGAACTTCACCTGGGATTCCCCACGCACCAAAACCATCCAGCGCTCTTGAGAAATTAAGAAAATAATCTCCTAGATTCCAGTGCAGGCAAATCAGGAGAAAAATTAGAGGGACATTAGAAAGCAGAATTCTTTTTTATATCCATTCAACATTTTTGATTGTTAGTCATAAAAGATGCATCCTTTGTTTTGTAGTGACAATGATGAAACTTCAGTTTGCACAGTATCTTGTATCAGCAGGGAAAATGTTTCACAGTCAATTAAATGCTTTTGAAATGAGGCCACTTTTAGAAATGCAACTGCTCATTTACACTCAGAAAATTCCTGCAAACAGACACCTACTTCAGTTTTTTTATATATTCATTCATGGCACATGGGCGCTGCTGGCTGGCCAGCGTTTATTGCCCATCGCTAGTTACCCGAGGGCCGTTAAGAGTCAACCATGTTGTAAAATAAAGTTTCTTTATTAGTTACAAGTAGGCTCACATTAACACTGCAATGAAGTTACAGTGAAATTCTCCCTGGTCATCACACTTCAGCACCCCATGTTCAGGTCAATGCACCAAACCAGCATGTCTTTCAGACTGTGAGAGGAAACTGGAGCACCTGGAGGAAACCCACGCAGATACGGGCCCCACATAGACAGTGAGCCAAGCTGAGAATTGAATCCAGGTCTCTGGCACTGTGAGGCAGCAGTGCTAACCATTCTGCCACCGAGCCACGCCATTGCCGTGGCTCTGGAGTCATATGTAGGCCAGACCAGGTAAGGACGGCAGATTTCCTTCCTTAAAGGACATTAGTGAATCAGATGGGTTTTTCCAACAGTCGACAATGGTTTCATGGTAGATTCTTAGTTCCAAATACTGTCTATTGAATTCAAATTCTGCCATCTGTGGTGGAGGGATTCAAACCCAAGTCTGCAGATCTTTAGCTGAGTTTCTGGGTTAATAGCGACAAGATGTGCTCTTAGGCCAATTGGCAAAACAAATTCTCCCTAAATTGTCTCAAATTTGGTTTTTAATCCATAGATCTATAAACATAGACAGGAATCATGGGTAGAGGTGGGAACATTGGGGTAGCGGCGTGGGCTTGTTGGGCTGAAGGGCCTGTTTCCCGTGCTGTTTTATTCTTTGTTCTTTGTTCTTTGTTCTAATACCACTTGGCCATGGTCTCCTCTCTGCTGGGTAGTGGATAAATATTGACGAGGGCACTGGGGAGTTCTCTCCTCCTTGTCTTCAAGCAGGGGCGTGGGATCTTATACATCCACTTGAGATGGCAGACAGGACCTCAATTTAACGTCTCAACTTTGGGCTATGCAGCACTCCCTTAATATCAAACTAGACAGACAGATAGATCAAACAAAATAATTATGGGTTCAAGTCTCTAGATTGGGGGTTTTGACCCACACCTCTTAGACTTTGCATTACCAATGCAGCCACAACTCAGAGCCTTCATTCCCTCACCAGTCACTGTCGTATCCGGGTCTGGCCCATGTTGGATTAACATGGGACTGAGTACAGTACGCCTACACGCACAATGGTATAAGATAACACATGCCCCATACATAGTGGTGAGTCTAGTGTTGGACAGAGTCATGTGCACAAGCAAGCATAGAGATAGCTCCTAGTTTAGCTTAACCCCTACACTGTATATAAGTACATCTTGTCTTGTAGTTAATAAATATATGCAGTTAACCCACTGACAATTTCATTAAGACCTGCGTCGCAGTATCAAAAACCAGCAGTGCTTGTAAATAAAGGAAGGAAGAGATACAATGGTCCTAAGCAGAATTACATCAAGAGCAGAATTTAGTGTTTCTTTGGCAGAGAGCAGCAGTGCCCAGGAGAAGTGATGTTGAAGTCAATGGTATCGTTTCTGTTGAATGTTTGGGAAAATAGAAGAAAGGAAAAAAAAACAAATTGGAATGGGCTGGGGTCTCACAACGTAACGCTGGCAAGGCGGCGCAATCAGAGCCCGACCCGGCAGCAAATTAGTTTTTTAAAGGTCAGGGTGCCATTTTTATAAGCTGTCCCAGTGCACAAACATCTATTTGGAACCCTCCTCCCATGCAATCCTTTCTACCCCTGATACTGCTCCTGACATTGTCCCTGGTACTGCTCTTGGCACTTACAAAGCACTGCCCCGATATAGCTCCCGGCACTCTCCCTGGCATTGCCCCCTGCCACTGTTCCTGGCACTTCCCAAGAATTGCCCTCTGGCACTTCCCAAACAATGCCCCCGGCGCTGCCCCCACGCTGCCCCCGCGCTTCCCCTGCGCTGTCCTGGCACTGCCCCCTGAAACTATCCTTGGCGCTGCCCCAGCATTGTACAATGGCACCTCCTTTGACACTTGCCCACCTTTGACTCCAGCACTCTCCCTGGCATCGTCCCCTGCCACGGCTCCCTGGTATTCTTGCCGGCACAGGTCCTTGGCATGATACACAGTATTGTATCATGGCACCTCCCCGGACACTTCCCGCCATTTCCCCCGGCGTTGTCCCCAGCACTGTCTTTGGCACTGCTCATTCACTGCACAAGAGTGAATGATTCCCTCCATCCTGAGTAATATACTTACCTCAACTGTTCTGGGAAGTCTGTCCCCATGTATATACAGTAGGATACTGTCAGAATTCACACTGTCTGTTCTCATACTAATGTGGATGTTTCCTCTGGAGGAGTATGATTCAGATACAGAGGCCAGATAATGAGATTCAGATGTATTAAAGTGTTGTTCCTGATGTTCCATGTTGGAATTCCCGTTATGTCCCTGGCAGTAGGGCGGGGCCAATTGCAGCGTGATTTTTCGCTGACGTAAAATACCCCTTGTGAGATTTGCCCCTCCTGTCGCCAAACCCACTTGAAAGGAAGGGGAGTTGAAAATCCTGGCCCATGTGTACTGAGATAGCACAATGTATAAAAACATAAGAACATAAGAAATAGGAGCAGGAGTAGACCATCTAGCCCCTCAAGCCTGTCCCACCATTCAGTAAGATCATGGCTGATCTGAAAGTGTTTCAGCTCCACTTACCCGCCTGCTCCCCATAACCCTTAATTCCCTTATTGGTCAAAAATCTATCTACCTGTGAATTAAACATATTCAACGAGGTAGTCCCCACTGCTTCAATGGGCAGAGAATTCCAGAGATTTACCACCTTCTGAGAGAAGAAGTTCCTTCTCACATCTGTTCTAAACTGACTCCTTATTTTGAGCCTGTGTCCTCTAGTTCTTGTTTCCTTTCTAAGTGGAAAGAATCTCTCTGCCTCTATCTTATCTAGCCCCTTCATTATCTTATATGTCTCTATAAGATCACCCCTCAGCCTTCTAAACTCCAACGAATACAGGTCCAATCTACTCAATCTCTTCTTATTAGCTAACCCCCTCATCTCTGGTATCAACAGGTCCAATCTACTCAATCTCTTCTCATTAGCTAACCCCCTCATCTCTGGTATCAACCTGGTGAACCTTCTCTGCACTCCCTCCAAGGCCAATATATCCTTTCGCAAAGGTTGGTATGACTGCTCCCAACAAGCCTCCTTCCTACCCTCATGCCACCTTGATCAGTAAGGCTCCTGATGGGAAATCAGTGAGCAGCAACACATTAGATCCACATCGAAAATTGATTAGGAAGGCAAGATAAAAGATCGGAAATCAATGTGATAAAATGGAATTTAGCCCAGAGTAATTGACTAGAAAACTTTGGCCAATTTCCCACTTCATTCAAGCCTATTTCCTGTCCATGAGAACAGGTAGAGGTTTAAATATAAAGGCTTTGATAAAACAGGAGAACGAAAATATGGAAAAAATTGCTGAGTGATAGAAAAAGCATTGAACGCAAGCAAAAAAACCACATGGAATGTGGAAAGAACAACATGGGAGAAGTATGTAAGGACCAACAACATGAATTGTTCATGCAGTCAGTAAGACATCCAGTAAGCAGTGGGAGAAATAATCTTTTGCTTCAAAGTGAGGACATTTCTCTTTATTCTTTTATGGCATGTGGGTGTCGCTGAATGTGATGAACACAAGAGGTCACAAGTTCAAGGTTAAGGGGTCAACGTTCAACACAGATGTCAGGGGTACGTATTTTACAAAGAGGGGGTGGGGGCCTGGAATGCACTGTCAAGCAAGGTGGTTGAGGCGGACACGCTGGGATTGTTTAAGACTTATCTGGATAGCCACCTGAACAGACTGGGAATGGAGGGATATAAATGAATGGTCTAGTTGGGTGCTGGCTTGGAGGGCCAAAGGCCTGTTCCTGTGCTGTATTGTTCTTTGTTCCGACAAGGCCTGCATTTGTTGTCCATCCCGAGTTGCCCTTGAACCGAGTGGCAGTTAAGCACCAACCTTGGTGGGGCAGCACAGTGGCACAGTGGTTAGTGCTGCTGCCCACAGCGTCAGGAACCCGCTTCGATTCTGGCCTTGAGTAACCGTGTGGATTTTGTACATTCTCCTTGTGTCTGTGTGGGTTTCCTCTGGGTGCTCCAGTTCCCTCTTATGGTGCAAAGATGTATGGGTTGGATTGATGCTAAATTGCCCCTTAGTGTTAGATGGTCTGATAGGGTAAATACGTGGGATTATGAGGATAGGGTCTGGGTGGGATTGTAGCCGGTGCAAACTCCTATTGACCATGGGGGGAATTTGAACCTGGGTCGCCAAGCCTTGGTCTCTGGAACACTAGTCGAGGGACAATACCATTACTGTCTCCATATGGGACGTAAGCATGAGGATCTTATGTGGTTATGGCCAAAATCAAGGATGCGTGTCTAGGCCTTATCTTTCTCTACACCATAGCTATAACTGTAACACTACATTCTGCACTCTCCCATTTCTTCTCTATGAACAGTATGCTTTGTCTATGTCATGCGCAAGAAACAATACTTTTCACTGTACGTTAATACATGTGCCAATAATAAATCAAACCAAAATCTTTCAAAGAGCTAGCCCAGATGGGTCAAATGGTCTCCTGTGTTGTAAGTTTCATTGATGTTCAGCATTTGAAATGCTTCAATTTGTTACAAAGTAAGGTAAATTTGGGATAGTAGGACAGCCTCAGGAGTACATGCACTCCAAATAGAAATACTTAAGTATGTTATTAAATAAATCCAAGGCTGAGTGAGGCTGATTTTTGACACTTAAGGCATGGATGCATGTCCCTTTAAGGGCATGAGCCCTCTGTGAGTCATGTGACCCAACCAGCCAATTAGGCCAGAGCGCAAGGTTTCAAGATCAGAGTGCAGGGTTTCCATGGTTGTTAGGAGTCAGGGAGGATGGCGACCTTTCTCATCATTCTCTGGAAATTGGTATTTATCTCAATAAACCACTCATGTGTTCATCTACCTGTTGGTCACCTGTTGTTGAAGTATTATGGACAGATCAGGTACTCCAAGATATGGGATAGAATAAACCTAGATCCCAACCTTTTTTTGATCTTGGCATTAGGGTGGACATAAGTTATTTCATTCTAGGTATGATTCAAATGATCCACTAGGAAGTTTTTATCAAAACAAATTTTATTTTTAAATAAAAATTAGCACAACTTTTACCAATTGAAAATACTTAAACATGAGAAATTTTAATTATTAACAGCTAGCTATCTCCAAAGCTCCAATGTAAGCAGTATCCTCATAGACATAAATCCCTCTGCAAAATCAGTTCAAAAACAGATATGCTCATGTGGGTGCTATGTTTCCAGCCTTTTACACCCTCCAGACAAATGTAGAAAAACATCTATCTTCTGATTCTCATGCAGCAACTGGAACAGATCTGTACAGCCCATCCAGCCCATTCTTCAATAAGATCACAGCTGATCTGATTGTGGCCTAAAATGCAATTTCCTGCCTGTTCCCCATAACCTTTGTTTACTATATTATGTGATAATACTGTGCCTTGAAGAAATGTATTGAGTCATGTTTTTATACAGGATTTTTTGTAACAGTGTGTTCTAACACCAGTGCTGCTTGATCATCAATTAGCAGCCCCTGTTGTTACTGTAGCAGCATAATTGGTCCTAATTGATTAGAATGTTTGTTTAAATTTGGGCTGTTATTTTAATGTTTTCCCCTGGGGTTTTGCAGAGTAGAGCTTGATTAGGATGAGAGATCCACCCCAAACAGCAGAATCTCAGAGAAAGTGACATATTTTTTACTGAACTTTTAAAATGTATTTTATCAGGTATATGGATAGGAAAAGTTTAGAGGGATATGAGTCAAATGCAGGCAAATGGGTTTGGTTTAGATTGGCTTTTTGGTCAGCATGGACTAGTTTGTGCCAAAGGGCCTGTCTCAGTGCCGTAGATTAGAACAAAGAACAAGAACAAAGAGCAACACAGCACGGGAAACAGACCCTTCGGCCCAACAAGCCCACGCCACCGTCCTAATGTCTTAATGACATATCCTTGACTTTAGGCTATGCCTATTGTGGAAGATTCCCATATAGGGACCATTATAGGGACAATTTGTTACCCAATCAGCCTAAGAGCACATTTTTGGGATGTGGGAGGAAACCGGAGCATCCGGAGGAAACCCACGAAACCACGGGGAGAACGCGCAAACTCCCGCAGACACAGGCCCAAATCCATGTGTCAGCACAGCAACAGCGATAGTCTCTGAGCTGTCATGGTGCCCATCAGATGGTCCAATTTAAGCATACACTGACGACGTGAAGCACTAGGCAACTCCTGAAGCAACCTCCAAGAGCAGCTCTCGCACGACATGCCGCATGCATGCCCCTTGTTGGCAACAAGGTGGACCGAATTGCCTGCGGAAACAAATAAGACTTAATTAAACATGCTAAAAAAAAAACTAAGACATTCCCGAGACGAAACTAAAAGATAGTCTACTACTATTTGGTCCTCCCGATATTCAAACAGTCCTGCTATATCCCTCTATCTAAAGACCGCTCATGTGGCTGTCCAAGAGACCCTTAAACAACCCTAACGTGCCTGCTCCCACCACCTTGCTCGGTAGTGCATTCCACACCCCCAATACCCTTTGTGTGAAAAACTGGCCTCTAATATTCGTCTTATACATAGCCCCCCTCACCCTGAGCCCGTGACCCCTCGTTCTATCCATTTCTAATGGTGGAAAAAGCTTACCACCATTTACTCTATCTATACCCCTCATAATCTTACATAACTCTAAAAGATCCCCTCTCAGCCGACGTCTTTCAAGGGAAAACAACCCCAGTGTTTTCAATCTTTCCTCGTAAGACAGCCCTTCCATACCAGGCAGCATCCTGGTAAATCTCCTCTGTACTCTCTCCAGGGCCTCTACATCCTTCCTGTAGTACGGCGACCAGAACTGGACGCAGTACTCCAGATGAGGCCTAACCAACGTTCTATACATCTGCAACATCAGACTCCTACTCTTGTATTCTATACCCCTTCCTATGAAGGCTAACGTACCATACGCTTTTTTTACCACATTCTCCACCTGTACTGACACCTTCAGAGACTTGTGAACTTGCACCCCCAGGTCTCTCTGCATCTCTATACTCCGGACAGTTTTACCTTTTATCCTATAACTCCCTTCTACATTATTCCGGCCAAAATGCATCACCTCGCATTTATCCGGATTAAATTCCATTTGCCAAATCTACAGCCTATCTATGTCATGTTGTATTGCCAGGCACTGCTCCTCAGTACCCGCCAGTCCAATCATCTTAGTGTCATCAGCAAATTTGCTGATCACACCACCTACCTCCTCTTCCAAGTCATTTATATAAATCACAAATAGAAGAAGTCCTAGTACTGAGCCCTGTGGCACACCACTAGTAACTGACCTCCAGTTGGAAAAAGAGCCTTCCACTACTACCCGCTGTCTCCTCCTCCCAAGCCAGTTCTCAATCCATCTACATACCTGGCCCTGTATACCATGCGCCTTCACCTTTTCTATCAGCCTACCATGAGGGACCTTATCAAACGCCTTACTGAAATCCATATAGACGACCTCAATGGCTTGTCCTTCATCAACCGTTTTTGTCACCTCTTCAAAAAATTCCACTTGATTCATAAGGCACGACCTCCCCTTAACGAAGCCATGCTGCGTATCCCTGATCAGATCGCAGCGCTCCAGATGCTCATACATCCTGTCCCTGAGAATCCTCTCCATTAGCTTACCTATAAATGAAGTCAAGCTCACCGGCCTATAGTTCCCTATAGATCCCTTTGACCCTTTTTAAACAATGGTACTACATTTGCAATCCTCCAGTCCTCTGGGACCTCCCCTGTGTCCAAAGAAGAGACAAAGATTTGCGTCAGAGGCCCAGCAATGTCATCTCTCACCTCCCTTAGCAGCCTGGGATAAATACCATCAGGTCCCGGAGCTTTATAAGTCTTTATGCTACCTAAAAGCCCCAACACTTCGTCCCTCGTAATGATTATTTCCTTTAACGGGTCCTCAAATTCCTCAAAGCCGGCATCAGACGTCAGGCCCCTCTCCCGCGTGAATACCAACGCAAAGTATTCATTCAGGATCTCCCCCATTCCCTCAGGCTCTAAGCATTGTATGATTCTACGACTCAATTTCTAAACTCAGTAAAGTTTTACAACACCAATTTTAAATCCAACCAATTTATTTGATAGTAAATCCACGAGCTTTCGATGCTATGCGCCTTCGTCAGGCAAATGCAGTGTTTGCCTGACGAAGGCGCATAGCGTCGAAAGCTCGCGGATTTACTATCAAATAAATTGGTTGGATTTAAAATTGGTGTTGTAAAACTTTACTGAGTTTACCCCAGTCCAATGCCGGCATCTTTACATCAATTTCCAAATCCAGAGAGAGAAAGAGGTATAGCGGTGTCAAACAATTCAAGCAGCAACTGAGTTTGATTTCTCTGTGTAAGCCTAGCTCTGCCCAGTCACTTCATCCTAATCAAGGGAAATTTCATAGCGATTTCATCGCAGTGTTAATGTAAACCTTACTTGTGACCAATAAATAAACTTCACATTTTCCTTTGGACAGTGGGAGGAAACTGGAGCATCCAGAGGAAGCCCACGCAGGGGGAGAATGTGCAGCCTCCACACATTCAGTGACCCAAGGCTGGGTATTGAACCTGGGTCCCTGGCGGTGTGAAGCTACAGCGCTAACCACCCTGTCACCCTGTGATAATTCCCTTTAGTTGGGCCTGTCGCTGATCAAGCCTACCCTCCTGACAAGCATGCTAACCACTCGACTCGTCCTGAGACAGAAACAATTAATAATCAGGTAGTAGCTGTAATTTTGCTCCATCCAACTTTCTCCCTGCCCCTGTGAAAAATAGTACTGCGGCCCTCATTGCCACTGATGTAATTAGAGGAATTCCTGTAATGTGTCTACACCATTGATGTTTGGTATCTGGTGATTCATTTCAGAGCTGCTTTTTTTATTATGCAGGACTTTCAATTCCTAATGATTCACTTAATCAAGAAGTTCATATGTAATTGTGTGAGTTTGTACATTCCCCAATGCATTTTTCTAGTATAGCAAATCCAAACAGCCTAAAATAAACATGTTGCAGTTTGCCAGTAATAACTCTTAATTTATCTTTCTCTGATGTTACAGACTATAATGTTTTTGTGTTTTTGTAGCAGATGCTATGAATGAATCTAAAATCCTTCTGAAAATCTGACTACAAACTGTTCTCTTACCTAAAATTAGCTAAAGTTTATTTATTAAGTCAAAAGTCAACTTACATTAACACTGCAATAAAGTCACTGTGAAAATTCCCTAGTCGCCAACTTCGGTGCCTGTTTGGGTGCACTGAGGAGAATTTAGCATGGCCAATACACCTAACCAGCACGTCTTTCAGACTGTGGGAGGAAATCGGAGCACCCGGAGGAAGCCCACGCAGACAAGGGGAGAACTTGCAGACTCTACGCAGTGACACAAGTCAAGAATTGAACCTGGGTTCCTGCTGCTGTGAGGCAACAGTGCTGACCACAGTGCCATTACCAATACAAAGGCAGTGTAGTTCTAATGGACCTGTATAAAGCTCTCTTTAGGCTAGCAGACTGCTGCATCCAGAAAAGGTGTTGGAATGTTAGTGAGGGACCTTGAGAGGTAGCAGTAAGAATGGTTCCACTTATTGGAGATTTTATTGGAGAACAACCCAACAAGGTTAGGTTGGAGAAGCTGGAGTTGCTCTTCGAGCAAAAGAAATTGAGGGAGATTTGATAGAGATGACTGAGATTATGATAGGTTTAAATTTAATGTTTATTTTTATTAGTGTCGCAATGAAGTTACTGCGAAAATCCCCTAGTCGTCATACTCCGGCGCCTGTTCAGGTACACAAAGGGAGAATTTAGCATGGCCAATGCAGCTAACCAGCACACCTTTCAGACTGGGGGAGGAATCCAGAGAATTCGGAGAAAATCCAGGTAGACAGTGATCCAAGTCTGGATTTGAAACCCAGGTCAATGGTACTTTGAGGCAGCAGTGCTACCCACTGTGCCATCCACAAGTTTAGATAAGGTAGGAAGAGAAAGTTGTTCCCATTAACTGAAGGTACAAGGAACAGGTTTAAAGTTTTGGATTAGAGTTGCAGCGAGGTTGGGGTCGAACGTGAGGAAGAATGATTTTTACACATTGAATGGCAATGGCCTGGAACTCACTGCCGATGAGGGTGTTGGAAGTGGCGAGTATGGCTGATTTTAGAAGGAATTTGGATGGATGTAGGAGGGAAATAAACTTGCAGGGATATGGAGATGAAACGAGGGAATGGGACAGAGTGGGCAGCTCAACAAAGTGCTGTCATGGATTCGATTAGCTGAGTGGTCTACATCTTGCTGTAATGAATTTATGTCTGGAATTTTATGGCTGCAATTGTCCCAAGAATGGAGAATCCCCGCCCAAGATCATGGTTCATGTCCCACCTGCTATGATTCACATGGCGGGCGGGTGAGAAAATTCCACCCTCAGAGTCTATATCATTGCCAATGCATGGTTTATACTTAAGAATTCATCATTGACTTAAAGAGTTCACCTTGAAGAATGAATGCTCTAGATCAGATGTAACTGCTTACTTGACCAAAGCTCAGATCGCTAAATGTTCATAATCAATATTACATAATCATTAGTACATTATTGATTTTTAGCTCCTGTTTTCTGCACTCTTCATCACACATTGTGTGATGAGGTTCATAAGGAGGAGGTGTTAGCGAATCTTGAGGGTATGAAAATTGATAAGTCCCCTGGGCCAGATGGGATTTACCTAGGATTCTCTGGGAGGCTAGAGAGGAGATTGCAGAGCCTTTGGCTTTGATCTTCATGTCGTCGTTGGCTACAGGTATAGTGCCGGAAGACTGGAGGGTGGCAAATGTTGTCCCTTTGTTCAAAAAGGGGAGTAGGGACCATCCTGGAAATTATAGACCGGTGAGTCTGACTTCTGTTGTGGGCAAAGTCTTGGAAAGAATTATAAGAGATAGGATTTATAAGATCTAGAGAGAAATAAATTGATTAGGGATAGTCAGCACGGTTTTGTGAAGGGTAGGTCATGCCTCACAAACCTTATTGAGTTTTTTGAGGGGGTGACCAAAGAGGTAGATAAGGGTAAGGCAGTTGATGTAGTGTATATGGATTTTAGCAAAGCGTTTGATAAGGTTCCCCATGGTAGGCTACTGCAGAAAGTGCAGATGCATGGGCTTGAAGGTGATTTAGCAGTTTGGATTAGGAATTGGCTAGCTGATAGAAGACAGAGGGTGGTGGTTGATGGGAAATATTCAACCTGGAGTGCAGTTACAAGTGGTGTACCTCAAGGATCTGTTTTAGGGCCACTGTTGTTTGTCATTTTTATAAATGACCTAGATGAGGGTGTAGAGGGTTGGATTAGTAAATTTGCTGACGATACCAAAGTGGGGGAGTTGTAGACAGTGAGGATGGATGTTATAGTTTGCAGAGGGACATAGATAGGTTGCAGAGCTGGGCCGTGAGGTGGCAAATGGAATCAATACGGATAAGTGTGAGGTGATTCACTTTGGTAGGAATAACAGGCATATGAAATATAGGGCTAATGGAAGGACCCTTAATAGTGTTGTCGAGCAGAGGGATTTTGGGGTACAAGTACATAGCTCTTTGAAAGTTGGCATCCAGGTTGATAAAGTTGTTAAGAAGGCGTATGGTGTGTTAGCTTTTATTGGTAGAGGGATTGAATTTAGGGGCCGTGAGGTTATGTTACAACTGTACAAAACTCTGGTGCGGCCGCACTTGGAGTATTGCGTACAGTTCTGGTCGCCGCATTATAAGAAAGATGTGGAAGCATTGGAAAGGGTGCAGAGGAGTTTACCAGGATGTTGCCTGGTATGGTGGGAAGGCCTTATGAGGAAAGGCTGAGGGACCTGAGGTTATTTTCATTAGAGAGAAGGTTACGCGGGGACCTAATTGAGGCGTATAAGATGATCAAGGGATTGGATAGGGTGGATAGTGAGAGCCTTTGTCCTCGGATGGTGATGACCAACATGAGGGGACATAACTTTAAATTAAGAGGTGGTAGTTATAGGACGGATGTCAGAGGCAGGTTCTTCACGCAGAGGGTGGTGAGGGCGTGGAATGCCCTGCCTGCAGCAGTTGTGGACTTGCCTACTTTGGGGGCATTCAAATGTTCGGTGGATAGGCATATGGATGATATTGGAATAGTTTAGGTTAAAGGGTCCACTGGCCGCCTCAACATCGAGGGCCGAAGGGCCTGTATTGCACTGTACTGTTCTTTGTTCTATGTTCACTGTGAGCCTCCAATTCATATGTCTGCATCACGACACATTCCAGGAACTTGTGACATGATGACTTTTACTAATACTAGCTTAATTTTAATTTCCAGATCCTTTTACAAACAGCTAAGAACATAGAACATAGAACACTACAGCACAAACAGGCCCTTCGGCCCATGAGTTGCGCCGATCATATCTATATCTACCAAGCCATAGACCTATCTATAACCCCCTATCCCATTAGTTCCCATATACTAATCCAGAAGTCTTTTAAAAGACCCCAGTGAGTTTGCCTCTACCACCACCGATGGCAGCCGATTCCATTCACTCACCACCCTCTGAGTGAAAAACTTACCCTTAACATCCCCTCTGTATTTGCTTCCCTGCACCTTAAACCTGTGCCCTCTCGTAGCGACCATTTCAGCCTGGGGAAATAGCTTCTGAGAATCCACCCTATCTATTCCTCTCAACATTTTATAAACCTCTATCAGGTCGCATCTCAACCTACGTCTCTCCAGGGAGAAGAGTCCCAGCTCCCTCAACCTATCTTCATAAGGACTGCCTCCCAATGCAGGCAGCATCCTTGTAAATCTCCTCTGCACTCTTTCAATAGCTTCCACATCCTTCCTATAGTGAGGCGACCAGAACTGCGCACAGTACTCCAAGTGGGGTCTGACAAGGGTCTTATAAAGCTGCATCATTACCTCCCAACTCCTAAACTCAATTCCTCGATTAATGAAGACCAGTGCACCATACGTCTTCTTGACCACATCCTCCACCTGCGAGGCCGATTTAAGAGTCCTATAGACCTGGACCCCAAGATCCTTCTGCTCTTCAAATTTAAATAGAATTTAAATTTATTTTCCTCAAGATTTTTGGGTTACACTGTCATAACCCTGATGTATCCATTATATTTTGGCACTACTTGGACAGTATGAACTACACCATTTGTGGCTATCTGAAGGTTTTTTGTTAGGTTGCTTTTCAAAGCCATTTTACCTAAATGACACTGGTTTGAAATGAAGAGAATTCTTGGAGTGTGTCGCGATGCAGACGTATGAATTTAGAGGTTCACAGTGAGTGATGATTGTCTTTTAAAATGTAACTTCTTTAGAGAAGAAAACCAATTAGCCTGACCTCATCTGGCCAGTATATGACTCTAGTCTCATATCAGTTTGATTTGGTATATTATTGTCGTATGTATTCGGATACATTGAAAAGTATTGTTTCTTGCACATTATACAGACAAAGCATATGTGGCTAAAGACCTGATGTAGGCTGGAGGGCTTCAGATATATGGATCACTGGAATGTCTTTTGGGGAAGGTGGGACCCGTACAAGAAGGACATGCTGGACCTGAATTGGAGGGACACTAATATCGTGGGCAGGAGGTTTGCTAGTGCTTTTGGGAGGGTTTAAACTAGTATGGCGGAGGAGTGGGAACCGGAACAGCAGGCCAGTGAGTGTAGAGGCTGGGGAAAAAGTGAGACTGAAATAAACATAGAGCAGATGAGATCAGGCGGGGGAAGCCACGAGTCTCAGTGGGACTGGAAGTCTGGATTGTGTTTGCTTCAATGCAAAGAGAATAACAGGTAAATTAGATGAACTGAGAATTGCATGGAATTATGATGTTATTGCAATTATGGAGACATGATTAAAGAAAGGACAGGACAGGCAGCTTAACACTCCAAGATATTGTTGGTTTAGACGGGACAGAAAGGGAAAGAGAAGCGTTGCATTGCTTATTAAGGAGAACGTCACAATTGTGTTGAGGGAGGAGACATTGGGGGATCTTGTAGTGAGGCATTCCTGAGTGGAGCTCAGGAATAAGAAGGGTGAAATCACAATGTTGGGAGTGTACCACAGACTTCCAAACAACCTGCTGGTAACAGAGGAGCAGTGGTGTACTCAGATATAGAAAAGGTGTAAAAAAAAACAGAGTAGTTATGATGGGTGACTTTAACTTCCCCCATATCAACTGGGAATCTCTTACAGCCAGATGCTCAGATGGAGAGCAATTTGTTAATGTGTCCAGGAGAATTTTTGTGATACACTATGTTGACAATCCAACCAGGGAAGGCTGGATTTTGTCCATTCTAGATTTTGTATTGGGGAATGAGGCAGGTCAGATGATCGATGTTTCAGAGGGGAAGCATTTTGGGCTTAGCAACCATAATTCTGTATGATTTTGGATAGTCATGGATAAGGACAAGAGTGGCCCCTGGGTAAGGGTGCTTAATTGGGTGAGGACCAATTGCATCCAAATTAGATAGGAACCCGGGAAGGTGTGTTGGGAGTGGCAATTTGAGGGCAAATCCAGATCTGGCATATGGGAAGTTTTTAAAGATCAGTTGATTGAAATGCAAGACAGGCATGTCCTCACAAAAATGAAGGATAAAAATGGCAGGATTCAGGAATCATAGATGACAAGGGAAATTATGAGATTAGTCAAAAGGGAAAAAGAAGCATATAATAGGTCTAGACATCTCAAAACTGATGAAACATTTAAGGAATACAGTGAAAGTAGAAAGTGACTGAAATGTGGAATTAGGGGGGTTAAAAAGGAGCCACGAAATGTCTTTAGGAAACAGGGTCAAGGAAAATCCCAAGGCTTTTTTTTCATATATTAGGCAAAGGGGATAGCAAGAGAAAGAGTAGACTCATTCAAGGACAATGGAGGGAAGTTATGTGTGGAATCATAGGAAGTGGGTGAAATCCTTAATGAGTACTTTGTATCAGTATTTACCAAGGAGAAGGACATGACAAATGTTGAGGTCAGGGCTAGATGTGTAAACGCTATAAAAAACATCAATATATCAAAGGAGGAAGTGTTAAGTATCCTAAATTGCATTAAGATAGAAAAGTCCCCAGGGCCAGATGGGATCTATTCCAGGTTACTGTGGGAGGCAATGGGAGAAATAAGTGGGGGCTTATGGCATATCTTCACATCCTCTTTGACCACAAGTGAGGTTCCAGAGGACTGGTAAATAGCCAGCATTGTTCCCTTGTTTAAAAAGGAAGCAGGGATAATCCAGCAAAGTATAGGCAGGTGATCCTGACCTCAATGGTGGGAAAGCTTTGGGAGAACATATTGAGGGACAGGATGTATGCACATTTGGAAGAAAATGGACTAGTTAGTGACAGGCAGCATGGTTTTGTACATGGTTTTGGGAAAATCATGTCTCACCAACTTGATTGAATTTTTTGAAGAGGTGATATAATTGATGAGGGTAGGGCACAGAAGGTAGTTTATATAGACTTTAGGCTAGACTGAAGTTTAAATCTGAATCAGAATCATCAAATCCCTATAGTGCAGAAGGAGACCATTCAGCCCATCAAGTCTGTACTCACCCAGGCCATACACCCATAACTCCACACATTTATCCTGCCAATCTCCCTGACAATCCCTGAAAGTTGGCATGCAGGTTAATAAGGTTGTTAAGAAGGCGTACGGTGTGTTAGCTTTTATTGGTAGAGGGATTGAATTTTGGAGCCTTGAGATCATGTTGCAACTGTACAAAACTCTGGTGCGGCCGCACTTATAGTATTGCGTACAGTTCTAGGCACCAAATTATAGGAAGGATGTGGGAGCATTGGAAAGGATGCCGAGGAGTTTTACCAGGATGTTGCCTGGTATATTGGGAAGTTCATTGGAAAGGCCGGGGACTTGAGGTTGTTTTCATTAGAGAGAAGAAGGTTAATAGGTCACCTAATTGAGGCATACAAGATAATCAGAGCGTTAGATAGGATGGACAGTGAGAGCCTTTTTCCTCAGTTGGTGATGGCTAACATGAGGGGACATAGCTTTAAATTGAGAGGTGGTAGTTATAAGACAGATGTCAGAGGTATGTTCTTTACTCAGAGGGTAGTAAGGGCGTGGAATGCCCTGGCTGCAGCAGTTGTGGACTTGCCAACTTTAAGGGTGTTCAAATGGTCATTGAATAGACATATGGATAACATTGGAATAGTTTAGGTTAGAGGGTCATTTGATTGGTTCTATTAGTCAGCGCAACATCGAGGACCAAAGGGCCTATATACTGCACTGTAATGTTCTATATTCTATAAGACTATGGTTAATTTAGCATGGCCAATTCCCCTCGCCTGCACTTCTTTGAACTGTGGGAGGAAACCCATGCAGACATAGGGACAACAAGCAAACTTCTCCCAGACAGTGACCCGAGGCCGGAATTGAATCTGGTCCCTGGTGCTGTGAGACAGCGTTGTTAATCATTCTGCCACTGTGCTAGCGCAAGAACAAAAAAAGATCAAAAAGCAGAAGAACTTGGCCATAATATTAAAGTGAAAGTAAGAATCAAATCTACCCCATAGTAAACATGAGGGCTAAAAGTTCTCCCATAGTTAACATGAGAGCAGAAGATTTTCTCTCTCTCAATGTGACCTTGTCTCAAGGCAATCAGGGTTACAACATAAAATACATTTACATTACAGAAAAGTCGAAACATTCACAAAATATAACTAAATGTGGAAAAGGTCATTCGGATAATTAACCCACTCTTTTGAATGTGCGGCAAACAATTTGTATTGTAATGGGATTTCATGAAATTTATTCAAACTCTTGAGTGACGGAAATCTCATTTTCTGTTTCTCAAATAATTAACTAAAGGATAAACAAATCGTTCTGAACATTCTCAGTATTCCCTGGCACAGCTGATATTTCCCAGTCTTGAAGACGCTGAGTGATATGTAGCCTGGGGTTTGGGGATGTTTGTTTCGGGATTGGGATCCTGGTGCAGGGATCGACCATGGGGACTGAACCCCCAAGCTGACATGATATTCAGCACACAAGCCAGTGAGCGCTGGGGGGCATGTTTGCCATAAAGGTGGGCGCCCTATTTTTGAGACCCATCATCTCTGAGGGAGCAACAATCCAATACTGCAGGTAAGGGGAAGCTTCAGGATGGAGGGCCACTCTCAGCACTTAAAACCTTTGAAGGTAAAAATGGGCATAGCTGCCAGGTTTCCTTTATCTGCGAGATGGAGTTGGTTGGGCTTTATATTACCATGAGTGGTAGCCACAACTCCCAACACTGCCACCGCCACCCCCGCCCCACCTCCCCATTTGCTAGGAGCAACTGCTGACTAGAAAGTTTCATTTGAAAACCTATCCCAGGAATTTTAATTAGAAGGCAGGTTTTGGGGTGGCACAATGTTTAGCACGGCTGCCTCACAACATCAGGGACTTGAGTTCGATTCCTGGCTTGGGTGACTATGCACAGACTAGCTGGTTAGCATAGAATCCCTACACTGCAGAAAGAGATCATTTGGCCCATCGAGCCTGCACTGACAACAATTCAACCCAAGGCCTTATCCCGGTAACCCCACATATTTTACCCTGCTATTCCCCCCTGACATCCCCCAAACAATCAGTCCAATCTGCACATTTTTGGTTAGGGATATTGGCCATGCTAAATTCTTCCTCAGTATACCCGACCAGGCACCTAGGGGATTATCACAATAGCTTCATTGCAGTGTTAATATAAGCCTACTTGTGACACTAATAACTATAAGCTTTAAACAGGGACCCGGGTTCAATTCCAGTCTTTGATTACTATGTGGGATTTGCACGTTCTCCCCATGTCTGCGTGGGTTTCTTCCAGGTGTTCTGGTTTTCTCCCACAGTCCAAAGGAGTGTGGATTAGGTGGATTGATTGTGCTTAATTGCCCCTTAGTGTCCAAAGATCTGTAGGTTAGGGAGATTAGCAGAGTAAATACTTGGAGTTACAGTGATATGCTCTGGGTAAGATGCTCTGTTAGACACTAAGTGCAGACTTAATGGGCTGAATGGCCTCCTTCTGTACTCTCGGGATTCTATGATTCTATCCACCATTGTCCCATTAAATTCTTAATTCTAGATGCTTTAATGGAATTAAAATTCCATCATCTGCTGTGGTGGGATTCGAACCCAAGTCCCCAAAACATTAACAGTGTGACTGGGATATTAGTGCTGAACTACACTAATCAAAAGGATGAGGCACCCAGTATTTAACGTTGCAGATATTGGAATGCACAGTAGTGTTAATAGCCTTTTCCATATTTGTGTTTATACTACATCAATACCAGACTTAAGCTGAAAATATTGTGGTTGCTGGAAATCTGAGGTAGCTTCAGCAGATCGGGCAGCATCTGCGGGTGGAGAGAGGGAGAACCGGAGTTTATTGGCTTGAATTTTGATTAGGGATTGGGACCCTTGCATTGAGTGAATTCCCGAGCTTGAAGTGAATTTTAGAGATTGCCAATTAGAGGTCAATTAACTTTGGTCATTCCAGATTTTCCTGTCCCTGTCTGCAAAGAGACAAGACTGGAAAATGTCAATCTCAATTTCACTCTAGTTTCCTTTGAAACTGGGAGGTTGGGTTTCCTTTCTCACTTTCTGATTTCCATTTCCATTTTCAGTTGGAGTCTGTCGCAAAAACAATGCAAGCTATTAAATTACAGATTCCATCAAAGTCAAAGAATTGGAGAAGGAGACCATTCAGCCCATCGAGCCTGTACCTATGCTCTAACAGAGCGTCTTACCCAGACCTTATCCCCGTATCTCGGGACACAGCTCGGCACACATCGAGGGCCAAAGGGCTCTGTATTGCACTGTACGTTCTATTGTATGTTCTATGTAACCAAAACCCACAACCACTTCCATCTAGAAGGACAAGGGCAGCAGATACATGGGAATACAACCATCTGCAAGTTGCCCTCCAAGCTATCACCTTCTCAACTTGAAAAATATATCACGGTTCCTTTGCAGTCACTGGGTCAAAATCCTGGAATTCCCTTCCTAACAGCATCGTGGATCAACCCACAGCACATTGAAGGAGCAATTCACAGCAGCGATTCAAGAAGGCAGCTCACCACCACCTTCTCAAGGGCAACTAGGGATGGGCAATAAATGCCGGCCAGCCAGCGACACCCATGTCTCACAATTGAATAAAAAAACTCCATGTATTTATTCCCTAATCTGCACATCCTTTTACACAGAGGGGCAATTTAGCATGGTCATTCAGAGTAACCTGCACGTCTTTTAGACTGTGGGAAGAAATCGGAGCACCTGCAGGAAACCCACACAGACATGGGGAGAATATGCAGACTCCACACAGGCAATAACCTGAGGGTGGAATTGAATTGGGTCCCTAACACCATGAGGCAGTAGTACTAACCACTGTGCTATCATACTATCCTCCTTACAATGTAAGAATCATAGAATCATAGAACCCTACAATGCAGAAAGAGGCTCTTCGGCCCATTGAGTCTGCACCGAACACAACCCCACCCAGACTCTACCCCCATATCCCTACATATTTTACCCACTAATCCCTCTAACCTACGCATCTCAGGACTCAAAGGGGCAATTTTTTTTTAAGAATGGCCAATCAACCCAACCCGCACATCTTTGGAAAAAGAAGGAAAGAGAGAGAGAGAGAGAGAGAGAGAATGTGTCTCACAATGAAGCATTTCAACTTCAGTAGGGAGATCCACAGTAAATGATACCATGTTATGAGATTCAAAGGTTAGTTGTTAACTGGTCTGTGATACAATTTACATATGATTGTAGTCTACTCTGAGGGTGCAACTCAGGGGCTATGTTCAATCAAATGATAGTTTCGCTTCATAAATCTGAGTAATCTGCACTCAATTTCAAGCCCAGATCTTCCTGCTTTGTGGTGCAGTGTAGCTGTATAGTTGGTTATGTTACTGTTACTTAAATGAACAAATGCTTCAGATAAGATTTCAAATTGCCTCACAGCAACGTGAAAATTCCATTTCAGTCAGAATTTTTAAAAATTCATTCCTGGTGTGTTGCTGGCTGGCCAGCATTTATTGCCCATCCCTAGTTGTCCAAGGGCAGCTGAGAGTCAACCTCATTGCTCTGGAGTCACATGTAGGCCAGGGTGGGCAACGATGGCAGATTTCCTTCTCTAAAGAACATTAGTGAACCAGATAAGCTTTTCTGACAATCATTTCATGGTCATAAGTAGATTCTTAAATGGAATTCACATTTCACCATCTGCTGTGGTGGGATTTGAACCCAGGTCCCCAGAATGTAAGCTGAGTTTCTTGGATAGTGTTCTAATGATAACATCATAATGCCATCACCTCCCCTTTGTTGGCCTACCCAGTGACATCCATGTTACAGAAATGGATAACAATTACTCTGGCACATCTTAGGTTAAAACTGGGGTTATTATAATTCATGCTTGGGTTCTTCTGATAATCTTCTGATGTCCGATAGCAGAAAACAGAAGCCTGGTTCGAGCACCACATTTTCTGCTGAGATTCACCAGAAACAACTGCATTTTTTTATTCATTCTCAATTATTCCCGACAGTAACAAGGAGAAGTCACCAGTCAATAATTACACAGAGATGTAAGTGGAAAATAGAATACCTGGTCTCTGCCGCTGAGACAGATAAGATCAGAGAAAAGCTAAATAAAAATCCTCATGAACAGGTAACAGCATTCAGGTAAATATTTGCCCACACACTTTAATATTGTACTGTGGTACTTGCTATCCAGTACGTCATCTTGTAAAATTAACAATCTGCATAATTGTTCTTATTTACAATTTTGAAATGTGTATTCATCTTTTATGGGGATTATATTGAAAGATTTGCCTTTACATTTATTCTCTGGAGGAGAATCTAGAATCTCTGAAGCAAACATCCAAGGGGTTTGAAAGTGGTATCGTGCTAACCCCTCTCTTATGAGGCCTCGAGCTCACTCTGCCATTTAAGATCATGCCTGATTTTCGATCACAATTCCACTTTCCTGCTATATGGGTGCAATTTTCTGCCCACGCTCACCCTAAAACTCTTGCCTGGGTCAATGGACCTTTGAATGGTCCACTCTCCCCCATCCGCTATGATTCCTGAGACAGGCAGGATGGGGAATTCCCCAAATGGCTTGATTTCTCTACATTCCAAAAATAGGTCAGCCTTGAACATACTCAATGACTAGGGCAGAGATTGTCTTAGCAATTCTCTGTATGAGTTTCCATTGCAGACAATATTAATTCCTCTACTGATTGACCAGAGAAACAAATCTTCCCTCTTTAGCATCCTTTAAATACCTTCTTGGAGGAAGGTAGCATCGTGATAATATCACAGGACAAGTTAACCAGAGGTCCAGACTAATGAGTTCAGATCCCACTACAGCAATTCTCTCTCTCATTCTTTGTTTGGATACCATGCCCTGAAAGGGCATTTGTAACTATGGACTTCTGTGATTATGCTTGGCAAGGTACCACAGTAATTTTCTCTTGCCTTTGGCAGATGTTTGACCAGGGAACTCTCCTGCTGTTACTAACTGGCACAGGAGCATTAGAAGGATTTACAAATTGATAACCACGTGATAGATGCATCCTCCATGGCCATCATATCTTGAAGTGTGACGTAGACTCTGAGCTTCTGGTGCTGTGGTTGGGACCCTACACACTGTGTCACAAGACCTCACCACTCCAGCAATTGAAATCTACTTCATTAATAAATCTGCAAGAAAAGTAATCTTTGTTAATAATGAACACAATGCTCTTGGATCATCCACGTCCATTAGGGAAGGAAATCTGCCTTCCTTCTCTCATCTGGTCTACATGTGACTCTAGACCCACAGTAATATGGGTTGACTCTTAACTGCCCTCCAAAATGGTCAAGCAAGCCATTCAGTTGTACTAAACCAGCTTAGAAAAAGGAACTGTGGGCTTTTCTACATCACATGGACTGTGGGCTCAGGAAGATGGGCTCACTATTGCCTTCTCAAGGCCAATTCGAGGTGTGTAATAAATGTGAGCGATGCTCACATTCCAAGAACAAGTTAAAAAAGATCCATTTTAATGGAAATGTTTGATCTTCTCTCCCAATGCCTAAATCTCATTAATCTCTTCTTCATTTATTTTCTTATGGGCTGGTTTATAAAAACTTGTATTTGTTTTTATAACTTTATTAATTTGCCGGCCTGTTAGAATCATAGAATCATACAACGCAGAAAAAGCCCCTTCGGCCCATCAAGCCTGCTCTGACACATTAGAACTCACACCTGAACTCCCACCTAATCCCATCTCCCAGCACTTGACCCGTAGCCCTGAATATTATGATGTGCCAAGTGTTCATCCAGGTACTTTTTAAAGGATATGTGGCAACTCGCCTCCAGATTATCACCACCCTTTGGGTAAAAATGTTTTTCCTCACACCCTTTAACCTCCTTCCTCTTGCCTTCAACCTATGTCTCCTCATAACTGACTCTTCAACTAAGGAGAACAGCTGCTCCTATTCTTAAAGATAAAAGCAAAATACTGTGGATGCTGGAATCTGTAACAAAAACAGAAAATGCTGGTAAATCCCAGCAGGTCTGATAGCTGGAGAGAGAATAGAGCTAACATTTCAAGTCTGGATGACCACAGTAAGGTTACACTTAGTAAGGCTGCACTTGGAATACTAGGTACAGATCTGGTTAACCTATTATAGAAAGGATATTATTAAACTAGAAAGAGTGCAGAAAAGATCTACTAGGATACTACCAGGACTTCATGGTTTGAGTTAAAAGGAGAGGCTGGATAGACTGGGACTTTTTTCCCTGGAGCATAGAAAGTTTAGAGGTGATCTTACAAAGATCTATAAAATACTGAGGGGCATCTTTCCCCAAAGGTAGGGGAGTGTAAAATTAGAGGGCATCGGGTTAAGGTGAAATGGAGAGATACAAAAGGAATTAGAGGGGCAATTCTTTCATACAGAAGGTGGTATCTGGAACAAGCTGGTAGTAGAAGAGGTGGGTATAATTTTGTTTTTTAAAAAAACATTTAAACAGTTACATGGGTAAGATGGGTATAGTGGGATATAGGCCAAACGTGAGCAATTGGGGCTAATTTATTTGTAAAAACTGGGTAGCATGGACAAGTTGGGCCAAAACGCCTATTCCATGCTGCAAACCTCTATAACTTTATGATTCTATGACTCTTCATCACTTTGACTCAAATAGTCGGTTCTATTCTCTCTGCACAGATGCTGCCAGACCAGCTGAGATTTTTCAACATTTTCTGCTTTTGTTCCTATTCTTTAAAAGTAGGTCTACTTGATGTCTCTCTTATGTTCTACTCTTTTGAGTGTGTTTGTGTTTATCCTGTATTTACCATCAGAAATAAGTCACCAGCCTTCTCTATGTTAAATTTCTTCTTTTAATCTACCAAGCTGGGGTCACTTTTTGAGTTGCCATAACAATTTGCTCCCTATTTCTGGATAACCTGTGAAAAATTGATCTTCTAACTCAAATTATTTAAAACCAGGTAGAGAGAAGAATTCTGAAAATAATTCTTACCTGGAATATATTCGTATGTCCTGAGCATGCCCAGATTGTGTTGATGCACTTGCAAAGACAGACAGATACCAAGATGGCCACTTCACGTGTTTATTTGTAACATATTGCACTGGAATTTCCCCTTGAGATGTTCTCAGCTACATTAAGGCACGATATAAATGCAAGGACAATGGGCCTGCCTTTGAACAGATCATTCATGGAATGGAATAGCTAAAGGTTGTTGTTTTTGTTAAGATGGGTGCAAGTCATCAATATTTTCATTCTTGTAGTTTGAAAACCACTTATTAACCAATCCTTTCATGTTTTTATCCTTTAGCAAACTCCCCATGAATGCTGGCATTCTCGATTTGATTTCATTTGATTTACAGTCACGTGTATTAACATATAGTGAAAAGTATTGTTTGTTGTGCACTATAGAGACAAAGCATGCCATTCATAGAGAAGGAAAGGAGAGAGTGCAGAATGTAGTGTTACTGTCATAATTAAGGTGTAGAGAAAGATCAACTTAATGCGAGGAAGGTTCATTCAAAAGTCTGACAACGGCAAGGAAGAAGCTGTTCTTGATTTAGTTGGTACATGACCTCAGACTTTTATTTTTTTTGTATCTTTTTGATGGAAAGCCATCGATCTGAAACTTTGGACAGAATTTTCCAGTACCGCAACCCCACCACCTATTTCCCAATGGCATATGGCATGTTTTCCAGCAGTGGATTTTCCAGTCCTGCCAATATCTATGGCGTTTTGTGTGGCTTGTCCATCCTGTTGGGGAGAAGGGTGGGACTGGAAAATCCAGCTGGTTGGAAAGGCTGGACAATCTCACCCTTTGATTCTGTGCTTTTCTCTCTCCACAGAGGTTGCCTGATCTGCTGTCTATTTCCAACAATTTCCGATTCTACTCCTGATTTCCAGCCTTTGCTTTTGAATCAAAGGTTGGCGTGGTTCTCTTTAGAACAGAGAGTTTTAAGTAGAGATTTGATAGAGGGTTGCAAGGTGACACATGCGGTTAGCACTGCTACCACAGAATGCCACGGACTCAGGTTCAATTCGGTCTTGGATATTTGCGTAGAGTCTCATTGTTTTCCCCATATCTGCGTGGGCTTCCTTTGGGTGCTCCGGTTTCCTCCCACAATCCAAAAATGTGCAGGTTAGGTTGCTAGGCCGTGCTAAATTGACCGTTAGTGTCAGAAGGATTAGCAGGGTAGATGTGTCGGGTTGCAGAGATGGGGCCTGGGTGGAATTGCCAGTGCAGACTCAATGGGCCAAATGGCTTCTTTCTGCACTGTAGGGATTCTATATTCTGTGAGATATTCAAATTTATTCAATATTTTGATAGAATATATAAAGAGGAACTGGTTGCAGTGGTGGCAGGATCAGAGGAGAGAATGCAGATTTAAGATAAGTGGCAAAAGAACCAAAAACAGAGTTTTTTATTAAGCAGCAATTTCTTATGATGTGCAAGTCACTGTTTGATAGGATGGTGGAATAAGAACTTTCAAAATGGAATTGAACAACTGTTTGAGAGTTAAAAATGTTTAGGGATTTCTGCAAAAAGTAGGGGTGGGGATGGGACTGATTGGATAGAACTTTCAAAGAGATAGCATGCTGGCAATGGGTCAAATGGCCTCCTTTACAGTTGGATCATTTTATGAAAAGAAGCCTAATTGAGCAATTTCATCAAGAAAAACTTGTGGGTTCCTTTTTGTAGCGGATATTTCTTGATTGAGGCATTTGGGGGAGGCCTTTGAGAATGAATCTGTGCCTCTTGCCAGCCCTTTCCCCAAAGGTGAAAATTAATAAACTGTTTAATCAAAAACTAGCCAATGGCACGGATGGCCGATGAATTTGCTTTTCTGAGCATTGCTTACAAACTGTGGACCGTTTGCGCTTTCTAATTGACGCCCTGATTGCTTGCAGAGTCACGAATCAGGATTGGAACTGCCCGTGAAAACCAGAGAGCAGCTCATTTCACACAAGTCGAGCTCTGTGCAGCATTAAGTGGCCTTTTCCTTGCAGGGAGTACATCGGTGTGCATTTTTTTTTGATTTGGAGTGCCAGAGATTACCACAAAGGTGTGAGTCACCCACTTTGCTTTTTAAACCCACTGTTCCACTTAATTACATCTCAGCAATATATATAAAAAAATTTAGCAAGTTATTCTCTCCTTCTACATCTGAAATTGTATTCTCACAAATTACAGGGAGATTTAATTCCAGTATGAATGGACCTGACTATCATACAGAGATGTATTATCCTAATGCATTACTACTTATTTTTCATTACTATTCAAGTCTAAGTTCAAGTCCTATTAATATCATCTTTGCATTTCACTAATTTGACCATGTTCTATGCCCTGACTCATATTGTTCTATGAATTGGGTTCTCAACAATGTGATTGCCTAATGTGGGTGAGTGATGCCATTGAATGTGAGGTGATACCGTCAGCAGAACCAAATTTTGACAATTGTACATTTAGTAGTAGTTGATTTTTTTAAATTCATACATGCGACATGGGCATCACTGGCTGGCCAGCATTTATTGTCCATCTCTAGTTGCCCTTGAGAAGGTGCTGGTGAGCTGTCTTCTCTAGGTGGTGGGTGAGTGGAATCGGCTGCCATCGGTGGTGGTGGAGGCAAATTTATTACGGTCTTTTAAGAGACTTCTGGATGAATGCGTGGGACTGAATAGGATTGATGGTTATAGGTAGGCCTAGTAGGTAGAGATAAGATCAGTGCAACTTGTGGGCCAAAGAGCCTGTTTGTGCCGTAGTTTTTCTATGATTCTCGAATTGTTGCAGTCCAAGTGCTGTGGGTTGACCCACAAAGCCATTAAGGAAGGAATTTCAGGATTTTGACTCAGCGGCATTGAAAGAATGGCGATACATTTCCAAGTCAGCACTCGGAGCAGCATGGTGGGCCTGGAGACATCAGAGGGGAACTTGTAGCGGGACTTGTAACCAACATCTGGCCAATTGCGAGTCTCCTAGCCGATGCTTTCCAATGTAAGGTCAAGCTGGAATTCAGCTCAAGGCAGATTAGCATATTGAAATTTGAATTAGAACATAGAACATTACAGCGCAGAACAGGCCCTTCGGCCTTCGATGTTGCACCGACCAATTATGAAAAAAAAGCAATGACCCTCCAAACTAAACCATTCCCTTCTCTTCCATATACTTATCAACTAACCTCTTAAACGCCACCAAGCTTGGCGCATCTACAACTGCCGCAGGCAGGGCATTCCACTCCCTAACCACCCTTTGGGTAAAGAACCTACCTCTGATATCCGTCCTATAACTATCACCCCTTAATTTAAGGCTGTGTCCCCTCGTGCTAGCTTTCTCCATCCTAGGAAAAAGGCTATCACTGTCCACCCTATCTAAACCTCTAATCATCTTATATGTTTCAATAAGGTCTCCTCTTAGCCGCCTTCCTTCTAACGAAAACAACCTCAAATCCCTCAGCCTCTCTTCATAAGACCTGCCCTCCATACCAGGCAACATCCTGGTAAAACTCCTCTGTACCCTCTCCAATGCCTCCACATCTTTCTTATAATGTGGGGACCAGACCTGCACACAATACTCCAAGTGCGGCCGCACTAGAGTTTTGTACAGTTGCAACATGACGTTGCGGCTCCGAAATTCAATCCCCCTACCAATAAAAGCTAGGACTCCGTATGCCTTCTTAACAACCTTATCGACTTGACTGCCTACTTTCAGGGATCTATGCACAAATACACCAAGATCCCTCTGTTCATCAACACTATTAAGAATCCTACCATTAGCCGTATACTCTACACATTTATTATTCCTGCCAAAGTGCGTTACCTCACACTTTTCCACATTAAACTCCATTTGCCACCTCTCGGCCCAGCTCTGCAACTTGTCCAAGTCTCTCTGCAAACTATAACACCTCTCTTCACTATCTACCACTCCTCCGACTTTGGTGTCATCCGCAAATTTACTAATCCATCCTTCAATACCCTCATCCAGATCGTTTATAAAAATTACAAACAGAATTCTAATCATCGAATTCTCGATGATTAGTGAGCCTGGGAAAGTATTCTCCAGTCTCATTAATGTCTGCCACCCCCACCTTCCCCTCTACCAGATCCGATGTGATTGCTCTGCTGATGAGGACAGAGGCCATTGAGGGAGGTTGGGGATCGAGGCGGGTGCCCCTGGCACCACTCACTGGGCACTGGGAAGTGCCAGTGGGACAGGGCCAGAGTGGGACAGGCCTACTGGGGACACAGAGCCAATTGATGGTGGAGGGAGGGTGAGGGGAGGTGGGGAGGATGGGGAAACCTGCTGTAAATACTTCAGTGGGATGGCTGAGAGATGGAGGGAGGAAGCGATCAAGGTTGCACATGGGAAGGAGTCAGGGCAGGCCACAGGGGGCTGGCGACTGGGCCTGGCCTGGGAAGGTGGGAGAGGTAGGCTGGTGATCGTGGGCAGGGGTGGGTGTTTTGGGAAACTGTGATCAGCGGGTGGGTGGTGTTTGGGGGATCCTGGGAAACAATCGAGAGGCCTGCGATTGGGAGACTGCTGATGGAAGAGCTAGTGCGCATGCGCTGATGGAGGGGCTAGTGCGCATGCGCTGATGGAGGGGCTAGTGCGCATGCGCTGATCTCCCGCTCTCAGATAAGCACACGCACAGAGGTCTGCTCAGCTTTCCAATCCTGGCCTCTCTAGTGAATGAAGCCCTGCCTTCCCACTTACCAGCATGAATCCCCATGAGGCATTCTGTGGAACACAGTGTGCTGGAGATTCATGAAACTAGGTACACCCAAAAAATGGGCAGGAAATCTCTTATTTTTCTGTCTGTTGGGCACTTAGTTTTTTTTTGGGAGAAGCATTCCTATGGTTTGCACATTGAATCATAAAACCCTTTGGCCCATTGAGTCTACACCAAACACAATCCCACCCAGGCCCTACCCCCACATTCCTACATATTATACCCATTAATCCCTCTAAGCTACACATCCCAGGACCCTAAGGAGCAATTTCTTAGCATGGCCAATCAATCTAACCCACACATCTTTGGACTGTGGGAGGAAACCCATGCAGACATGAGGAGAATGTGCAAACTCCACACAGACAATCGCCCGAGCTGGGAATTGAACCCAGGACCCTGGAGCTGTGAAGCAGCAATGCTAACCACTGTGCTACCATGCTGCCCATGTAGATTTAAAATAACAGCAAGAGCTTTAATGTAGGAACTGTTGCCTGTATGGAGTAGAAAATGAAACTAAGGCAGAAGCCTGTGAAGCACCCCAATGATATCATGTGACTGGCTCTTAAAGCAATCATACAATCCCTTAAATATATAGCATTCCAAAACACTCCAATGACAGATGGTAAGAGCTGGAGAGACTCCTGGTTAGCCACACTTAATGAGGAGTGTGCCTCAAGCTATAGGTCTCTGGCAACAGACTGTACTGGGAATTACTAACTATGGAAACAGATTAAATTCTGCCTCAGTGCGCCACTAGATGAGGGAAGACAATTGGAATGGAATATTATTGGTGAAGTTTGGTTGCAAGTTTTATGCAATGAACTTGAAGAACTAACGATTAAATTCATAATACAACATCTAGAATTTATATAGTGCCTTGAGTGTTGTAAAATGTCTCAAAATATTTTACAGTTGTGTTATCAAAGATTGAGCTACGTAAGGAGACATTAGGATAAGTGATCAAATATTTGTTCAAAGGTACCGCTCTCAAAGAGCCTCTTAAAGAAGAAGAAATTTGTAAAGGGGATTTCTGAGTTTAGGGACCAGGTAACTGAAAACACAGTCATAATGGTGAGGTACAAAAAGTTGAGGATATGTAAGAAAGTGGAAATAGCTGAATGCCAGAATTTTTTACATAGGTTGATGATATTCCAGACGTAGGAAAGCAATAAAATTATAACATTTCAGGACTTAGGTATCTACTACATATCTTACTTTCCATTGACATGGATTTGGACAAGGTTGTCAGTTTTGACTCAGTTGGCAGAAATCTTGCTTCTGAATTGTGAGGCTCTGGGTTCAAAATCTATTCCTGGGCTGTCACACAAAACTCAAGATTGACATTCCAAGGCATAGCGAGGGAATGCACTGTTAGCAGTGCTGTCCTTTGGATTAACCTGAGGCCACATCTCCCTGCTTGGCTGGATGTAAAAGAACCCAAGATACAATTTTGAGGAGAGCACTTAGTTCCTCCGGGTGTCCTGGCTGATGTTTATCCCTCAGTTAAGATCACACAAGAAGAGATTATCTAGCTGTTATCACATTGTTGTTTGTGAGAGCTTGCTGTGCCAATTCCAGCTGTTGGGTTTCCTACATTATCATGGTCTCTGCACTTCAGAAGTTTTTCACTGGCTGTAATTCATTTGGCCAATGGCCAGACTTTTCCAGTCCTTCCCATCAGTGGTACCTTTCAGTCCTGGCAGTGATGATCCATCCCCCATCTGCGGCATGTTCCCAGATGGTGCAAAGTGCGGGGCACGCAAAACCTCATAGACATCGACGGAACCGGAAAATCTTGCTGCCGTCAACTCTGCCACTGGAAAATATACTGCAGCGTGGCAGAATGGAGGGGGAGGGCGTGGGGGTGGGAAGTGGTTGGGAAGGGACGGAAAATCCCACTCAATATTGATACAATTCTTTATTTTTCTTTGAATTTTGAATGTTCCTTCCTTATGTTAAGATGAAAGCAAAATGCTGTGGATGCTGAAATCTGAAACAAAAACAAAATCTCAACAGGTCTTACAACGTCTGTGGGGAGAGAATAGAGCCAACGTTTCAAGTCTAGATGATCGTTCATCTTACGTTAAGAACTTATATTAGGTTGATCTTTCTCTTCACCCTAGATATGATTATAAAGCTACATTCTGCACCCTCTCCTTTCCTTCTCCCCAGGTACTCTATGAATGGTATGTTTTGTCTGTATAGCATACAAGAAGTAATACTTTTCATTGTTTTCCACTACATGTGACAATAATAAAGAAATCAAATGAAGAATTATATATTTATAAAGTTCTGGAATTGTCCATTTGTTATAGCTCAGTTTCCTTTGCGGTACTGATGGGAAATCTGTTGTATCACAGCTTGGTATGGCTCCTGTTCTATTCAAGACTACAAGAAACTACAAAGAGTCATGAATGAAGCCCAATCCATCACTCAAACCAGCCTCCCATCCATTGATTGCATCTAAACTTCCCATTGCCTTGGCAAAGCAGTCAGCATAATTAAGAACCTCATGCACCCTGGACATTTTCTCTTCCGCCTTCTTCTGTCGGAAAAAAGATACAAAATTCAAGGACACAGACTAATCGACTCAAGAACAGCTTCTTCCATGCTGCCATCAGACTTATGAATGGACTTACCTCCCATTAAATCAATCTTTCCCCACACCCTAGCTATGACTGTAACACCACATTTTGCACTCTCTTCTTTCCTTCTCTAAGAACAGTATGCTTTGTTTGTATAGTGTGCAAGAAACAATACTTCTCATGGTGTAATTAATTAAATCAAATCAAAGTTTCACATTTTCATTCACTAAGAAGTATTTACAGTAGGGGGAAGGCAATGGCTCAGTGGTATTATTGCTTGATTATTAATCCAGAAATTAATGTTCTGGGGACCCGGGTTTGAATCCCACCACGGCAGGCGGTGGAATTTTAATTCAATAAAAAATATCTGGAATTACGAATTTACGAATGACCAAGAAACCATTGTCGATTGTCATAAAAACCCACCTAGTTCACTAATGTACTTTAGAGAAGGAAATCTGCCATCCTAGTCTGGCCGACATGTGGCTCCAGAGCCACAGCAATGTGGATGATTTCCAATTACACTCCAAGGGTAACCAGCAATGGACAATAAATGCTGGCTAGCCAGCGATACCCATTTCTTTGATTTGATTTGATTTGATATGTTATTGTCACATGTATTGACATACAGTGAAAAGTCTTGTTTCTTGTACGCTATACAGACAAAACATACCGTTCATAGACAAGGAAAGGGGAGAGCACAGAATGTAGTGTTACAGTCATAGCATAGGTGTAGAGAAAGATCAACTTAATGCAAGGTAAGCAAATTCAAAGTCTGGCAGCAGCTGGGAAGAAGCTATTCCTGAATTGGTTGGTACGTGACCTCAGACTTTTGTATCTTTTCCCCGAAGAAGGTGGAAGAGAGAATGTCTAGTCTACGTGGGGTCCTTAACTATATTGGCTGCTTTGCTGAGGGCAGCAGGAAGTGTAGCCAGATTCAACGGATGGGAGGCTGGTTTGTTTGATTAGGCTACATTCACAATCTTTTGTAGTTCTTTGCAGTTTTGGGCAGAGCAGGAGTCCATACCAAGCTGTGATACAACCAGAAAGAATGCTTTCTATGGTGCATCTGTAAAAGTTGGTGAGACTCATAGCTGACATGACAAATTTCCTTAGTCTTCTGAGAAAGCAGAGGCATTGGTACACTCTCTTCACTATAGTGTTGACATGGAGGCACCAGAACAGCTTGTTAGTAAACTGATCACCTAAATGCTTGAAGCTGTCAACGCTTTCTATGAAGTAGTTCATAGAAAGAGCATATTCTCTTTTACGCTTCCTGACAAGTTGCAGAGCTGGACCGAGAGGTGGCAAATGGAGTTTAATGCGGAAAAGTGTGAGGTAATTCACTTTGGTAGAAATAACAAATGTGTAGAGTATAGGGCTAATGGTAGGACTCTTAATAGTGTTGACGAACAGAGGGATCTCAGTGTATATGTGCATAGATACCTGAAAGTTGGCAATCAAGTCGATAAGGTTGTTAAGAAGGTATATGGAGTCTTAGCTTTTATTGGTAGGGGGATTGAATTTTGGAGCCGCAACGTCATGTTGCAACTGTACAAAACTCTGGTGCAGCTGCACTTGGAGTATTGTGTACAGTTCTGGTCGCCACATTATAAGAAAGATGTGGAGGCATTGGAGAGGGTACAGAGGAGGTTTACCAGGATGTTGCCTGATATTGAGGGAAGGTCTTATGAGGAAAGGCTGAGAGATTTGAGGTTATTTTCATTAGAGAGAAGAGGTGACCTTATTGAGGCATATAAGATGATCAGAGGAGTAGACAGGGTGGACAGTGATAGCCTTTTTCCTCGGATGGAGAAAGCTAGCACGAGGGGACACAGCTTTAAATTAAGGGGTGGTAGTTACAGGACGGATGTCAGAGGTAGGTTCTTTACTCAGATGGTGGTAAGGGTATGGAATGCCCTGCCTGCAGCAGTTGTAGATGCGCCAAGTTTGGGGGTGTTTAAGTGGTCAGTGGATAGATTTATGGATGAAAAGGGAATGGGTTAGGTTAGAGGGTCATTGCTTTTTCTCCATTGGTTGGCGCAACATCGAGGGCCGAAGGGCCTGTACTGCGCTGTAATGTTCTATGTTCTATGTTCTAAGTCGATGACAATCTCCTTCATTTTGTTGACATCGAAGGAGAGATTATTGTTGCCCCACCAGTTCAGCAGATTCTTTGTCTCATTCCTATATTCTGTCTCATTCTACAAATGAATGAAGAAACTTTGCATAACATTGAAAGTGTCTGATTCCCAATCTGCTGAATAATATGAGCTCCAGCCTCCAGCAGCTGTAGTTCAGACTGTTGATGACTGCCTTGTTTTTTAGTACCATTGCAATGGTTACTGGCAGCTGTGCTCTGGCCATCAGTGTTCATTAACAAACCCTGTTCAACACCGTCCTAAGGAATCAGAAAAGCACTCGGAGATATTGGAAACATTTTTATGGTGGCACGCTCCAGGATTTCTTTGTCAGAAGACTGAGTGATTAATCTCTCTAACACTAAAGCACTTCTGCTTCTAAATATAAAGAGGCTGACCAAAATTGAAGTGGATAAAGGGTGGTTGTGATGCTTCATAAAGGGCTATGCAAAGTTCTGCCATCTGACACCCACATTAAACTCCTTTTACATTAAGAAAATAGATAATGGCCCTGACTTCTCTGCGATGTCTCAACAACAGTCAGCATGGTTTTGTGAAGGGTAGATCGTGCCTTACTAACCTTATTGAGTTTTTTGAAAAAGTGACTAAGGAGGTGGATGGGGGTAAGGCGGTTGATGTGGTATATATGGACTTTAGTAAGGCGTTCGATAAGGTGGCCCATGGAAAGCTTCTGCAGAAAATGCAGATGTATGGGATAGAGGGTGATTTAGCTAATTGGATTAGGAATTGGCTAGCAGATAGAAGACAGAGGGTGGTGGTTGATGG
This sequence comes from Sphyrna mokarran, assembly GCA_024679065.1. NCBI lineage: Eukaryota > Metazoa > Chordata > Chondrichthyes > Carcharhiniformes > Carcharhinidae > Sphyrna > Sphyrna mokarran. Next base: position 13,463,248 of record JAGIQG010000007.1, on the reverse strand, counting down.
AAGTTATTCATCGTGGAGTTCGGTTACAAGTGGTGTACCTCAGGGATCTGTTTTGGGGCCCCTGCTGTTTGTAATTTTTATAAATGATCTGGATGAGGGTATTGAAGGATGGATTAGTAAATTTGCGGATGACACAAAAGTCGGAGGAGTGGTAGATAGTGAAGAGGGGTGTTATAGTTTGCAGAGAGACTTGGACAAGTTGCAGAGCTGGGCCGAGAGGTGGCAAATGGAGTTTAATGTGGAAAAGTGTGAGGTAATTCACTTTGGCAGGAATAACAAATGTGTAGAGTATAGGGCTAATGGTAGGACTCTTAATAGTGTTGATGAACAGAGGGATCTTGGTGTATATGTGCATAGATCCCTGAAAGTTGGCAATCAAGTCGATAAGGTTGTTAAGAAGGCATACGGAGTCTTAGCTTTTATTGGTAGGGGGATTGAATTTCGGAGCCGCAACGTCATGTTGCAACTGTACAAAACTCTAGTGCGGCCGCACTTGGAGTATTGTGTGCAGTTCTGGTCCCCACATTATAAGAAAGATGTGGAGGCATTGGAGAGGGTACAGAGGAGGTTTACCAGGATGTTGCCAGGTATGGAGGGCAGGTCTTATGAGGAGAGGCTGAGGGATTTGAGGTTGTTTTCGTTAGAAAGAAGGCAGCTAAGAGGAGACCTTATTGAAACATAAGATGATTAGAGGTTTAGATAGGGTGGACAGTGATAGCCTTTTTCCTAGGATGGAGAAAGCTAGCACGAAGGGACATAGCTTTAAATTAAGGGGCGGTAGTTATAGGATGGATATCAGAGGTAGGTTCTTTACCCAGAGGGTGGTTAGGGTATGGAATGCCCTGCCTGCGGCAGTTGTAGATGCGCCAAGTTTGGTGGTGTTTAAGAGGTTAGTACATAGAACATAGAACATAGAACATATAACATTACAGCGCAGAACAGGCCCTTCGGCCTTTGATGTTGCGCCAACCAATTATGAAAAAAAAGCAATGACCATCCAAACTAAACCATTCTCTTCTCTTCCATAAACTTATCAACTAACCTCTTAAACGCCACCAAACTTGGCGCATCTACAACGGCTGCAGGCAGGGCATTCCACTCCCGAACCACCCTTTGGGTAAAGAACCTACCTCTGATATCCGTCCTATAACTATCACCCCTTAATTTAAAGCTGTGTCCCCTCGTGCTAGCTTTCTCCATCCTAGGAAAAAGGCTATCACTGTCCACCCTATCTAAACCTCTAATCATGTTATATGTTTCGATAAGGTCTCCTCTTAGCCGCCTCCTTTCTAACGAAAACAACCTCAAATCCCTCAGCCTCTCCTCATTAGACATGCCCTCCATACCAGGCAACATCCTGGTAAACCTCCTCTGCACCCTCTCCAATGCCTCCACATCTTTCTTATAATGTGAAGAAGTAGCAGACATGGAGATGAAACACTTTTGGAAGGTGAAAAGCCAGTCCAGAATGGAAACATCAAGATCCTTTCACTGTTCAGTGTTTTGCCAGCTGTCACACTGGAAATAATAAAATTGATTCACTGCATGAGATCTCATGCTGGCTGAGATCTTTTAATGATGTCCCTAAATTCTGGACAGATATTTCCATTTATAATTCCTTAATCATGTTTTGCACGAAGCGTAAAGACAAATATTTAAGCTGATTAGTCTGTAATAATCGTACTTGCTCTTGCTAAAGTGCTTTGTGCACAGAGAACTGCCTCTTGGAATATGTTGTAAATATCAATTGAGCAGGAAGGGCAATGTGAAGAAAAGGGGGATAGTGGCGCAGTAATAATGTCACTGGTCCGATATTCCTGAGGGTCATATTAATCTTCTGGGGATATGGGTTCCAATCCAATATTAGGTAGTGGAATTTAAATGCATTTAATAATCAGTGACATTGACTAGTATTGGGTATCATCAAACATGCAGAACTTAGTCACCCTGCCAACCTGCTCTTTCAATTACCGCCTACCTATAGTGATAGATCCTATAGGTCACACGTTGACCTTCTCAGTCAACTGAGAACTCAGGTGAAATTTTTAAGCAACTCATTCCTCGACTCCAAGGGATTGTCTATGAAGAAGAGAAAATGGAGTAGTCTGTATATATGGGCTTGATTTGCCTGCTGCGACGTGCTAATTTTTTAGCATGTTGGTTGGGAGATGCGCGTGTCAGCCATTTCATGGGGTTCGTACGAGAATGTCTCCCACCGCATGTGCAAATCCCATGAAATGGCTGACATGTGCATCGACCCCCATGCTAGAAACTGGTAGGAAGACCAGGCAAGTGATTTTAATCTATTTTTCATTAATTTAAATGTTGTTATCGGGCCTAGGACGGAATTCCCTGAGCCCGATAGCATCTCCCATCCCACCAGGAGTATTTCATTCCAGCGGGGTTCAGACTAGCTCCCCACATTCAGAAAACCCGTGGAACAATCCTGCTGGAATGAAGATGGCGGCAATCAAGGTCGAAGTCTGACAACACCAGGTTTAAGTCCAACCGATTTATTTGATAGTAAATTCACAAGCTTTCGAGGTTCTCCTCTTCATCAGGTGAATGAGATGTTCTGGTCTCAGACAGCACATATAACAGCACAGACTGTTTACAGATTGCTGATTAGAATGCAAATCTTTACACCTAAGCTGCTATTCAAGTCTTAAAGTGGATAATAATGTGAGTGGACGGAGCACTGAGCACAGGTTAAAGAGATGTGTATTGTCTCCAGACAGCACAGTAAGTGAGGTTTTTTGCTAACCCAGGCAAGTCATGGGGGTTATAGATAGTGTGACATGAACCCAAGATCTGCTGTCTGAGACCAGATCACCTCATTCACCTGGCAAAGAGGGAAACCTCGAAAGCTTGTGTGAGTTTACTATCAAATAAATTGGTTGGACTTAAACCTGGTGTTGTCAGACTTCTTACTGTGTTTACCCCAGTCCAACGCTGGCATCTCTACATCAACGCAATCAAGGCCCCCAGGGAGTCAGGCGGTGGGAGGGGATGGTGTCCTCAGGGGCATGGGCACTCTGGCATGCCCAAGGGGCAATGTGTCCATGCCCAGTGGTCACATTGCCACTGCCCACCAAGAATCGGGCAGGACCTAGAAGCAATCAGTAGGGGTGGGGATGTTCCACTGCCTCTCTGCATGGGGATTGTTTGGGACTGGAGGGAGGTCAGTGATCAGGGTGGATTTAAGAATTCTCTCCACTACTGATGTTAGGTTTACTGTTTTCTCTTGACCTCCCTTTTTGAATATTGGAGTGACATTAGCTACCCATCAATCTGCGGGGACTGTTCCGCTATGTAGAAATCTATAGAATCCTGGAAGATGACTACCAATGCATCCATTATTGATAGAGCCGCTTTTTTAAGTATCCTGGGATGTAGATTATCAGGCTTTGGGAATTTATCCGTCTTCAGTCCCATCAATTTCTCCAGATATTGATTTCCCTCAGCCCTTCCCTCTCACTAAATCTTGCATTCTCCAACATTTCTGGCATTTGATTTGTGTCTTCTCTGGTGAAGAGAGGCCCTTCAGCCCATTGATTCTGAGCTGACACGTGAGAAACACGTGGCCTCCCAGTGGATGGTTGTTTGGGGTTCTGGGAGGAGGGATCCATGCCAGCAAGATGTGGAGAGAAACCAGCCTGTTTCATAAGAACATAAGAAATAGGAGCAGGAGTAGGCTATCCAGCCCCTCGAGCCTGCCCCGCCATTCAATAAGATCATGGCTGATCTGAAGTGGATTAATTCCGTTTACTTCTCTGGAGAGAAATACATTGCTTTTCATTCAGACCCTGACACATTGCTATTTTTTGATAAGATTCCACCCAATATCTCTCCACATTGGCAATGGACAGTAAAATCATTGGATTATAAAATTGTGCTTAATCTTGTCATATTCCCCATGGGTGGATTAGATTAAAATTGCCCCATCATCTCAATTTCAAGCTGAGAGCTTTCTGTAGCATTGATTTGGGTATCTAGATTGGTGATAGCACTGGGGGAGGCTATTCAGCCCATTGTACTTGCGCTGGCTTTCTAACGGGATAGTTCACCTAGTGCTACGTGAGCGCCTTTAACTCGCAGATAGCAATCCAGCTCCCTATTGAACAAAGAGCAAAGAACAAAGAGCAACACAGCACGGGAAACAGGCCCTTCGGCCCAACAAGCCCACGCCGCCGTCCTAACATCTTAATGACATATCCTTGACTTTAGGCTATGCCTATTGTTGAAGATTCCCATATAGGGACCAATATAGGGACAATTTGTTACCCAATCAGCCTAAGAGCACATTTTTGGGATGTGGGAGGAAACTGGAGCACCCGGAGGAAACCCACGCAACCACGGGGAGAACGTGCAAACTCCCGCAGATACAGGCCCAAATCCATGTGTCAGACTCCATGAATGCCTCAATTACCCTGCCTCCTTCATACTCTCAGGCACTGCTTCCCGGATCTTAGCCACTCATTGTGTGACAAGGGGATGTCAGCAAAAATTGTGTTCACTGGGAATATTTCAATATTACAGAAGGCAGCAGGAAATTCCTACCAGTTTAGAGTCTGCCCTTTGCTTGGATGTTGTGTAATATTTGTCTGACAAGTGAGGGATTAAGCCGTTGCTTCTATTAATATTTAATACTTAGTTTCTGCACAGCTATAAACTGGTTATGACTCCAAAGATAGTTTTGAGATTAATCTTTGACGTGATTTTGCGTCAATTGAAATGGGAACTTTCGTGAAATTGGTCTGAGATTGGTCTTTGGTGATCTCACGAAGCAGGAATTAACCCTTCACTATTCTTACCAATAAATATTCAGTTCCTTTGATTTCAATGGAGAAAAATATTTGGGCTGGAGTGCAGCAGACTTACTTTCCCAGATTAAAGATGTTTCTCCAGAATTCCTCATTACTTCCATACATTACCCATAAAATTGCATTTCCACACTGCTTCAAATTGACTTTTCATGTCTGTGTGGGTTTTCTCTGGTTTCCTCCCGCAGTCCAAAGATGTGCGGTTTAGATGGATTGGCCATGCTAGATTACCCCTTAGAATCAGGGGTACTAGCTTTGGTAAATGCATGGGGTTATAGGGATAGGGCCTTGGGTGGGATTGTGGTCAGTGCTGACACAATGGGCCGAATGGTCTCTTTCTGCACTGTAGGAATCTTTGATTCTATAATGCTATGAAAGTTTACTGCCGCTCACGTTATTTTTGGACACTAGGGCTGGAATTTGCTGGCTGTTCACACCCCGTCACTGCTGCCAGCCAGAATAGAGAATTTGGCGCTCAACTAAATCTCCATTTACTGTAGCGGGAACAGAAGATTCCTCTGGCGCGAATGGTAGGGAGATTGCACCCTCACCTTGTCCTCTGAGGTGAAGTGAGTTGCAATTACACATGATATTAACAATATATAATCGATAAGTATACAGCCTGTGTGAGGAAGTGGGAGGGTGATGGGGGATGTTGACTCAATTTCCAAACCCTCGGGGTATGACAGCGGATAGACCTTAGATTGTGTTCTTGGGGCCTGTAAGATTTTGCAGCAGTTACTCCAAGCTTTAATGTGTCCTGAACTTTACAATGATCAATGCTCAATGGTGGACAACTCTCTGCATTGGAAGACCAAAGGAGTGTCGGCGATGAATAAGTTTCTTTCACTGAGTTGACGGTCCTCAAAGAGTGTGTGCCTGGGAACAGCCCATCGAGTTGTGTGTCTTGGAGCTGCGTGGGGCGACCCTGGACAAAAAGCACTGTGTCCCTTCCCAGATCTTTTGTGCAAAGACACAATCCAGAAGAAGGAGGGGGGGAGGGGGGGTGAACTCCTCCCGACCAGGGCCATTTTGAGAGCAGTGTGATGATATGATGACATTCTAGGGCTGCAGGAATGATCTGACAGGGAGCATCTTTCTCATCACAGTCACACTCCAGCATGCAGTGCATATAGAGAATGGTTTAGGTTAGAGGGTCATTGCTTTTTCCTAAGTGGTCGGGCAACTTAAAAGGCCGAAGAGCCTGTTCTGCGCTGTAATGATCTATATTCTATGTTCTATGTTCTATTTGGGATTTACACACTGAAGGTCTAAACACAACTTGATGCAGCTGTATAAAAGGATGAGGGCAGCACTGGGCGTATTTCCCAGACCCCCAAATCCACCGTGGGATTTGTACATTGTGTCCCTAAAGACATAAGATGTTGTTTCTCCAGACAAAGCAGAAGATGACTTGATTAATAACCGCACAGCTAGAGTGAGGTATGGACCAGACCTGCTCTGTGCACAGGAATATTGAGAGCACCTCATGCCTGATGACCCAGGCTCTTACCTAGAGTGGAGAAAGAGTATCACTCTCAGAAGCCCAGCTTCTGTTTCATCTTGGCTATATCAGCCTTTCAAATTGTGGTTGATGCCCCTGTCCTTTCAGAACCACATTTACCTTCAGGGAGACTGACTTGGAGAAGATGTGCCGAATGCCCACTTTCAGCTTTTCTATGGTGGCGAAAGGGACAAAAAGTCAGCCGGGCCATTTCCCAAGGACGATGATGTCAGTTTGTGAATAAATGTATGACTGGAGGTTTTATCACATGATTCCCCCCATTTCCCCCTTCTCCTTGCCCTCCAACTCCATGTTCCAGCCATTAGTCAGCCAACAGATCTACCTTGTACCCTGTCTTCCTGCACTGACTGGAAAAGAAAAAGACTCATTATCCCATCGGATGATGCTTGACTATCAGACAAACAACCTTTTCCCTTTGTTTTTCAATATTTTTATATCTGGCAGCAAGAAATGTTCAGAAAATGACAAAGAAAAGATGTTTTTTAATGATTTTTCTCTATAATTGCACACAGCAGTGTCCTGCACATTGATCTTCAGTTCCTGGAGATTTTATTTATAAACTATACCTCACTCTTGTCTTGATTTACTCTAGTTCCTGACGTCAGTTCATACTGGTTGTAGATGCCCATTATAGCATCATGGAGCTACAGAGTTTTACAGCACGGAAAATGGTCCTTCGACCCATTGTGTCTACACCAGCATCAAGCACCTATCTATTCTAATCACATTTTCCAGCACTGGGTCCAATGTATGCTATGTCATTTCAAATGCTAATCTAAATACTCAGAACAGTGAATGCAGGAGTTGGGTCATCTTGTTGAAGTTGTACTAGACTACACTTGGAATACTACGTACTATTCTGGTCGCTTTATTATAGCAAGGATATTATTCAACTAAATTATGTGCAGAATAGATTTACTAGGATGCTATCAGGACTTGATGGTTTGTGTTATAAGGCCAAGATAAACTGGGACATAGGGATGATTTTATGGAAGTCCATAAAATGATGAGGGGCATGGATAAGGTAGATAGTCAACATCTTTTCCCAAAGATAGGTGAGTCTAAAACTAGAGGGCATAGTTTAAGGTGAGAGGGGAAAGATACAAAAGGGGCACTTTTCTCACACAGTGAGTAGTGAATGTCTGGAATGGGCTGCCAGAGGTGGTTGTAGAGATGGATACAATTTTGTCTTTTAAAAAGAATTTATAAGTTACATGGGTAAGGTGGTTATAAAGGGATATGGGCCAAATTTGGGCAGTTGGGACTAATTTAGTGGTTAAAAAAGGTGACATGGATATGTTGGGCCAAAGGACCTGTTTCAATACTACAAACTTTGATGATATGACTGTGACTACTTCCTAAATGTTGTGAGGGCTTCCCACCACTCTCTGGATGAAAATGTTCTCGCTATATCTCCCATAAACCTCTTGCCTCTTACCTTAAATCTCTGTCCCTTGGTTATTGACCCCTCTGTTAAGGGTAAAAATACTTTTCCATCCACATCATCTGTGCCCCTCATAATTTTAAACATTTCAATCAGGTCCCTCCTGCTCCAAGGAAAATAACCCCCAGCCTGCGCAATGACAGTGGATCAATCAGTGACTGCTTTATACTTATGGCTTCTAGTCTTGCTCCTTTGTAATGCTGTATAAAAATGAACTCTACATTAGAGAATGATGTTACAACACAAGTACGCCATTGTACTTATGTTCATCTACGCACTGCACAGCACTGAGATTGATGGCACAGTGGATATAGCACTGCTGCCTTGCGGCACCAGGGACCTGGATTTGATTCCTGTCTTCGGTCATTGTCTGTGCAGAGTCTGCATGTTCTCTCTATGTCTGCGTGGACTTCCTCTAGTTGCTCCGGTTTCCTCCCACAGTCTGAAAGACGTGCATTGGCCATGCTAAATTCTCCCTCAGTGTATCCGAACAGGTACCGGAATGTGGAGACTAGGGGATTTTCACACTAACTTCACTGTAGTGTTAATGTCAGCCTACTTGAGACACTAATAAATAAACATCAAGTGGTCGGAAACATTGGCTTGGAGGATAGCTATAACATCAATGAGCAGACATGCCTTTGCGTGTCAGTGGGAGAAAATTACAATAGGGGTCTGATGGATATTCGGGAATGCCGATTTGCAATTACAGACAGCCTACTATTTGAAACAAGCAGGTGCTCTGATTTGAGTAACCATTACCAAACATTCAGACTCGCAAGGTCCAAATATCTGCAGATTAGGCGGATTCGCTGTTGTAAAATTGTACTTTAGAGTCCCAAGTTGCAGAGATTAGATGAATTGGTCATAGTAAAAGTGTGGGGTTACGGGGATAGGGCGGGACAGTGAGTCTGGGTAAGAATCAGTGCAGTCTCGATGGGCCGAATGGCCTCCTCTGCACTGTTGGGATTCCATGAGGTAATGAGTCCACTGAGTGTTGACATTGGATGGGGTGAGGGTTGCAGTTAGAATTGACATCTTTAAGATATTTCAATTCTAATAGCCCATAGCCAAGTCATAAAGACAAAACCTACATGAAATATTTAATGGAAGTATATTACGTATGGGATAAACTGCTGTGTGTAATTACTGGGTGGATTTATAATGCAGTTGGCTCACATGGAGACAAGGAAATTTGTAAAGAGACAATACACAGCATGTACCACCAACCCAGATACAGGACTGAGCGTAACCTCTTCAGAAGCCAAATTTACTTACGTTAAATTAGTTTCCCTTCAAAGGAACAACCCCAGAAAACATTCACTTAACATTAAGAGATTTGAGAAGGATAGTCAGCCTCCAGCACTGACCAATCCTTCTTGAAATATTGAAAAAATTACAAATGAAGAGAAGACAAACAACAATCTTTAATTCAAAATAATCAGGCCTGAGTTATCTGCCTCAATCTGGGAAATCACCAAATAGTCACCTCGTTCTTTCTCTCTTTCTTTCTCCCCCTGCTCTCACTGCTCCTTATCGTGACTGTCCCCTTAGGAGGTTGAATTGAATTGGGAGCATCATGAATTGGAGTCCGAAAAGGCACAAAGGGCTGCATATTGCCAGCTCTCTCCAGATGTGCAGGGATTGGGGAAGGGGAATGTTTGGGGGGGGAGGGGGGCGGGTGTTGGGCATGATGGCACAGTGGTTAACACTGCTGCCTCACAGCGCCAAGCACCCGGGTTCAATTCCCAGCTTGGATTACTGTCTGTGCGGAATTTGCAAATTCTCTATGTGTCTGTGTTGGTTTTCACCCTCAATCTGAAAAACATGTATTGGTTAGGTGCATTGGTCATGCTAACTTCTCCCCCAATGTACTTGAACAGTGTATAAGAAGAACTGATCCACTTCAGATCAGCCATGATCTTGTTGAATGGCAGGGCAGGCTCGAAGGCTAGATGGCCTACTCCCGCTGCTATTTCTTATATTCTTATGAACAGGCACTAGAGTGTGGCGACTAGGGGATTTTCACAGTAACTTCATTGCAATGTTAATGCAAACCTACTTGTGACTAATAAATAAACTTTAACATTGTGATGATTGTGGGGATAGTCAGGGGATTGTCAGGGGGATGAGATCAGTACAATAGTGAGAAAGATCAGTGTTCCTTTTTTTTATTATTCTTTCATGATACATGGGCATTGCTGGCTAGCCAACATTTACTGCCCATCCCTAGCTTCCCGAGGACAGTTGAGAATCAATCATATTGCTGTGGCTTTGGAGTCACATGCCAGACCAGGTAATTGTGGCAGATTTCCTTCCCTAAAGGACATTAGTGAACCAGATGGGTTTTAGCTATGACTGTAACACTACATTCTGCACCTTCTCCTTTCCTTCTCTATGCTTTGTCTGCATAGCACACAGGAAGCAATCCTTTTCACTGCATGTTAATACATGTGACAATAATAAATAAATCAAATCAAAATCTCTACAGTGCAGAAGGAGGCCATCACCGATTCTTCGAAAGAGCACTTACTGAGGTCCATCCCCCATCCTCGGGGAAATTCTCATGGCTAATCCATCCAATCTGCATGCCTTTGGACTGTGGGAGGAAACCGGAACACCCAGGGGAAACCCACACAGACACAGGGAAAATGTGCAAACTCTACACAGACAATGACCCAAGCTGGGGATCGAACTCAAACCCCTGGTTGCTGTCAGGCAGCAGTGCTAACCACTGTGAAACTGTGCCTACCCAGAGAATGGGACCAGCTTGGATACGTTTAAAGGGAAGTTAAATAAACACATGGAGAAGGCAGAAATGGAAGGATAGTTTGATGGGATAGAAGGTGAAGGTGGAGGCTCATGTGAAATACAAACACCAACCTGAACTTACTGGACTGGATAGACTATCTCTGCTTTAAATACTGTGTAGCACTTGTGCGGTGATAGGGTGCACATACCCTATTTATTTATGATGACAGTGTGGACTATTGTTGTTTCTATATTAATTTTTACTTATTTTTATTTTATATTATATTTAATATCCTCCGAGTTCCCACGTATCTGTTGAGTGAGTTGTAGTTGCAATAGTAAAATGGACACATTAAATTATCTTTGGTTGCTGGGAGATGTTTTGTGGCTTAGGATTATTGACACCTCATACTTATGTAACTATAGTGCGACTGGATTTAATTTCTCTTTTGCGATGTTCCAATCATGTAACTGTGCAGAATATAATCCTTCCTGGTTTATTGTCGAGAAGAGACTCAACGCTCATCAAGGTGATTGAAATTATTCCCGTTGATCTGGCCTGACATTGCTGTATTTATAGACTGTTTCTTGTACACATGTCTATTTGTTGAAAGGCTGGCTCCATGGGAGGTCTTGTTTACCATATCTGTTCTGATGGCCTGAATTGATAGTCGGCCGATTCTCTCTCTGACTTGCTGATTGTGCTCTGCAATTATTGTTTTTAATTTCCAGTAGCTGGTTGGTCCACTTTCTTTTCACCCATTTCGCACCCTTTCTTTACCCTGAAGGAGTGTAACTACCTGTGTGGTTTCTGGGGGAGTTATACAAATGTAACAAACATAAATATACAAGGGCGGCACGGTGGCACAGTGGTTAGCACTGCTGCTTCACAGCTCCAGGAACCTGGATTCGATTCCTGGCTTGGGTCACTATCTGGGTCAAGTTTGCACCTTCTCCTTGTGTCTGTGTGGGTTTTCTCCGGATGCTCCGGTTTCCTCCCACGGTCCAAAGATGTATGGATTGATTAGTCTTATGAGCAATTTAGTGACTAGTAATGAGTCACTAAATTGCTCCTTAGTGACCTGATGCGTAGGTTAGAGGGATTAATGGGTAAATGTGTCGGGGTATGGGGATAGGATTGTGGTCAGCGCAGATGCAATGGATCGAATGGTCTCTTTCTGCACTGTTGGGAGGGCACTATGTTCTATATGATTTAGGAGCAAGAGTAGAGCAATGGGCCCCTTGAGTCTGCTCGATCATTTAATAAGATTAAGGCTGATCCAATTGCATCCTACATTCCTGTCTACCCCAGATAACCTTTCACCCTGTAATGGACCTCAGTGAGGACCATGAGGTGGTCCTCTTGGAGTATGAGTTCCCTGATTAAGTTAATGATTGCCTGCCCAATCAAGGAGTCTCATCTGTGTATATAAGGAGGAGTGTCAGAGCTATTGACACTCTGGATTCTGACTTTATCCTGTAGCATTCTTAGAAGTGGATATAAATTTGTAAATAAAGGAAATCTGGTGAAGTGACACCAGCCTCTGAGGAATTATTTCACACCCCCTGTTAAGCAAAAATCTATCTAGCTCTGCCTTAAAAATATTCCAAAATTTTGCTTCCATTCTTTTTGAGGCAGAGAGTTCTAGACACTCACCACTCTCTGAGAGAACTTCATCCCCTCATCTCTGTTTTAATTGAGCAACCCCCTGTTTTGCACCAATGACTCTGCAATGTGGCAAAGCGAGGCTTGAACTCCAGTCAGTGAACTGAGAGAATAATTTATAAATAATAGTAATTTATTAACAGAATAGAGAAACACCCATTAAAGATTTACTAGATCACATCCCTCCCCCTTTATGTCTCAAACTACATACACAACAGGTAAATAACCAAAAAAAATCCCAAGAATGGCAAGACATCAAATACAGTCCATTACAAATCCAGTCTGTCTGATGATTTCCAAACTCACTGGGAATGACAAAGCTCCTGGGCAGGCCCTTCTCCAGCTGGGGCAATCTGCTCTTACTCTGCTCGAGGAATGTTCCACCAGTGACGAGTTGCTTGGGCTAGCACTCTCCCCACTTGCTGATGCTGAGAAGGTTGTTTTTTGGTGGGGGGCACATCACCCCCATTCAGAGAGACAGACGCTCATAACCCCCAGTCACAACTGATGGCACCATCATTACCAGCACAACAGTACTTGACTGTTCCTCTGGAGCGAAACGTACTTGCCTCTCCCTTACATGATCCACATGTCTCCTCACTCTATTTCTTTGAATATCGATAATGTACAACACTGGCCCAGTCTTTTTCACTCGGGATCCACACAGGACCTCTCCCAAATTTCCTTGAAAAACTGATTGTCCATCCTGAAACTGCACTCTGGTTTGCTTGAATCATGACACAGCTTCTGGGAATCCTGCTTTATCTCCATCTTTCATGCCAACTTTGGAAATATGAAATCCAGGCATGACCAAAGACATCCAACTGTCAACAATTCAGTGGGGATGCTGCCAGTGTGAGAGGTCATCCAGTAAGCTATCAGAAACCATAAAGCTTTAGAACCATAGAATCCCTACAATGTGGAAGAAGGCTATTTGGCCCATCAAATCTACACCAACTAACAATTCCACCCAGACCCTATTCATGTAACCCCACATCTTTACTTTGCTTAATCCTCCTGACACTAGGGTTAATTTAGCATGGCCAATCTACTGAACTTGCACATCTTTGGATTGTGAGAGGAAACCGGAGCACCTGGAGGAAACCCACACAGACGGTGACCCGAGGGTGGAATGAATCCCTGGAGCTGTGAGACAGCAGTGCTAACCACTGTGTCATTGAGCTGCCCAGCTGGCCAAGAGTCTGGGGGCTGCTTTTGCATTGACATCTTAAAGGTCTGGACTGCTCTCTGTCTCTGCCAAACTATTGGACATAGAACATAGAACATAGAAAAACTACAGCATAAAACAGGCCCTTTGGCCCACAAGTTGTGCCAAACATATTCCTACCTATTAGGCTTACCTATAACTCTCTATCTTACTAAGTTAAATGTACTTATCCAAAAATCTCTTAAAAGACCCTATCAAATCTGCCTCCATCACCACTGCCGGCAGCCAATTCCATGTACCCATCGCTTATCCCTGATATCTCCTCTGTACCTACTTTCCAGCACCATAAACCTGTGTCCTCTTGTAGCAGCTATTTCAGCCCTGGGAAAAAGCCTCTGAGAATCCACTGGATCGATACCTCTCAATATCTTATACACCTCCATCAGGTCACCTCTCATCCTTCATCTCTCTAAGGAGAAAAGACCGAGCTCTCTCAACCTATCCTCATAAGACATGCCACCTAATCCAGGCAGCATCCTTGTAAATCTCCTCTGCACCCTTTTTCTGGCTTCCACATCTTTCCTGTAATGAGGCAAGCAGAACTGAGCACAGTAATCCAAGTGGGGTCTAATCAAAGCCTTATACAGTTGTTGCATTACCTCCCGACTCCTAAACTCAATTCCTTGATTGATGAAGGCCAGCACACCATATGCTTTCTTAACTACATCCTCTATTCTGCAAAATTGATTTGAGCATCCTATGAATCCAGACCCCAACGTCCTCTGATCTTCCACACTGCTAAGAGTCTTACCCTTAATATTATACACTGTCTTCGCATTTGACCTGCCAAAATGAATCACTACATGTCTGGGTTGAAATCCATCTGCCACTTCTCCACCCAGTCTTGCGTCCTATCTAAGTTTTGTTGTAACTTCTGACATCTCTCCAAACTATCCACAACACCTCCAACCTTCGTGTCATCAGCAAACTTACCAACCCATCCCTTCACTTCCCTATCCAGGTCATTTATAAAAATCACAAACAACAAGGGTCCCAGAACAGATCCTTGGGGCACTCCACTGATGACTGACCTCCCCATGCTGAATAAAAACCATCTACAACCATTCTCTGCCTTCTGTGGGCAAGCCAGTTCTGGATCTACAAAGCAATATCCCCTTGGATCCCATCACCCTCACTTTCTCAATAAGCCTTGCATGGGGACCTTATCGAATGCCTTGATGAAGTCCATATAAACCACATCTACCGCTCTTCCTTTGTCAATGTGTTTAGTCATATCTTCAAAAAGCTCAACCAGGCTTGTAAGGCACTACCTGCCCTTGACAATGCTGTGCTGACTATTTTTGATCATACATTACCTTTCTAAATGTTCATAAATCCTGATAGCTTGACCTTGGGGTTAGACATAGCTTGGCATAACATCGAGGACTGAAGGGCTTGTACTGTGCTGTCCTGTTCTATGTTCTATGTTCTATCTTTACTCAAAAGTAGGAGAGTCTAAAACTAGAAGGCATAGGTTTAAGGTGAGAGGGGAGAGATACAATGGGATCCAGAGGGGCAATTTGTTTCACACAGAGAATGGTGAGTGTCTGGAACAAAATGCCATAAGGAGTAATGGAGGCGGGTACAATTTTATTTTTTAAAAAGCTACGTGGATAAGATGGGTATAGAGGAATATGGCTAAACACGGGCAAGTGGGACTAACTTAGTGGTTAAAAAAAGGGTGGTACTGACAAATTGGGCTGAAATGCCTATTTCCATGTTATAAACCTCTATGACTCTACGACCTTCAATTCTGCTGGCTGTAAATAATAACTTAAGGCGCTGTAATGATCCCAGTGCTTCACATTGAGATCAATAACATTGGGTTTCCAATCAAGTTAATTTTTAACTCACATTTTGCTGTTGCTGCCTAAATCCAGTGGAGGCCTGGTTTTGAATTGCAGCTGGCCACAGACGATTCCAATTCCACCCTCGTCGCCAGTGTAGTCCAGTGAGGCAAGACTCAAACTCAGATCAGTGAACTAACAAAGGTTCATTGATAGAATAACTCAAGATATTACAGGGCAAGGAAAAGAGTCTTAAAGTCCACTGGCCCAAAATGTCAACTTCTGGAACAAGCTCAGGCAAGTCTGAGTGAGTCCCCGACTCAGCTCCCGATTGGACAAGTAGGTCACATGACTTTTTCAGGGACACACCCCTTAATGGTCATAGCCATCTAGTGCTAACTTCTCCAACAAGAGGAATCACCCTATCCATATCCATCTTGTCAATATCTCCCAGGATTTGAAAGGTTCCAATCAAGTCAGATCTTATTCTTCTAAACTCCAGTGGAAACAAACTTAACCTCTCCAACCTTTCTTCACAAGGCAATTATTAGTTCAGTATTAGTCTTTCAAACTTTGCACTGAAAGAGTTGCTAAACTCTGTGGCACGCTCTTGGATTTCTTTATTATTTGAAAGGATATGAAAAAAGTACACCCGGCCTTAGAGCCATTGTTTTATAGTTTGCTACTTGCGTTGTAGATGAAGTTAATAAAAAACCCTCCTTCTAGTCCTTCTATATCAACACAAAGTGGGCTTAATCATAATTAAACCACCCTTCAGGAAATTGGTGGATTGGATTCAGTGCTTGTCTTAATCCCTTGCTCAGAATTTTATTCGTCATTGAAGCAGTATTGGAGATGAAGGAAATATTGTTTCACCCAACCCCATTGGTTTCCTGCTCATCAAATTTGATTAAAATCACCCCCCATCCCTCCCTTAAATTGTCCAAAGTGCTGCAGACAAATTACTTCTATTTATTATTGCTTCAGAAATGTGAGATACAAGAAGCATTGCAATTTCATTTCCACCTTCTTTTCATTTGATTTGATTTATAATTGTCACGTGTATTAGTATACAGTGACAAGTATTGTTTCTTGTGCGGTATACAGACAAAGCATGCCGCTCATAGAGAAGGAAAAGAGAGAGTGCAGAATGTAGTGTTACAGTTATAGCTAAGGTGTAGAGAAAGATCAACTTAATGCAAGGTAGGTCCATCAAAAGTCTGATGGCAGCAGGGAAGAAGCAATTCTTGAGTTAGTTGGTACGTGACCTCAGACTTATGTATCTTTTTCCTGATGGAATGAGATAGAAGAAAATATGTATGGATTGAGTGCGATCTTTGTTTATGTTGGCTGCTTTTCCAAGGCAGCAGGAAGGGTTGACTGAACCAATGGATGGGAAGCTGGTTTGATTGATGGACTGGGCTACATTCACAATCCTTTCTGGCTTCTTGTGGTTTTAAGGGTAAATGGATGTTTTTCTGGTTGACAATAAGTGACTAGTGATCTGCCCCAGGGTCTGTGTTGGGACTGCAATTGTTTACAATTTACACAGATGATTTGGATTGGGGGACCAAGTATAGTATGTCAAAATTTGCAATTGACACTGAGATAACCGCAGTCAGGAAGGACAGTCAACAACACCTGCTCCACGATCATCCTTAACACCAGTGCCCCACAAGATTATGTTATCAATGCCCTACTATACTCCTTACACCCCGATACTTGTGAGTAAAGTGTGCAGAACAAATGTGCAGAGGACGCTGGAAGTCTGCAAAGGGATATAGATAGTTAAAGTGAGTGGGCGAGGGTCTGCCAGATGGAGTACAATGTTGGTAAATATGATGTCATCCATTTCGATAAAAAGAACAGCAAAATGGACTATTATTTAAATGGTACGAAATTTCAGCATGCTGCTGTGCAGAGGGACCTGGGTGTCCTTGTGCATGAATCGCAAAAAGTTGGTTTGCAGGTGCAGCAGATAATGAAGAAGGCAAATGGAATTTTGTCCTTCATTGCTAAAGGGGTGGAGTTTAAAAGAGTGAGGTTATTTTGCAGCTGTATAAGGTGCTGGTGAGGTCACACCTGGAATACTGTGTACAGTTTTAGTCTCCTTACTTGAGAAAGGAGGGGGTGCAGACGAGATTCACTAGCTTGATTCTGGAGTTGAGAGTGCTGGCTTTTGAGGAGAAATTGAGTAGATTCGGAGTATACTCATTGGAAATCAGAAGAATGGGGGGGGGGGGGATCTCATAGAAACATATAAAATTATGAAGGGAATAGATAAGATAGAAGCAGGGAAGTTGTTTCCACTGATAGGTGAAACTCAAACTAGGGAGCATATAAGGAGGAGCAGGTGTAGAACTGAGTTGAAGATGAATTTCTTCACTCAAAGAGTTGTGAATCTGTGGAATTCCCTGCCCAGTGAAGCAGTTGAGGCTACCTCATTGAATGTTTTTAAGGCAATGAAAGATTTTTGAACAGTGAAGGAATTAAGGGTTATGGTGTGCGGGAGGGTCAGTGGAGCTGAGTCCACGAAAAGATCAGCCACGATCTTATTGAATAGCGGAGCAAACTTGAGAGGCTCCTAGTTCTTATGGTCAAAGCAGGAGGCATACCAAGCATGATACATCTGGAAAGATGCTTTTTTTGAGCATTTGTAAAAGTTGATGGAAGTTGTAGCAGACATGCTAAATTTCCTTAGCCTCCTGAGAAGTAGCAGCATTGCTGGGCTTTCTTAACCATAGGGTCAGCATGGAAGGACCAGGACATGATATTGGTTATCTGGACACCTTGAAACCTGGAGCTCTCGACCATTTCTACTTTGTCCCCATTGATGTAGACATGTCCTCCACTGTGCTTCCTGAAGTCGATGACTGTCTCCTTCATTTTGTTGACATTGAGGGAGAGATCATTGTCATCACACCAGTTCACCAGATCCCCTATCCCTTTCTGATATTCTGTCTTGTCATCGTTTGAGATCCAACCCACCATGGTGGTGTCATCAGCAAACTTGAAAATGAAGTTGGAGGGGAATTTGGCCACACAGTCATTGATGTATAAGTAGGAGGCTGAGACAGAGCCTTGTGAGGCACCGGTGTTGAGGATGATCGTGGAGGAAGTGTCTTTGCCTCTCCTTACTGACTGTGGTCATATGGAAGAAATGGATTTTGTTTCGTGGGACACTGGTACCAACAGTGGGGAAAGAAAAAGATGTATCATTGGGATAGAACATAGAACATAGAACATTACAGCACAGAACAGGCCCTTCGGCCTTCGATGTTGCGCCGACCAATATAAAAAGCAATGCCCCTCCAAACTAAACCATTCCCTTCTCTTCCATATACTTATCAACTAACCTCTTAAACGCCACCAAACTTGGCGCATCTACAACTGCTGCAGGCAGGGCATTCCACTCCCGAACCACCCTTTGGGTAAAGAACCTACCTCTGATATCCGTCCTATAACTATCACCCCTTAATTTAAAGCTGTGTCCCCTCGTGCTAGCTTTCTCCATCCTAGGAAAAAGGCTATCACTGTCCACCCTATCTAAACCTCTAATCATCTTATATGTTTCGATAAGGTCCCCTCTTAGCCGCCTCCTTTCTAACGAAAACAACCTCAAATCCCTCAGCCTCTCTTCATAAGACCTGCCCTCCATACCAGGCAACATCCTGGTAAACCTCCTCTGTACCCTCTCCAATGCCTCCACATCTTTCTTATAATGTGGGGACCAGAACTGCACACAATACTCCAAGTGCGGCCGCACTAGAGTTTTGTACAGTTGCAACATGACGTTGCGGCTCCGAAATTCAATCCCTCTACCAATAAAAGCCAAGACTCCATATGCCTTCCTAACAACCTTCTCGACCTGACTGCCTACTTTCAGGGATCTATGCACATACACACCAAGATCCCTCTGTTCATCTAGACTACTAAGAATCCTACCATTTGCCCTATACTCTACACATTTATTATTTCTGCCATAGTGCATTACCTCACACTTTTCCACATTAAACTCCATTTGCCACCTCTCGGCCCAGCTCTGCAACTTGTCCAAGTCCCTCTGCAAACTATAACACCCCTCTTCACTATCTACCACTCCACCGACTTTAGTGTCATCTGCAAATTTACTAATCCATCCTTCAATACCCTCATCCAGATCATTTATAAAAATTACAAACAGCAGGGGCCCCAAAACAGACCCCTGAGGTACACCACTTGTCACCGAACTCCAAGATGAATATCTCCCATCAACCACCACCCTCTGTCTTCTATCTGCTAGCCAATTCCTAACCCAATTAGCTAAATCACCCTCTATCCCATACATCTGCATTTTCTGCAGAAGTCTTCCATGGGCCACCTTATCAAACGCCTTACTAAAGTCCATATATACCACATCAACCGCCTTACCCCCATCCACCTCTTTAGTCACTTTTTCAAAAAACTCAATGAGGTTAGTAAGGCACGACCTACCCTTCACAAAACCATGCTGACTATCCCCAATCAATTCATTTCTCTCTAAATAATTATAAATCCTATCCCTAATTATTCTCTCCAATACTTTGCCCACAACAGAAGTAAGACTCACTGGCCTATAATTCCCTGGAAGGTCTCTCTTCCCCTTCTTGAACAACGGGACCACATTCGCTATCCTCCAGTCCTCCGGAACCACACCCGTAACCAACGACGACCTGAAGATCAGAGCCAGAGGCTCTGCAATCTCCTCTCTTGCCTCCCATATGGACATAACAGAACTGCATTGCAACCAGAGTCCTGGCGGATTGTATAACCACAGCTTTGAACAACAGAGTTGCAAGGGGAAGGGTTCAGGTCAGGGGTGATTGAGACATAAAGAGAAAGATCAAAGCAATGGTGCAGGTTAACGATAAGACTGATGGTAGCCAGGCAGATGTGCAATCATTTTGATATATGTTCTTAATTGTTGTTCTTGTCCTTACTAATCCTTCCCATCTGGTGCTTCCAGCGTCACTAACCGACCAAGTCCAAGGTCTGGTAGAGGTCAATACGGAGGAAAGAATTGACAAGAAAATGACTGACACCAGCTTCAGCAAAGGGGTCAGGCTGACGAAAGAATTGACAGAAAGTGCACAATGTGCTTGATGTTTTTGCAACCTCGGAACAGGTTCCCTGGTGCAACGATTCCGTGTAAATTACTCCTGTCAGCTTACGGTTTCTGCAAATAGTGATTGTGACGGAGATTGCCCATATTTGTAATGGCCTCTGCTCCCTTAAATACTGTCCAATCTGCCGCCTTTCATTCCAGTCTTCAGCGTAGTTGGTATTTTCCAACTTATTTTGACAATTCCTTTCATTTCCTTCTGAGAACGCATCAATGCCTTGATCACAATAACTCCCACACATAATAAAAGGCAAAGTGTAAGTTTTCTTTCCTCTCATGTTTAAAGCTTCATTCTGACAATCTAATAACACCACACTTTAGTCAGAGCACAGCATGACTCAATATTCCTTTTGTGTAAATAATGTGCTTGCCCAATTATTGACAATCTTCAACAGATACAATTAGTATTTCTGTGCTGAACTAGACTCTGCAGAAGGCAATTATCTCTGCCTCAGGAGAACATCGCTGCAGGGGTTTCTCGGAGGAGAATTCCGCTTGTTTTCTATATTCTACAAACACACAGAAATTGATCATCATGGGAGAAGGGAACAAGGGAGAATGTTTAAGGAGAACGAGTGTCCTGGGATTTCCTGCACTCCTGTCAAATTCTATGGCATTATCATAGAATCCTATAGTGCACAAGGAAGCCATTCGGCCCATCGAGTCTGCACCGACCACAATTTGACCCTGGCCCTAATCCCATAACCCCACATATCTACCCTGCTATTCCCCCCTGACACTAGGGTCAATTTTAGCATGGCCAATTAACCCGCACATCTTTGGACTGTGTGGGGAAACTGGAGCATCCAGGGGAAATCCAGGCAGACACGGGGAGAATGTGCAAACTCCACACAGGCAGCAATCCGAAGTTGGAATTGAACCCAGGTCCCTGGAGTTGTGAGGCAGCAGTGCTAACCACTGTGCCAACAAGCCACCCCTTCGAATGCAATAAAAAAATTCTGAAATTAAGAATCTACTGATGATCGTGAAAACATGATTGATTATCCGAAAAACCCATCTGGTTCACTAATGTCCTTTAGGGAAGGAAATCCGCCATCCTTACCTGGTCTGGCCTACATGTGACACCAGAGCCACAGCAATGTGGATGACTCTTGAGTGTCCTCGGGCAACTAGGAATGGACAATAAATGCTGGCCAGTGATGCCCGTGTGCCCTGAATGAATAAAAAAACTACATTTTCTTTTGAAAACATGACATCTTTCCCAAAGTGACCAGAATTGTTTAAACAGCTGAAGATGAACCAATAATACATAAAGATTTAACTAGCATGCTCAGTGGATTTATAGAGTCATAGAGATTTACAGCATGGAAACAGGCCCTTCTGCCCAACTTGTCCATGCCATCCTTTTTTTTAAAATCCCTAAGAGAATCCTAATTGTCTGTATTTGGCCCATAGCTCTCTATATCCATCATACCCATGAAATGTTTTTTATCTAAATGTTTTTTAAAAGATAAAATTGTACTCACCTCTACTACTACGTCTGGCAGCTTGTTCCAGACACTAACCACCCTCTGTGTGACTCTTTTGTATCTCTCCCTTCTCATCTTAAACTTATACCCTGAGTTTAAGACTCCCTTACCTTTGGGAACAGATATTGACTATCTACCTTGTCTATGCCCCTCATTATTTTATTGATCTCTTTAAGGTCACCCCTCAGTCTCCTACACTCCAGAGAAAAAAGTTCCAGTCTATTCAAACTCTCCTTATAACTCAATCTATCACGTTCCAGTAGCATCCTAATAAATCTTTTCTGCTCTCTTTCTAGTTTAATAATATCCTTTCTATAATAGGGTGGCCAGAATATTTCAAGTGTGATCTTACCAATGTCTTGTACAACTTTAACAAGATGTCCCAACTCCTGTATTCAATGTTCTGACCGATGAAACCAAGTGTGCCAAATGCCTTCTTCACCACTCTGTCCAGCTATGACTCCACTTTCAAGGAGCTATGAACATGTACCCCTAGATCCCTCGGTTCTGTAACTCTCCCCAACGCCCTATCATTATTTGAGTAAGTCCTGCCCTGGTTCAATTTACCAAAATGCTTCACTTCGTATTTGTCTAAATTAAACTCCATTTGCCAATTGTCAGCCCACTGGCCCAATTGATCAAGATCCTTTGCAATTGGAGATAACTTTCTTCATTGTCCACTATGCTACCAATTTTGGACTTATTCTGCAAAATTACTAGCCATGCTTCCTATGTTCCCATCCAAATCATTAATAAAAATGACAAATAACAGTAGGCCCAGCACTGATCCCTGAGGCACACTGCTGGTCACAGGCCTCCAGTTTGAAAAAAAACTTTCTACAACCACCTTTGGCTTCTGTAGGAAGACAATTTTGTATCCATTTAGATGCCTCACCCTGGATGCCGTGAGATTTAACTTAATGCAACAATCTACCATGCGATACCCTGTCAAAGGCCTTGCTAATGTCCATATAGACAACATCAACTGCACTGCCCTCATCGATCTTTTTGGTTACCCCTTCAAAAAACTCAATTAAATTTGTCAGACATGATTTTCCACTCACAAATCCATGCTGACTGTCCCTAATCAGTACTTATATCTCTAAATGCTTATAGATTCTGTCTCTCAAAATATTTTCCAACAATTTATCCACCACAGATGTGAGGCTTACTGGCCTGTAGATCCCAGGCTTTTCCCTGCAGCCCTTTTTAAACAAAGGCACAACATTTGCCCTTCTCCAATCTTTAGGCACCTCACCTGTGACTATCGATGATTCAGATATCTCGCAATTTCCCCCTAGCCTCCCACAATGTCCTGGAGTATATATCATCAGGTCCCAGGGACTTATCACCTTGATGTGCTTTAAGACTTCCAGTACCTCCTTCTCTGTAATATGTACACTCCTCAAGGCATCATTATTATTTTTGTCCAAATTCCCTAACATCCATGCTTTTCTCAACAATAAATACTGATGAGAAATATTCATTTAAGATCTCATCTATCTCTTGTGGATCCGCACATAGATGACTTTGTTGATCCTTAAAAGACCCTACTCTCTCCCTTGTTACTCTTTTGCCTTTTGTGTATTTGTAGGAGCTCGTTGGATTCTCCTTGACCTTATTTATCAAAACAATTTTGTGTCACCTTTTTGCCCTCCTAATTTCTCTCTTAACTCTACTCCTACACCCTCTGCATTCTTCAAGAGATTCACTTGATCCCAGCTGCCTATGCATGTCATGTGCCTCTTTCTTCTTCTTGACCAGGGCCTCAACATCCCGAGTCATCCAGGATTCCTGACTTCTGCTAACCTTGCCCTTCACTCTAAGAGGAATGCTTAGGGAGGTGCGAGGTGAAATTGCTGGGCCTCTGACGCAAATCTTTGTCTCTTCCTTGGACATAGGTGAGGTCCCAGAGGACTGGAGAATACTACCGTTGTTTAAAAAGGGTAGTAGGGATAACCCTGGAAATTATAGGCCGGTGAGTTTGACGTCAGTGGTAGGGAAGCTGTTGGAGGGGATTCTTAGAGATAGGATATATAGGCACTTAGAGCGTTGCAATCTGATTAGGGATACGCAGCATGGATTTGTTAAGGGGAGGTCGTGCCTTACAAATCTGGTAGAATTTTTTGAGGAGGTGACGAAATCAGTGGACGAAGGGCGAGCCGTTGATGTTGTCTATTTGGATTTTAGTAAGGCGTTTGACAAAGTCCCTCATGGGAGGTTAGTCGAGAAGGTCAAGGCAAATGGGATACAAGGACAGGTAGCTAGATGGATAAGTAACTGGCTTGGTAATAGGAGACAGAGAGTAATAGTGGAAGGGTGTTTCTCTAGCTGGAGGTCGGTCACTAGTGGTGTGCCGCAGGGCTCGGTACTGGGACCTCTTCTATTTGTAATATATATAAATGACTTGGAAGAGGGAGTAAGTGGAGTGATCAGCAAGTTTGCAGACGATACAAAGATGGCTGGACTTGCGGATAGTGAGGAGCATTGTCAGGCGATGCAGCAGGACATAGATAGGCTGGTAGCTTGGGCAGACAGATGGCAGATGGAATTCAATCCTGATAAATGTGAGGTGATGCATTTCGGGAGAAAGAATGTAGGGGGGAGGTTTATGATAAAGGGTAGACCTATTAAGAGTATAGAAACGCAGAGGGACCTGGGGGTGCAGGTGAACAAGTCTCTGAAGGTGGCAGAGCAAGTGGAGAAGGTTGTGAAGAAAGCATATAGTATGCTAGCCTTTATAGGAAGGGATATAGAGTACAAGAGCTGGCCTTTAATGTTGCAGTTGTATAAAACGCTGGTTAGACCTCATTTGGAATACTGCGTCCAGTTCTGGTCGCCTTACTACCGGAAGGACGTGGAGACTCTGGAGAGAGTGCAGAGGAGGTTTACCAGGATGCTGCCTGGCATGGAAGGTCTGAGTTACGAGGAGAGATTAGGCAAATTGGGACTGTTTTCCTTAGAAAGACGTAGACTTAGAGGAGATCTGATAGAGGTGTACAAGATTTTGAAGGGGATGGATAGAGTAAACAGGGTTAAGCTTTTTCCTAGGATGGACTCAAATAGCATGAGGGGTCACGGGCTTAGGGTGAGGGGGGTAAGGTATAATTTGGATGCTAGAGGGAGTTTTTTCACACAGAGGGTGGTGGGGGTATGGAATGCACTGCCAAGTAAAGTGGTGGAGGCAGGTACTCTGGAGTTATTTAAGAAATACTTAGATGGAGGGCAGTCCTATGAAGAGAGGTTGAAGGATTTGAGGTTGTTTTCGTTAGAAAGGAGGCGGCTAAGAGGGGATCTTATTGAAGCATATAAGATGATTAGAGGTTTAGATAGGGTGGACAGTGATAGCCTTTTTCCTAGGATGGAGAAAGCTAGCACGAGGGGACACAGCTTTAAATTAAGGGGTATGAGTTATAGGACGGATATCAGAGGTAGGTTCTTTACTCAAAGAGTGATTAGGGAGTGGAATGCCCTGCCTGCAGCTGTTGTAGATGCGCCAAGTTTGGTGGCGTTTAAGAGGTTAATTGATAAGTATATGGAAGAGAAGGGAATGGTTTAGTTTGGGAGGGGCATTGCTTTTTATTTTGGTCGGCACAACATCGAAGGCCGAAGGGCCTGTTCTGTGCTGTAATGTTCTATGTTCTATGTTCTATGGGCACATGAACAGAATGGGAATGGTGGGGTATAGAAAACTGATTTAAAATAGGGATCATGAGCCTTGGGAGTCCCTGGGAAGTGTGTAAATAGATGATGATATTGATGTACTTGTTTTTATCTTACAGGTGCTTTGGTCCACCTTGTTGTCTAACGAGGGGCATACACGCGATGGGTTGTGAGAGGACTGCTCTTGGATCTTTTTCGAGAGTATCCTACTGCTTTACGTCGTTAGTGTATGCTTGACCTGGACCATTTGATGGGCAACACGACAGCTCAGTGACTATCGCTATGCTGTGCAGATACACGGATTTGGGCCTGTGTCTGTGGGAGTTTGCGCATTCTCCCCGTGCTTGCGTGGGTTTTCTCCGGAAGCTCTGGTTTCCTCCCACATCCCAAAGATGTGCTCTTAGGCTAGTTGGCAAAACAAATTCTCCCTAAATTTTCTCAAATTTGGTTTTTAATCCATAGATCTATAAACATGGACAGGGATCGCGGGTTAGAGGTGGGAATATCGGGGTGGCGGCGCGGGCTCGTTGGGCCGAAGGGCCTGTTTCCCGTGCTGTTTTATTCTTTGTTCTTTGTTCTTTGTATTTACCCTGAACCCTGATTAACACAGTTTTGAAAGCATGCCACTTACCAGACTTCTCTTTGCCTTCCCACAGAATCCTCCAATTAACTTTTGAAAGTTCCTGCCTGATGCTATCAAAATTGGCCTTGCCCCAATTTAGAATTTGAACTTTTGGGACAAACCTATCTCCATAGCATTCTCCATAGCTATCTTAAAACTGTTAGAATTATGGCCACTGGTCCCAAAGTGATCCCTCACTAACACTTCTGTCACCTATCCTTCCTTAGGGTTTCCTGAATTATTGGTTGTCAATTAAACTTGATAGAATGCTCTGACATCACTTTTTTGACAGCAAAGTCCTAGAATAAATAGTCACCATAAAACTAACAGCAGTTTACAGCAAGCAAACTCTTCTCGAATGCTGTGCCATTTCTATGCTTTATATTGTATAACAAAGATATTAACACAGCTGACAAAGGTTTAAACACCATTGTTTAATATTTAACTTTCCGTTGCTTAATATTTAACTTCTTGATAGAAGCATCGGTCTCACTTTCCACACTCTGGGCTCTGCTTTCTTATAGTTCAATCGACCTGCCATGTTTCAACACTTCAACCAGCTCACCAGCCTTCTACCTGACAATGGAACATGTCTGGGGTACAAATTTACATTGCGGGATTGACACTTCACAGCTAATTGCCTTGGTCAGATATCAAAGTGCTCCTGTTTTAGTCTCTCCAGCTGATCTTGCATTGTGCCACTAGCTTTCAGAGAGATGAATATTTAAGTTTATTGAATCCATTAAAATTAACCCCTTTGTGGACGCAAATCTCGTGACATCACTGGTGGGGTGCGAGGAAAATCAGGAAACTCTGTGGATGCAGACAGACTGGCTGTTCACACCA
The DNA here is from genome assembly GCA_024679065.1 of Sphyrna mokarran. Taxonomy (NCBI): domain Eukaryota; kingdom Metazoa; phylum Chordata; class Chondrichthyes; order Carcharhiniformes; family Carcharhinidae; genus Sphyrna; species Sphyrna mokarran. The sequence continues at coordinate 13,436,263 of JAGIQG010000007.1, read as the reverse complement.
CACCACAATTGGCGATGAGCCAAATCTCTGTTCACTGCAGCAGGATGGGAAAATCCCATTCTCATGAGCAATGGTACGCTTGGTATGGTTCCTGCTCTGCCCGACACCGCAAGGAACTACAATAGCCCAATCCATCACGCAAACCAGCCTCCCATTCATTGACTCTGTCTACACTTTCCACTGCCTCGCCAAAGCAGCCAGCATAATTAAGGACCCCACGCACCCCGGATATTCTGTCTTCCTTTGGGAAAAAGATATTAAAGTCTGAGGTCAAGTACCAACCGCCTCAAGAACAGCTTTTGCCCTGCTGCTGTCAGACTTCTGAATGGGCCTATCTTGCATTAAGTTGAACTTTCTCTACATCTGAGCTATGATTGTAACACTGCATTCTACACTCTCTCCTTTCCTTCTCTATGAAAGGTATATTTTTTCTGTACAGCGCGCAAGAAACAGAACTTTTCACTGTACATTAATACATCTGACAATAATAAATCAAACCAAATCAGTGATAAAATTCTGGCCGATCCCTCTGGCAAGAATTAGGTTTCCTGATTTTCTCCAGATTTTCTGTCCTTGCTGGTAATCCCACTGAGGCTAGCTTGCTTCCAGACAACTCAAACTTTCATGGAAGACGGCTGATATTTTCCATCAGATTATAAAGAATGTGCGGCCTAGAAAACAGGCCATGTTGGCGTTTATGCTCCACTTGACCTTCCTGCCATCTTTCCATCTCTGAATCTATCTTTGCAAGTTGGATAAACATGGTTGTAAATTGAAGATAATGTGACACAAAGCCTCTTCTACCCATTAAAATATAGGAGGATGGGGGTTACAGAATAATTTTTATTTTCTGTGCCTATAATGATGAAATAACTTGCATTAATGCAGCACCTTTCATGACCCGAGAATGTTACAAGATGCTTTGCAGTCAATGCAGCATCTGAGAAAAGTCGACAATGTGGATGCACTGTAGGTAAGTTAGAATCGCACTCTCTTTCTCACAAACATAGCACAGCCATCTTATCCAAGTATCTCCAATTTGCATTTACATTGTTTTTTAAATTCATTCACAGGATGTGGGCATTGCTGGCCAGGCTAGCATTTATTGACCATACCTAATTTGGAGTTTGCACATTCTCCTTGTGCCTGTGTGGGTTTCCTCCGGGTGCTCCGGTTTCCTCCCACAGTCCAAAGATGTGCAGGTTAGGTTGATTGGCCATGCTAAAATTGCCCTTAATGTCCTGAGATATGTAGATTAAAGGAATTAGTGAGTAAATATGTCAGGATATGGTGGGATTGTGGTCGGTATGGACTCGATGGGCCAAAGGGCCTCTCTCTGTACTGTAGGGATTCTATTCTATGATTCTAATTGAACTGAGTGGCTCACTTGGCCATTTCAGAGGAATTGAAGAGTCAACCATATTGCAGTGGTTCTGGAGTCACATGTAGGCCAGACCAGGTAAGGATGGCAGATTTCCTTCCCTAAAGAACATTAGTGAACCAGATGGGTTTTTGCACCAATTGGCAATGGTTTCATGGTCATCAGTGGATCCTCAATTCTAGATTTTTATTGAATTCAAATTTCACCATTAGTCATGGACACGGGTCCCCCGAGTATTACCCTGGGTCCCTGGATTACTAGTCTGGTGATAAAACCACTCTGCCGCTGCCTATTTAATGTTGCTCAATTTCTCAAAGTGCTTTGCAAAAGAGCAAACATTTTGGACCAGGTGATCAAAGGACTGGTCAAAGAAGTAGATTTTAATGATACAAGGAAACAGGGAGAGGTTTAGGGAGGGAATTGACAAGCTTAGGGAGGCAGGGCAATGGACGGCTAGGCCAATTACGGTTCAAGAGATCAGAATTTGAGCAATGCGGCAATCTAACAAGATCATGGAACTGGAGGGATTACAAAGATGGGAAAAGGTGAGAGAGCTGCAAAGAGAATTCTAAAACTGCAACATTCTTGCACTGGGACCCAATGTAGGGCAAACACAGGGGGTGCTGAATGAATGGGGCTTGGTGCAAGTTAGGAAAGAGGCAGCAGAGTTTTAGTTGACTGAGGGTGTAAGACAGGAAGCTGGTAAAGGAGAAAGTATCAGCTGGCAGTGCTGCAGAGGAGATCTTTTCTGGCGGTCATGGCTAGTTGGAGGATTTGTGATTTCCTCACAGTTGGAATAATAATGCCTTGCGTGGCTGCATTGATGGGGGGCCAGCAGAACCTGGCCTTAACATGAGCAACACAGGCCACTTGAGAAATTGCCATTGGTTCTTGACCACTGAAGACAATGGGTGCTGAAGCTTGAAGAGGACCAAAAAGGCAAGTTCTTTGTCTTTAATTTCCTTGTTGGACTGTGAGGATTGAGGCCTCTTCTGCATTTCTAGGATTTCTGTTGCGGAACCCCACCCCAAATCCCCTTTCATTATCCCCATACTCACCCACCCTGATGATTGTTCCTGAAAGCAAACACCTACAAGACAATTCCTGTTGCTGATCTTTCCTCTCCTTTTCATTCATGGAACATGGGGTGTCGCTGGCTGGCCAGCATTTATTCCCATCCCTAGTTGTCTGAGGGCAATTGCGAGTCAACCACATTGCTGTGGCTCTGGAGTCACATGTAGGCCAGACCAGGTAAGGATGGCAGATTTCCTTCCCTAAAAGAAATTAGTGAACCAGATGAATTTTTCCAACAATCAGCTATGGTTTCATGGTCATCGGTAGATTATTAATTGCAGATTTCTTTTTTTGCTGAATTCAAATTCCAGCATTTTCCATGGTGGGATTTGAACCGAGGTCCCCAAAGCATCAGCTGAATTTTTGGATTAACAGTCCAATGATAATACCACTAGGCCAACGGCTCCCCAGGTGGTGCTGGGTGATTTCTGGACTGGATGATATTTTACCGCTTGCTGCTGACTTCATATCCAAGGAGGTCAGGCTTTAAACAATATGAAAACCAGGTTTGTCTCATTGTGTCATGGTAGAGGAGAAATAAACTGGAGGTGGGTTGGGAAGCCACTGGAAAATGTAGGCTGTAACTCCTTAGAGCAGGAAAAATGAAGAGGAGATTTGATTGCGATGTTAGAAATCCTGAAAAGTTTAGACAGAGATCAGAATTGTCCAGATTTATTCACCCTGCCACTGCTTCCAGCCGGAATAGAGAATTTGGCGCTGGGTCAAATCTCTATTCACAGCAGCAGGACTGGAGAATCCCAGTCACGGGTGAGGTCGAAAATCATTGCCAGGGTAAATAATGAGAAACTGTTTCCAAGGATCGATAACTCAAGGGCATAGATTTAGACAAGTGACTGACTAAGTGACTCAAAGGTGGCACAGTGATTAGCATTGCTGCCTCACAGCTCCAGGGACCTGGGTTCAGTTCCAGCCTTGGGTCACTCTCTGTGTGGAGTTTGTACTTTCTCCCTGTGTCTCCATGGGTTTCCTTTGGGTGCTCTGGTTTCCTCCCACTGTCTAAAAGATGTGCTGGTTAGGTGCATTGGCCGTACTGAATTGCCCTTTAATGTGAGGGAGGTTGGTAGGGTAAGTACGTGAGGATACAGGGATAGGGCTTCGGTTAAGTAAAATAAAACAAAATTTATTTATTAGTCACAAGTCAGGCTTACATTAACACTGCAATGAAGTTACATATTCTGGTGCCTGTTTGGGTCAATGCATTTAACCCCACACTGACAGTGACCCAAGCTGGGAACCTGTGAGGCACCACAAACACGTGCTGTTGTTAGTGCCGGCTCGATGGGCTGAATGGCCTCCTTCTGCACTACAGGGAATTGATGAAAGGATTTTTTGCACAATAAACAGGATTTTCCGACCCTTTCTGCCAGCGTGATCTTCCAGTCTTAGTGAAGGTAATTGCACTGTGGCGTGAAACCCGATGGCGGGATGGGCGAGGCATACAAAACCCTCGAGGGATCCAGAAGATTTCGCCAGCAGCCAATGGTGAGCTGGCTCTGTCACAAGAAGTTGGCGGGGGTGGGGTGGAAGAGAACGCTGGAATCCTGGCCAATGAGCAGTTTGGGTTTGAAGTACACTGCCTGATAGTTAGTAGATTTTTTAATTGGATAAACACTGGCTGGAACCAAAATTGTGGAGATATATGAAGAGAGAGGGAGAATGGGACAATTTAGAACATTCTTCCAAAAGAACAGGCACAAATTCTGGGGGCCGAATGGCCTTGTACTGTGCTGCGCTGTTCTCAGATTCTTATTACACTTCTTTTAGTACCACAGGATGATCTCTGATTAACAAAATCATTGCATTTGAACTTTAAACCCATGCATGCGCCGATAATCTCTTTTTCCCACGGATACGAAGAGTTGGATTTCCTGGGGGAAAAAAATGCCTCAATCGGATCCAGATGTCTGGGTAACGTACAGGGAATATATATGGAAAAGTTGATGGTTTTGTCTAAATGTGGAGTGACTGTTGTGATTTTTCAGCAGCTTGTTAAAAGGAATTAGATAAAAACCCAGTGCTGGAGAATGACAGATTACAATGGGATAGTCATCGACACAGTATTCTAGATCGGCTCGAGAAGTTGGGGAAACATGAGGAGCAACAACAGAATAAAACCCTGTATCAGTGAAATCAACTGTTCTTATGATGAAGCTCCAAAGTTCCTATCTTGCAAATTATCATATATTCCTGTGACAAAAATGTACTCTTTATTACAAAAGAACAGTGTTCTGGCCTTAACTGATTTCCATGGTAAGCCAAATCATTTCTTCTTGTAAAGAAATACTTCACGTAATCTATCATAAACTATCTAAACCCCTACCTTCCTCTCAGAATTATAGAATCTGTACTGTGCAGAAGGAGGTTATTTGGACTATTGAGCCTGCGCCGACAACAATCTCACCTAGACCCTATCCAAGTATTTAGTCTCCCTGACACGTGGGTGGGATTTTATGATCTTGCTCATCCCAAAACTGTAAGATCCCGCCTGAGGTCAACGGACCTTCTCATTGTCCACCTCTCGCTCGCTTCGATTCCTGTTCCTGTAGAACAATTCCAGCTGAAAGGGCAATCTAGCATGACCAATGCACCTAACTTGCAAATTTCCAGGATGTGGGAAGAAACTGGAGAACCCAGGGGAAATCCATGCAGACATGGGGAGAATGTGCAAAACCCATACTGACAGTGACCCAAGCCAGGAATTGAACCCGGGTCCCTGGCATTGTGAGGCCACTGTGCCACCGTGCTGCCCATCTTCTTCTGCTTTTTGATGAATCTTTATTTCCCAGCCAGTAGTCTCAGGCTGAACTGGGTTGTTCGCAACCTCAGTGTCCTGTTTGACACTAACCTGTGTTTCTGAATCATATCCTCCCCTCACAAGACCATCTACTTCCACCTTTGTAAATGTAGCTCCCCATCACCTCATCTTCTGCTACTGTACCCCTCAGCCACCCCAGGTTACTTCCAGACCTGACCATCCCAACACTTCCATGGTCAACTTATCTGTCGCCCCAAAGTTGGGGATCATTTGAGATTCTGTTGGTCGGGTCCCAACTTGCACCATCACCTCTCTGATGATCAACAGGACAGTCCACCAATGCATGGAGTTGAAAATTCTCATCATTATGTTCACATTTCTCCAATGCCTCCCCCCCTCCCCTCCTTCCCCACACCGCCACATCTCCTGAATCACATCTGGGCTGCGAACTACATGATTTCTGTCTTCCTCCAATTCTGCCAATTGCCCACATGCATTTCCTCTTCCCATCTAGGGTTAACACTGCTGCTTCTCAGTGCCAGGGACCCAGGTTTGGTTCCTGGCATGAGTCTCTGTATTGTGGAGTCACTGCATTCCTCCTGTGTCTGTGTGGGTTTCCTCTGCGTACTCCAGTTTCCTCCCACTGTCTGAAAGATGGGCTGATTAGATGCATTGACTTGAATAGATGCCAGAGTGTGGCGACTAGGGGATTTTCACACTAACTTGATTGCAGTGTTAATGTAAACCTATTTGTCACATTAATAAATAAACTTTAAACTTAGGTTGTCAGTACCTTCATTTGTTTGGATTCTAAATGTTGGAGGTCCCTCCCTAAACCTCTCCGCCTCTCTCCCTCTGCCAATAAGAGGCTCTGCACAACCTTCCCACTTTAATGAAACATTTGGTTAAACTATTTTGACAGTGCCTTGAGTCCGTTGGAACATTTTCCTAAGCAAACAGCACTATTTTTACAATGCATTTTAAACCATGGTTATCAAACCCAGCAAATGAAGCTCTAATGGGTCAATAATAAATTCTATTCCCAATAACTAGGGCTCCAATATTACTTTAGAACATAGAACATAGAACACTACAGCACAAACGGGCCCTTCGGCCCACAAGTTGTGCTGGTCCCTATATGGGAATCTTCCACAGTAGGCATAGCCTAAAGTCATGGATATGTCATTAAGACGTTAGGATGGCGGCGCGGGCTCGTTGGGCCGAAGGGCCTGTTTCCCGTGCTGTGTTGCTCTTTGTTCTTTGTTTGTTCTTTGTCTCTCCAGGGAGAAGAGACCTAGCTCCCTCAACCTATCTTCACAAGGCATGCCTTCTAATCCAGGCAACATCCTTGGAAATCTCCCCTGCACCCTCTCAATAGCTTCCACATCCTTCCTATAGTGAGGCGACCAGAACTGCGCACAGTACTCCAAGTGGGGTCTGACAAGGGTCTTATAAAGTTGCAGCATTACCTCCCGACTCCGAAACTCAATCCCTCCATTAATGAAGGCCAGTACACCATATGCCTTCTTGACCACATCCTCCACTTGCGGGGCAGATTTAATAGTCCTATGGACCCGGACCCCAAGGTCCTTCTGCTCCTCAACGCTGCCAAGACTCCTACCCTTAATATTATACTGCTTCATCCCATTAGTCCTGCCAAAATGGACCACCACTCTTTGAAAGACTATTATGGGATAGAGGGCGTTGCCTCTATCATCCTCTGTTAAGAGATCCTTTTAACTTTACAGCTCCTCACTTAAAGAAACTATGTCTAAGAATTAACCAAGGACAAAGTCCCAAAGCACTTGCAGTGCCTTAAAGGGTTAATAATAAGGTGCACTGTATTATTTCAGTGCTTCGAACTAGTAACAAAACATTAGCTGCATCTGTTTTCCATGTGGTCATTCACTGCCAAGGAGAAATTAGATTTAGAACAAAATAGAATGTAGAAAGGAGACTAGTTGAGAATTCTACTGAAAAATGCAGGAAAATCTCAGCAGGTCTGACAGCATCTGTCTAGAGAGAAACAGAGCCAATGTTTTGTGTTTACACAAACCTTTCTCAGCCTTTTGCATACTCATTTGCATTCCCTCTGTGCAAATCCACCACCCCTCCCGACCCTCATTGTATAAATCTCTGCTGATTCTCCTTCACTCTGACAAAGGGTCATCCAGATGCGAAACATTGGCACTCCTCTCCTCTCCAGTCCTACTGATGCTGTCAGTCCTAGTGAGATTTGCCAGTTTTTCTGTTTCTGTTTCAGCAAGACTATGCGTCTATCAGAGTTAAGCATTCTGCCTTGTTCTAAATCTGATTGTTCGTTAGCAAATCAAACATTTCACTCACTCTTTACGAATACCTCTAAATTCTAATTTGGAGTATGGCAAGGTAGCATAAGGGTTGGCGGGTGGCACAGTGGATAGCACTGCTGCCTTGCAGTGCCAGGGATGTGGGTTCAATTCTGGCCTCGAGTCACTGTCTGTGTAGAGTTTGCACATTGTGTACATGGGTTTCCTCTGGGTGCTTCGGTTTCCTCCTATAGTCCAAAAGGCGTGCTGGTTAGGTTGATTGGCTATGCTAACTTGCCCCTTAGTATCAGGGTGATTAGCAGGGTAAATGTGTGGGGATAGGGCTTGTGTGGGATTATTATTGGAGCAGGCTCGATGGGCTGAATGGCTTCCTTCTGCACAGTAGAATTCTACGAATCGACTATCTTCAAGCCTGGTTTGCGAGAAACAATTTCAATGTGGTTTGAATTGGCTTCTTTCATTTTTATTTTTAATAAAATGGATCACAGTCTAAAAGTGTGTGTGTATCTTAATTCATAAGAACATTATTAAAAACTTCCAGAGTATGGGATCGGGATTGAGTAAGTGCCAAGATAATAACTGGCATTATTGAACTCAAGCCAAGTGTATGTGATTTAGAAATGAACATTGGTTTTTGTGGCTTGAAATTACTAATTTCCATCATTGCAGATGATCAGCACTGTAAAATTAGTCTAAGTATGCATTTCCACACTTGTCCTGTACAGCATTCAATGTAAGGCAGGGAGAATGAGGGATATGTACATCTCATCATCTACTGTTTACATTCATTCAGTTCCTCTCATGACCCTCAGTTTAGTGAACTCTTTTGAGCAAATCTTTACAATAACAACAGTGTTTTACTGTTTCAAATGTACAGGCAAATGATGGCATCCCAAATCTGAGATTTGGTACTAAAAGTCATAGATATTTACAGCACGGAGAAAGCCATTCAGCCCATTATGCCTGTGCTAGCTGACAAATAGTCATTCAAACTTATGTCACATCCCAGCTCTTGGTATGCAGCCTTTGCTTCCAAGAGCCTGTTGGGGGGAGTAGTGACCTAGTCGTATTATCACTAGACTATTAATCCAGAAACTCAGCTAATGTTCTGGGGATCCGGGTTCAAATCCTGCCACGGCAAATGATGGAATTTGAATTCAATAAAGAATATCTGGAATTAGGAATCTACTGATGACCGTGAAACCATTGTCGATGGTCGTAAAAACCCATCTGGTTCAATAATGTCCTTTAGGGGAAGAAATCTGCCATTCTTATCTGGTCTGGCCTACATGTGACTCCAGAGCCCCAACAATGTGATTGACTCTCAACTACCCTCTGAAATAGTTTAGCAAGCCACTCAATTCATAACCTAATCTAATCCGACTCTGAGACTCCCTAGGGACAACCCAAAAAGTAAACAAAACTGCATTAGCTTTGGTTAAAACAAAAACCCAATATCTAGGAAAAAGTAGTCTACATTCTCAGCATATGAATTGTCTGGAGCAGGCAGATAGGCACCATTTCAGTAGAGTTGAATTTTAACACATCGTTCACAAGAACTGTAATATAAATACATTTCTTAAATGCACGGTATTTTACACCTCCCCCTTAAAAAAATGAACCATCAAGATAAAAAGATGGCTTCATTTTTCAAAACCTCTAATTTCATACTATTAGTATTCTATATACGTGTTATTAAATCAAAGCATGCAAATATGGTAGTACTATAGGGGTGGCACAGTAGCGCAGTGGTTAGCACTGCTGCTTCATAGCTCCAGAGACCTGGGTTCGATTCCCAGCTTGGGTCACTGTCTGTGTGGAGTTTGCACATTCTCTTTGTGTCTCCAAGGGTTTCCTCTGGGTGCTGATTTTGTCTTACGGTCCAAAGATATACAGGTTAGGTTGATTGGCTGTGCCAAAACTTCCCCCTTAGAGATGTGTAGGCTAGAGGGATAATATGGTAAAATATATAGGGATATGGCGTTAGGGCCTAGGCAGGGTTGTGTTCGGTGCAGACTCAAATGGTCTCTTTCTGCACTGTGGGGTTTAAATTTCTCCAAGAATGTCAACGGATTATGATCAATGCAAACAGTTGTCTCCGATGAGATGTTGGCAACATAAATGTTAAAATGTTGTAATGCCAACACCAAGGTCTCATCCTCAATGGTGGGATATTTCTTTTGATTACCATTTAGCCTTCTGGAAAAATACCCAATATCTTTCTATCCTTTCATCATTTTCTTGTAACAGTCCAGCACCAAGGGCCACATTACTTGCATCAATGGCCACCTTGAATGTTTTTGCATAATGCAGTGTTGCCAACACAGGGACGGTGGTTAACACGGCTTTTAGCCTGTCAAATGTTTTCTAACACTCAGCCATCCACTCAAGTTTTCTATGCTTTTTCATCAGGTCAGTCAGTGGAGCAACGATATTGCTATAATTACGCACGTATTTCCTGTAAAAATCACTCAGACCCAGACTTTGTTCAGGTGCAGGAATCACAGTTCTTCCCTTTTTGATGACGGTATTGGAAACTCCCCAATAACCTTTGTTTTTACATTCCGTGGGGCCATTGGTCCATGTCCAATTGTATGGCCCAGGAACATGATTTGGGCTTTTGCAAACTCACTCTTAGCCACGTTTACCACTCATGGGGTCAATTGAAGAATTCCTTTCAGATATTCCTTCCACATCTGATTGAAAACCACCAGATTGCCTGTGCACACTGCACTATTAGCCCAGAAATGACTTTATTAGTTTGTCTTTGGAATCATAGAGTCATAGAGATTTCCAGCATGGAAAAAGGCCCTTCAGCCCAACTTGCCCATGACGCCCTTCTTTTTTAAATCCCTAAGCTAATCCCAATTGGCCTCATTTGGCCCATATCCCTCTAAATGCATCTTACCCATGTAACTGTCTAAATGCTTTTTAAAAGACAAAATTGTACCTGCCTCTACTACTATCTCTGGCAGCTTGTTCCAGACACTCACCATCCTCTGTTTGGAAAAATTGCCCCTTTGGACACTTTTGCATCTCTCCCCTCTCACCTTAAATCTATGCCCTCTAGTTTCAAACTCCCATACCTTTGGGAAATGATATTGACTATCTAGCTGATCTGTGCCCCTTATTATTTTATAGATCTCTATAAGATTACCTTTCAGCTTTCTATGCTCCAAAGAAAAATGTCCCACTCTATCCAGCCTCTCCTTACAACTCAATTCATCAAGTTCTGGTAGCATCCTAGTAAATCTCTTCTGCACTCTTTCCAGCTTAATAATATCCTTTCTATAATAGAGTGACCAGAACTGTACATTGTATTTCAAGTGTGGCCTTACCAATGTCTCGTACAACTTCAACAAGCTGTCCCAATTCCTGTATTCAATGTTCTGACTGATGAAACCAAGCATGCTGAATATCTTCTTTACCACTCTGTCCACCTATGACTCCACTTTCAAGGGGCTATGAACATGTACCCCTTGATCTCTTTGTTCTGTAACTCTCCCCAATGCCGGACCATTAACGGAGTAAATCCTATCCCGGCTCAATCTACCAAAATGCATTGCCTTGCATTTATCTAAATTAAACTCCATTTGCCATTCATCAGCCCACTGGCCCAATTGATTGAACTCTCATTGCAATCTGAGATAATCTTCTTCACTGTCCACTATGCCACCAATCTTGGTGTCATGTGCAAACTTATTAACCATGCCTTCTATATTCTCATCCAAATCATTAATATAAATGATAAAAAAAAGGATTGATGTGGCTGTTGTACTATTAACTCCAAATGGCATGAGTTTAAACTAGTACAGATCATTTGGTATCACGAAAGTCAAATCCTTTTTTGCGCTTTCAGATAAAGATGCCTGCCAGTATCCTTTTAGTAAGCAAAGCATAGAAATATAAGTCCTTTTATATTTCTATAAATATAAAAATTTATATTTATAGAAAATTTTCTCAAGACAGTCTTCCAATCGAGGAATAGGATATGAATCTGACTTTGTAATTGCGTTGAGTTTACCGTAGTCCACCGCACAATTGTTGCATACTATCTGGTTTTGGTGTTATTGCTATGGGTGAGTTCCACTCACTGCAACTCACTTCAATTATTCTATTTTTAAGCATTATTTCAATCCCTTACTGAACCTTTAGAGGGTTAATGTTATATGGATGTTGCTTAATTGGAACGGCATTTCCTGTATCTATGTCATGCACAATTATTTAGTACTTCCCAGTTTATTCCCATTTATATCTTCATGTGCTTGTAATAATTCTTTCAGGTTTTTTAAATTTTTCTCCATAACGTAACACAATAATTTATTTCCATTTCTGAATACTTCTTCATTATCCAACCTAATTTGATGAATGTCATATTCGGAATCATCTGGATTTATTTCTTCACCCTACAATGTAACAACTAACACATCCTCTTTCTGCCTCCCTCCCACCACTGCTGTAGAGTGGCAGCTGGTTCCCCTCTTATCCCTCGATCGCTGTAACAGAGTAGCAGCTGTTCATGCCTGAGTGGCCATCAAACACTCTTTTCAGCACTTGGTCCATAGCCTTGTATGCTGTGGTGTTTCAAGTGCTCATCCAAATGCTTTTTAAATGTGAGAGTTCCTGCCTCTACCACCCTTCCAGGCAGTGAGTTCCAGATTCCTCCAGCCTCTGGGTGAAAATGTCTTTCCTGCCGCGTCCCTTACTGACCGCCCAGTTAGTGACCCGTCTACTATGGGTGAAAACAACCCCAACCTAGCTATCTTCTCTTCTTAGCTGTTTCAGTGCTCTGTATAATTTGATGTAAATCACCGTTGCGCTGGAAAAGAAAACAGAGCATGGCTGCTGAGAAGGAGTGTCAATGAGGATAATCTGTTTGAGGAATATTAATGCCAGGGTTAATCCGATTTTCTATCCAGATATACTGCACTGACACACAGCACAACTTCTAAACAGGAAGCTCCGAGGAGGCTATGCAGCTTCCCCCCTTGTGACAGAGCCCCACATAGCAGCAGCAACTTGTACATTCGAACATTACTGAGATACCAAGGTGAAGGGGTCGAGAGGCACAGTGCAGGCACCCAAGGCTGAGGGGAGAGATGTTATAAATCAACAAGTCAGAGATACCTACCTTGGGTTTTTAAAAGCAAGGAGGTTGTCAGAGGAAGGACAGAATGTGGAAGATAAGGTTTAATGTGTATCTTGGGTTCACAAAGTAAGAATGGATCTTGGCGGAATGTGTAGAAAGGTTTCCGATTGCAACATTGTCAAAGAAAGGCACTGTATGATTATAGGATGGATACTTCTGTAGACAGGGGTCTTGGTTACGTATTTCCAGCGTACACATGGTCTATCAATAATGGGACTTTGTTATCCCAGCATTGAAAGGGTACAAGGAAGGCAGAACATTCAGGGGTTTGAAGTGATATGTGGTTCTCTGAATGTAGAGACAGAAAGCTGTGCAATAATGTGGCACCTTACACAACCTTAGGATGTCCCAAAGATCTTTATTGCCAATGAAATACTTTTTGAAGTATAGCCACTAGTAGGAAAACACAGCCAGGAAATCTGCGCACTGAAAGATCCCACACACAAGAAGAGATTAATGAGTGGATAACCTGTTCTTTCTGGTTTTGGTTGAGGGAAACTGAGTTAACCAGAATACCGCTAAGATAAATAGTGCCATTGGACCTTCCATTTCCAGCCAAGGGGTCAGACAGACATTGGTTTAATGTTGTGCACTGTTATAGATCATAGAATCCCTACAGGACAGAAGGAGGCCATTCAGCCCATCGAGCCCGTACTGAATCTCTGAAGGAGCTTCTTAGCCAGGCCCACCCCCTCCCTATCCTGAAACCCCACACATTTACCATGGTTAATCCATCTAACCTGCACATTTTTAGACATCAAGGGGGCAATTTAGCATGGACAATCCACTTAGAACATTACATTACAGCACAGTACAGGCCCTTTGGCCCTCGATGTTGCACCGACTTAACCTTTGGACTGTGGGAGGGAACAGGGGCACTCAGAGGAAGCCCACACAGACATGGGGAGAATGTGCAGACTCTGCACAGACAGTGACCTGAGGCTAGAATTAAACTCAGATCCCTGGCGCTGTGAGGCAGCAATGCTAACCACTGTGCCACCGTACCACCCTCTGCCACTTTCCATCCTGCTTCCAATGTTGATATTATTAAAGTTTTTAAACATAATTGACGCTGACAGGAAACAGAGTCTGTGCATCCGGAAGGTCTGAACAAAACCCCTCCATAAATCCACTGTCACATCAGCACAAAGCTAAACGTTTACATGCAGGAGTTTCTGCTTTCCTACACGACTGTAATAAAATATTCTGAAGCTTTCTCACCAACTCTTGGGTAGGGTGGAGTTGAACATGAAACAAGTTTATAGTTGGTTGGAAATAAAGAGGCACACAGCACGCACTAGCGATGATTTCTATCTATGAAACTGCTGCTAACGAGATTTGGTAAACAGCAACAACGGGCTAAAATCTGTAACGTGCAGAAAACAGCATAAATTCCGAGGTTACAGATGCAATCGACTCACTTCCGTCAACTCATTGACCAGAAAGTTTCTTCAATTAAAAATGGATAAAATTTAGTACCTCGCCGCGTGTCGATGAAGCTGTTTTGTTCCTCGTCTGTCTCCATTCGGAAAGCTTAGTCTCAGGAAGTGAAGAGCGAAGATTTGAATGTATCCCACCGATCAGTAGAAGTGAACTGAGCTTTTTAATACATGGGCTGCACTCTGAAGCCAAGAGAGAGAGATGACGTTTCGTGTAATATAATGCGATTTTTTTTCATGATAAGGGGGAGGATAGTTAAACCCTTCCCCCTTCTGAGCTCAGCAAACCTTGTTTATGATTTCATTCCTTTCATCAAGGACCCATAAAACCATCGGTGGGTAATAGCATACCAAAAGTAAACAAGTCATAGACCATCCGTTCACTGATATCCCTACCTTTCTCATCAGCCTCCGTCTTAAAAACACTGTCTTGAAGTTACTTGGAATTGTAAAAGCAGAAACTACTGCAGCTGGAACTTTTAAATAAAATTTAATATTTCTACCTCTGTGCCAGGGACCTGGGTCCGATTCTGGTCTTGGGTCACTGTCTGTGTGGAGTTTGCACATTCTTCCTGTGTCTGCATGAGTTTCTTCTGGGTGCTCCGGTTTCCTCCCACAGTCCAAAGAAGTATAGCTTAGGTGGATTGGCCAAGCTAAATTGTCCCTTAGTTTCCCCAAGATGTGTAAGTTAAGTGGATTGGCTGTGTGGGGTTACAGGGATAGGCTGGGGGAGACAGCCTGGTTAAGATACTCTGCCAGAGAGTCAGCAAAGACTTGACAGGCTAAGCACCCTCTTCTGTAGGATTTAACATTTTCAAGTTTACTTATTACTGTCACAAGTAGGTTTATATTAACAACGTAATGATTTAGTATGGCCAATACATCTAGCGAGCATGTCTTTCGGACTGTGGGAGGAAACTGGAGCACCTGGAGGAAACCCAAGCAGACATGGAGAGGATGTGCAAACTCCACACAGATAGTAACCCAAGCCAGGAATTGAACCTGGATCCCTGGCACTGTGAGGCAGCAGAGATAATTACTGTGCTACTGCCGCCTTGTTAACCAGATGCTGGTGTCATGGAACTTGGCAGCTCAGCGTTGGCAAATTGAACCCTGGTCTCCTGCATGACAGGTGGAGATACTAACCCTGTACTGCTGAGGATGTTGCTGTACTAATGAGGAAATTTGATGATTCTATGATCATCCAAAGTATTTTGCTTTTGGATTAGTGTTTAATTTACTGCCATTTCTCTTCCTGGGATGCCCATTTGATAAAGCTCTGCTCTCTGACAAGATTTCTTGTTGTCTTTTATCCTGTTCACTTTAATTTCTTTCTGATTTCTTCCAGACCCATGATCATGACCACCTAGAAAGATGAGGACATCAGGCACACGGGAGATTCCACCATCTCGAGGTTCTCGTCCAAGCTGTATACTGACCAGATTTGGAAATATATTGCTGTTCCTTCACTGTCACTGGGTCAAAATCCTGGAACTCCCTCTCTAACAGCCTGATGGGTATACTGTTGGCTGCAACAGTTCACAAGGGCAGCTCATCACCACCTTCTCAAGGGCAATTAGGGATGGCAATAAATCCAGACCTAGCCAGCGAGGCCCACATTCCATGAATGGATTGACAAGAAATTCCCTTCACTTCTTGATATCTACCAAAACTGGGACTGTTCCTTAACAAGATGAAATCTTCTGTTATCGGATCTCTTCTGCTCTCTAAAATTCCTGACGATTGCCGCCCTCTCATTCGCTTCCAAATCTACTTGTAGTTGCAGTAATGCTGCAACTTTATAAGACCCTTGTCAGACCTCACTTGGAGTATTGTGTGCAGTTCTGGTCGCCTCACTATAGGAAGGATGTGGAAGCTATTGAAAGGGTGCAGAGGAGATTTACAAGGATGTTGTCTGGATTGGGAGGCATGCCTTATGAAGATAGGTTGAGGGAGCTAGGTCTCTTCTCCCTGGAGAGACAAAGGTTGAGAGGCGACCTGATAGAGGTTTATAAGATGTTGAGAGGAATAGATAGAGTGGATTCTCAGAGGCTATTTCCCAAGGCTGAAATGATCGCTATGAGAGGACACAGGTTTAAGGTGCTGGGGGGCAAGTACAGAGGAAATGTTAGAGGTAAGTTTTTCACTCAGAGGGTGGTGAGTGAATGGAATCGGTTGCCGTCAGTGGTGGTAGAGGCGAACTCGCTGGGGTCTTTTAAGAGACTTCTGGATGAGTACATGGGATTTAATGGGATTGGGAGTTACAGATAGTTCTATGGCCTGATAGCTATAGATATGATCGGCACAACTTGTGGGCTGAAGGGCCTCTTTGTGCTGTGGTGTTCTATGTTCTATTACATCTCTAACTTTCCCCAGTTCTGTTGAAAGGTCATTGACCTGAAAGGTGAACCCTGGGAAAGATAGGGCAGCATGATGGCACAGTGGTTAGCACTGTTGCCTCACAGTGTCAGGGACTCAGGTTTGATTCCCGGCTTGCGTCACTCTGTCTGTGCGGAGTCTGCACGTTCTCCTCGTGTCTCAGTGGGTTTCCTTCGGGTGCTCCGGTTTCCTCCCACAGTCCAAAAGACGTGCTGGTTGGGTACATTGGCCACGCTAAATTCTCCCTCCGAACAGGCGCTGGAATGTGGTGACAGGGCATTTTTACAGTAACTTCATTACAGTGTTAGTGTAAGCCTATTTGTGACACCAATAAATAATCAAACATAAAAAAAGCTAAGCATTTACAGCACGTTCTGTCTTTGCTGTGGAGTTGTGAAGCTACTCAACACTACAGGATATTTCCTCTTCTTCAGTTCAAGGTCCTTTGACTCAAATAAGGGATGAAAGTTTATCATTGAAATGTAGGTGGCAATGGGTCAGTAACGCTATGAAAGTGGGTGCACTAAACTTTCCATCTCATTTATGCTGATCTTACTGCTGCCTCCTCCAGGATCAAGTGTTCATATAAATCGTGATGTCTCCATTCCGATAAATCTTCTTCACTGGGGCCGTATCATCTTTCTCAAGTTGGGCAACTGAATGGCCTAAATTCCCATTGACGGGGCAGTAGATTTGGGAACGGCACAAGATTCTGGTCTGTTCCCCTGTTAATGGGCCTTCATGGAGTCAGACGGAGCAATCTTGCTGAACAAGTGTGAAAAAGGAGAGAGCCGCACCCGCATTCTGGATAAGCTGCCAATTGTACATCGCTTACTTGAGAAAAAGAGCCACAATGTAATTTTCGCAAGCAGGGGGAGGGGCGGAAAGCCGGCTGCCAAGCTCTTGGGGCACCATTGTGCAGGTGCCGTGAACTCTCAGCCAATCGCTGCCCCGGACAATCACCACTCGCACCCTGTTACCATTCAACCCTGACGTAAAGCTCCCCCCTTTCCATCCCCTCCTCAGAACCTGGTGAGCAGTGTCAGAGTGCCTGACTGGCATTGCCAGACTGGCACTGCCTAAGGGACAGTGCCTGGCCTGTCTCTGTCCACCTGAGGGGCTTCAATGGATAAGGTCACTAATCAGGTGGTGGGGACCTTAAGGGATCATCACCAGTGAAGACCTCGGCTAGGGAGCATGATAGGGTAAGTGAATGCAGACAGTAGTGTCCAGAACTCACTAGTTATATTTAAATTAAGTTTGGCGTGAAGATGATTTTACTGGCAGAACAGTGCTGGTAACATTGCAAGAGGCAAAAAACTGGGCGTGAACCCAATTTTCCACCTCTCACCCAATCTGACTATTGGCAGATCAGTGTGGCGAGCCATTAAGATCACCCCCCTAGAGTTTTACAGCACGGAAATGGGCCTTTCTTATGTGCCTTCTGCTGATTCTTCAGATGGTGAGGGGCAAAAATTCAGGTCACTGTATATTTGGGGAGGCGGTGACATAAATCGCAATGTCACTGGCCCAGCACTCCAGGGGCTCAGATTAATGTTTTGGGGGTAAGCACAAAATAATGCTGAAACAAAAATAGATAAATGCTGGAAAATTTCAGCAGGTCAGACAGCATTCAGGGAGAGAGAATAGAGCCAATGTTTCAAGTCTAGCTGACTCTGCACCAGCTCTGACTTTTAAGGAGCATCTTGACAAACGCATGAATAGGATGAGAATGGAAGGATATGGTCTCTGGAAAGATAGGAGGAGTTTTAATTCAGACAGGGCAGCATGGTTGGTGCAGGCTTGGAGGGCTGAAGGGCCTGTTCCTGTGCTGTAATTTTCTTTGTTCTTTGTCCTAGTAGCTGGTGGAATGTAAATTCAATTAATAAATCTAAAATTTAAAATTGGTCAGTAATGATGGCCATGACGACAATCACTGATTGTTCATAATGGTGCTTTTAGCGAAGGAAATTTACTGTTCTGATTTGGTTTGGCTGCCCTGTGACACCAGAGCCCAGGCATGTGGCGGACTCTGAAATGACCGAGTGAGCCACTCAGTTCAAGGATGGTTGGGGAAGAGAAATAAGTGGTGACCTTTGCTCGCAACACCCATATCTCATGAAAAATAAATAAATACAGTGGGCAGCATGGTAGCACAGTGGTTAGCTTCACAGCTCCAAGGACCTGGGTTCGATTCCAGGTTCGGGTCACTGTCTGTGTGGAGTTTGCACATTCTCCTCATGTCTGTATGGGTTTCCTCTGGATGCTCTGGTTTCCTCCCACAGTCCAAAGCTGTTATGTTGGTTATGTTAAAAAATTGCCTCTTCATGTACGAGGATGCTTAGGTTAGAGGAATTAGCGGGTAAAATATGTCGGGTTTGGGGGTAGGGCCTGGGTGGGATTGTGGTCGGGGAAGACTTGATGGGCCAAAGGGCTTTTTTCTGCACTGTAGGGTTCTATGGTTCTAAATAAATTAGAGGAACATTGGGCGCCTGTTATTGGCAGTAGGAAGTACAGCGACAGGTTAAGCGACAGAGACAAGTGGGGAACTTCAGGGCTCAGCTACTAGTCCCACAGAAGGGTAAGGGTGAGAAAGTGTTCTTGATGTGAAAGTTCAGCCATGAATAATTGAATGGCGGTGGAATACTCTCAAGGGGCTGTGTGGTCTATTCTGTCTCCTGCTTCTTTAGACACAGCTGGCACAGGGCATTCTTGTTGAAGTTACGATTGCTGCGATTCTGGCCTCCTCCACATCAGGGCTATTTCAGGCTGCAGTTGGAGACATCTGCAACATCCGTCAGGCTATAATACATTCCTGCATGAGTTAGCTCCCAGACGCAGTGCCAGGATTTCCTCGCATTCCCCATGGAATCCCCAGGAGTTAGTGGGAAAGTATAGGATAGTTTGCAGTTACCATTCCCACAACTGCAAGGGGGCATTGATATCTGTCGGTTGGGCATTGCAACTTTGCCCCTTGGGGAGTGCTGGAGTCCTGCCTGGGATTCCCCTCCTTACCCCTGACCTCCTGCTGTTGGATATAAAACTGGCTCAGTCAAAGAAGACAGAGAGTAGCAGTGGAAGGGTGCTTTTTTGAATGGAGAACTGTGACACATGGTGTTCCTCAGGGGTCAGTGCTGGGAATTTTGCTGTTTGTAATATATATATAAATGAATTTGAGGAGAATGTAACTGGATTGATTAGTAAGTTTGTGGACGACATAAAGGCTGGTGGATTTGCAGATAGCGATGAGGACCATCAGAGGATGCAGCAGGATATTGATTAGTTGGAGGCTTGGGTGGCGAGATGGCAGATGGAGTTTAATGCAGACAAATGCGAAGTAATGCATTTTGGAAGGTCTAATACAGATAGGAAATGTATAGTAAATGGAGTATTGAGAGGCAAAGGTATCTGGGTTACAGGTACACAGGTCACTGAAAGTGGTAATGCAGGTGGAGAAGTTAGTCAAGAAGATTTACAGCATACTTGCCTTCATCAGCCAGGGTATTGAGTTTAAAAATTGGCAAGTCATGTTGACACTTTGTAGAACCTTAGTGACGCTGCATTTGGAATATAGTGTTCAATTCTGGTTGCCACACTATCAGAAGGATTTGGATGTTCTGGAGAAAGTACAGAAAAGAGTTATCAGGATGCTGCCTGGTATGGAGGGCATTAGCTATGAGGAAAGGTTGGAGAAACTTGGTTTGTTCTCACTGGAGCGACGGAGGTTGAGGGGAGATCTGATAGAAGTTTACAAGATCGTGGGAGGCATGGACAGAGTGGATAGTCAGAAGCTTTTTCCCAGGGTGGAAGAGTCAGTTACGAGAGGACATAGATTTAAGGCGCAAGGGGCAAGTTTTAAAAGAGGCGTATGAGGCAGATTTTTTACACAGAGGGTGGTGGGTGCCTGGAACTCGTAACCGGGGGAGGTAGTGGAAGCGGATACAGCAGTGACCTGACAAGTACATGAATAAGGAGGGGGATTTGGTCCCCAGAGGCGTAGGGGGTTTTAGTTAAGTCAGGCAGCATGGCCGATGCAGGCTCGGAGGGCCGAAGGGCCTGTTCCTGTGCTGTAATTTTCTTTGTTCTTTTTTTAATTTCTTGAAAATGTTTTGGCCTCAGTTACGGTCTGTGGGAGTGAATTCCACATATACACCACTCTCTGGGTGAAGAAATTTCTCCTAATCTCAGTTGTAAAAGCTTTATCCCTTATCCTCAAACCATGACCCCTAGTTCTGGAGTCTCCACCATTGGGAAATCCTTTCTAAAGCTACCCTTTCTAACCCTGTTAGAATTTTATAAGTTTTGATGAGACTCTCTCCACTCTTCTAAACTCGAATGAATACAATCCTAACAGTAATATTTAATATAAGGAACTTGGTGACATCTTGTGGTCAGGCAGCATATTATTTTTCTGAGACAGTGATGATGGAACAGGTAAACAGGGCAAAGAGAACCATGTTGTCTGAACAGTGAAGCAAAGAGTTACGAAACATAAATGATATTGCAGTGCACTGCCTATGTGGGGGATGTCCAGGATCAGGGGTCACAGTCTGAGGATTTGGAGTCGACGATTTAGAACGGAGATGAGGAGACATTTCTTCACTCATAGAGTGGTAAGCCTGTGGAATTCATTACTACAGGGAGTAGTTAATGCCGAAACATTGAATATATTCAAGAGGCGGCTGTATATAGCACTTGGGGTGAACGGGGTCAAAGGTTATGGGGACAAAGCAAGATTAGGCTGTTGAGTTGGATGCTCAGCCATGATTGTAATGAATAGTGGAGTAAACTGTAAGGGAGAAATGGCCTCCTCCTGCTCATATTTCCTGTATTTCTATGTTAGCACAGTGTGTGAAACCCATTATCAAATGGAACAGTTAAGGCAAATAATATCGGTACTTTTAAGTGGAATTGAGATGAATACAGAGCAAGAATTAGAAGGATTTTACTTTTTTATTGATAGAATGGGAGAGTTACTGACAGGGCCAAAAACTTGTTATCCATCCCTTAATCCTCTTGCGAAGGTGGTGATACCATAGAACCATAGAATCCTACAGTGCAGAAAGAGGCCCTTCGGCCCATCGAGTCTGCACTGTCCACAATCCCATCCAGGCCCTACCCCCATATCCCTACACATTTTACCCATTAATCCCTCTAACCTAAGCACCTCAGGACACCAAGGGGCAGTTTTAGCGTGACCAATCAACCTTTGGACTGTGGAAGGAAACCAGAGCACCTGGAGGAAACCCATGCAGACACGAGGAGAATGTGCAAACTCCACATAGACAGTGACCCGAGCTGGGAATCGAACCCAGGTCTCTGGAGCTGTGAAGTAGCAGTGCTAACCACTGTGCTACCGTGCCACCCTGCTTACTTGAACTGTTGCAATGCTTATTGTGTAGGTACACCCACAGTGCTGTTAGGGTTTGTGTTCCGAGATTCAGATTCGGTAACGGTGAAGGAACAGTGATATATTTCCAAGTCAGGGTGGCGAGTCGCTTGGAGGGGGCCTTACAGGTATGGTGGTGTTTCCATCTGACTGTTGCCTTTGTCTTTCGGGGTGGTCCTGTGTTTGGAAGGTGCTGTCACGAGACTTGACAAGCTGCATCTTACACAGAACTCCAACATTCGGTCCATTGAGCCTGCACCTACTCTCTGACAGAGTATCTTCCCCAGGCCCTCACCCCCATCCTGTTGCAGGGCTAATCCCCTTAACCTACTTGTCTTGTGACACTAAGCAGCAATTTAGCATGGCCAATCGAGCTAATCAGCATATCTTTAGACTGTGGGAGGAAACTGGAGCATTTGGAGAAAGCCCAGGCAGGCATGGGGAGAATGTGTAGATTTCACACAGAAAGTGACTCAAGGCCGGAATTGAATCTGGGTGTTGATGCAGTGAGAAAGCAATGCTAATCACTGTGCCACCGTGTCACCCCTGTTTCTCATTGTACCAAAGGCAGAACCAGCGAATATTTCATAGAATCCTGACAGTGCAGAAAGAGGCCATTTGGCCCGTCGAGCCTGCACTGAGATCAATCCCACCCAGGCCAAATCCCCGTAATATCACATATTTACTACTCTAATCCCCTGACACTAAGGGTAATTTAGCATTGCCAATAAGAACATAGGAGCATAAGAAATATGAGCAGGAATAAGCCACCAAGACCCTCGAGCCTGCCCCACCATTCAATAAGATATGGCTGATCTGATAGTGGTTCAGTTCCACTTACCCCGCCTGCTCCCCATAATCCTTAATTCCCTTATTGATCAGAAATTTATCTACCCGTGACTTAAACATATTTAACGAGGTAGCCTCCACTGCTTCAATGGGCAGAGAATTCCAGAGATTCACAACCCTCTGATGGAAGAAGTTCTTCCTCAACTCTGTTCTAAATTGACTCCCCCTTATTTTAAGGCTGTGCCCTCTAGTTTTTGTTTCCTTTTTAAGTGGAAATAATCTTTCTGTCTCTACCCTGTCTAGCGCCTTCATTATCTTATCTGTAGAATCATAGAATCCTACAGTGCAGAAAGAAGCCCTTTGGCCCATTGAATCTGCACCAAACACCATCCCACCCAGGTTCTATCCCCATTTCCTTACATATTATACTCAATAATCCCTCTAAGCTATGCATCTCTTAGCATGGCCAATCAACCTAACCCGTACATCTTTAGGTATGTCTCTATAAGATGTCCCCTTAGCCTTCTAAACTCCGACGAGTACAGGCCCAATCTATTCAATCTCTCCTCCATCTCTGGTATCAGCCTGGTGAACCTTCTCTGTACTCCCTCCAAGGCTAATATATCCTTTCACAAATAAGGGGCCCAAAACTGAACACAGTACTCCAGTTGTGGCCTCACCAGTGCCCTGTACAGTTGCAGCAAGACCTCTCCTGCTTTTATATTCTATCCCCCTCCCGATAAAGGCCAACATTCCATTCGCCTCTTTGATCACCTGCTGCATCTGCAGACTGAGTTTTTGTGATTCATGCACAAGGACCCCAGTACCCTCTGCACAATAGCATATTGTAATTTTTCACCATTTAAATAATAGTCCATTTTACTATTATTCCTTCCAAAGTGGATAACCTCACATTTGCCGATGTTATACTCCACCTGTCAGATTCTCGCCCACTCTCTTAGCCTATCCAAATCTCTCTGCAGACTTTCCACGCCCTCCACACAATTTGTTTTCCCACTCACTTTTGTGTGATCAGCAAACTTTGTTACCCTACACTCGGTCCCCTCCTCCAGATCATCTATGTATATGGTAAACACTTGAGACCCCAGCACCGATCATTTGGCATTCCACTAGTCACCAACTGCCAATCGGAAAAGCACCCATTTATTCCAACTCTTTGCTTCCTGTTAGATAGCCAATCTTCAAACCACTCTAATACTTTACCCCCAACTCTGTGTACCTTAATCTTTTGCAGCAACCTTTTGTGAGGCACTTTATCAAACGCCTTCTGGAAATCTAAAAACACTACATTCACTGGTTCCCCTCTGTCAACCGCACTCGTTACTTCTTCATAAAAACCTGGTAAATTCGTCAAACACGACTTTCCCTTCATGAATCCATGCTGCGTCTGCTTGATTGAACCATTCTTTTCCAAGTGTCCTGCTATTTCTTCCTTAATGATGGATTCCAGCATTTTCCCAACTATGGACGTTAAGCTAACCGGCCTGTAGTTACCCGCCTTTGATCCACCTCCTTTTTTAAACAGTGGTGTTACATTAGCTGTTTTCCAATCAGCTGGTACCTCCCCAGAGTCCAGTGAATTTTGATAAATTACAACTAATGCATCTGCTATTACTTCTGCCATTTCTTTTAGTACCCTGGGATACATTCCATCTAAACCCGGGGACTTGTCTACCTTTAATCCCATTAGCCTACCAAGCTTTACCTCTTCAGTAATAGTGATCATTTTAAGGTCCTCACCCTCTATAGTCCCATGACCTTTAATTATCGGTAAACTATTTGTGTCCTCTACTGTGAAGACCGACACAAAAAAACTTCTTTAAGGCCTCGGCAAATTTCCCATTATTAAGTCCCCCTTCTCATCTTCTAAGGGTCCAACATTTACTTTAGCCACTTTTTCTTTTTATATATTTGTAAAAATTTTACTATCAGTTTTTATATTTTGTGCTAGTTTAGTTTCATAATCTAGCTTTCCTTTCTTAGTAGTTCTTTGTTTTTTAAAGCTTTCCCAATCTTCTAATTCCCCACTAATTTTGGCCACTCTGTATGCATTGGTTTTTAATTTAATACTCTCCTTTATTTCCTTAATTATCCATGGCTGGTTATCCCTTTTCCTACATTCCTTCTTTATCACCGGAATATATTTTTGCTGAGTGCTCAGAAAAATCTCCTTAAAAATCTTCCACTGTTCCTCAGTTGTCCTATCAATTAGTCTATGTTCCCAGTCTACATCAGCCAACTCCATCCTCATCATATTGTACTCCCCCTTGTTCAAGCAGAGGACACTGGTTTTGGAACCTACTTTCTCACCCTACATCTGAATTAGAAATTCATCCATATTGCGATCACTCGTTCCAAGAGGATCCCTCACAAGAAGATCTTTAGTTTTACTTAATCCAAGATAGCTCGATCCCTCGTAGGTTCTGTAACATACTGTTCAAGGAAACTATCCCGACAGCATTCTAAGAACTCTTCCTCAAGTCCACTGTGTCCGACTTGAGTTGACCAATTAATATGTAGGTTAAAATCCCCCATGATTATTGCTGTTGCATTCTTACACGCACCATTATTTGCTTGTTTATAGTCCGCCCCATCTCAAAGTTATTATCTGGGGGCCTATAGACCATGCCCACCAGTGATTCTTTCCCCTTACTCTTCCTTATCTCCACTCACATCGATTCCACATTCTGCTCCTTAGAGCCTATATCGTCTCTCACTACTACCCTGATATTATCCTTAATTAACAGAGCTACCCCGCCCCCTTTTCCTTCCTGTCTATCCTTCCGAATTGTCTGATACTCCTGGATATTCATTTCCCAATCCCGATCATCACGATTCTGTAATGGCTACTAGATCATACCCATTTGTACTGATCTGTGCCCTCAACTCATTCTCTTTGTTTCGAATGCTACGTGCATTCAGGTAAAGTGTCTTTATGCTAGCCTTTATCTGAACCCCATTTGTTAGTGCATTCTTTTAATTGCATGCTCTGTCCCTTCCTGTCGCAAACTGGTTTTCCTTCCCCAGACCATCTCCCTGCACTGCATTGACCTCCTCCCTTCTCGTGCTTGTCACCTTTTTTACTCTGCCTGAGGTTAGATTCCTGCCACCTTCTTTACTCTCTGTCCCATTATGTGGTCTGGAAACGTTACTTACCTCTCCAGAGCCCTCGACTCGTTCAACTAGTTGAATGTCCTTATCATTAACCTGCACTCGTATCCTGTCCTTTACCTTTGATTTTGTAATTCCCCATACCCCGAACCCTCTCCCCCGTTAATTAGTTTAAAGCCCACCTAATCCAATCCACCTAAACCGCACATCTTTGGAGTGTAGGAGGAAACCGGAGCACACGGAGAAAATCCACGCAAAAATGAAAAGAATGTGCAAACTCCACAGAGTTAGTGACCGGAGGCTGGAATTGAACCCAGGTTCCTGGCATGGTGAGGCAGCAGTGCTAACCACTGTGCCACCAATTTAATGTTGGTGTAGTGGGTATCAACCAAGCAAACCTCTTTGTCCAAGATTGTGTAAGGCTTCTTGTGAGCTGCACTCATCCACTCAAATGGAGAGCATTTCATCTCACTCCTGACCTGAGCATTGTAGATTATGATCATGCTCTGTGGAGCCAAAGAATCATAGAATCCCTACAGTACAGAAGGAGGCTATTTGATTCATCAACCACAATCCCACCCAGTTGCTGTCTCCGTAACCATATGCATTTACCCCAGCTAGTTCCCCTGACACTAAGGGGCAATTAAGCATGGCCAATCAAACTAGCCTACACATCTTTGGAGTGTGGGAGGAAATCAGAGTACCCGGAGGAAACCCACACAGACACAGGGAGAAGGTGCAAACTCCATGGCATGGTTAGTAAGTTTGCAGATTACACCAATATTGATGGCATAGTGAACAGTGAAGAAAGTTATCTCAATTGCAATGGGAACTTGATCAATTGGGCCAGTGGGCTGAAGAATGGCAGTTGGAGTTTAATTTAGATACATGCAAGATGATGCATTTTGGTGGATTGAACCAGGACAGGCCTTGCTCAGGTAATGGTAAGGCAGTGGGGAGAGTTACAGAACAAAGAGATCTAGGGGTACATGTTTATAGCACCTTGAAAGTGGAGTCACATGTGGACAGAGTGGTGAAGAAGGCATTTGACATGCTTGGTTTCAGCAGTCACAATACTGAATACAGGAGTTGGGATGAAGTTGTACAAGACATTGGTAAGGCCACTTGTGGAATATTTGTGCAATTCTGGTCACCCTATAATAGAAAGGATATTATTAAACTAGAAAGGGTGCAGAAAAGATTTACTAAGATGCTACTGGGACTTGATGTTTTGAGTTATAAGGAGAGGCTGGATAGACTGGGACTCTTTTCTCGGGAGCGTAGGAGGCTGAAGGGTGATCTCATAGAGGTCTATAAAATAATGAGGGTCATAGATAAGGTAAATAGTCATCTTTTCCCAAAGGTAGGGGAGTCTAAAACTAGAAGGCATAGGTTTAAAGTGAGAGGGGAGAGATACAAAAGTGTCCAGAGGGGCAATTTTTTTTACACAGAGGGTGGTAAGTGTCTGGAATGAGCTGCCAGAGGCAGTAGTAAAGGCAAGTACACTTTTGTCTTTTAAAAAGCATTTACAGTTATATGGGTAAGATGGGTATGAAGGGATATGGGCCAAATATCCCATGGAAGGCTTCTGCAGAAAATGCTGGTCCCATGGAAGGCTTCTGCAGAAAATGCTGATGTATGGGATAGAGGGTGATTTAGCTAATTGGATTAGGAATTGGCTAGCGGACAGAAGACAGAGGGTGGTGGTTGATGGGAGATATTCATCGTGGAGTTCGGTTACAAGTGGTGTACCTCAGGGGTCTGTTTTGGGGCCCCTGCTGTTTGTAATTTTTATAAATGATCTGGATGAGGGTATTGAAGGATGGATTAGTAAATTTGCAGATGACACTAAAGTCGGTGGAGTGGTAGATAGTGAAGAGGGGTGTTATAGTTTGCAGAGAGACTTGGACAAGTTGCAGAGCTGGGCCGAGAGGTGGCAAATGGAGTTTAATGTGGAAAAGTGTGAGGTAATGCACTTTGGCAGGAATAATATATGTGTAGAGTATAGGGCTAATGGTAGGACTCTTAATAGTGTTGATGAACAGAGGGATCTTGGTGTATGTGTGCATAGATCCCTGAAAGTAGGCAGTCAAGTCGATAAGGTTGTTAAGAAGGCATATGGAGTCTTAGCTTTTATTGGTAGGGGGATTGAATTTAGGAGCCGCAGCATCATGTTGCAACTGTACAAAACTCTAGTGCGGCCGCACTTGGAGTATTGTGTGCAGTTCTGGTCCCCACATTATAAGAAAGATGTGGAGGCATTGGAGAGGGTACAGAGGAGGTTTACCAGGATGTTGCCTGGTATGGAGGGCAGGTCTTATGAAGAGAGGCTGAGGGATTTGAGGTTGTTTTCGTTAGAAAGAAGGCGGCTAAGAGGAGACCTTATTGAAACATATAAGATGATTAGAGGTTTAGATAGGGTGGACAGTGATAGCCTTTTTCCTAGGATGGAGAAAGCTAGCACGAGGGGACACAGCTTTAAATTAAGGGGTGATAGTTATAGGACGGATATCAGAGGTAGGTTCTTTACCCAGAGGGTGGTTAGGGAGTGGAATGCCCTGCCTGCAGCAGTTGTAGATGCGCCAAGTTTGGTGGCGTTTAAGAGGTTAGTTGATAAGTTTATGGAAGAGAAGGGAATGGTTTAGTTTGGAGGGTCATTGCTTTTTTTATAATTGGTCGGCGCAACATCGAAGGCCGAAGGGCCTGTTCTGCGCTGTAATGTTCTATGTTCTAAATGCAGGCAATTGGGATTAGCTTAGCGGTTTTAAAAAAAAGGGTGGCATGAACAAGTTGGGCTGAAGAGCCTGTTTCCTTGCTGTAAACCTCTATGACTCCAAACAAACAAAGACCTGAGGCCGGAATCGAACCTGGGTCCCTGGTATTGTGAGGTAGCACTGATAACTGCAGTGCCACTGTGCCACCCAGTCAGGAGCTGAAATACTCACTGCAGAATTCCCAGCTTCTAAATTGCTCTTGGAGCTATAATATGGGCAGCACAGTAGCAGAGTAGAGTTCTATGTTCCATGTTCTATATTCTATCATATTTACATGACATTAAATGGGTATTAAGGAGATAGAGAGAAAATGGGGAAATACAGACCTGTTAGTTCTGATATGAGTAGTAGAGAAAATACAGGAGTCAAGTTCCCCAGTTTCTTTCTATCTTCTTTCTTAAATAGTGGGATTAAATAGTTGGACCATCTTCTAACCTGCAGGAACCATTCCGGAACCTATTCCCTAGTTTTGGTTTGATTTTGAACCCTAAACAAACTGTAAAATTCCACCTTATTATGGTCACTCTTCCATAAATACCCCTTTACAATGAGATCATTACCCAGACCTTTCTTATCTCACAATACTAGGGTTGGAGTTTTACCGGCACACTTGTCCAGATTCCTGGAGCAAGCAAGGCTCGGAGAATGGAATTTTCAATTGACCTCAGGCAGGATTGTGTGTGCCTTGGGCAGACGAGCCAGTAAAATTCTGCCCTAGATCTAAAATAGCCTGTTCTATCAACATGTTGTTCTAGAAGTCCATCTTGTACGTAGTCCAGCAAATTGTCATCCATAGCTTAGTGCTTATTTGCCTAGTCGATATGTAGTTTGAAGACCCCCCAGTGATTATTGTACTGCTCTGGTTATCTGCATCTCAAATTGCCTGAAGTCTTATTTATTATTCATTTGATGGGTGTAGGCTTCGCTAGCCAGGCTGAAAGATATTGCCCTCCCCTAATTGCCCTAGAGAAGGTGATAGTGAGCTGCCATATATTACTATATTACTATCACTGTCTGGTGGTCTACAAACAACTCTCACCAATAAATGTTGATTCTACTTTCATCCTTTCTACTGGATCCTTTATTAACAGCACTACCCAACGCACCAGTGGCTCAGTAGTTAGCACTGCTGCCTCACAGTGCCAGGGACTTAGGTTCAATTCCCGGCTTGGGTGACTATGCAGGATCTGCACATTCTCCTCATGTCTGTGTGGTTTTCCTCTGGATGCTCCAGTTTCCTCCCACAGTCCGAAAGACATGCTGGTTCAGTGCATTGACCATGCTAAATTCGCCCTCCGTATACCCTAACAGCTGCCAAACTGTGGCAACTAGGAGGTTTTTACAGCAATTTCAGTTCAGTGTTAATGTAAGCCTACTTGTGACAGTAATAATAAACATTTTCCTTTGTTGCTGTCCTTCCCAAAATGTTGACTACAGTTGAATATATGGGTTCTGCCATGCTTGCTCAGCTGCTGAACTCATTATAGCCCTAGATCAAACTTCAACAAAAGAACTGGATTCAAGAGGTGACGTCAAGGTAGCATTTCATTGAGCGTGGCGTCATTCTAGCAAAACTGGAGTTAACAGGAATTAGGGGGGTGGATCTCTCTGCTGGTTGGGGTCATATCTGGCATGAAGGAAGATGGTTGTGGTTGTTGGAGATCAGCTCCAGGATATCTCTGCAGGTGTTCCTCAGGGTAGTATCTTGTGCCCAACCATCTTCAATACTTTGTCAGTGGCCTTCCCTCCGTCATAAGGTCAGAAATGCTTCGCTGAAAATCAGAAATTAAAATGGAAAGTTGTAGAAATATACAGCAGGTTGGGCAGCATCTGTGGAAATTTTTCAAGTCTGCAAACTTTCTTCAGAAGCTTACATCAGTTATGATGAAAGGGCATTGACTTTAAACATTAACTCCCTGTAATCCTACATATTTACCCCATTAACCTACTTGCCCCCTACTTAAGGGGCAACTTAGCATGGCCAATGCACCTAACTCGCACATCTTCGAACTGTGGGAGGGAACCAGACCACCCAGGAGAAATCTGCGCAGACACAGGGAGAGTGTGCAAACTCCATACGGACAGTGACTCAAGTTGGGGTATTATAAATTCGTAAGATATAGGAGCAGGAATAGGCCATTTGGCCCATCGAGTCTCCCCTGTCATTCAATCATGGCTGATATGCTCCTCCGGGTCCCTGGAGCTGTGAGACTGCAGTGCTAACCACTGTGCCACCCAAAGTCCCTCTTCACATTACATAGAGCTCACTACGTTTAGGAATAGCCCATGTGTTACAGTCAGTGATTTACCGTAATGCTTAAGAATAATTCAGAACATGATATGAATGTGACAATTTGGATTTCAACTATAAAAGATGAAATTTCACAAAGCTGTCACCGATGCATAATATACATTTAGTCTCCCCATTGTTCCGAAGCCATCCTTTAGAACCTGCGTTATCTCTCACTTTATGTATTGGGACAAGTATGTCAGTGTGATTTAGAAGCTGCAGTGAAACTGCATAATATAGGCCAT
This sequence comes from Sphyrna mokarran, assembly GCA_024679065.1. NCBI lineage: Eukaryota > Metazoa > Chordata > Chondrichthyes > Carcharhiniformes > Carcharhinidae > Sphyrna > Sphyrna mokarran. The sequence continues at coordinate 13,405,137 of JAGIQG010000007.1, read as the reverse complement.
TGTATCCTTTATAGCACAGATCACAAAGCCTATCAATCATGTATCCAAAGATTGCATTTTCATAAGGGATTGTTGCTTTTCACCCTTTCATTTTTAGACGCTTTTGTGCGCATGCAGCAAGATACTTATCATTAATATTCCCGAAGCCCTTAATTCGACGAAAAGTGACGGCAAAATATTGCCTGAAAGATTCAACCGTTGTCTCCTTGTGGCAAAATGGGAATTGGCGCATGATTCTTTCTCTCCTCAGGAACATGAATTGGGATAACCTCCATTTCGAGTTAGCCTGAAGAGTATTTGGGGCTCTCAGTTTGAGTGCTTCCTCAGAGAACCACTTTGTTCAAGGCCGTAGCAGTCCCTACTGTGAAAGCTGGTTCTAATTCGGAAGTTTTAGGAAACCTGGTTACTGGCAGGAATTTTATCCCCCCACTCGCCGTGGGAACCGAAACGGGCAAGGGGCAAAACATGGAAAGATCCGTTGATCTCGGGCAGGACTTTACGGTTTTGGGGTGAGGGAGGATGTAAAAGCCTGCCTGTTGGGTCAGATCTCTGGGAAGTTGGGAGCATTTGCGGAGCTGTTTTGAGTTCCAGGATCCCAGAAGAACATAGATACATAGGAATTAGGAGCAGAAGTAGACAAATTCAACCATTTGACCCATTCCACCATTCAATCAGATCATGACTGATCTCCCTGAACTCAAATCCACCTCCCCAGCTGTTCCCCATATCCCTTTTTAAGAAGAAATATGTCTATCTCATTCTTGAACTCATTTGATGAACTCATATTCCACCGCGTTATGGGATTGCGAGTTCCACAAATTCACCACCCCTCTGCGAGAAGTAATTCCTCCTCATCTCAGTTTTAAATTTACCACCTCATACCTTATACCTGTGATGTCTTGTTCGAGATTAACCCATAAGAGGAAACATTTGCTTTACATTTACTTTATCAATCCCTTTCAGAATTTTATAAGCCTCGATCAGATCCCCTCTCACCCCTCTAAACTCCAGCGAGTACAAGTCCGAACTGTTCAATCTCTCTTCATACGTCAACCCCTTCATCCTGGGAACGATTTTCCCAAATTGTCCTGCATCTTAACCAGGAGGGTCCAATAGACCCAGGGCAAGTGACTTGACAGACTATAGACCCATGGTAAGGCCAGAGTTGTCTGGAAGCTGGAGGGTGCAGTGGGAGAGTGGTTGAAGGATCATCATGCAGGGAGGAGGGAACTCTTGGATTACAGGGATCACTGGAGTAATGGGTCTCATCCAAAGCTGAAAAGATGGAAAGTGGGAAAGTGGATTAGGAAAGAATACCATACTGTGGGGTAGGGTAGGGGAAAGCAGGGAGGATGCAGTGTGTCTTCAAGTTCATGGTGAGTTGTCCAATAATGCGAATATGGTTCCAGTGGTTGGATGGATTGTTTGCAGAGTAATTATATTGGGTCTGAATATATCCAATGTAGATTTCTATAAACAGAGACAGGGATCTGGATTGGCGGGTACAGAGGAGCAGTGCCAGGCAATACAACAGGACATAGATAGGTTGGTAGACTGGGCAGATAGATGGCAAATGGAATTTAATCCGGATAAATGCGAGGTGATGCATTTTGGCCGGAAAAATGTAGAAGAGAGTTATAGGATAAAAGGTAAAACTATACGGAGCATAGAGACGCAGAGAGACTTGGGGGTGCAGGTTCACAAGTCTCTGAAGGTGTCCTCACAGGTGGAGAAGGTGATAAAGAGAGCGTATAGTATGTTAGCTTTCATAGAAAAGGGTATAGAATACAAGAGTAGGAGTTTGATGTTGCAGTTGTATAGAACGTTGGTTAGGCCTCACTTGGAATACTGCGTCCAGTTCTGGTCGCCGTACTATCGGAAGGATGTGGAGTCCTTGGAGAGAGTGCAGAGGAGGTTTACCAGGATGCTGCGTGGTATGGAAGGACTGTCTTATGAGGAACAATTGAATAGACTGGGGTTGTTTTCCCTTGAAAGACGTCGGCTTAGAGGGGATCTAATAGAGGTGTATAAGATTATAAGGGGTATAGATAGAGTAAATGGTGGTAAACTTTTTCCACCTTCAGAAATGGATAGGACGAGGGGTCATGGCCTTAGGGTGAGGGGGGCTATGTATAAGACGAATATTAGAGGGCAGTTTTTCACACAAAGGGTAGTGGGGGTGTGGAATGCACTGCCGAGTAAGGTGGTGGGAGCAGGCACGCTAGGGCTGTTTAAGGGTCTCTTGGACAGCCACATGAGCGGTATGCAGATAGAGGGATATAGTAGGACTGTTTAACTATGACTTTTTTTTCCACAGGTAATTCGGTCCAACTTGACCAACAAGGAGCATGCATTCGGCAGGTGGTGCGAGGACAGCTCTTGGATGTTGATTCATGGGTTGCCTGGTGCTTCATGTCGTAAATGAGTGCTTTATCTGGACCATCTGAAGGGCACCATGACAGCTCAGTGACTATCGCTGTAGCTGTGCAGACACTTGGAATTGGGCCGGTGTCTGCGGGAGTTTGCGCGTTCTCCCCTTGGTTGCGTGGGTTTTCTCCGGGCACTCCGGTTTCCTCCCACTTCCCAAAAATTCGCTCTTAGGCTGATTGGGAAACAAATTGACCCTATATTGAGATTCTTCCATATTAGGAATAACCTAAAATTAGGATAGGATAATGGAATTGTTACTATAAAGTTATGATGGCGGCACGGGCTCGTTGGGCCGAAGGGCCTGTTTCCCGTGCTGTTTTGTTCTTTTGTTCACATCTGCACCTCCTGGCCCATGAGCAGCGTATGTGTGTGTGTGTGTGTGTGTGAGTGTGTGTGTGTGTGTGTGTGTGGTGTGTCTGTGGTGTGTGTGTGTGTGTTGTGTGTGTGTGTGTGTGTCTGTGTGTGTGTGTCTGTGTGTGTGTGGTGGTGTATGTGTGTGTGTGTGTGTGTGTGAATGTGTGTTGTGTGTGTCTGTGCGAGTGTGTGTGTGTCTGTGTGTATGTGTGTGTTGTGTGTGTGTGTGTGTGAATGTTGTGTGGTGTGAGTGTGTGTGTGTGTCTGTGTAGTGTGTGTGTGTGTATGAGTGTGTGTGTGTGTCTGTGGAGTGTGGTGTGTGTGTGGTGTGTGTGTGTGTGTGTGTGAATGTGTGTGTGTGTGTGAGTGTGTGTGTGTGTCTGTGTGTGTGTGTGTGTGTGTGTGTGTGTGTGTGTGTGTGTGTGTGTGTGTGTGTGTGTGTGTGTGTGTGTGTGTGTGTGCTGTAAAGACATTTACCTCATGGATTCAACCCTTCTCATCTCCTTTCAACCATTGGCTTTCGCAAAGGCTGGGAATACTGTTTGCTATGAGTTAGTGTGAAAGGACTGTTAAAATAGGGGCACAGTAAGAAGTCTCACTACACCAGGTTAAAGTCCAACAGGTTTATTTGGAATCGCAAGCTTTTGAAGCGCTGCTCCTTCATCAGGTGAGTGAAAAGAGAACAAAGTAAAGTACAGCTTGGGAGCTGGCCCTTCGGCCCTCCAAGCCCCTGCTGCTTATGATGCCCTAATGAAACTAAAAAGAACCCTTCTGCCCTTAGAACAAAGAACAAAACAGCACGGGAAACAGGCCCTTCGGCCCAACGAGCCTGCGCCGCCACCCCGATGTTCCCACCTCTACCCATGATTCCTGTCTATGTTTATAGATCTATGGATTAAAAACCAAATTTGAGACAATTTAGGGAGAGTTTTGTTTTGCCAATTAGCCTAAGAGCACATCTTTGGGATGTGGGAGGAAACCGGAGCACCCGGAGAAAACCCACGCAAGCACGGGGAGAATGCGCAAACTCCCACAGACACAGGGCCCAAATCCATGTATCTGCACAGCACAGCGATAGTCACTGAGCTGTCGTGTTGCCCATCAAATGGTCCAGGTCAAGCGTACACTAACGACGTGAAGCACTAGGATACTCTCGAAAAAAATCCAAGAGCAGCCCTCATCGCGTGTATGCCCCTCATTAGACAACAAGGTGGACCAAAGCACCTGTAGCATAAAAACAAGTACATCAATACTCAGTCTGTATCCCTTTATTCCCTCCCTATTCATCTACCCATCCAGATGCCTCTTAAGTGTTGCTAATGTTCCTGCTTCCACCATCACGTCTGGCAGCACATTCTGTGCACCCATCGCTGTCTGCGTGAAAACATCTTCCGCACATCTCTCTTAAACCACCCCCCCTCATCTTGAACTTGTGCAGCCTTTATAATTTACACTCCCACCCTTGGAAAAAGACTATCCAAGTAATTGTGTAGTTTTGTTAAAAAAAAAACCTCTTCTCATCTCAGCACTGGATGTTTTGCCAATTAATCTTCAATCTGTGTCTTCTGGTTACCGACCTTTCTGTCAGCTTCTCCGCATGAATTTGGATGTTTTGATGTGTTTTCATAAATTAACTTTTAATATTACATAATTCCATTTACACGGAGCATCCTCCATGCTCATTTATATGCAGGGTGGGAGTGGGTGTACTTTGGAGAAAATCAGCAGGCTCACTTTCCATTTTAGACGCTATTATGCACACGCAGCGAGCTACTTATCATTAATATTCTCGAAGCCCTTAATTCACTTCCCATTTTTAGTTTAATTGATTTCAATGGAATTAACAATCCGGTTGAAGTACAGTGAGATTTTGACATTCTGCAATCCTTTAACACAACACTCAAATTAACCCCAAGATAACTGTAATAATCCCTTGGAGGCGGAAGTCCCTTCACCAGAATTCCTTTATTTACAAGATCCAGCAATACTACACACAGCGCTCTCAGTCTGCATTCAGAGTGCCAGAGGAACTGACACTTTTGTTACGATGTGGAGATGTCGGCGTTGTAAGCTTCCGAGGCCAGAACTCTCCATTCATCTGACGAAGAGGCAAATCTCGAAAGCTTGTGAGTTTAACTATCAAATAAATCGGTTGGACTTAAACCTGGTGTTGTCAGAATTCTTACTTCTGTTAAGTCCAGAGTAGGGGGCTCCCTGATTGAATCATACATTTCGTCCTCAATCACAGAGTTCATATTCAAGGAAGCCAACTTCAATTGCCTGATTGAAATCGTTACAGTAACTTAAAGTTAAAAAGTTTATTTATTTGTCACAAGTCAGGCTTGCATTAACACTGCAATAAAGTTTCTGTGAAATTCCCCTGATCGCCATAGTCCAGCACCTGTTTCGGGTCAATACACCTAGCCAGCACATCTTTCAGAATGCGGGAGGAAACTGCAGTACCCAGATGAAACCTACGCAGACATGGGGAGAACATGCAGACTCCACACAGACAGTGGCCCAAGTCAGGAATCGAACCTTGGCGCTGTGAAGCAGCAGTGCTAACCACTTTGTCACCGTGCTTCTTATTTGTAGTTGGAGTTCCACAGTGTAGGGGGGGTCATAGTTTTGACTTGCTCTCCTGGCGTGTTAACATAAAACATAGAACAGGCCCTTCGGCCCACAGGTTGTGCCGATCATATCTATAGCTATCAGGCCATAGAACTATCTGTAACTCCCAATCCCATTAAATCCCATGTACTCACTCAGAAATCTTTTAAAAGACCCCAGTGAGTTCGCCTCTGCTACCACCGATGGCAGCCGATTTCACTCACTCACCACCCTCTGAGTGAAAAACTTACCTCTAACATCTCCTCCGTATTTGCTTCCCAGCACCTTAAATCTTTGTCCTTTTGTAGCAACTATTTCAGCCCTGGGAAATATTCTCCGAGATTCCACCCTATCTATTCCTCTCAACATCTTATAAACCTCTATCAGGTCGCCTCTCAATCTTTGTCTTTCCAGGGAGAAGAGACCTAGCTCTCTCAACCTGTCTTCATAAGGAAAGCCTCCCAATCCAGGCAACATCCTTGTAAATTTCCCCTGTACCGTCTCAATAGCTTCCACATTCTTCCTGTAGTGAGGCGACCAGAACTGCACACAGTATTTCAAGTGGGGTCTGACAAGGGTCTTATAAAGTTGCAGCATTACCTCCCGACTCCTAAACTCAATACCTCTATTAATGAAGGCCAGTACACCATACGCCTTCTTAACCACATCCTCCACCTGCGAGACCGATTTAAGAGTCCTATGAACCCGGACCCCAAGATCCTTCTGCTCCTCAACAGATTAACTATGTGTTTACCAAACTGCCGAGTGCTCGACAATTAACACAGAAACTCAGTTAATGCTCTGGTGGACCCAGATTCGAAGCCCACCACGGCAGATGGTGGAATTTGAATTCAGTTAAAAAAAAGATCTGGAATTAAGAATCTACTGATGATGTGAAACCATTGATGGA